>CM053026.1:784500411-785128458 GCA_028564925.1 Lithobates sylvaticus
AACAAAAAGTAGAAAATATCTTTTTTTTTCAAAATTTGCGGTCTTTTTTCCGTTTATAGCGCAAAAAATAAAAATCACAGAGGCAATCAAATACCATCAAAAGAAAGCTCTATTTGTGGGAAGAAAAGGACGCAAATTTCGTTTGGTTACAACATTGCATGACCGCGCAATTACCAGTTAAAGCAGTGCAGTGCGAAATTGAAAAAAGACCTCTGGTCCTTTGGCTGCCAAATGGTCCGGGGCTGAAGTGGTTAAAATGAGAGAACATGTTAAAACGAAGCGGAGGAAAAACATGTTAAAAAAAACGAAGTTGGGAGAACATGTTAAAATGAAGTTGGGAGAACATGTTAAAATTAAGTTTTCAAATGAAGTGGTCACTTGTGCACTATTGACCACAATTGACATTGTGGCAATAATTATTTTTAAAGATCTATGCTCACATAATTAAGGTTAAATTGCACACCATTTATAAGCTATTTGTATATCTTTCACCTGTATACCACCAATAATGCCCCAAAATACATTCTGCTACTCCTCCTGAGTATTACGATGCCACATGTGTGGGACTTTTTCACAGCCTGGCCACATAGAGAGGCCCAACATGCAGGGAGCACCATCAGGTGTTTTAGGAGCATAAATTACACATCTAACTTTTTGACTACCTATTACACTTTTGAAGGCTCTGGAGCACCAGGACAATGACACGTGACACTGATGTGGCACTGATAACACGTGACACTGATATGTGGCACTGATGGCACATGGCACTGATGAGAGATGGCACTAATATGTGGCACTGATGACACGTGATACTGATGACAAACGTCACTAATATGTGGCACTGATGACACATGACACTGATGTGGCACTGATGACAGATGGCACTAATACGTGGCACTGATGACACATGCCACTGATGTGGCACTGATGACAGATGGTACTAATACGTGGCACTGATGACAGATGGCACTAATACGTGGCACTGATGACACGTGACACTGATGTGACACTGATGACAGATGTCACTGATATGTGGCACTGATGACACTGATAACACGTGACACTGACAGATGGCACTGATACGTGGCACTGATGACACGTGACACTGATAACAGATGGCACGTGGCACTGGGGACAGATGGCACTGACAGGTGGCACTGGGGACAGATGGCACTGGGGACTGATGGCACTGACAGGTGGCACTGGGGACAGATGGCACTGATAGGTGGCACTGGGGACAGATGGCATGACAGATGGCACTGACAGGTACTGTGGGCACTGAATTTTCATTTTTTTTATTGTGTTCACACTCATGCTGCAGCCATTCGCTCTCCGGGAGAGCCGGGAATGAGAGATGATCTCATATATTTACATATGAGATCACCTCCCATTGGACACCCCAATCGAGTGCTAAATGGCTGCTGTGATTGGCCGTTTAGCACGATCTGTGATTGGCTGTGTCCAAGGGACAAGGCCAACACAGAGCTTCCCCTCTGCGCGCCCGTGGCGGCGCGCAGAGGGGAAGTAAATAGGAGCACGTCCAGGGACGCCCTCCCGGCAATTGAGTGCCACGCTGTAGAGGTCTTTTGTCTATAGCGCCGGCACGAAGTGGTTAAAGAACGTAAGGAACCCTCCGTTTTCTTAGCTCTAGATGCCAAAAAGGCCATTTGATGGGGTACACTGGGGGTTCCTACGGGCTGTCCTTGCTAAATTTGGCCTTTTAGTGTTAGTATAACCAGCCACCTTGGCACTATATTCCAATCCTTCAGCATGTGTATATACCTCTACTGTATACTGTTCTATCAGACCCATTTAGAATTACAAACGGCACGCGCCAGGAATGCCCTTCATTCCCTCTCATTTTTACACTGATTATGGAGCCTTTAGCAACAGCCATCAGACTGAACCCACTCATTTCTGGTATAACAGTGGCGGAGGAGGTCCATTAAATTGGACTATGTGATAGGATACTCAAGCGCTGCTAGGTGTGTAAGTGAATACTAATGAGGAAGACACAGAACAGCTGCACCATTCACAATGATCTTAATCATAAAGGTATATAATTCTTGAACAATAGTGAGCTTGTTCTGTATGTTCTGTATGTTATAGTGTGACGCGCTGCGTCACCGTTCACGTGACTTCTTTGAAGAAGTCACATGATCGGTGACGCAACGCGTTGGGAGGAGTTGGTGACGTTGCATCCGGTGTCCCAGTTACATGGTTGTAGCGGTGAGGAGGAGAGCAGTGTCTCCCTGATTTGCCTTACATACAAATGGTATGCTATACCCAAAATGATAGAATATGTGAGTGGGAAATTGTTATATGCCCTCTACCCATGGTCCTGATTGAGTTACATTGCGCAATGAACGTTTTTTTCATTCTCTTCCCGAGACACTCCAGAAAACAGATGGCTTTATATTGAAGGACGCTGTGAATGTCTTGATGCTATTCCTGGCTGGTTCGCCCTAGAATGCATTATTGAGAGCTTTGTATGACCCAGCGTCCTAAGGTGAGCAGGCATTGCACCTGGTGATGGAAGTGGTGGCACGGATCACACAACTACTATATCCTGTGAAGGAGCACTTTATCAATACTCATCTTTATATTGACTGTATGTTATATATTTTTTTAGCTTTATTCGTATTATTAATTGTTGGAATTTTGCACTATAACCCATTGATTGATTTTTCTTAATGCACATGTCACTTTATGCAAACTATAACATATAGAACAAGCGAACTATTGTTCAAGAATGACATAAAATTGGACTAATCACCGATGATGTCTTCTTGACCTTGACTAGCGCAACCTCCTCCTTACTGGCAGTCCAAAATGAACTGCAGAAATTCCGTATGGTGAATCCCACTCTTCCTTCTCCACGCTACTGTGTAATGACCAATCAATTAACTCATCTCCAAGGGCCCGAATTCTGCCTGCAGTCTGGGTGACCCCAAGTCTATGGCCCTGGCACTGACTTCTCCCACTGGCTCACCCAAGGGAACATCTCCCCCCTGCAGTGGCTCCTTCCAGGTGAGGTCAGCAGAGCACATAGGCACAGCCAGCATTTCAGGGACAGTGTCTGGTTCCTGCTGAGCAGTACTCGCAGTTACCAGGTCACCGACCGGGCTGAAGGCCATGGCAGCTCTCCAGCCTTCTTCCCCAATGTCACTCACCAGCAGGAGGAGGAAGGTTCTAATTCTTCTATATAGATATTCATATCACTAGAGGAATCGCCAGCAGGGAGAAGGCGGTCCTGATTCCTCTATATAGATTTTTATATCACTAGAGAGGTCACCAGAAGGAGGTCCTGGTTACATCATATAGATCTTTATATCACTAGAGGGATCACCAGCAGGAGGAAGGGGGTCCTGATTCCTCTATATAGATCTTTATATCACTAGAGGGATCACCAGCCGGAGGAAGGAGATCCGGATTCCTCTATATAGATCTTTATATCACTAGAGGGATCACCAGCAGGAGGAAGGAAGTCCGGATTCCTCTATATAGATCTTTATATTACAAGAGGGGTCACCAGCATAAGGAAGGAGGTCCTGATCCCTCTATATAGATCTTTATATCACTAGAGGGGTCACCAGCAGGAGGAAGGAGGCCCAGATTCCTCTATATAGATCTTTATATCACTAGAGGGGTCACCAGCAGGAGGATGGAGGTCCTGATTTCTCTATATAGATCTTTATATCATTAGAGAGAAATCCAGAGGGAAGAAGGAGGTCCTGATTCCTCTATATAGATCTTTATATCACTAGAGGGATCACCAGCAGGACTATTGAGATCCTGATTCCTCTATATAGGTCTTTATATCACTAGAGGGGTCGCCAGCTTTGTTACTTTGTTATCTTAACCACTTAAGGACGGCCTCACGCCGATATACGTCGGCAGAATGGCACGGCTGGGCACAATCACGTACCTGTATGTGGCCCTTTAATTTTTTTGCTAGAAAATTACTCATAACCCCCAAAGATTATATATGTTTTTTTAACAGACACCCTAGGGAATAAAATGGCGGTCATTGCAAATTTTTTATCTTACACGGTATTTGCGCAATCATTTTTCAAACGCCTTTTTTTGGGGAAAAAAACTGTTTCAATCAATTTTATCATTATACTTTGTTGTACAATGTGAAAGATGATGTACGCCGAGTAAATAGATACCTAACATGTCATGCTTTAAAATTGCACACACTCTTGGAATGGCGTCAAACTTCGGTACTTAAAAATCTCCATAGTCAACACTTTGAAAAATTTTACAGGTTACCAATTTAGAGTTACAGAGGAGGTCTAGTGCTAGAATTGTTGCACATGCTCTAACACATTCAGCGATACCTCACATGTGTGGTTTGAACAGCGTTTACATATGTGGGCAGGACTTACATGTGCATTTGCTTCTGAACGCGAGCTACCGGGGACAGGGGTGTTTTAAAAAAAATATATTTTTTTATTTTACGTATTTTTTTTAATTTTTACACTTTTTTTTACATTTTTTTTTTTATCACTTTTATTCCTATTACAAGGAATGTAAACATCCCTTGTAATAGGAATCTATTGTGACAGGTCCTCTTTATGGAGAGATGTGGGGTCAATAAGACCCCACATCTCTCCTCTATGCTGGAAAGCATGAGATCGATAAAAAAAATTCACAGATCTCACGATGACAGCCGCGATTGCGGCTTTGTTTACTTCCGGGAGTCATAACGTTGCGCCCAGGCCTCCGACGGTCATAGAGATGTTCCTGCACTTCAACTAGAGTATCTGGGAGAGGTTGCAGTGTCGTGGCAATAGCACCAGTGCCTAAGGCCCAATTTTTCAGCCCCTGTTTAACAGGGGCATGTAATTACAATGTTTTATGCAATGCTTTGCAGCAGGGCTCGTTCCTGCACTCCAACTAGAGTATCTGGGAGAGGTTGCAGTGTCGTGGCACAAGCAACAGTGCCTAAGGCCCAATTTTTCAGCCCCTGTTTAACAGAGGCATGTAATTACAATTTTTTATGCAATGCTTTGCAGCAGGGCTCATTCCTGCACTCCAACTAGAGTATCTGGGAGAGGTTGCAGTGTCGTGGCACTAGCACCAGTGCCTAAGGCCCAATTTTTCTGCCCCTGTTTAACAGGGGCATGTAATTACAATTTTTGATGCAATACTTTGCAACAGGGCTCATTGCTGTGCTCCAAGTACAGTATCTGTGAGGGGTTGCAGTGTTGTGGCACCAGCACCAGTGCCTAAGGGACAATTTTTCAGCCCCTGTTTAACAGGGGCATGTAATTACAATTCTTGATTGAATAATTCATAGCAGGGCCCATTCCTGGGCCCACCAAGAGTAACTGTGAGGGCTTACAGTGTTGTGGCACCAGCACCACCACCAAAGGCCCAATTTGTCCTACCATTGTTCAACAATGGCATGTAATTACAATTCCTGATATAATAGTTCACAGCAGGGCGTTCCAGCGCCCACCAAGAGTAACTTTGAGGGCTTACAGTGTTGTGACAACACCAACATCTGAGGGGCAAATTTCTGCAGAGTATATACGGCAGGCCCCTACTTTCAAACATCCAACTTACAAACGACTCCTACTTGCAAACGGAGGGAGACAACAGGAAGTGAGAGGAAATCTACCCCTAGGAAGGGAAATTCTCTCCTGTAAGAGTTAACCTGGGAAAAAGGTGTCTCCTCTAGGGATGAGCCGAACACCCCCCGGTTCGGTTTGCACCAGAACCTGCGAACGGACCGAAAGTTTGCACGAACATTAGAACCCTATTAAATACAATGGACACGAACGTTCGAAATCTAAAGTGCTAATTATAACAGCTAATATGCATGTTATTGTCCTGAAAAGGGTTTGGGGACCTGGATGTATCAATGCAAAAAGAAGTTTTTAAAAAACAGACGTTTTTTCTGGAGCAGTCATTTTAATGATGCATAAAGTGAAAAAAAAAGTGAAATACTCCTTTAAATATCATACCTGGGGGTGTCTAAAGTATGCCTGTGAAGTGGCATGTGTTTCCCGTGTTTAGAACTGTCCCTGCACAAAATGACATTTGTAAAGGAAAAAAAGCCATTTAAAACAGCTTGCGGGTTTAATGTCATGTCTTGTCCTGGCAATATGGATGACAATCTTTAAGAAAAATGGCATGGCTACCCCATCACCCCTCCCCCTACCCTAGCCCATTACCAGCCCCTTTGGGTCTTGTATGGATATTAAGGGGAACCCTATACCTAAAACCCTATATACTCTGAACAGCAGTATACAGGCAGTGCAAACAAGACAGGGACTGTAGGTTTGTTCTTAAGTAGAATCTGTTTGTAATTTGGAACATTTTTAAGTGTAGCTCCAGCCCAAAAATCTATTTTTAAGCTTTTTGGAGAACATAGGGAAGGGTTATCACCCTACACTGTAAGCCCTCACAGTTACTCTTGGTGGGGCGCTGGAACGCCCTGCTGTGAACTATTATATCAGGAATTGTAATTACATGCCATTGTTGAACAGTGGTAGGAAAAATTGGGCCTTTGGTGGTGGTGCTGGTGCTACAACACTGTAAGCCCTCACAGTTACTCTTGGTGGGCGCAGGAATGGGCCCTGCTGTGAATTATTAGATCAAGAATTGTAATTGCATGCCCCTGTTGAACAGGGGCAGATCAATTGGGCCTTTGGTGGTGGTGGTGGTGGTGGTGGTGCCACAACACTGCAACCCCTCACAGATACTGTACTTTATACTGCTGCAAAGCATTGCATAAAGAATTGTAATTACACGCCCCTGTTAAGCAGGGGCTGAAAAATTGGGCCTTAGGCACTGGTGCTGGTGCCATGACACTGCAACCTCTCCCAGATACTCTAGTTGGAGTGCAGGAATGAGCCCTGCTGCAAAGCATTGCATAAAAAATTTGAATTGTTAAACAGGGGCTGAAAAAATTGGGCCTTAGCCACTGGTGGCCGCACCCAAAATAAAAATGTTCTTCCCTTCCAAGCTATCATCAGGATCATTGAGGAGGAAGAGGATAGTCAGTCAACATAACAGGACATTAACTCAGCATCAACATAGGCAGTCTTGAAGGGATGTGACATTTCAGGGACCGCCCTGTCAGATCTCCGCTCTCCTCTATGGGGGATCGGATGAACACGGACAGTTTGTCCGTGTTCATCCGATTCGCTCTGCAGACGGATGGAAAAATAGGGTTTTCCTCCATCTGCAGAATCGGACAATAGCGGAGGCGGACGATATCGGGTGTCAGCGGATGCTCATCCGCTGACACCCGCTATCCCATAGGGATGCATGTATGTCTGTATACATATGGATGAAATGAATGAATGAATGAATGAATGATTTGTATAGCGCTGCAACTGCGAACTGAATCGCCTCGAGGCGCTTGATCCGACCTGCGTTGATTCCTTCTTAGAAGAGGTAGGTCTTGAGTTTTTTCCTGAAGGCCCAAAGGTCTTTTTCCAAGTGGATGTTCGTAGGTAGAGCGTTCCATAGCCGTGGTCCTTGGACTGCAAATCTTCGTTCTCCCCTTGACTTGTACCGAGATTTGGGGACGAGGAGGAGGTTTTGGTCGTTAGATCGGAGGTTGCGATTGGGGGTGTAGTGTTGTATTTTTTCACATAAGTATTGAGGAGCATCTCCTTGTGTGCATTTGTGGGTCAAGCAGAGGGTCTTGAATATGATCCGATTCTTTACGGTTAGCCAATGGAGGGTCCTCAGGGATGGGGAGATGGATTCCCATGTTTTTTTTCCTGTGACTAGTCTTGCTGCCGTGTTTTGAACGACTTGTAGTCGTGCAATCTGGAATTTAGGTAGTCCTATGTAGAGGGAGTTTGCGTAGTCGAGTCGAGAGTTGATGATTGTTCCTACCACTGTGGCTTTGTCCTTTTCTGGAATGAAGGGGATGAGTCTACGTAGCAGGCGTAGAAGGTGGTAGGATCCGCTGACTACTGATCCTATTTGTGCATTCATTGACATTTCTGAATCGAAGATGACTCCGAGACTTTTGGCTTTTATGCTTAGGCGGATGGTCTGTCCAAGGATGGTGGGCGGAGTCCATGGTTTCGTAGATTCAGTTTTCCGGTTTGCATTTAGGAGAAGGAGTTCTGTTTTGGTTCCGTTAAGTTTGAGTGAGCTTGTACGGACATACTGTCCGCATGTGAGAAAGGGGCCTTACTTAGGGAGTCTACAAACTGTGGTGCAAATCATACAAAATTGATTACACCTGATGTACTGATGGCCTGATCTAATTTCTTACGACCGGAACAAGCCAGCAAAGTACAAATGACCCCCAAATGACACGTTTTTTGGAAAGTAGACATTCCAAGGCATTTAGTAAGATGCATGGTGAGATTTTTGACGTTGTAATTTTTTCCCACAATTCTTTGCAAAATTAAGATTTTTTTTTTCACAAAATTGTCATTGTAATAGGTTATTTCTCTCACATGGCATGTGTATACCACAAATAATGCCCCAAAATACATTCTGCTACTCCTCCTGAGTATTACGATGCCACATGTGTGAGACTTTTTTACAGCCTGGCCACATAGAGAGGCCCAACATGCAGGGAGCGCCATCAGGTGTTCTAGGAGCATAAATTACACATCTAACTTTTTGACTACCTATTACACTTTTGAAGGCCCTGGAGCACCAGGACAATGACACGTGACACTGATGTGGCACTGATAACACGTGACACTGATACGTGGCACTGATGGCACTGATGAGAGATGGCACTAATATGTGGCACTGATGACACGTGATACTGATGACAAACGGCACTAATATGTGGCACTGATGACACATGACACTGATGTGGCACTGATGACAGATGGCACTAATACGTGGCACTGATGACACGTGACACTGATGTGGCACTGATGACAGATGGCACTAATACGTGGCACTGATGACAGATGGCACTAATACGGGGCACTGATGACACGTGACACTGATGTGGCACTGATGACCGATGTCACTGATACGTGGCACTGATGACACTGATAACACGTGACACTGACAGATGGCACTGATACGTGGCACTGATGACACGTGACACTGATAACAGATGGCACGTGGCACTGGGGACAGATGGCACTGACAGGTGGCACTGGGGACAGATGGCACTGACAGGTGGCACTGGGGACAGATGGCACTGATAGGTGGCACTGGGGACAGATGGCATGACAGATGGCACTGACAGGTACTGTGGGCACTGAATTTTCAATTTTTTTTATTGTGTTCACACTCACGCTGCAGCCATTCGCTCTCCCTCCTCACACGCTGTCTCTATGTGAGGAGGGAGAGCCGGCAATGAGAGATGATCTCATATATTTACATATGAGATCACCTCCCATTGGACACCCCGATCGAGTGCTAAATGGCCGCTGTGATTGGCCGTTTAGCACGATCTGTGATTGGCTGTGTTCAAGGGACAAGGCCAACACAGAGCTTCCCCTCTGCGCGCCCGTGGCGGCGCGCAGAGGGGAAGTAAACAGGAGCACGTCCAGGGACGCCCTCCTGGCAATTGAGCGCCACGCTGTAGACGTCTTTTGTCTATAGCGCCGGCACGAATAGGTTAAAGAACGTAAGGAACCCTACGTTTTCTTAGCTCTAGATGCCAAAAAAGGCATTTGATGGGGTACACTGGGGGTTCCTACGGGCTGTCCTTGCTAAATTTTGGCCTTTTAGTGTTATTATAACCAGCCACCTTGGCACTATATTCCAATCCTTCAGCATGTGTATATACCTCTACTGTATACTGTTCTATCAGACCCATTTAGAATTACAAACGGCACGTGCCAGGAATGCCCTTCATTCCCTCTCATTTTTACACTGATTATGGAGCCTTTAGCAACACCTATCAGACTGCGCCCACTCATTTCTGGTAAAACAGTGGCGAAGAAGGTCCATAAAATTGGACTAAGTGATAGGATACTCAAGCGCTGCTAGGTGTATAAGTGAATACTAATGAGGAAGACACAGACAGCTGCACCATTCACAATGATCTTAATCATAAAGGTATATAATTCTTGAACAATAGTGAGCTTGTTCTGTATGTTCTGTATGTTATAGTGTGACGCGCTGCGTCACCGTTCACGTGACTTCTTTGAAGAAGTCACATGATCGGTGACGCAACGCGTTGGGAGGAGTTGGTGACGTTGCATCCGGTGTCCCAGTTACATGGTTGTAGCGGTGAGGAGGAGAGCAGTGTCTCCCTGATTTGCCTTACATACAAATAGTATGCTATACCCAAAATGATAGAATATGTGAGTGGGAAATTGTTATATGCCCTCTACCCATGGTCCTGATTGAGTTACATTGCGCAATGAACGTTTTTTTCATTCTCTTCCCGAGACACTCCAGAAAACAGATGGCTTTATATTGAAGGACGCTGTGCATGTCTTGATGCTATTCCGGGCTGGTTCGCCCTAGAACGCATTATTGAGAGCTTTGTATGACCCAAGGGAGTCGCGTCCTAAGGTGAGCAGGCATTGCACCTGGTGATGGAAGTGGTGGCACAGATCACACAACTACTATATCCTGTGAAAGAGCACTTTATCAATACTCATCTTTATATTGACTGTTTGTTATATATTTTTTTAGGTTTATTCGTATTATTAATTGTTGGAATTTTGCACTATAACCCATTGATTGATTTATTAATGCACATGTCACTTTATGCACACTATAACATATAGAACAAGCGAACTATTGTTCAAGAATGACATAAAATTGGACTAATCACCGATAATGTCTTCTTGACCTTGACTAGCGCAACCTCCTCCTTACTGGCAGTCCAAAATGAACTGCAGAAATTCCGTATGGTGAATCCCACTATTCCTTCTCCACGCTACTGTGTAATGACCAATCAATTAACTCATCCTCCAAGGGCCCGAATTCTGCCTGCAGTCTGGGTGACCCCAAGTCTATGGCCCTGGCACTGCCTTCTCCCACTGGCTCACCCAAGGGAACATCTCCCCCCTGCAGTGGCTCCTTCCAAGGTAAGGTCAGCAGAGCATATAGGCACAGCCAGCATTTCAGGGACAGTGTCTGGTTCCTGCTGAGCAGTACTCGCAGTTACCAGGTCACCGACTGGGCTGCAGGCCATGGCAGCTCTCCAGCCTTCTTCCCCAATGTCACTCACCAGCAGGAGGAAGAAGGTTCTAATTCTTCTATATAGATATTTATATCACTAGAGGAATCGCCAGCAGGGAGAAGGAGGTCCTGATTCCTCTATATAGATTTTTATATCACTAGAGAGGTCACCAGAAGGAGGAAGGAGGTCCTGGTTACATCATATAGATCTTTATATCACTAGAGGGATCAACAGCAAGATGAAGGAGGTTCTGATTCCTCTATATAGATCTTTATATCACTAGAGGGATCACCAGCCTGAGGAAGGGAGTCCTGATTCCTCTATATAGACCTTTATATCACAAGAGGGGTCACCAGACGGAGGAAGGAGGTCCTGATCCCTCTATATAGATCTTTATATCACTAGAGGGGTCACCGGCAGGAGGAAGGAGGTCCTGATTCCTCTATATAGATCTTCATATCACTAGAGGGGTCACCAGCAGGAGAAAGGAGGCCCAGATTCCTCTATATAGATCTTTATATCACTAGAGGGGTCACCAGCAGGAGGTCCTGATTTCTCTATATAGATCTTTATATCATTAGAGAGAAATCCAGAGGGAAGAATGAGGTCCTGATTCCTCTATATAGATCTTTATATCACTAGGGGGGTCACCAGCAGGAGGTCCTGATTTCTCTATATAGATCTTTATATCATTAGAGAGAAATCCAGAGGGAAGAATGAGGTCCTGATTCCTCTATATAGATCTTTATATCACTAGAGGGATCACCAGCAGGAGGAAGGAGGTCCTGATTCCTCTACATAGATCTTTATATCACTAGAGGGATCACCAGCAGGAGGATTGAGATCCTGATTTCTCTATATAGATCTTTATATGAAGTCTCAGTGAAGAGATTAGGTGTGCTCATTTCATGGGGAGTTTCCTAATTTCTTCAGAATGTCTGTTGGTTCATTTCCATATTTGTGACTCTATCTGGGTGATATAAATATACATACCTATCAGTCAACAATTCCGATTTATATTTTCTTAGTTCTGTGTTATTCTCAATGCAGGATTAAAGATTGTGATCTTTCGGTTCATTGACTTTTTTGTCTGTCCTAAGAAAAGAGAAATCATGCATTTGCTTAGTCAAATTTCTTGGTAAGTAAAAGTCTGATACAGTATCTGGTTTGGCAGATCAATATATCACTAGAGGGGTCACCAGCAGGGAGGAGGTCCTGATTCCATGGGCGTCCGCAGGTAGGTGCAAGGGGGGTCAAGCCCCCCCCTTCTGGAATCAGGGATCAGATGAGCACATTCAGCACACTGGCATCACGGAAAGCCAGTGGGGTGACACCATCAAGGTGCTGTCAAGCCCCCCCATCAGTGTATTGTGACTGCGGGCTCTTTTCCCTGCTCAGTCCAGCAGAGAACTTGGCGGCTCTCTGTCGGGAGAAAGGCAAGATGCGGGCTATCAGAGGTTTCCCCCACTCGGTTCCCGCCCAGCTTCCTGTCTGCTCCGTTCCTTCCCCACTGGCCACAACTGAGGGCCAATCAAACGAGACTAGAAGAGGAGAGCATCATGGGACATGTAGTTCTGAAAATTGGCGCCCCCATTTTCCACAGGAAGGAGGCTACAGCTCAATCAAGAGAGAGATTGAGAGACTGCAGCCTGGAAAAAAGCTGAGGAAGTGAGTGCTACAGGACAAAGAAAGAGGCGTGTGCTGGGCGGAAGCCAGACAGAGCCATGCTGCCCAGTGCCACCAGAGAGAGCTACGCTGCCCAGCGTTACCAGAGACAGCCATGCTACCCAGCGCCAGAGAGAGTGCCACGCTACCCAGCACCACAAGAGAGAGAGCACTGCTACCAGTACCAGAGATAGCAACGCTACCCCGCGCCACCAGAGAGAGCCACACTGCCCAGTGCCACCAGAGAGAAAAAGACTGTGCCACTGCCAGTGTCCAGACATGCTACACTACTGACCAAAATTGCCCCTGGGGAACCCAGAGTGAGCGAACGTCCAGCCGGAGGGATCACTGATGTAGTTTCGCTGGGTCTGGTAAGAGGGCCTGTTGGCCATTATCCATTACTTATCCTAGGGACTGTACTACGTCTACTTTCTCTGACCAGGACAATGTGATAATGACATTGTTGAAAAGGGGTGGCGCATGTGTGACTTTAAAATGATGTCCCCTCTGAAATAAGTTCCACGGACGCCCATGCCTGATTCCTCTATATATAGATCTTTATATCACTATAGGGGTCACCATTAGGAAGATGGAGGTCCTGATTCCTCTATATAGATCTTTATATCACTAGAGGGGTCACCAGCAGAAGGAAGGAGGTCCTGATTCCTCTATATAGATCTTTATATCACTAGAGGGATCACCAGCCGGAGGAAGGAGGTCCTGATTCCTCTATATATAGATCTTTATATCACTAGAGGGATCACCAGCTGGAGGAAGGAAGTCCTGATTCCTCTATATAGATCGTTATATCACTAGAGGGGTCACCAGCAGGAGCAAGAAGGTCCTGGTCCCTCTATATAGATCTTTATATCACTAGAGGGGTCACCTGCAGGAGAAGGAGGTCCTGATTTATCTATATAGATCTTTATATCACTAGAGGGGTCACCAGCTGAAGGAAGGAGGTCCTGATTCCTCTATTGAGATCTTTATATCACTAGAGGGGTCACCAGCAGGAGGATGGAGGTCCTGATTCTTCTATATAGATCTTTATATCACTAGATGGGTCACAAGCAGGAGGAAGGAGGTCCCGATTCCTCTATATAGATCTTTATATCACTAGAGGGGTCACCAGCCGGAGGAAGGAGGTCCTGATTCCTCTATATAGATCTTTATATCACTAGAAAGGTCACCACCAGAAGGAAGGAGGTCCTGATTACTCTAATTAGATCTTTATATCACTAGAGAGGTCACCAGTAGGGATGAGCTCAGTGTTCGATTCAAACTCATGTTCAAATCGAACATCGGCTGTTCGCCTGTTCGGCGAACCCAGAACTTTGTGGGCTGTTCGCGCCAAATTCGTGTTACACGAACAGCCCACAATGCACTGCGCCAGTCGCAGTGCATTGCTGGCTGATGATTGGCCAAGCATGCACTGTGACCCCGCATGCTTGGCCAATCACATCGCCGGCAGCGAGGAGAGGCATAATTGGCCACAGGCCACACTATCTAAGGCCACCAGCACGGCGGCCTTGTGTAGTGTGTTGGCGGGCAGGGAGAGAGCAGGATAGGCAGGGACAG
The DNA here is from genome assembly GCA_028564925.1 of Lithobates sylvaticus. Taxonomy (NCBI): domain Eukaryota; kingdom Metazoa; phylum Chordata; class Amphibia; order Anura; family Ranidae; genus Lithobates; species Lithobates sylvaticus. The sequence goes on from CM053026.1 coordinate 784,514,747, forward strand.
TGTCAGCTGTGCTTTTCTTCTTGACCTAGTCCTGTTACAGTGGGTGTAGTGTGCCTCCTGCACAGTATACACCTTAATCTACCCCCTCATTGCTGGTGTTGTGTAGTTCAGTTGTGCAACACAGGCATCTGCCTAATGTTCAGTGGGTGTAGTGTGCCTCCTGCACAGCATACACCTGAACCTACCCCCTCATTGCTGGTGTTGTGTAGTTCAGTTGTGCAACACAGGCATCTGCCTAATATTCAGTGGCTGTAGTGTGCCTCCTGCACAGTATACACCTGACGTTACCCCTTATTTCTGGTTTTCCCATCTCCTGCAGGCCATTAGTATGTCTGGAAGGAGAAGCAGACAGTCACGAGCCAAAAAAAGAGGGTAAGCAGGCTCTGTGTCTAGAGGAAACGTTGCTGGTCGTGGATGCGGTGCATCGTCATCAGCACGTGGCCATGGGACACGCTTGTCCTTCTTTTCGGCAGCTGCACATGTTGAGCCGCATCATGCCGAAGACTTGGTAGAGTGGATGACCATGCCCTCCTCATCCTCCTCATCCTCTTTCTTACCCAGGCTCAGGGTACTGGCAAAGCAGCTGCCAACGCATCCTCTTCCCTCGTCTCAATGTCATCAGTCACTCCTTCCCTAGACCCACCATGTCCTCCTGAGGAGTCCCCTGAACTGTTTGACCACAGTGTTGGGTACATGCTCCATGAGGATGCCCAGAGTTTTGAAGGCTCTGATTATGATACCCAGTTAGAGGAAGGCAGTAGCGTGAGCGCAGAGAGAGAGGATGCAAGGACAGCAATCTGGCAGTCATGTTCCACCAGCTGCAGCATTCTGCCAGGTTTGCTCCAGTGGTGAAGAGGGAGGGGATGATGAGGTCACTGACTCCACGTGGGTGCCTGATAGGAGAGAGGAGGAAGAGGAGGAGGAGGCACAGATCCAACAAGGCAGGATGCCCTCCGGGGGCCAGCTTAAGGGCAGCACACCAACTGAATCACACCGCAGAGCTCCGCCTGTGTTATTCCAAAAGTTCTTTGGTGTGGGCCTTATTTGAGACGAGTGCAGCCGATTGCACCGCTGCTATTTGCAACATATGTCTCAAGCGTATCTCGCGTGGCCAAAACATCAGCCGCTTGGGCACCACATGCTTGACCAGACATATGTTGACCTGCCATGCAGCTCGTTGGCAAGCGTACCTTAAAGACCCACACCAAAGAACAAAGCGGACCTCTCCTCATCAGCTGGGATTTCCAGCCCCACTATACCTCCAGTCCTCTCTGAAAGTTGCACTGAGAGGAATGAAGGTGTAGAATTAGGTGTGTCACAGCCAAGTACTTGCGGGCACTCTGCTAACAGTACACCGATGTCGGATTGTACCAGGCAAATTTTCCTGCCCCAGCTGCTGGACCGTTGAAAGAAGTTCACTCCCAGCCATCCACATGCCCAGCGGTTGAATGCTAGCTTGGCTAAATTGCTAGAACTTCAACTGCTGCCTTTTCAGTTGGTAGACTCGGCCCCCTTCCGTGAGTTTGTGCAATGTGCGGTTCCTCAGTGGCAGGTTCCAAAACGCCACTTTTTCTCACGGAATGGCGATTCCAGCTCTCTACCGGCATGTGGAAAGCAATGTCCATGCCTCGCTGGACAGGGCGGTCAACGGTAAGGTGCATATTACCACTGACTCATGGTCCAGCAGGCATGTACAGGGACGTATCTTTCACGGCCCATTGGGTCACTCTTTTGGCAGCTGGGATGGATGCAGGACAAGGTGCAGTAGTGTTGGAGGTTGTTCTGCCACCACGCCTCCAAAATGCTACTACTGTTGTGACACACCTCTCTCCTCCACTCCCTCCTCTTCTTCTTCCTCCATGGCCTCTTCCTGTGCTTTGTCCTCGGAATCAGCAATGCTCCGTAGGCGTTTAAGGGGCTATGCAAGTACGCAGGCCAAAAGATGCCATGCCATGCTTGCGCTGGTGTGTTTGGGGGACAGGAGCCACACTGGGGCAGAGGTTCTGTCAGCTCTGCAGGAGCAGTTCGAGAGGTGGTTGACGCCACACCAGCTTAAGCCAGGAATGGTGGTTTGTGACAATGGCACCAACCTACTCTCCGCCCTGCGACAGGGACAACTAACCCATGTGCCCTGTGTGGCTCATGTCCTTAACCTGGTGGTGCAGCGGTTCTTGGGCAGGTACCCAAGCTTACAGGATGTCCTGAGGCAGGCCAGGAAAGTCTGTGTGCATTTTCGCCGATCATATAATGCCAGTGCTCGGCTGGCTGAGCTGCAAAAGGAGTTGAACATGCCCAAGAACCGCCTTATTTGTGACATGCCCACCAGGTGGAACTCAACGTTGGCCATGCTGCAGCGACTGCACACGCAGCAGAGGGCCATCAATGAGTACCTACAGCACCAGGAGAGGGGCAGGGGAGCACAGATTTTTTTCACCATGCCAGTGGGGCATGATCAGGGATGCATGCACTGTCCTGTCACCATTTGAGGAGGCCACGAGGATGGTGAGCAGTGACAGTGCATGCATCAGTGACACTGTTCCTCTTGTCCACCTGTTGGAGCATACACTGCGTGGAATAATGAACAGGGCACTTGAGGCAGAACAGAGGCAGGAAGAAGAGGACTTCCTTGCCTCTCAAGGCCCCCTTTATCCTGACAGTGTTCCTTCTGTCCCACCCATCACACAGGAAGAGGAGGAGGAGGAGGAGGATTGTGTCAGCATGGAGGTGGAACCTGGCACTCTGCATTAGCAGCAGCAGTCTTTTAGGGATGATTTACAGTCCCAAGAAACCAGTGGACTTGTACGTGGCTCGGAGGAGGTTGCTGTGGATCATGTCGTCCTTAGTGACCCAAAGGGACTCCGGACCGAATGCCTTAGCTAACCTACGCTGCATGACCTCTCTGATCCTGCAAAGCCTGCGGAAAGTGTTAGATTGCCTGGGACTCTGCTTACAGATACAGGGATTCGCCTGAGAGAGCAGGGGTGTTTTGTACTGTACACCACAGGAGATGTTGAGGCATTGGGCATGCTCTGCAACAAGTGTGAGGGACGGGTGGCAAACCTCTGTCCATTTGTACGATGCCTACAATGCAGAGAATACCTGTTCGTAGTGGAGCAACCCACCGTGCCACCTAGTGCCTACCGGATGGATTGGGCCACAGACATTGCCACTGAGGAGTCCGCTACGTTCGCTCCTATGGCGGGGCCTACATCTTCGAGACCGACTGTTACAACCAGTGTTCAAGAGGGAGATGGTAATGTTACTACCACCAGAGGAACAACCGCAGACATTGTGGAAGCTGCTCCTTCCACCCCTACACACTTTTCTGCACCGACCAGAAAGTTGGATATGTGAAGGCCTCCTGTGGCCGCGGTCGAGGCCTAAATCAGAACTTGCCTGGATCGGATCGGAGGAAGGTGATCGCTCCCAAGGAATCCACTGCAGATACGGGTGAGAACTGTGGGGGAAATATAATTAGGGGGACTGTATGTAGATATTTGCAGGCAGAAGAATTGCGGGACTCTGAAATAGATTCCCTGTCTGACTTATCAGGGGATGATGAGTTGTTCGAGACTATGTCCCAGGAAATGTTATGGGCAAATGCAGATGATGTTGCTGCAACATGTAATGTATCCGGATGGCTAGCCCTAAATTCGGGGAGGGCATTGCCTCGGGCGGGAACCCCTACCACTATTAGCGAGACTTTGCCCAAAGGAAACAGTTTGCCTGGGCTAAGGAAATTGCCGTCATATGCTATGGTGCAAAAGTCACCGAACTCTTGTGTACCTCCCGGGGAAGGAAGTGCCCGAGCTCTGCCCAGACTTGCTTGATCACAGCAGCTGCTGAACAAGCGTGTGGCTACGGAATATGGACTGGAATTCCCTTATGTTCCAAGAGAAATAATGCGAGAGATTAAACAAAACAGGGAACATTGATATGCCAGTGATGTATGGGACTATTTGAAGGTACCAAAGCCTTTTAGGAAACCAGAATGCTCTCACGGCATGTATGAACGTTTCACCGGGTGTCTTCAGCACTGGAGCTTCGGGAGACACATATACTCAGACAAAGTTGTTATTTGCCGGCCGGGAAAGGATAATGTGATCGCTTACTTTGCCAGACCCCCAGTTTTATTGGCAAAGGGATCACAGTGACTGTTTTTTTCTTCAGTGTCTACTCAAGGAAAAACATTTTTTTTTTGCAAAGTACAAGGACTATGGGGGACTAGCTAGATAGTGTCAGGTTTCTTAGAGGAGAGCTCCGTGTCGAGGTTATCTAGCGACCACAGCACTTGATAAAAGGACTTGTATTTCATCACTTTTGCCACTAGGTGGTGGGAGTTTGCAAAAAAATTTTGGACAATTGCACTTAGACACATAGACATATACCCTGGAGAGAGAGTCTCATTCTCTGTTGGAAATGGGACTTTCCCTTATATAATTGTACACTTAATATGTTTTGTTTTTCTGTTTCTGTGTGTTTTGTTTCAGGAATCACTGAGATCGTCTGTCAAGCTTCTGGAGAGTGGGTGGTTAGATTTTGGGACTTATGTGTGATGTAACTGGTTCTATGTCAAACTGTTCAAACATATTGTATGTTCATGTTACCCTTTATTTCCATTCCCCATCCCAAATTTGAGTTCAGGTACCAGACTTTCAGGACTGAAAGTCTTTATTTTGTTTCTTCCCAGACGATGTGGATATCGTCTAAATGGGAGGGGGTATGTAGCGCCAGCTCCTGACGAGCAGATGCTATTATTTTTCAAAGTTAAGTTGCCGGAGGCCACAGTTGGGCTTCAGGCTAATTTCACAAAATTACTGGTTTCTGCACCAGTCCAGCTGGGTTGCACTAGGGTTCTCCTTGACCGCAGGTGTAGCTGTCACCGCCGGCAAGGGTAGAAATGCAGTTTAGCTGGATGTATTAAATGTCACCTATTGCTCGGAACCAGCCCAGTGGGAGTGTTTTCCTGCTGTGCATTCTGGGAGATGTTATTTAAGGTACTGACCCAGTGTTTTTTTTTTCTTTTCTTTATTGGGTCCTCCTGATCTTGGAGCCTACTGATCCAGGGATGGTCTGGTGCCATCTCATCTGAAGGGAGAATCCCAGAAACTGAAGGACCCAGGGGAGGACTCTTCAAAGAGAAGACCATGTGCAAGGCTGGTATCTCTAGAGGAGCCTGGAGACTCAGTTGAAGGACGCAATCCGGATCAATATACCTACAGTACCGCCGGTTTGGCTGAAAGAGACTGGTATTGTATGGGAATGTTCTTAAATCTCTCAGTGACGCTCAAGTTTAAATTCACAAGTCTGTGGCAGAGACTGTGTTAAATACCCCACCGGCTGCTAGGACCAGTGAGAGGGGCTTATCCGGTGGTGGCTGGATCTAGTGAGAGGAACTATTGTCTTCTAGATCTAAAAAGGATCTTAAACCCGCAGTACCAGGTGCCTGAACTCATCCTTAACCCTCTGACCCTTTTTTTTTAAAGACTTTGCTTTTATTGTGAATAAATAACCATAAAGAGGACTAATTATTGGAAATTCACATTCTTTGGGCCACTTTCCACGGGATCCCCAAGGCGGAGATGGAAGCAGGTGAGGTAACGGTAAGCCCAAATAAAACCAGCAGCTCCTTCGGGGGGTTAGTGCTACAAAAGTTTTAAAAACGGCTGTTTTTTCGGGAGCAGTGGTTTTAATAATGCTTAAAGTTAAACAATTAAAATGCAATATTCCTTTAAATTTCATACCTGGGGGGTGTCTATAGTATGCCTGTAAAGGGGCGCATGTTTAGAACAGTCTGACAGCAAAATGACATTTCTAAAGGAAAAAGAGTCATTTAAAACTACTCGCGGCTACATAAATACACATAAAAGTTCATTGATAAAAGCGGCATGGGTATTTCCCCACAGGGAAAAAAAATGTGTGGGGGTCCCCCCAAATTCCATACCATGCCCTTCAGTTCTGGTATGGTTATTAAGGGGAACCCCGCGCCAAAAAAAATGGTGTGGGGGTCCCCCTCAAAATCCAAACCAGACCTTTTAGGTCTGGTATGGATTTTAAGTGGAACCTCGCCCCAAAATAAAAATAAAATGGCATGGTGGTCCCCCTCAAAATCCATACCAGACCTGAAGGGTCTGGTATAGATTTTAAGGGGAACCCCGCACCAATTTTCTTTAAAAAAAAATGCTGTGGTGTCCCCTAAAAATCCATACCAGACCCTTATCCGAGCACGCAACCTGGCAGGCCGTAGGAAAAGAGGAGGGGATGAGAGAGTGACCCCCTCCTGAACCGTACTAGGCCACATGCCCTCAATATTGGGAGGCTGCTTTGGGGTAGTCCCCCAAAGCACCTTGTCCCCATGTTGATGGTGAGAAGGGCCTCATCCCCACATACCTTGCCTGGTGGTTGTGGGGGTCTGCGGGCGGGGGGCTTATCGGTATCTGCAAGCCCCCCTTTAACAAGGGGACCCCCAGATCCCGCCCCCCTTGTGTGAATTGGTAGTGAGGTACAAATGTACCCCTACCATTTCAGAAAAAAGTGTCAAAAATGTTAAAAACGACAAGAGACGTTTTTTGACAATTCCGTAAACGGGTGACCCCCATGCATCAGAGGGGTCGGGGTCACCGGGTGGCCCCACCCTCCATTATATAAGTACTGTCACCCGAACAGAAGCGTCACACAGCGGAAAACTCCCATTGAGGCGGATCATGCGGAGGCGGATCATGCGGAGGATGAATCGAAGAAGAAGGAACCGGAGGAAGATTCCGGACGAGAAGACCGGAGGAAGAAGCGGAGGAAGATAGAGGAAGAAGCAGGGAAAGAACAAGATGGAGGAAGAAGATGAACACCAAAGGAAGACCAGAAGAAAGAAGATGGAAGAAGAAACGGGAAAAGACAAAGACATTAATAAAGGAATTGTCAAAAAGGAAGAAGGAAGAAGACCAGAAGAAAGAAGACTTTAATAAAGGACTTGTCAAAGACTGTCTCCTGTCTTTTTTAACATATTTGACACATTTTCTGTGAAATGGTAGGGGTACATTTGTACCTCATTACCAATTCACACAGGGGGGGGGGGGCGGGATCTGGGGGTCCACTTGTTAAAGGGGGCTTCCAGATTCCGATAAGCCCCCCACCCGCAGACCCCTACAACCACCGGGCAAGGGTTGTGGGGATGAGGCCCTTCTCTCCATCAACATGGGGACAAGGTGCTTTGGGGGGCTACCCCAAAGCACCCTCCCAATGTTGAGGGCATGTGGCCTGGTACGGTTCAGGAGGAGGGGGCGCTCTCTCGTCCCCCCTTCTTTTCCTACGGCCTGCCAGGTTGCATGCTCAGATAAGGGTCTGGTATGGATTTTGAGGGGACCCCCACTCCATTTTTTTTTTATTTTGGCACGGGTTCCCCTTAATTTCCATACCAGACCTGAAGGGCCTGTATGGAATTTGGGGGGACCCCATGCATTTTTTTTATTTTGGTTCAGTGTACCCCTGTGGGGAAATCCCATGCCGTTTTTATCAATAAACTTTTATGTGTATTGCCGGACCGACAATTCATTATAGCTGCGAGGAGGGCTTTTTTTCAGCGGGAACGTGGGGGAATGCAGTTCCGGCACCTCCTGGATTGACTGTATGTAATGGCAAGGGGTGCTGGGGTGTGCTGCAGGGTATTGATGCTCACTGCTGGGGGATCTATTCTAGCTGGAGGGGATCTATTTTGCAGGGGGTCTATTGTTGCTGAGGAGTAGGGATGAGCCGAACACCCCCGGGTTCGGTTCGCACCAGAACACTATTAATTACAATGGATGCGAACGTTCGAAATCAAAAGTGCTAATTTTAAAGGCTAATATGCATGTTATTGTCATAAAAATTGTTTGGGGACCTGGGTCCTACCCCAGGGGACATGTATCGATGCACATTTTTTTTTTTAAAACGGACGTTTTTTCAGGAGCAGTGATTTTAATAATGCTTAAAGAGAAACAATAAAAGTGTAATATTCCTTTAAAATTTGTACCTGGGGGGTGTGTATAGTATGTCTGTGAAGAGGCGCATGTTTCCCGTGCTTAGAACTGTCCCTGCACAAAGTGTCATTTTTGCAGGAAAAAAAACTATTTAAAATCACTTGCGGCTAATGAATTGACGGCTCCCGTAACACAGAGAACAGTCATTCATTGAAAGTCATTGATAAAAAAAAAAGTCATTGATAAAAAATAAAAAAATAAAAAAGCGTAGGGGTCCCCCCAAATTCCATAACCAGGCCCTTCAGGTCTGCTATGGATATTAAGGGGAACCCCGGCCAAAAAAAAAATGGCATGGGCCCCCCCCCCCAAAATCCATACCAGACCCTTGAGATCTGGGATGGATTTTAATGGGAACCCCGGCAAAAAAAAAATGGCGTGGCCTCCCCCTCAAAATCCATACCAGACCCTTATCCGAGCACGCAACCTGGCAGGCCGCAGGAAAAGAGGGGGGACGAGAGCGGCCCCCCTTCCTCCTGAACCGTTGAGGCCACATGCCCTCAACATTGGGAGGGTGCTTTGGGGTCCCCCTAAAAGCACCTTGTTGATGAGGACAAGGGCCTCATCCCCACAACCCTGGCCATTGGTTGTGGGGGTCTGCGGGCGGGGGGCTTATCAGAATCTGGAAGCCCCCTTTAACAAGGGGACCCCCAGATCCCGCCCCCCCCCCTGTGTGAAATGGTAAGGGGGTACCCCTACCATTTCACCAAAAAAGTGTCAAAAATGGTAAAAATGACAGGAGACGGTCTTTGACAATTCCTTTATTAAAATCTTCCTTCTTCTGGTCTTCCTTCTTCCTTTCTTCATCCTTCGGTTTCTTCATCTTCTCCTTCCGGCATCTTCTTCCATCTTCTTCTTCCTCCGATCCACTTCTTCTTGCTCTGGTCTTCTCGTCCGGCATCTTCTTCCATGGCGTCGGTGTCTCTTCTGGGCCGCTCCGCGCAATGGGAGGCTCCCGCTGTGTGAGGCTTTGCTGCGTCTGACAGGTCTTTTATAACGGAGGGCGGGGTCACCAGGGAATTCCCCATGACGTCCCAGTGCGTCAGAAAGCCATAGGGAATTCCCCATGACGTCCCTGTGCGTCAAATGGAAGAAGAAGATGGAAGAAGATGCCGGAAGGAGAAGATGAAGAAACCGAAGGATGAAGAAAAGAAGAAGGAAGACCAGAAGAAAGAAGATATTAATAAAGGAATTGTCAAAGGCCGTCTCCTGTCATTTTTAAAAATTTTGACACTTTTTTGGTGAAATGGTAGGGGTACCCCTTACCATTTCACACAGGGGGGCCGGGATCTGGGGGTCCCCTTGTTAAAGGGGGCTTCCAGATTCCGATAAGCCCCCCGCCCGCAGACCCCCACAACCAATGGCCAGGGTTGTGGGGAAGAGGTCCTTGTCCTCATCAACATGGGGACAAGGTGCTTTGGGGGGGACCCCAAAGCACCCTCCCAATGTTGAGGGCATGTGGCCTGGTATGGTTCAGGAGGGAGGGGGGCCGCTCTCGTCCCCCCCTCTTTTCCTGCGGCCTGCCAGGTTGCGTGCTCGGATAAGGGTCTGGTATGGATTTTCAGGGGGACCCCACGCCATTTTTTTTTTTTTTGGCCGGGGTTCCCCTTAATATCCATAGCAGATCTGAAGGGCCTGGTAATTGAATTTGGGGGGACCCCCACACTTTTATTTTTTTTTATTTTTTATCAATGACTTTTTTTTTATTAATGACTTTCAATGAATGACTGTTCTCTGTGTTACGGGAGCCGTCAATTCATTAGCCGCAAGTGATTTTAAATAGCATTTTTACTGCAAAAATTACACTTTGTGCAGGGACAGTTCTAAGCACAGGAAACATGCGCCCCTTCACAGGCATACTATAGACACCCCCCAGATGTGATACTGCAATGTTGTACTAACAGCACGCACACACATATCCCCAGAATCACAGCAGATAATGTCAGCAGTCAGCAGCACATAATAACACTGACACTGGAACACAATATACGAGGCCGCTGGCGCGGCGGCCTTATATAATGTGGGGCGTGTACTAAACCCCCTGAGCTATAATTGGCCACAGGCATCCTGCCTGTGGCCAATTATTGCTCTCCTCGCTGCTGGCTCTATGATTGGCCAAGCATGCGGGGTCACAGTGCATGCTTAGCCAATCATCAGCCAGCAATGCACTGTAACTGGCGCAGTGCATTGCGGGCCGTTCGCATCACACGAATTTGATGCGAACGGCCCAAATAGTTCTGGGCTTGCCAAACGGGCGAACGCCCGATGTTCGTTTCGAACATGGGTTCGAATCGAACACCGGGCCCATCCCTACTCAGGAGGTCTATTGTTGCTGATGGCGGACCTATTGTTTATAAGGGTGGGTCTTATGTTGCTGGGGGGTCAGTTGTTGTGGGTGGTACATTGTTGTTAGGGGATCTATTGTTTCTGGCTGAAGTGGATCCATTTTACTGCTTTTCTTGATATCATTACCAAATTTCATACAAATTACTTAGCACCACAAAATAATACTTGGTTCTGTATTGTATAAAAGGGGTGGTACTGGGAGGTGGGTAGGGGTCCATCCCAAGGGACCAAGGGACAGTATTCGGAGGTGGTTAGAGGTGGGAAAAGGGGTGACTCTGAAAAAAGGGGAGATCCTGCACCTATTGTTTGAGAAAAAAAGCCCTGGCCGCGAGTAGTTTTAAATTACTTTTTTTCCTTTAGAAATTTCATTTTGCTGTCAGACTGTTCTAAACACGGGAAACATGCGCCCCTTTATAGGCATACTATAGACACCCCCCAGGTACGAAATTTAAAGGGATATTACACTTTTATTGTTTCACTTTAAGCATTATTAAAATCACTGCGCCTGAAAAAATGGCTGGCTGCATTTAAACCTTTTTTTTTCCCCTGGGGCAGGACCCGGGTCCCCAAACACTTTTTAAGACAATAACTTGCATATTAGCCTTTAAAATTAGCACTTTTTCATGTTTGTGTCCCATAGACTTTAACAGTGTTCAAACACATTTTTTGCCTGTTCGCATGTTCTGGTGCAAACCGAACTGGGGGGTGTTCGGCCCATCCCTAATGTCTAGTAAAAATGGATTTCTGGGATGAGTCCAAAGTTGCTGCGCTATCCTATCTGGAAGCTGACAAAAGCCAGCAGCCAATCAGTGGGGAATCCCTCCAACACTTCTGATTGACTGTCGGCTTTGACAGCTTCCAAGCAGGTGTCCAAACACATCTGAGCTCATCCATGATAGAGATAAGAATGTTCAGGTCCTAAATATCTTCCATATACAATTCATGAGATACTAAAGAGGTGGAACCACTCGTTAACCTTTTCATAGACATAGAGTAACCCCATAGTGATCCCTCTCTGGCCAGTTCCTGCTCTATCTTGCAGAATTTCAAACTTCCTATTTGCAAATTTAGCATACTCTGACATTGATTTACTAAAGAAAAATAGATGGTGCACTTTTCAAAGTGCAGTTGCACCAAAGCTTAACAAACAAGCAGAATATCTGCTGACTTTCATCATCCAATCATGTGCAAGCAAAAAATGCTGTTTTTTTTTTTTTTATTCCTTGCATGTGATTGGGTATTCTTTGCAAAGTGAAGCTTTCCCTCATTTACTAAGCTCTGAAGCAAAGTGCACAATCTATCTGCCTTTAGTAACTCAACACCATAGTCCCAATATAGGGCAAACAGGTACAGCAGGTAAAAATATCTATTCACGTCACCAGGTGTGTTCCCTCTCCCCACTGACAGCTGAATATAAAAAAAAAAATACAGACAATTAAAAATAATGAAAAAAAAATGGCGTGGAATTCCCCCAATGCAACACCAAATTTTTAAATAAAAAAGGATGTGAGGACCCCCAAAGTCCATACCAGACCCTTATCAGAGCATGCAGCCTGGCAGGCCAGAAAAGAGATGGATGAGCGAGTGCCCCCCATCCTGACCCATATCAAGCCACATGCCCTCAACATGGGTGGGCAGGTACTTTGGGGCAGGGGGGCTCCGCCCCCCCACATCAATGCACCTTGTCCCCATGTTGATGGGGACAAGGGCCTCATCCCCACAACCCTGGCCGGTGGTTGTCGGGGGTCTGCGGGTGGGGGGGGGCTTATTGGGATCTGGAAGCCCCCTTTAAGAAGGAGGCCCCCTAGATCCCGCCCCCCATGTGAATGAGTATGGGGTGCATGATGTTACAGACCGATGCATGCTGGGTCGGTGATGCTTCGCCCCTTACCTATATAAGAACTGTCAAACGAAGGAGTCGGCAGTAGGCAGTCAGGCTTCATGGATGGCGGGAGTGTTTTTTTTTCTTTCACCCCGGCGGCAGGTGGTGTAATTGAAGATGGATTTACATCAGGGGACATTGTTTTTTTTTACTATTTTAATAAAGGAATTTTCTGTGAATGGGTAAGGGTACTATGTACCCCATACTCATTCACATGTGGGGGCAGTATCTGGGGGCCTCCTTCTTAAAGGGGGCTTCCAGATTCTGATAAGCCCCCCACCTGCAGACCCCGACAACCACCATCCAGGGTTGTGGGGATGAGGCCCTTCTCCCCATCAGCATGGGGACAAAGTGCATTGGGGTGGTCCCAAAGCACCCCAAAGCACCCCATGCTGAGGGCATGTGGCCTGGCATGGTTCAGGACAGGGGAGTGCTCGCTCGTGTTTCTCCCTTTCCTGACTTGCCAGGCTGCTTGCTCAGATAATGGTCTGGTATGGATTTTTGGGGGGGACCACACACACCATTTTTTTTTTCATCATTTTTAATTGTTGGAATTTTTTTCTACATTCAGCTGTCAGCAGGTAACCCGTTGACAGCTGATAAGTCATCCATTAAGGATGCAGCCAAATGCTTCCTGTCTTGCTCCTTAGCAACCAGCTATTTGTCATAAATACATGGATGAGCGAGTTTGGGGTGGAGGAACTTGGCTAGCCAGCACAGAGTCCTGATCTCAACCCGATAGAACACCTTTGGGATGAATTAGAGAGCCAGGCCTTCTCGTCCAACATCAGTGCCTGACCTCACAAATGGGGTTCTGGAAGAAGGGTCCAACGCTCCCTTCCCTACTTTTGGTGATATAGTGTGTGTGTGTTGTGTGTAATGTGTGTAATGTGTGTGTGTGTGTGTGTGTGCGTGTTGTGTGTGTGCGTGTGTGTGTGTTGTGTGTGTTGTGTGTGTGTTGTGCGTGTGTGTGTGTGTATGGTGTGTTGTGTGTGTGTTGTGTGTGTGTGTGTGTGTGTGTGTGTTGTGTGTGTGCGTGTTGTGTGTGTGTTGTGTCTGTGTGTGTGTGTGTGTTGTGTGTGTGTGTATACAGAATAATCCATATTATTGATCCCATATCAGGGACCCAGCCCTGTGTGTGTGTGTGTGTGTGTGTTGTGTGCGTGTGTGTTGTGTCTGTGTGTGCGTGTCTGTGTATACAGAATAATCCATATTATTGATCCCATATCAGGGACCCAGCCCTGTGTGTGTGTGGTGTGTGTGTGTGTTATGTGTGTGTGTATACAGAATAATCCATATTATTGATCCCATATCAGGGACCCAGCCCTGTTTGTGTGTGTGTGTGTGTTTGTGTGTGTGTGTGTGTGTGCTGTGTCTGTGTGTGCGTGTGTGTGTATACAGAATAATCCATATTATTGATCCCATATCAGGGACCCAGCCCTGTGTGTGTGTGTGGTGTGTGTGTGTTATGTGTGTGTGTATACAGAATAATCCATATTATTGATCCCATATCAGGGACCCAGCCCTGTGTGTGTGTGTGTGGTGTGTGTGTGTGTGTGTGTTATGTGTGTGTGTGTGTGTGGTGTGTATGTGTGTGTTATGTGTGTGTGTGTGTGTGTGTGTGTGTGTGTGTGTGTTATGTGTGTGTGTGTATACAGAATAATCCATATTATTGATCCCATATCAGGGACCCAGCCCTGTGTGTGTGTGTGTGTGTTATGTGTGTGTGTGTGTGTGTGTGTGTGTGTGTGTGTGTGTGTGTGTGTGTGTGTGTGTGTGTGTTATGTGTGTGTGTATACAGAATAATCCATATTATTGATCCCATATCAGGGACCCAGCCCTGTGTGTGTGTGTGTGTGTGTGTGTGTGTGTTATGTGTGTGTGTGTGTGGTGTGTGTGTGTGTGTGTGTGTGTGTGTTATGTGTGTGTGTATACAGATTAATCCATATTATTGATCCCATATCAGGGACCCAGCCCTGTGTGTGTGGTGTGTGTGTTTTGTGTGTGTGTGTGTATACAGATTAATCCATATTATTGATCCCATATCAGGGACCTCGTCCTTTGTAATTACTGACCTGCACCTTGCAGTAGAGATGGAGATAAGTGGTGACATCTCTTCATTGTCTCGTGTCGTATTTAGGAATTGAACACTCAGATCTCCATTTCTATGGTGCAGGTTAGGACAGTGTTTTCTATCCATTGTGCTCACTGTGCTGTAATCCTCTCTGTATTATACATGGATGACTTTGGTGTTTTTGGTGGGGGGACACACTTGGTTATGTGCGTAGATAACAATTTTTACCTACATAGGGGAATATTGAAATCTGAATTCTACTTTACATAATAAAATTGAGAGATTTTACATAAAATGAAAAGCATTGTATTGTATTATAGAAATCACTGGGGGTTATTTACGAAAGGCAAATCCAATTTGCACTACAAGTACGAAGTGCATTTGAAATTGCACTGAAAGTGCCCTTTGGAAGTGCAGTTGCTGTAGATCTGAGGGGTAGACCTGAAATCAGGGGAAGCTCTGCTGATTTTATCATCCAGTCATGTGCAAGCTAAAATGCAGAATTTTTTATTTTCCTTGTATGTCCCCTTCGGATCTACAGCGACTGCACTTGTAGTTTGCACTTGTAGTGCAAAGTGGATTTGCCTTTCGTAAATAACCCCCATTATTATGCATTTTTCCTTCTGTGTGTGTCCCCCCAGCATAGGCGTGCGCACAGGGTGTGCCAGGTGTGCCTGGGCACACCCTAATCACCCCATGCAGTGCCCATTCCCATGCTCCCCCCCCTGCAGTGCTGCCAGTTTCCATCTTCTCCTCACAGGTGCGGGGAAGGGGCTGGTAAATATTTAATTAACTGGCCTTCCTTTTCTGAATGAACACAGTGAGTGATCTGCACTGATCGCTCCTGTCTTCATTCTTAAAGTGATACTAAAGACTGTTTTTTTTTTCTTTTTAAATAACAAACATGTTATACTTACCTCCACTGTGCAGTTTGTTTTGCACAGCGTGGCCCCGAACCTCCTCTTCTGGGGTCCCACGGTGGCTCTCGCGGGTCCTCCTCACATAAGATAACCCCCTCGGAGAAGTGATCTCCCGAGTCATTCATTCGGCGTCCATAGAATCCTAATGTATGACTCGGCCCCCTCCCCCCCAGCGCCCGGGTCATTGGGTTTGATTGACAGCAGCGGGAGCCAATGGCTGCGCTGCTATCAATCTATCCAATCAAAGCCAGGTGTTTTTTTTCATAGGATGCATTAAGGTGAAAAAACACGAACCTTTACAACCCCTTTAACTGAAGCATAGTAAACTATGTCTATTGCAAGCTGCAGAGAAAGAGACTGGGGAATCTTTGTCCTCAGTTTCTTTTTCTGTCTCAAAAGTGAGACATCAGGGGTCTGCTTAGACCTGCTTAGACCCCTGATATTTCACCAAAGGCCCCATAACGGGACTCCTAAAAAGATTGTACAAAATTAATAAAAAATATTGTAAAAAATACTGCCCCGCTGACACCAATCTTTGCTCTACTGACACTGTCCGCTGCTCTGCTGCTTTACACCCCCCCCCCCCCCCCGGATTCTTCATATCTCAGCCCAGTATATCTCACACACACACAGATCACCGTCATACAAAGCCATTTATTTCTAGAGAGAGAAAAGCAGAAGAAAGAATTACATTGTCTCAATAAACATGTTACAGGAGAGGATCTGATCTGATCAATATGAAGATTATTGATGAACCTCCAACCAATCAATGTCACTTTCCTGAGATCAGATGAATGGAATTCCAGAATGTGTACAATGGATCAATTCCAGAGATCCAATGACTGAAATCCATTCATCCTACAAAACAGATTTACCGACCAACCTTCCCGGGATGTGTGTGTGGAATGTCCATATCACAGATTGTTCCCAGGAAAGAAGTCATTATTGATGGGATAGAAGAACATCCTCTATACAAGTCACTCCTCCTGAACAACAAATAAAATTTGTTTATTTTCGTTTCGTTTTTTTCGTTTCCGTTGATTCGTAACGATTCGTACATTCGTAAAAATAATTTTTTCGTTGATTCGTTTTTTCGTTAGTTTAATTTTCGGACGCATTCGTATTTATTCGTACATTCGTAACATTCGTAGATTCGTAATCGGAGCATAATTCATAATTGTATGTAATGTGTATGCTATTATTACATTTTAATAATTTACGAATCGAAAAAAAAAAGTTACGAATCGAAAAAAAAAAGTTACGAACCGAAAAAAAAGTTACGAATGTACAAATTTTTTTGTTCAATCCATTCGAAGCACGTTAAGCAACGCCATTGTAAGAGACACGGAAAATTACGAATCGAAAAAAAAAAAAAAAAAAAGTTACGAATCGAAAAAAAAAGTTACGAATCGAAAGAAAAAAGTTACGAATCGAAAAAAAAAAGTTACGAATCGAAAAAAAAAAGTTACGAACCGAAAAAAAAGTTACGAATGTACAATTTTTTTTGTTCAATCCATTCGAAGCACGTTAAGCAACGCCATTGTAAGAGACACGGAAAATTACGAATCGAAAAAAAAAAAAAAGTTATGAATCGAAAAAAAAAGTTACGAATGTACAATTTTTTTTATTCAATCCATTCGAAGCACGTTAAGCAGCACCATTGTAAGAGACACGGAAAATTACCAATTCAACAAAAAAAAAAAGTTACGAATGTACGAATTTTTTCGTTCGTTTTCGTCTTTCGGATTTTCTTCATTAGTACATTCGTTGTTTCTAATTTGCTTTTTTCGGATGTTCGTTATTCGGATTCGTACGATTCGAACGATTCGTTATTCGGATGCGTACGGTACGAACGATTCGTTCATTCGTACGAAAACGAACGAACGAAAATAACGAAAAAAAACGAAAAAAAAAAAAAGAATTGCACATGTCTATTTCTAATATACATCTCCTATTCCCCAATGGAAACATTTGTATCTGTATAAAGATCTGTTCTGTGTGTGTATGGAGTGATCGCAGTGTCTGGATGATGACACCGAGAAGGAAACATTGTCAGATCATCAGAAACACTGCGACACCCCCACCTAGACTTCTCCTTTCCTTTGCTTCATTAAAATAACATTGGGGACTATTTATGAACAATTTCCATACCATTTCATCACTTAAACTTCCTGTACATTTCGCTATATGATGGGGAAAAATCAAATGTTCTCGAACCATGATCTTGGCAGATTGAATGCTATTCATTGAAAAAAACTGGGCAAAATTACTGCATTATAGTCACTAGATGGCGCTGAGCAGTAAACTTAATTCCTGTGATATGCAGTGCCATCTAGTGGCCATAATGAGGAATTTCACATTCCCATATCTCAATAAATAACATTCAATCTGTAGAAAATATAGGCTAAGAATATTAAAATTTCTCCCCATCCACACAGAATACAGTTTCAATGGATGAACAGCTGTAATTGTTTTTTTTATAAACACTCCCTATTGTGATAACATATCATTTTGGCTGTATTACTTACAAGCAATGTCAAGATTTGTATAACCCTGTGGTAGAAAATATATGCAAGAAAATGGTAAAGAGTCCTGTATTAATGGAGTAAACATTTTTCCTGTAGGATCATATTTTATCCGGATTTGGTTCTGATCAGGTCCGGCTGGTGAAATGTCAGCAGAATCAGGAAACATTTCAGCCAATAAGATTGAAAGGTTGAGTTTTAAGATTGGTGTTCTCTGGAGGTCTTCATCAGGATTGGTGTTCTCTGGAGGTCTTCATCAGGATTGGTGTTCTCTGGAGGTCTTCATCAGGATTGGTGTTCTCTGGAGGTCTTCATCAGAATTGGTGTTCTCTGGAGGTCTTCATCAGGATCGGTGTTCTCTGGAGGTCTTCATCAGGATTGGTGTTCTCTGGAGGTCTTCATCAGGATCGGTGTTCTCTGGAGGTCTTCATCAGGATCGGTGTTCTCTGGAGGTCTTCATCAGGATTGGTGTTCTCTGGAGGTCTTCATCAGGATTGGTGTTCTCTGGAGGTCTTCATCAGGATTGGTGTTCTCTGGAGGTCTTCATCAGGATTGGTGTTCTCTGGAGGTCTTCATCGGGATTGGTGTCTCTGGAGGTCTTCATCGGGATTGGTGTTCTCTGGAGGTCTTCATCAGGATTGGTGTTCTCTGGAGGTCTTCATCAGGATTGGTGTTCTCTGGAGGTCTTCATCGGGATTGGTGTTCTCTGGAGGTCTTCATCAGGATTGGTGTTCTCTGGAGGTCTTCATCAGGATCAGTGTGATGGGAATCTGGTCTCTCTGTAACAGTCAAGCCGCGCATACAAGCAGAAATCAGCAAAAGGAAGGTGATGCAGAGAAAAGAGCGTGGCTCATGATTTCATGGTAAGACGGTGGAGAGATGGAAAGTTCACCACATCTCACTCATCATTCCCAACAACTGGCTGCAGGGAGCTTAATTTATTATTCCAGTTAATCGCAGAATAATTTGGAACGTTATCTCCATTCAAAGTGATCATCTTATCGCCACCGAATGCATTGTCAGAGTAGAGGATCCAAGCTCCTTGGGTTACTTTATGGGATAAAGCCTTTTTATCAAATTCATGGGGCTTCAGGGAATCAACACCCTCTTTCAGGAGCACCGGTCTGCCCTTATAATCGTCATTCCCAAACAGGGTGATCCTGGGATTGTCCAGACCGCCCTTCACGACTCTCACAGACTTGATTTTATTGTCCCATGATGAGAGTGTTCTGTAATTGCCTGCCTTGAAGCATTTAAAAGCCCCCTGATAGTTAATGTCACTGTAGACAATCCATGGTTCTCCAGAAACTACGAGGGACTGAGTTTTTTTAAGGATTCCAACAGACGACAGGTCAGGATTGTCCTCCTTTATAGCCACAGGTTCTCCCCCGAAGTCTTGGTGTGGGTAGAGCTGAATAGTGCTCATCTTCTGCTACTATGTGAATGTGAAGTTCTGATAAGAACAGATATCTCTGCAGGTCGGAATGAGTTTTTCTCTTCAGCTGCCGGGGAATTTATACAAAATCTTCAGTGCTGAACTCGGGTGAACGCCCTCTTATGGGGAGTTACTTTATTTCTTCAGAATATTTCTCTGCAGATTCTGAGTCACACAATGTGCTGGAAATCTACCATAGGTGACCTGGTGTCTTTAACCACTTTCAGCCCCGGACCAATTTGCAGCCAAAGGACCAGGCCCCTTTTTGCGATTCGGCACTGTGTCGCTTTAACTGACAATTGTGCGGTTCCCAAACAAAATTGACGTCCTTTTTTTCCCACAAATAGAGCTTTCTTTTGGTGGTATTTGATCGCCCCTGCGGTTTTTATTTTTTGCGCTATAAACAAAAATAGAGCGACAATTTTGAAAACAATGCAATATTTTTTACTTTTTGCTATAATAAATATCCCCAAAAAATATATAAAAAAAACATTTTTTTTCCTCAGTTTAGGCCGATACGTATTCTTCTACATATTTTTGGTAAAAAAAATCGCAATAAGCGATTATTGATCGGTTTGCAAAGAAGTTATAGCGTTTACAAGATAGGGGATAGTTTTATAGCATTTTTATTAATAATTTTTTTTTTTATTAGTAATCGCGGCGATCTGCGATTTTTTTTTGTGACTGCGACATTATGGCGGACACATCGGACATTTTTGACACATTTTTGGGACCATTGTCATTTATACAGCAATCAATGCTATTTAAATGCATTGATTCCTGTATAAATGACACTGGCAGTGAAGGGTTAACCACAAGGGGGCAGTGTAAGGGTTAAGTATGCCTAGGGGTGTGTTTCTTACTGTGGGGGGGCGTGGCTGTCAGCTAGTGAATGCTGATCTCTGCTCCAATCACAGGGAGCAGAGATCGGCGTCACTAGTTGCTAGGCAGAACGGGGAGATGCTGTTTATCTCGGCATCTCCCCGTTCAGCCTTCCCGTGAGACGATCGAGTCCGCGGGGACCACGACCGGACTCACGGGGGTCCCGACCGGCGCGCTCCCGATGGCACGGACAGGCATTAAGGAGGGACTTATATATACACCCTCCTGCCTGTATGTGCCATTCTGCCGACGTATATCGTTGTGCGCCGGTCGGCAAGTGGTTAAAGATTAACCCTTTTGTGCTTTATCTCAAACTAAGGAAAAGAATGTTTAGCAAATCATAGGATGTGTCTGGAATGGATGTTTTAGGGGGGTGGGGGGTGGGAACCCTGCATCATTTTTTTAAAAAAAAATACCCCTTCAATACCGGGCACTTTTACCCCCTTCCTGCCCA
This sequence comes from Lithobates sylvaticus, assembly GCA_028564925.1. Taxonomy (NCBI): domain Eukaryota; kingdom Metazoa; phylum Chordata; class Amphibia; order Anura; family Ranidae; genus Lithobates; species Lithobates sylvaticus. Next base: position 784,535,274 of record CM053026.1, read on the forward strand.
GACCAATTTTCAGCTTTCAGCGCTCTCACATTTTAGCCTCATACACACGATCGAACCTTGTACCAACTTTCCCGTGGATTTTTGTACAAAGGGCGTTGGCACCAAGTTGGTATTGCTTACACACGATTGGACTTTTTAGGCAACAAACATGAACGTAGTGACGTTTCAACATACTGACGACACTTCAAAAGAGGACATTCGAATACACCAGCGCCACCTTTGGTCAACTTCTATATTGTTGTCTGATCTTTTGCATTGGTTCTGAGCATGCGTGTTTGTACTTTGTACAAAAGTCCGATGGTTTTCTGTACACACGGTCGGACTTTGCTCCATCCACTTTTGTTGGCAGAAAGTTGGTCCATTCGCACAGCCAACAAAAGTCCGATGAAAACTGAAAAAGTTGGTCCGATGGAGCGTACACACGGTCGGATGTTGGTCCAAAACAGCTAATTTGCATGTTTGTTGTCAAAAAGTCCGATCGTGTGTACGGGCCTTTTGAATGAGAATTGTGCGGTCATGTAACACTGTACACATATGAAATTTTTAGAATTTTTTTTTGAGACAGATAGAGCTTTTGGTGGTATTTAATCACCACTGGGGTTTTTATTTCTTTTATTTTTTGCTAAATAAAGGAAAAAATATCAAAAATGTTTCTGTTATAAAATTTTGCAAATAAATAATCTTTCTTCATGAATTCAGGCCAAACGTGTTTTCTGCTACATTTCTCTGTTAAAAAAAAAACAAAAACAAATCAGTGTATATTATTTAGTCTGTAGGGAAGCTATAGAGTCCACAAAAAATCGATCAGTCCCAATGTACTGACGGCCAATCTCATTTCTTGAGGCCCTAAGATACCAGGACAATACAAATATCCACCTTTTTTTTGGAAAGTAGACAGTCCAATTTATTTAGTAAGAGGCTTGGCAAGTTTTTTTACATCGCTGAAGCCAGCTGGTGATCAATAAAAATGATCTGTTTTTTACCACTTTTTACACACTAATCCCCGTCACAGTGTCCCCTAAATAGTGTCCCCCAAAACACTTTCCCCACACAGTAAAAACACATGTCCCCACACATGTAACACTAAAATGTCCCAATGATCATCTGCACACATATGTCCGTGATCACACAAACCAATTATTATACACTTAACAGAATTTTTTTTTACCAAAGACATGTAGCAGAATACATTTTTGGCTTTAATTTTTTGTCAAAATTCTATTTATTGGGTTTCTTTTAAAACAGAAAGTAGAAAATATATTTTTTTCAAAATTTCCGCAAATTTTTTCGCTTATATCACAAAAAATAAAAAATTGGTTTGTAAATAAATGCCACCAAAAGAAAGCTCTATTTGTGCGAACAAAATGATACAAATTTTATTTGGGTACAGTGTTACATGACCGCGCAATTCTCATTAAAAATCCGAGAGCGCCGAAAGCTGAAAATTGGCCTGGACAGGAATGGAGTGAAAGTGTGCGGTTATTAAGTGGTTAAGCATTATTAAAATCACTGCTCCCGAAAAAACATCCGTTCTTAAACCTTTTTTTTTGCTTTGATACATGTCCCCTGGGGCAAGACCCGGGTCCCCAAGCACTTTTTATGGCAATAACTTGCATATATGGTACAACCACTTTTACCTACAGGTAAGCCTATATTAAACCGTGGAGGTTTAGGAGATATTTACAATAAAGCCATGTGCCAATGTCTAAGGTGTATACTCATTTTAGAAAGGGCAGATAAAAGGGGTCATGCTGTGACTGGCGGCTCCCACCCGCATGCATGGGAGTGACATCACGCGACTCCGGCCAGTCACAGAGCCGGAGTTTGCGGCCCCCGGAAGGAAGAGGGGTGAAAATGGACCCTCGCTGCTAGTGGGGACAGTGGTGACATTCCAGGCTTTGGTTTCAGTTAAGTGTCACATCATGGGCTACTATACGATGTATAGTAGCCCATTATCCTTTTCCTCTGAAATAAAGAGGAAGTAAAACCCATCATAGACTTTAAAGGTCCGACGGTCTTCCCGACTGACTTTTCAGTGGAGTTCCGATGGACTTTCCGAACTAACGGACTTGGCCACACACTACCACACCAAAGTCCGACGGATTCAAACGTGATGACGTACGCCCGGTCTAGAATAAGGAAGTTCATAGCTAGTAGTCAATAGCTGCACTAGCGTCGGTTTTCGTCCATCGGACTAGCGTACAGACGAACGGATTTTTCGACTGGACTCGAGTCCATTGGAAAGATTTGAAACATGTTCTAAATCTAAAGTCTGAAAAGGGGGGAAGGGAAATGAGGCCAGATGGCCCCATGAATGCTCACAATGGACAAAGAAAGCAACAAAAAATGTGAATGAAAAAGATATGTGAACTTTATTGATACAAATCATGCACTAATCAAGGAGTAAAGGAGGGATATCCCACAGCTGAAATATGGCACTTCTCGTGGGGGTGGACGTGGAGTCACTTTACACGTCCATTCCCCATGAATGGGGCATCCTGGCTGTACATCATTATCTGGAGCAGCACTTTCCCCTGATGGGGGCACAAAATTTGTTCATTTTGGAGCTCTTGGAGATGGCCCTCAAACTATTTTGTTTTTGCTAACCACCATTACCCACAATTAAGGGGTACAGCTATGGGGGCCCCTTGGGCACCTTCATATGCTTGCCTCCATCTGGGATGGTGGGAGGAAGATACCGTTTATGCATCATCGATGTACCGCAGCCACGTACATATCTAGCTGCGGTACATTGATGATATATTTATGGTGTGGACTGGCACTCATTCTGAACTTCTGCTATTCATGGAATATTTGGGCAATAACACACGCAACATCAGATTGACCTTTGTTACAGACCCGATTGAAATTCCATTTCTGGATCTTATGATTAATATAGAGAATGGCAAACTGGTTACCCAGACCTTTAGAAAACCCACGGCTGCCAACACCATGCTCCTGGCCAATAGTCATCACCCACACTCGTAGGATTCCGGTGGGCCAGTTCCTCCGAATTCGGAGAAACTGCTCCTCCGAGGAGCCTTACCGACGCAAATCGATAATACTATATCAATGTTTTTCGTGAGCGGGGATACTCCCACTGTACCCTCAAGAGGGCAAAAATGATTGCAGGTAAAAGATCTAGAATAGACCTCTTGGGGATGCAGACCAATGCAAACAGCCAATCCAATGAACCTATACGATTCATTACCCCATTTGGGGTCCAATGGTCTAAAGTGAATTCCATACTTACATGACTAGGGATGGGCCCCGGTGTTCGATTCGAACCCATGTTCGAATCGAACATCGGCCGTTCGTCCGCTCATTGAGTTCAGAACTCTGCGGGCCGTTCGCATCAAATTTGTGTGATGCGAACGGTCCACAATGCACTGTGCCAGTCGCAGTGCATTGCTGGCTGATGATTGGCCAAGCATGCACTGTGACCCCACATGCTTGGCCAATCATAGAGCCAGCAGCGAGGAGAGCAATAATTGGCCACAGGCAGGATGCCTGTGGCCAATTATAGCTCAGGGGGTTTAGTAAATGCCCCACACTATATAAGGCCGCCGCGCCAGCGGCCTTGTGTAGTGTTTTTTCCGGCGTTGAGGGAAAGAGGATTGATAGGCAGGGACAGTGTGAACTATTTTTCATTCATTTCCATGTGGGGAAAGTGTAGGGAAAGAGGAAAAATAGGCAGGGATAGTGTGTTATTCTCAGGCATTTGCGTGTGGATAAAGTGCTGTTCTCTACCAATACAGCCATCTGCAGGAGTTAAGCCCCATACACACGGTCGGATTTTCCGATGGATTCTGTCCTATCGGACAATGTTGTCGGAAATTCCGACCGTGTGTAGGCACCAGCGGACATTTTCCATCGGATTGTCTGACGGACAAAGTTTTATCTCCTGCTCTAAAAATTTTCCGACAACAAAGTCCGATCACACCAATTCCGATCGTGTGTAGCGAATTCCGACGGACAAAGTGCCACGCATGCTCAGATCACATTACAAGACCAAAGCTATTGGCTACTAGCCTCTATGTAGTCCCGTCGTAGGCAACAAACGTCACCACGTTCAGAATGATCGGATTTTCCGACAACTTTGTCCAACCATGTGTATGCAACACCAGTGTCGGACTAAATCCGTCGGAAAAAATCCCATGGATTTTGTGGTCGGATTTTCCGACCGTGTGTACGGGGCATTAGTGTGTGTGCTGTGTAAGTCCAGCACAGCACAGTATAAACCTGCACCTGTATCTACCATTTTGTGCAGTTCTCCATTAATCCAGCCATCTGCAGGAGTTAGTGTGCGTGTTGTGTGAGTCTAGCACAGCATACAACCTGCACCTGTATCTGCCCTTCTGCCCTGGTGTCATCTTATCCAGCCATCTGCAGGAGTTAGTGTGTGTGTTGTGTGAGTGCAGCACAGTATACAACCTGCACCTGTATCTGCCCTTCTGCCCTGGTGTCAGCTAATCCAGCCATCTGCAGGAGTTATTGTGTGTGTTGTGTGAGTGCAGCCCAGCACAGTATACAACCTGCACCTGTATCTGCCCTTCTGCCCTGGTGTCATCTAATCCAGTCATCTGCAGGAGTTAATGTGTGTGTTGTGTGAGTGCAGCACAGCACAGTATACAACCTGCACCTGTATCTGCCCTTCTGCCCTGGTGTCATCTAATCCAGCCATCTACAGGAGTTAGTGTGTGTGTTCTGTGAGTCTAACACAGCACAGTATACAACCTGCACCTGTATCTGCCCTTCTGCCCTGGTGTCATCTAATTCAGCCATCTGCAGGAGTTAGTGTTTGTGTTGTGTGAGTGCAGCACAGCACAGTATACAACCTGCACCTATATCTGTCCTTCTGCCCTGGTGTCATCTAATCCAGCCATCTGCAGGAGTTAGTGTGCATGTTGTGTGACTCCAGCACAATATACACTACCCAATAGCTGTTTTTCCCATCTCCCTGCAGGCCATTACAATGTCTGAAAGGCCAACAAGGAGAGGCAGACAGTCACGAGCCAAGAAAACAGGGCAAGCATGCTCTGTGTCTAGAGACAACAGTGCTGGCCGTGGACGCGGGGCATCGTCATCAGCACGTGGCCATGGGACACGCTTGTCCTTTTTTTCGGCAGCTGGACATGTTGAGCCGCATCATGCCAAAGGCTTGGTAGAGTGGATGACCAAGCCCTCCTCATCCTCCTCATCCTCTCTCACCCAGGCTCAGGGTACTGGCAAAGCATCTGCCAATGCGTACTCAATGTCATCAGTCACCCCTTCCCTAGACCCACCATGTCCTCCTGAGGAGTCCCCCGAACTGATTGAGCACAGTGTTGGGTACATGCTCCAGGAGGATGCCCAGCGTTTTGAAGGCTTCAATGATGATACCCAGCTAGAGGAAGGCAGTAGTGTGAGCGCAGAGAGAGGGGATGCTCAAGGACAGCAATCTGGCAGTCATGTTCCACCAGCTGCAGCATACTGCCAGGTTTGCTCCAGTGGTGAAGAGGGAGGGGATGATGAGGTCACTGACTCCACATGGGTGCCTGAACGGAGAGAGGAGGAGGAGGAAGCGGCACATCTCCAACGAGGCAGGATGCCCTCCGGGGGCCAGCTTGAGGGCAGCACACCAACTGAATCACACGCAGAGCTCCGCCTGTGCAGGGCGCTGCCTCTGCGCGTTATTACAAAAGTTCTTTGGTGTGGGCCTTTTTTGAGACGAGTGCATCAGATCGCACCGCTGCTATTTGCAACATATGTCTCAAGCGTATCTCACGTGGCCAAAACATCAGCCGCTTGAGCACCACAAGCATGACCATACATATGTTGACCTGCCATGCAGCTCGTTGGCAGGTGCAAATTAAAGACCCACACCAAAGAACAAAGCGGACCTCTCCTTGCTCCTCGTCAGCTGGGATCTCCAACCCCACTATACCTTCAGTCCTCTCTGAAAGCTGCACTGAGAGGAATGAAGGTGTAGAATTAGGTGTGTCACAGCCAAGTACTTGCGGGCACTCTGCTAGAAGTACACCGACGTCCGATTGAACCAGGCAAATTTCCCTGCCCCAGCTGCTGGACTGTTGAAAGAAGATCACTCCCAGCCATCCACCTGCCCAGCGGTTGAATGCTAGCTTGGCTAAATTGCTAGCACTTCAACTGCTGCCTTTTTAGTTGGTACACTCTGCCCCCTTCCGTGAGTTTGTGCAATGTGCGGTTCCTCAGTGGCAGGTTCCAAAACGCCACTTTTTCTCACGGAAGGCGATATCGGGTCTCTCTATCGGCTTGTGGAAGGCAATGTCTTGGCCTCGCTGGACAAGGCAGTCAGCGGTAATGTGCATATTACCGCTGACTCATGGTCCAGCAGGTATGGACAGGGACGTTACCTATCTTTCACGGCCCATTGGGTCACTATTTTGGCAGCTGGGAAGGATGCAGGACAAGATGCAGTAGTGTTGGAGGTTGTTCCGCCACCACGCCTCCAAAATGCTACTACTGGTTGTGACACACCTCTCTCCTCCACCCCCTTCTCTTCTTCTTCCTCCATGGCCTCTTTGAGTGCTCTGTCCTCGGAACCAGTGGTGCTCCATAGGCGTCCAAGGGGCTACGCAAGTACGCAGGCAAAAAGATGCCATGCCGTGCTTGCGCTGGTATGTTTGGGGGACAGGAGCCACACTGGGGCAGAGGTTCTATCATCTCTGCAGGGGCAGGCCGAGAGGTGGTTGATGCCACACCAGCTTAAGCCAGGAATGGTGGTTTGTGACAATGGCACCAACCTCCTCTCTGCCCTGCGACAGGGACAACTGACCCATGTGCCCTGTATGGCTCACGTCCTTAACCTGGTGGTGCAGCGGTTCTTGAGCAGGTACCCATGCTTACAGGATGTCCTGAGGCAGGCCAGGAAAGTCTGTGTGCATTTCCTCTGATCATATAATGCCAGTGCTCGGCTGGCTGAGCTACAAAAGGAGTTGAACCTGCCCAAGAACCACCTTATATGTGACATGCCCACCAGGTGGAACTCAACGTTGGCCATGCTGCAGCGACTGCACATGCAGCAGAGGGCCATCAATGAGTACCTGTGCGACTACGGCACCAGAACAGGGTCAGGGGAGCTCGGATTTTTTTCACCACACCAGTGGAGCATGATCCGGGATGCATGCACTGTCCTGTCACCATTTGAGGAGGCCACGAGGATGGTGAGCAGTGACAGTGCATGCAACAGTGACACTGTACCTCTTGTCCACCTGTTGGAGCATACGCTGCGTGGAATAATGGACAGGGCACTTGAGGCAGAACAGAGGCATGAAGAGGAGGACTTGCCTCTCAAGGCCCCCTTTATCCAGACAGTGTTCCTTCTCTCCCACCTATCACACATGAAGAGGATGAGGAGAAGGAGGAGGAGGAGGATTGTGTGAGCATGGAGGTGGAGCCTGGAGGTGGAGCATCAGCAGCAGCAGTCTTTTAAGGATGATTTACAGTCCCAAGAAACCGGTGGACTTGTACGTGGCTGGGAGGAGGTGGCTGCGGATCATGTCGTCCTCAGTGACCCAGAAGACTCCGGACCGAATGCCTCAGCTAACCTACGTGGCATGGCCTCCCTTATCCTGCAAAGCCTGCGGAAGGATCCTCATATTCTTCGGATCAAGGAGAGGGACCATTACTGGCTGGCCACTCTCCTTGATCCACGGTACAAGGGTAAGGTTGCGGACCTTATCTTGCCGTCGCAGAGGGAGCAGAGGATGAGACATCTCCAGGAGGCCTTGCAGAAAGGTCTGTGCAACGTGTTCCCAGAGACTGGGAGGTTACAAACTCCTGGTCCTGTACTACGAGTTGCTGAGGCTTCGGTCAGTAGCAGAAGGAGCAGTGGGGAAGGTGGACGTCTGACCGATGCGTTCAGACAATTTTTTAGTCTGCAGCCCCTAGGTATGATCGGTTCCAGCAACCATCGCCAGCGTCTGATATACATGGTGCAGGAATACCTAGGGGCAAGGTCAGACTTGCACACCTTTCCCACCGAAAATCCTCTGGCTTACTGGGTCTTGAGGATGGATCACTGGCCAGAGCTTGCACAGTATGCAATTGAGCTACTGGCCTGTCCTACATCCAGCGTTCTTTCGGAACGCGCATTCAGTGCTGCTGGAGGCTTTGTCACCGATCACAGGGTGCGCCTGTCCACCGACTCGGTTGATCGACTGACCTTCATAAAGATGAATAAGTCTTGGATCACCACCAGCTACCAGTCACCTGAAGCTGATATAACTGAATAATTTATTTTGAAATGTCACATCCCTACAAGACTGCCTATGCTGATGCTGAGTGACTGTCCTGTTATGTTGACTGACTATACTCTTCCTCCTCAATGATCCTGATGATAGCTTGGAAGAACATTTTTGTTTCTGGGTGCCACCACCAGTGGCTAAGGCCCAATTTTTCAGCCCCTGTTTAACAGGGGCGTGTAATTACTAGTTTTTATGCAATGCTTTGCAACAGGTCTCGTTGCTGTGCTCCAAGTACAGTATCTGTGAGGGGTTGCAGTGTTGTGGCACCAGCACCAGTGCCTAAGGGACAATTTTTCAGCCCCTGTTTAACAGGGGCGTGTAATTACAAATCTTGATCTTATAATTCACAGCAGGGCCCATTCCTGCACCCACCAAGAGTAACTGTGAGGGCTTACAGAGTTGTGGCAACACCATCCACCACCACCACCAAAGGCCCAATTTTTCTGCCCCTGTTCAACAGGTGCATGCAATTACAATTCTTGATTTAATAATTCACAGCAGGGCCCATTCCTGCGCCCACCAAGTGTAATTGTGAGGGCTTACAGTGTTGTAGCACCAGCACCACCACCAAAGGCCCAATTTTTCCTACCACTGTTCAACAATGGCATGTAATTACAATTCCTGATATAATAAAAAGTGTAAAAATTGATATTTTTTGGCTGCAGCTACACTTAAAAATGTACCTGTTCAAAATTACAAACAGATTCTACTTAAGAACAAACCTACAGTCCCTGTCTTGGTTGCACCACCTGTATACTGCTGTTCAGAGTATATAGGGTTGTAGGTATATGGTTTTATTTTGGGTGGTTCCCCTTAATATCCATACAAGACCGAAAGGGGCTGGTAATGGACTGGGGTGGGGGGGGGGGGGGGTTGATGGGGTAGCCATGCCATTATTCTCAAAGATTTTAATCCATATTGCCAGGACAAGACATGACATTATGCCGCAAGCAGTTTTAAATGGCTTCTTTTTTTCCTTTACAAATGTAATTTTGTGCAAGGACAGTTCTAAACACGGGAAACACATGCCACTTCACAGGCATACTTTACACACCCCCAGGTACCATATTTAAAGGAATATTTCACTTTTTTTCACTTCATGCATTATTAAAATGACTGCTCCAGAAAAAACGTCTGTTTTTAAAACTTCTTTTTGCATTGATATATGTCCCCTGGGGCAGGATCCGGGTCCCCAAGCCCTTTTTATGACAATAACATGCATATTGGCCGCTATAATTAGCACTTTAGATTTCAAACGTTCGCGTCCATTATAACTAATAGGGTTCTAATGTTCGCGCGAACTTTCGGTCCGTTCGCAGGTTCTGGTGCGAACCGAACCCGGGGGTGTTTGGCTTATCCCTATTAATGACCATTGGCATGTCCTTACACGATCAGACACTTTAAAAGCTATAGTGGGGGACATACCCCACTTGGCAGCCAAACGTGCCAGGAATTTAAAAGATGAATTGGTTGTCTATGAATATCAACGTCCTGTCAGCAGGACCTGGCTCACCGAGATGCCAAGAATTAAAGGCATGTTCCCCTGCGGACATTGCGGCACTTGCAAATTTGTGGACAAAACCACTACTTTCCGTGACTCAGGTTTAGCTGCCAGATATGATATTAAAACCTTCATCATCTGCAGTACAACAAGGGTACTCTATATTTTGGAGTGCCCGTGTCGTAAATTGTACGTGGTGAAAACAAAACGCCAACTGCGGATAAGATTCGCCGAACACCTCAAAAGCATCCGGCTAAAGGAGGATACCCCCATAGCACAACATTTCATTCAGGTTCACCAGGGCAATACACAAGGTCTCACTATAAAGGGCTTTTTTGCCTTAAATGTATCACAACGCAGGGGAGACTTTGATACAACTCTCCTTAGACATGAAAAACGTTGGATCTTCAGGCTCCAGACTTTTCAGCCTGAAGGCATCAATGTAGAATTGAGTCTTAAGGTCTTTTTGGAAGCATAATTATATCATAATTTTGGCAACTGCCTTGACCTCATATTCTCCTACCTGTGCACTCTGCACAACCTCTCCAATATTCCTTTTCCTCTCTCTGACCACCACCTTATTAGTTTCACTCTCTCCTTGTCTGCCTCCTCCTTGCCTTCCAACTACCAAACTATTACCCGTAGAAACCTTCGCCATCTTAACCCTTCTCTTCTTTTTTCTGCTACTGATTGTCTCTACGACAAAATCTCATCCTTGTCCTGCCCCAACTTGGCCACTTCTGTATGCAACAGTTCATTGTCATCCACCCTGGATACCTTGGCCCCCCTCACTACACACAGAATCAGGCCTCGGCCGCTACAACCCTGGCAGACAGACAACACCAGAAGCCTCAAAAAGCAGAGCCGTGCTCTTGAGCGTCTGTGGCGTAAGACTAAGTCACAGCAAGATTTCAGCCAATATAAATCTGCCCTCCAAAAATACCATTCCTGCCTGCGCACTGCCAAACAGAGCTACTTTACCACTCTCATTAACACCCTCTCACGCAGTCCCCGTCAACTGTTTTCTACATTTACTTCTCTACTTCGTCCTCCATTACCTCCACCCACTAACTTACTCACTGCCCAGGAGATTGCTAATCACTTCAAAAATAAGATTGAGACAATTCGTCTCGAGTTCTCTACTCTACACATATCTCCCTCACTTTACACTCCTTGTCCTCCTGCACAACCAATACTTTCCTCCTTTAATCCAGCTACTATAGAGGAAGTCACTACATTTTTTTCTAATGCCCACCTAACCTCCTGCCCCCTGGACCCTGTTCCTTCTCAAATACTACGGTCACCCTCTGATTCTATCCTACACTCTTTAACTCTTATCTTCAACCTCTCCCTCTCTACTGGCATCTTCCCCAACCCTCTAAAACATGCACTAGTTACTACCATACCAAAAAAGGCCTCACTAGACCCAACCAATCTTAACAATCTAAGACCCATCTCTCTACTCCCTTTTGCCTCCAAACTCCTTGAACGTTTAGTCTACAGCCGACTGAGCGACCGCCTCATTGAGAATAACCTTCTGGATCCCCTTCAGTCTGGATTTCGCCCACAGCACTCCACAGAAACTGCCCTCCTAAAACTCACAAATGACTTACTAACAGCCAAAACCAATGGTCATTATTCTGTACTCTTACTCTTAGACCTTTCTGCTGCCTTTGATACAGTTGACCACCCCCTCCTCCTCAAAAAACTAAATTTGCTTGGTCTCCATAGCTGTGCTCTCCATTGGTTCGAATCTTACCTATCTCATCGCACCTTCAGTGTCACTTACAACTCCACTTCCTCCTCTCCAACTCCTCTTACTGTTGGGGTTCCCCAAGGTTCTGTCCTTGGACCTCTACTATTCTCAATCTACACCTCCTCCCTGGGTCCGCTGATAGCCTCACTTGGCTTCCACTACCATTTATATGCTGATGACACCCAAATCTATCTCTCTGCCCCTCAACTCACCCCATCAATCTCCTCACGCATCACTGATTTACTAACAGACATATCAGTCTGGATGTCAAACCACTTCCTCAAACTTAATCTGTCTAAAACTGAGCTCTTAATATTTCCTCCCCCACGTGCCCCTTCCCCTGACTTGTCAGTCAAGATCAATGGCACATCTATCAGTCCGTCCCCACATGCCAGGGTGCTAGGGGTAATCCTAGACCCTGAACTGTCCTTTCAGACCCACATACAATCGCTGTCCAAATCATGCCGCCTTAGCCTCCGCAACATTTCCAGAATACGCCCCTTTTTAACGAATGACACCACCAAGCTTCTAACTCACTCCCTGGTTATCTCTCGCCTCGACTACTGCAACTCCCTCCTCATTGGACTACCTTTACATAGACTATCCCCCCTTCAGTCCATAATGAATGCCGCTGCAAGACTCATCCACCTTACCAACCATTCAGTGTCCTCCACTCCTCTCTGCAAATCCCTCCACTGGCTTCCACTCACCCAACAAATAAAATTCAAAGTACTAACAATAGTTTACAAAGCCATCCATAACTCTGCCCCCAGCTACATCACTAACCTAGTACCAAAATACCAACCAAGCCGCTCTCTTCGGTCCTCCCAAGACCTCCTGCTCTCTAACTCCCTTGTCACCTCGTCCCATGCTCGCCTCCAGGATTTCTGCAGAGCTTCTCCCATCCTTTGGAACTCTCTACCCCAATCTGTCCGACTGTCCCCTAATCTATCCATCTTTAGACGATCCCTGAAAACCTTTCTCTTTAAAGAAGCCTATCCTGCTTCTAACTAACACTGTTTTACTTCCTCCATCAACTCATCCCCCACAGCTATTACCTCTTGTATCAATTGACCCTTTCTTTTTAGATTGTAAGCTCTAACGAGCAGGGCCCTCTGATTCCTCTTGTATCAAATTGTAATGTAATTGTAATGTCTGCCTTTATTTTGTTAAGCGCTGCGCAAACTGTTGGCGCTATATAAATCCTGTATAATAATAATAATAATAATCATATCTGTACTCTATACATCCGCACAGCCATTTTGATCTGCTAGGGGTTAATAACGGGGCCAGAATTTGTAATTGTCTTATTTTCTTTTTACCTGCATTTCACTTAAATGTATAGGGGGTGTATTCCCTTCATGTTTCATCTGAAAGATGGATTTATCTCCACATGAATTTTTGTATCTTTGTATGTATGGACACCCACCAGTTTGGACCTTTGTATTGCACTGCATAGTATAGCTTGGCATTTATTATTAGTTTTTAGCTGAAGGCTTCCATCTGTCCACAAGATGGCGCAGTAACAAATTCATTGTTGCAGGGGCAGTTTTTTGATTGGTTGGATAACTATATATATACTGCATATCTGCACTTGCACCTTGTCCAGTTGAAGTGCCAGGAGCTTGGCACGAAACGCGTAGACCTAGCGTTGGTCTGATGCTGCTGACACCACCCTCTGAGGTGATTCTCCCCGTTTGATGGACATTTTCTATAGAAGGGAGTGACTTTGCATCCAGTGTATCTGAGACTGTCACGTTTGTTGTTGAGAAGCTCCCTCTACTGGTGACCTATAGAGGATTTCTGCCTTAGGGGAGATCTATGCTGACCCGGAGGTGCTCAGGGCACAGGAGCTCACACAAGACCCATGCTGTTCTCCCCTGACCGGCTCTGACGTTCATATCAGCAGCGGTCTGCTTACCTGCTTTGGAGTCTACCTGAACACACATTCCTGTGCTACTCAGCCTGAAATTGATGGATGACCAGTCACTGTAGCTTGCTACCAGCGGTATATCTTTGATCCTGTATTATTGTCTATGACACCTTAACCAGTTGGTGGCTGCAAGGCATTTCCCCAGGCAATTTCCATGTAAATGGACACATTCTTGAGAATCTGGACTATTTAGTCCTTATCTGTGGATCAGCTTGTAATAGAGCATGTTCAGTACTACATACAGCAATCGGAATCTTTATTTATCAGGACTGACTTTGTACTAGCTCTGAATTCCCCATACTGGCAATAGACTTTCATATTCATTACAGGAAAGGACATTCTTATACCATTTTCTTCTTTCCTTTTTCACTGGATCAGCATGGACTTCTCATTAAATATTGTTTCACTAGGATACAGTCCACCTACACTATACCACCTGTAAATGTGGCCCATATTTACACTTGCGGCAGCATCTTTCAGGGCACACAAGGTGGGTCGGAGAAGCAAAGGGGAGGGGATATTTACATTGTGAGTGGCAGCAGGGTTCAGCATTGTTTTTAAGCATACCACGTTGTTTTTGTTTCTTGTTTTTGCCCAGATTGTTACATAATAGCTTATCTCATGCATGTTTTATGCGGTAATGTATTGGGACAGGAACCCACAGCTTGCATTTTGTAATTCAGCTGTGGGATATCCCTCCTTTCCTCTTGATGAGTGTGTGATTTGTATCAATAAAGTTCACATATCTTTTTCATTCACATTTTTTTTGTTGCTTTCTTTGTCCATTGTGAGCATTCGCGGGGCCGTCTGGCCTCATTTCCCTTAGCTGCTTAGAGAAACTTTTTGTTGCAAGGCTAACTTGTAAAGAAAACAAATATCCTTTGTTCTGAGCTGGGGAGGAGAGATGGGGGGGGGGGGGGGGGCAGTATTTGGGAGTTTTCATCCATTTGGGGATATATTGTTTTTTATGTTTACATAGCTCCCAACTGTCCCTAATTTGGAGGGACTGTCCCTGATTTGGAATAACATCCCTCCGTCCCTCTTTTCTCCTCACGTGTCCCGTTTTTTGTTTGATCTATGGAGTTGCATATAACATGCACGTTTTATCTTTCAAAAAGTGTTTCCCAGCACTTGAACTAAAACTTTCATCCAATTTTGTAAATTCCTGCATTGGTAAATTCCAAGGGCCAGTATAAAGAAATAGTAGTGGTAAAAATAAAAAAACACTTGTGGGTTTAATCAATATTTTTTTATATAATTCTCCTTTAAGACGGTGTGGCAGGGGGTGTGTCCTATGCATACATACTTTTGCTAATAGGTGTCCCTCATTCCCATCTCAGAAAGTTGGGAGGTGTGTGTTTACAGGGCTTTTTTAGTTTAATTGCTTTTTTTAAGGTAAGCTTTTGTTTCAGTGGTGGCATTTTCTGATTATTGCTTCTCTGTGTTTTTCCTTTTTTATTTAATACTGATAGTTTTTTTGTTCCTTTATTTTTTTTTAAGTTTGGGGAACTCAAAGGGAAGCACTCACCGGTTAGTATCTGTCCTTGGAAGAAAAAAAAAAAAAGCTAAATACAAAATACAAGGACAGTATGTACCTAAATCATCTCACATTGTATCACATTCACCATAAATATAATAAAAGTTAGGCACTCATCAGTTAGGCCTGTTATCACTGATTAATACAGTCCTGCTACAGGCCAATTTTGCACTGCTGTATTCTATGGGGTGCCCAGTGGCGCCCCCCCCCATCCGTCCGGCCCCCTGATCTACATACAGGGCACTGAATGCATGGATTCCAATGAGGGGGGTGTGTGTTTATTGAAGCACGTGATTAGAGCAGTGGTCTCCAAACTGTGGCCCGGGGGCTGGATGCGGCCCTTTGCCCCCCCTTTATCTGGCCCTTGGAGCACTTTTTTTCCCACTCATACAAGACATTATTCCTCACACTGACACCAACAATGAGGCATAATTCTTGCTACTGACAACAAAGGGCCACCATTTCCCCCATTGACACTAATGATGGGGCATTATTCCACCAACTAACACCAATGATGGGACACTATTTCTTCCACTGATACCAATGATGGATCACTATTCTTCCAACTGACAACAAAAATGGGCCACTATTCCTCCCGTTGACACCAACGATGGAGCACTATTCAACCCACTGACACCAATGATGGAGCACTATTCCTCCCACTGATACCAGTGATGGAGCAGTATTCCTCCCACTGACTCCAATGATGGGGCACCATTCTTTCCACTGATACCAATGATGGGGCCCTATTCCTCCCACTAACACAAATGCTGGGGCACTATTCATCTCATTGACACCAGTGATGGGGCACTATTGTTCCCATGGTCACCAAACATGCATTGTTTACTTCCACTGATGCCAGGACAATTTCTAATTCCAATGCCTACAGTCCGGCCCCCTAAAGTCTGAAGGACAGCAAACTGGCCCTTTGTTTAGAACATTTGGAGACCCCTGGATTAGAGCCAGAGGCTCGCATAGGCTTCAAAAAAGGGTGGGTTTGGGGCACTGCGCCCTGATTCCACCCAGTTGTGTGATGATAGTGAATAAACATTCACTATTTTCACACTAAATCTCCTCCTCACCAATCAGGAAGCAAGTCATGAGACCCATTTCCTGATTGGCCAAAGCGCCAGGCTTACTCCGGAGCTTAAATGGTTACAGTGGCCGTAAAGCAAGAAGGTTTTTTACCTGCATTTGTTCTATGAATGATAGTAAAAACCTTCTGTGTGTAGCAGCCCCCCCCCCCCCCCAGCACCCCTTAATACTTACATGAGCCCCATCTCAATCCAGCGATGTCCACGTGAGCCTTGCCTCTCCGGAGACTTGCATCTCTGACTGCCTTTTGGCATCAGTGGGAGCCATTGGCATCACAGCTAGTGAGCCAATCAGGAGACAGAGGGGACAAGGCCAAGCCATGGCTACATGTTTAATTGGACACACAGATTTGTGGGTGGGAGCGCACCTGCTTGAGTGCCCCCAGAGCAAGCAAGGGCACCCGAAGGAGGGAGGGGCCAGGAGCACCGGAGTTGGACCCGAGAAGAGGAGGATCTGGGCTGCTCTGTGCAAAACCAAGCCATTAAAGAGGAAGTAAACCCCATAACTTATTGCTGTTTTTTTCTAATATATAAATGCTGTTAAACGTTGCTAAGCAATAGATATATACATTTGTCCAAAACAAGCTTTCTAGATAACTTTTTTGGCAGTTTTATTCTTTTGGCTCTTCCGGGTATCGCCCGTGCCATTCTTCCTCCTGTATGCTGAAGCCGTCCATAGTTCGTTTCCCTGACGAAATATCGCGCGTGAGCAATAGCGTCGGAGCCAAGCCTCTCTCTTGATTGCCGTTACTACGGCAATAGAGTGAACACAATAAGGAAGGCAAATCACTAGCAAGGAAGGAGAGGATCATGCTGCAGCATCGCGAGGCTTCGCTCTGTGCCAACCACTTTAAGTCAGCCTCTTGCACTTCATTTGACAAAAATTGAAAACCATGGGTTGAATGGTACATGTAAACTGAACTTGTGCAATAGATGTCATACTAATTTGTGGTTCTGCAAAAACTAAAATACTGCCTCTTCTTGCTCCCGTTCTTCTGTTAACCACTGCTCTGTGTCTATGCGCACCTTACCTGCATATCTGCTTGTATTCTGACGCTTATGTATGGTTTCATATACCTCTCTATTCCTACGGATATTCTCATGTGTATAAGCTTAAAAATTCAATAAAAAAGGTATATGATAAAAATAAATTTGGGCCTAACCTTTCTAAAATGATCCTCATAATGGGCATAGCAGGTGTAAAGACCTGGGAACTCAGCACAGAGATGGTGGGAACCCCTCATAATGGGCACAGCAGGTGTAAAGACCTGGGAACTCATCACAGGGATGGTGAGAACCCCTCATAATGGGCACAGCAGGTGTAAAGACCTGGGAACTCAGCACAGAGATGGTGGGAACCCCTCATAATGGGCACAGCAGGTGTACAGACCCGGGAACTCAGCACAGAGATGGTGGGAACCCCTCATAATGGGCACAGCGGGTGTACAGACCCGGGAACTCAGCACAGAGATGGTGGGAACCCCTCATAATTGGCACAGCAGGTGTTCAGACCCGGGAACTCAGCACAGGGATGGTGGGAACCCCTCATAATGGGCACAGCAGGGGTAAAGACCCGGAAACTCATCACAGGGATGGTGGGAACCCCTCATAATGGGCACAGCAGGTGTACAGACCTGGGAACTCAGCACAGGGATGGTGGAAACCCCTCATGATGGGCACAGCAGATGTACAGACCCAGGAACGCAGTACAGTAATGGTGGGAACCCCTAGTAATGGACACAGCAGGTGTACAGACCTGGGAACTCAGCACAGGGATGGTGGGAACCCCTCATAATTGGCACAACAGGTCTACAGACCTGGGGACTCAGCACATGGATGTTGAGGACCTCTCATAATGGGCACAGTAGGTGTACAGACACGGGAACTCAGCACAGGGATGATGGGAACCCCTCATGATAGGCACAGCGGGTGTACAGACTTGGAAACTGCCATTCTGCTCCTTGACAGTGAGGTGTGAGGTTGCTGGTTCCTTAGCTCCTGTGCTTCCAGAGACCAGGGGCTAGAGTTACTTCTCTGCCCCAGGAAGAATGCTGGATCCTGGGGAGGACTCTGGTGGGGGCTCCCTGGATAGGCCTCAACCTGTGGAAGATTCTGGGCCTGGCCCAAGGAAAGATGAATCTCTGTCTGCCTTTAGACAGAGGATTGTTGAAACGCTGAAACAGATTGCGAAGGAAGAGGAGAAATTGTTAGCTTTGAAAGCTGAATTTAAAAAGAAAAAACAGATTTGTGCCAGTGTTCAGCAAGAAAACAGGCTCTGAGGCCTAAATTGAAAGACTTGGAATAAGCTCTGCGGAAAAAGAAAGAATTGGCGAGTTCTCTGAAGGAGAGTAGTGGAGCTTTTAAAGAAAAATACAGAAACAAAGAACGGTTTAGCCAAATAAGAAGAGGAGCCGCTTCCTGCATGGAAGGTGACCCAACCAGTGAGGAGATGCAGGTACAGACAGAGTCAGCAGTGAGTGAGAAAGTGGGCCCGGAGGATGAGCCCAGCTCTTCAACACCTCAGACATCTGCTGAGCCCACAATGGCGAAAGCCTCTGTCCCCTTACCTCCCCAGCAATATGGAATATCTGAGGAGGTTGAAGGTTCTGGCATGCTGGAATTCATCACTAAGCTGGAATCCCCTCCGGATGCGGCTTCCCTGGATGATGATGATGATAAGATGGACACCGTCCCTCGCCCTGTGGAAGAAAGACCTGTGGAGAGAGCAAGATCCACCATTAAGTCTGCAACAATTGGGAAGAAATCTGACCCCACCATCAGCCATGATATTGCAGAGGTGACAACACAGCAATCAGGTGCAGGTATAGTGTGTGTGTGCAAGATGGTGTGAACTTTAATGACAATGGGCTTGCTGTGGGTTGTAGTGCTACAGGCAGTCAGCCCAGACCCGTAGACAATGTACAGCATGCAATGTAGTCTGATAATAACTGTCAGCTTCAGTCTGCAGAGAGGTCCATGGACAATACAAAGACTTTGCCCGGACCAGACACAGCGGTTGTTCCTGAGAATGGTGGAGGAGATGCTGGGAGCAGTAGTGCTACAACTCTCCAGGAGTCTGCAGTAGCTAAGACTGTGATTGAACCCAGGAGAGAAGCTGAGTGTTCAGAGCAGAGGGAGAGGGTGGCTCCTGCCTCTGCTAAACAGAAGACTGCTATCCCAGCTTCTTCAGACTCTCTGCCATCAGGTTTGAATGTGTCTAAGGACAAGACTTCAAATGCTGGTGGTGTAAGAAAAACTTATGCTGGTGTTGCTGCTACTGGATCGGGGAAGGGGGAGCAAGCAGGGAAGGAGCATGGAAATGGTTTATCTTCCTCCCTGTTTAAAAGGAGGAATGTTGTTCAATTAAAATGGGAAGGCGGTGGAATCCCCCCACATAAGAGGGCAGTGGTGGATAAGATTTTGCATTTGGGGTTGGGTAATAGGGAGTAGGGGAAGCCGTTTCCCATTGCATCAGAGGGGGGCGGGGTCAGGTGACGGGTGGCCCTGTCCTCCTCAGCTAAGACCTGTCAGGCATCGGGATTCCCGCAGTGTCTCCGTGGAGACAGGATGCGCTGCGCTGGACCATCCAGAGAGATCACCCATCGCTGGACCATGGAGAAGAGATCAGCCATAGCTGGATAGCAAGAGTGGATTACCACCGCTGGAATCTTTTTTTTATTTTTTATTTTTTTATTGTTTTTATTTTTAATAAAGGACTTTTCCCAACGGTGTCTGTGTGTTTAACAATTTTTTTACACTTTCTTTGTGAAATGGTAGGGGTACTTTTGTACCACCTTACCATTTCAAACAGGGAGGGCAGGATCTGGGTGTCCCCACAGTCCCCACAGTCCCCCCGCCCGCAGACCCCCACAACCACCGGCCAGGGTTGTGGGGATGAGGCCCTTGTCCTCATCAACATGGGGACATGGTGCTTTGAGTGGTCACAGACCCCCAAAGCATCCCATGTTGAGGGCATGTGGCCTGGTACGGTTCAGGAGGGGGGGCACTCTCTCTTCCCCCCCTCTTTTCCTGCAGCCTGCCAGGTTGCGTGCTCAGATAAAGGGTATGGATATATGGGGGGAACCCTACGTCATTTTTTTTTAATTTGACCCGGGGTTCCGCTTAATATCCATACCAGACCTGAATTTGGGGGGAACCCCACGCATCTTATTTTTTTTTATCAATGACTGTTCTCTGTATTATTGGAGCCGACAATATATTATAGCCACGAGTGCTTTTAAATGACTTTTCTTCCTGCAGAAATGACACTCTGTGCAGGGACAGTTCTAAGCATGGGAAACATGTGCCCCTTTACAGGCATACTATAGACACCCCCAGGTACGAAATTTAAAGGAATATTACACTTTTATTGTTTCACTTTAAGCATTATTAAAATCACTGCTCCTGAAAAAAACGTCCATTTTTAAAACTTTTTTTTGCATTGATACATGTCCCCTGGGGCAGGACCCGGGTCCCCAAACACGTTTTATGACAATAACATGCATATAAGCCTTTAAAATTAGCACTTTAGATTTCACCCATAGACCTTTTACAGGGTGTTCCGCGGCATTTCAAATTTGCCGCGAACACCCCAAATTGTTTGCCGTTCTGTGAACAAGCGAACAGGCAATGTTCGAATTTAACATGTGTTCGACTCGAACTCGAAGCTCATCCCTAGTCTGGAGGGGCGCATGTTTCCCGTGTTTAGAACTGTCCCTGCACAAAGTGTCATTTCTGCAGGAAAAAGTATTTTAAAAGCATTCGCGGCTATAATGAATTGTCGGCTCCCGTAATACAGAGAACAGCCATTAAAAGTCATTGATAAAAAAAAAATGCGTGGGGTTCCCCCTAAATTTAATTTCCAGGCCCTTCAGGTCTGGTATGGATATTAAGGGGAACCCCGGGTGAAATTTAAAAAAAAATGGCATGGAGTTCCCCCCAAAAATCCATACCAGACCCTTTATCCGAGCACGCAACCTGGCAGGCCGCAGGAAAAGAGGGGTGGCGAGAGTGTGCCCCCCACTCCTGAACCGTATCGCGGGAGTCTATTCCTGGAGGTGGGTGAAAATACCTATATTATACCTGTATACCAGGTATCTGCACCCCCTCCCCCTGAAAGGTGCCAAATGTGACACCGGAGGGGGGAGGGTTCCGAAAAGCAGAGGTTCCATTTTTTTGGGGTGAACCTCCACTTTAAGCGATGCCCAGACCGCACAGGGTTTACTTTTCAGCAAGGTAGTAGTCAGAATTAGGGATGAGCCGAACAGCCCCCCCCCCCCGTTCATTTCGTAGCAGAATATGCAAACAGGCTAAAGCCCCATACACACGGTCGGACTTTTTCATGGATTCTGTCCGATCGGACAATGTTGTTGAAAAATCAGACCGTGTGTATGCACCATCGGACAGTGTTCGTCGGTTTGTCCAACGGACAAAGTCTTATCTCCTGCTGGAAAGATTTGCCGTCAACACGGTCCGATCACACCAAATCCGATCGTGTGTACGGTTGTCCGACCGGACAAAGTGCTACGCATGCTCAGATCACATTACAAGACCAAAGCTATTGGCTACTAGCCTCTACGTAGTCCCGTCGTAGGCAACAAACGTCACCACGTTCAGAATGATCGGATTTTCCGACAACTTTGTCCGACCGTGTGTACGCAAAACCAACATTGGACAAAGTATGACGGACATGGTCCGACGGACCTGGTCCGCGGATTGTCCGACCGTGTGTATGGGGCTTTAGAATGAGTATAAACACGCAAACACCTTTAAAGTCTATGGGACACGAACATGAAAAATCAAAAGTGCTAATTTTAAAGGCTTATATGCAAGTTATTGTCATAAAAAGGGTTTGGGGACCCGGGTCCTGCCCCAGGGGACATGTATCAATGCAAAAAAAGTTTTAAAAATGCAGAGATTTTTTTATAATGCTTAAAGCGGAGGTCAGACAATTTTTTATTTATTTATTTATTTTTTTAAAGTCAGCAGCTACAAATACTGCAGCTGCTGACTTTTAAAATATGGACACTTACCTGTCCAGGGCGCCTGCAATGTTGGGACCGGAAGCCGATCTGTTGCTCGGCTCTCGGGTGCTTCCGCCATCTTTGGTATGGGAATCAGTTAAGCCACAAGGCTTAACTTCCCTGTTCCCTACTGTGCATGTGTGAGTCACGCTGCGCAAAACCTGGATGGTCCCTGCTGTCTCTGGGATCTGTGCATTTCCCAGCAGACAGCAGGGGGGGGGGGGGCAGGAAGAGGTGTAGACTCCCAGGTGAGTATAAGCCCGAAAGTGGGTGCAAATACCAGTATTATACAGGTATCTGCACCCCCCTCCCCCTGAAAGGTGCAGGGTTCCGAAAAGTGGAGGTTCAATTTTTGTGTGAACCTCTGCTTTAAAGTGAAACAATAAAAGTGAAATATGCCATTCAATTTTGTGCCTGGGGGGTGTCTATAGTATGCCTGTAAATTGGCGCATGTTTCCTGTGTTTGGAACAGTCCCTGCACAAAATGACATTTCTAAAGGATAAAAAGAAATTTAAAACTACTAGCAGCTATAATGAATTATCGGGTCTCGACAATACACATAAAAGTCATTGAAAAAAAAAATGGCATGGGATTCCCCCACAGTCCATTACAAGTCCCTTTTGGGTCTGGTATAAATATTAAGGGGAAACACAAACCAAAATTTTAAAAACAATTGCATGGGGGTCCCCCCAAATTCCATACCAGGCCCTTCAGGTCTGGTATGGATATTAAGGGGAACCCCCTGCGCCAAAATAAAAAAAAATATGGCGTGGGGGTCCCCCTGAAAATCCATACCAGACCCTTCAGGGATACTTAGAAACCCTTATAATGGGCACAGTGTGTGGAAAGACACAGAAAATGCAATGCAGGGATGGTGGGGACCCCTATTACACCTGCTCCAGCTTCCACTGGCATGAAATAATGATTGTCTGTATGTGTGCACTCTCTCTGTACTGTCACACAGACCTCATAGTGATGAATATGACATCAAGTGCATGGAGTGTGTTCAGAAATCATTGTGTATATCAGGGTGCATTTGTCCTTCTGTGTGTGTCCCCCCAGGGATTCTTCCCTTCATATCCCAGCCCAATATATATCATAGACAGACACAGATCACTGCCATGCAAAGCCATTTATTTCTAGAGAGAGAAAAGCAGAACAAAGATTTAAATTGCCTCAATAAACATGTTACAGGAGAGGATCTGATCTGATCAATATGAAGACTATTGATGAACCTCCAACTAATCAATGTCACTTTCCTGAGATCAGATGAATGGAATTCCAGAATGTGTACAATGGATCAATTCCAGAGATCCAATGACTGAAATCCATTCATCCTACAAAACAGATTTACTGACCAACCTTCCCGGGATGTGTGTGTGGAATGTCCATATCACAGATTGTTCCCAGGAAAGAAGTCATTATTGATGGGATAGAAGAACATCCTCTATACAAGTCACTCCTCCATTTCTAATAAACATCTCCTATTCCCCAATGGAAACATTTGTATCTGTATAAAGATCTGATCTGTGTGTGTATGGAGTGATCGCAGATACCGGATGATGACACCGAGAAGGAAACATTGTCAGATCATCAGAAACACTGCGACACCCCCACCTAGACTTCTCCCTTCCTTTGTTGCAGAAAAATAACATTGTGATGTATTTATGAAATAAATTGCAATTCATTCATCAAAACTGCCTGTAGATTTGTTACGTATGAAATGGGCAAAATGTAACGTTTTCAGGCTAAGATCTCTGCAGATTGAAATATTATAATTATTAATTGATCTGCAGAGAAGGTAACCTGAGAACATTTGATTTTGGCCCCATCTGAACAGAATGGATGTATATGCAGTTTCAATGAATGACTAGCTATATATTTATAAACACTCCCCATTGTGATATCATAGCATTTTGGCTGTATTACCTCAAGCAATGACAAGATTCATATACAAGTTAGAAAATATAAAAAATATAGATGGAAATGAGTAAAGTGTCCTGTATATTAATAGAGAAAACATTTCCCCTGTATGTCCATATTTTACCCGGATTTGGTTCTGATCAGGTCCGGCTGGTGAAAGGTTGGCAGAATAAGGAAAGTCTGAGCCAATGAGATTCAAAGGTTGGGCTTTCCAGGCCGGGGTCTTCTTCAGGAATGTTGTACTATGGAAAGTCACTAATTTATACACATTAGGATGGGGGGGGTGGTCAGAGTGTTCTGATCTGTCTGGAAAGCTGAGCATGTCTTTCATCGTAAAAGGAATTGGGTTGGGTTCTCACCTTGTGGAGGACAATGTTTTAGTCTGTGGAGGTCTTCATCAGGATTGGTGTTCTCTGGAGGCTTTCGTAAGGATTTGTGTTTTTTTTTGAAGGTCTTCATCAGGATTGGTGTTCTCTGGAGGCTTTCGTCAGGATTTGTGTTTTTTTTTTTTTTTTGGAGGTCTTCATCAGGATTGGTGTTCTCTGGAGGCTTTTCTCAGGATTTGTGTTTTTTTGGAGGTCTTCATCAGGATTGGTGTTCTCTGGAGGCTTTCGTCAGGATTTGTGTTTTTTTTTGGAGGTCTTCATCAGGATTGGTGTTCTCTGGAGGCTTTCGTCAGGATTTGTGTTTTTTTTTGGAGGTCTTCATCAGGATTGGTGTTCTCTGGAGGCTTTCGTCAGGATTTGTGTTTTTTTTGGAGGTCTTCATCAGGATTGGTGTTCTCTGGAGGCTTTTCTCAGGATTTGTGTTTTTTTTTTGGAGGTCTTCATCAGGATTTGTGTTCTCTGGAGGCTTTTCTCAGGATTTGTGTTTTTTTTGGAGGTCTTCATCAGGATTGGTGTTCTCTGGAGGCTTTCGTCAGGATTTGTGTTTTTTTTTGGAGGTCTTCATCAGGATTGGTGTTCTCTGGAGGCTTTTCTCAGGATTTGTGTTTTTTTTGGAAGTCTTCATCAGGATTGGTGATGGGAATCTGGACTCTCTGTAACAGGCAGGCCTTGAATAAAAGCAGAAATCAGCAGAATAGAAGGTGATGCAGAGAAAAGCACACGGCTCAGGATTTCATGGTAAGACGGTAGAGAGGAAGACAGTCCACCACATCTCACTCATCACCCCCAACAGCTGGCCTGAGGGAGCTTAATTTATTTTCCCAGTTAATATCAGAATAATTTGGAACGTCATCTCCATTCAAAGTGATCATCTTATCGCCACTGAATGCATTGTTAGAGTAGAGGATCCAAGCTCCTTTGGTCACTTTATGTGATAAAGTCTTTTTATCAAATGCATGGGATGTCAGGGAATTAACACCCTCTTTCAGGAGCACCGGTCTGAGCTTATAATCGACATCCTCAAACAGGGTGATCCTGGGATTGTCCAGACCGCCATTCACGACTCTCACAGACTGGATTCCGTTGACCCACGCCGAGAGAGGACTGTAATTGCCTTCTGTGAAGCATTTGAATTTCCCTTGGTAGTTTTTGTCACTGTAGACAATCCATGGGTCTCCAGAGACTGTGAGGGACCGGGTATTGTTAGAGATGCCAACAGTTGAGAGGTCAGGGTTGTCCGCCTTTATGATCACAGGTTTTCCCTGGTAATTTGTTTCTTTGAAGAGCTGAAGACTCATCTTCTACTTCTATGTGAACGTCAAGTTCTGATAAGAACAGATATCTCTGCAGGTCGGAGTGAGTTTTTCTCTTCAGCTGCCGGGGAATTTATACAAAATCCTCAGTGCTGAACTCGGGGGAACGCCCTCTAGTGCTGAACTCAGGGGAACGCCCTCTAGTGCTGAACTCAGGGGAACGCCCTCTTATAGGAGGTGTCTTTGTTTCCTCTGATTCTGAATTACATCATATACAGGAAATGTATAACTCTTTAGTTCTTTGGAATTGGTGACCTAACAGGTGGAGGGGCAATGGTCTATTTTTTTTTTTTAACTATTTCAAACTTTATCCAAAACGACTGAATAAAAAAGTTTTAGCTAATCATGGGACTTGTATGGATTTGGGGGAACATTTTTTTTTTTTTTTTTTTAAGAATTCTAAAAAAGAAACGACAACTCCAAGATGAATGTTAGTAGATTGTCGGTCATGGAGATTAAGTCAGTGGCGTCTCCTGGGAAAAGCTCACAGACATCAGGGGGCAGCAGTACCATCTTCTAAATGCCTGCCAGCTGCTGCCATACCATCCTCCGAAAAGTGATTCGCTGTGGATCACTTTTCGCAGGGCGGTAAGCTTACCACCAGACTGAAAGCGCACTAAGAGGCACAATGAAGGACCATTTTGGTAATATACCGTATATACTCGAGTATAGGCCGACCCGAATATAAGCTGAGGCACCTAATTTTACCACAAACAACTGGGAAAACTTATTGACTCGAGTATAAGCCTAGGGTGAGAAATGCGCAGCTACTGTAAGTGGAAAAGAGGGTCAACGATGCCCATTTGCAGCCTCACTGTGCCCATGCAGATGGACACAGTTGACCGATTTGGGGCCCTGTATCTCAGGGTCACTTAGTGCTAGGAACCCCGTCTTTAGATATGTTGTAGTGCTAATTCCACTGGGTTGGAATACAACATTTAGGGTTCCTAGCACCAAGTGTCCCCGAGATATGGGGCCCCAAATTCGGGTCAGAAAATCTCAAGCACTTTTCTGCAGCAGAGAATGACATTTTCCGAACCGACTTTGGGGCCCCGTATCTCGGGGCCACTTAGGGCTAGGAACCCCATATTTGGATATGTTATAGTGCTAGGTCCACTGGGTTGGCACACCAAAAGTGGCCCCGAGATAGGGGGCCCCAAAGTCGGGTCGGAAATATTTTTTTTTGCTGCAGAAAAGTGCTTGACTCGAGTATAAGCCGAGGGGGGCACTTTCAGCACAAAAAAATGTGCTGAAAAACTCGGCTTATACTCGAGTATATACGGTAACAATTGGGAAAAGAAGTAATGTGTCTACTCCTTCTATTGACCTAAATAACGTGGAGGTGACCTCTGCGGAGGCGTACAGAGAAGATTGTAAGGGCAGAGATACATTTTCTAAGCTGTGCCAGAGGGAGGATTTCTGGATTCTTACCCTAAATATCAGGATTCCAGCTGGGAGACATTGTGAATGGAATCTTACTCATTACCATGGATGAGAGTACTCCCTCCTTCACAGCTCGGAATTGAGGAGAGACTAAAATATATATAATACATTTCATGTGTAAGTGAGGTTCTGCAGACCCCTTTGTATTTCTAAAGAGCCTGTCTCTGTATTTATTTCTCTTCATTTCAAGAAGTGGGAGGAAGAATTATGTATAATAAATATTGTAGCAGCCTGCAGTTTACTAGTTCTGCCACTAGATGGTGATCTGTCAAACAGAGGAAATTGTATTTGTCACATTTAGGCTTGATTCACACTAATGCGTTTTTTGATGCATTTTGTAGAAATGCAGGGAAATGGGTTCTTATGGAACATCAATGCATTTTTGTGCCTCTGCGTTTTTGGAAAGGGTCAGGGACTTTTTTGATGCAAAATGCAGCGTATTGCATGTAATAGAAGTCAACGGACTCGCATTAAAAAACGCAAGTACCGCGTTTTTTTTTTAACAAGAAAAAGTACCGCGTTTTTAAAATTTGCATTTTGTGTATTTTTTTTTCTTTTTCATTTTTTTACACTGTATATAGCTGGTTGCTAAGCAATCGCAATGAAAAAAAATAAAAAGAAAAAAACGCAAAATCGCGGTAAAAAGGCGTGTCCAAAAACGCGGCAAGCACCGCAAAAAGCACTGCAAAAACGCTCAAAAGCAACATGCATAGATGTGAATCGAGCCTTAGGCCGGGCTCACACCTATGCAGGATGCAGGTTGCGTATTCCAGGAGAATTGCGCGTTTTTCAATAAACCATTTTGATCCATTGAAGTCTATGGAACCAAAAAACAGAATAAAGTGCCTGGCCCTTTCTATACAATGCACAGCTGTCTATGTGACCCATAGGAAACCGTGTTACATGGACTGTAGTGTGTTTATGCAAAACAGAAAACGCACTAAAATTGCATAGGTGTGAACCAGGCTTTATTCCCTCTTTTTGCGGCTACTTTTTATTTTTACACTTATTTGTGTTTTTTGGTGATGTAGAATAATACATGGCAGATGCTGTGATAAATATCTATGTTGTAAAAATGTTTATTTTTTATTTTTTTATATTTCTGATTG
This sequence comes from Lithobates sylvaticus, assembly GCA_028564925.1. Lineage (NCBI taxonomy): Eukaryota > Metazoa > Chordata > Amphibia > Anura > Ranidae > Lithobates > Lithobates sylvaticus. Next base: position 784,563,560 of record CM053026.1, read on the forward strand.
GATATGATTAAATAATGAAGGGGTTAATGACTATGTGGGGTTAATAAATGTTTCTAATTCCATAAATAATGCATTTTTCAATCTATTGGTGTTTGGGTTGTGGATAAATTATGCCTAGTGCAGAACATGTGTGTACAAAGCAACAGGTATTTGATGGGATTATAGGGTGTCAAAAGTAGAGAAACAGCACTTCAAAATATAAAACTTACAAGGTTTATTTAATATATAATTAAAATAAGACCTTTAAAATTATGTTAACACATGCCAGTTATACGGTCGCACAAATATGTTGAGTGGATGGTCGTAGTGCAGCGTCTGATCCCAACATGTTTCACCATAACTGGCTTCTTCAGGGCGTTTAAAGATCTCTACTAGTCAACAGACTATAACAAAGCAGATACAGAATATTCAGTTATTGATGTCATTCAGTGTATTTCACTACATTTATTTACATTTACAATTTTTGCAAATATTCACTGTTTACACCATCCAGGGCTTACCCAAGCAGCCACCAAGGAGCACCAACCCGACCATCTGCACCCTTAAAGGAGGAGGGTGCCGTGTGGACACAGGAGACAAACCTGAACACTTTAGCGGCGCACAGCAATTTTTAAATTCTTACATTTGTTTTGCAGTATACACTATATCAGTGATGTGTACCTTGGCACCCCAGATATTTTGGAACTACACTTCTCATGATGCTCACCTACACTGTGTGCGCAAGAGCATCATGGGAAATGTAGTTCCAAAACATCTGGGGTGCCAAGGTTCGCCATCACTGCCCTATATGATTGTAAAAGACTTTGGGTGCCCAAAGAAAAGTACTAATGCTGTGCCATGATGAACAGTAGGTGTGGCAAGAAGGTTAGTCATTCCCCAGTGTAATCCCCCAAGGTCAATCTGTGCCCCAGTGTAATCCCCCCAAGGTCAGTCTGTGCCCCAGTGTAATCCCCCCAAGGTCAGTCTGTGCCCCAGTGTAATCCCCCAAGGTCAGTCTGTGCCCCAGTGTAATCCCCCAAGGTCAGTCTGTGCCCCAGTGTAATCCCCCAAGGTCAGTCTGTGCCCCAGTGTAATCCCCAAGGTAAGTCTGTGCCCCAGTGTAACCCCCAAGGTCAGTCTGTGCCCCAGTGTAACCCCCAAGGTCAGTCTGTGCCCCAGTGTAATCCCCCAAGGTCAGTCTGTGCCCCAGTGTAATCCCCCAAGGTCAGTCTGTGCCCCAGTGTAATCCCCCAAGGTCAGTATGCGCCCCAGTGTAATCCCCCAAAGGTCAGTCTGTTCCCCAGTATAATCCCTCCAGGTCAGTCTGTTCCCCAGTGTAATCCCTCCAGGTCAGTCTGTTCCCCAGTGTAATCCCTCCAGGTCAGTCTGTTCCCCAGTGTAATTACCCCCAAGGTCAGTCTGTTCCCCAGTGTAATCACCCCCAAGGTCAGTCTGTTCCCCAGTCTAACCCCCCCAAGGTCAGTCTGTTCCCAGTGTAATCCCCCTAAGGTCAGTCTGTTCCCAGTGTAATCCCCCCAAGGCTAGTCTGTTCCCAGTGTAATCCCCCCAAGGCTAGTCTGTTCCCAGTGTAATCCCCCCAAGGCTAGTCTTTTCCCAGTGTAAATTCAAAAGGAATTTCCCCCCAAGGTGGTGGGGTTTTTTGGCAGCAAAGTATAAAAAAATGAGTAATTGATAAAACATATGTCAAAATAAAATATATAAATGTTTATTAAATTGACACAATTGTGACAATATGGATAAATGGAAAAGGAGAAGGGGGGGAAAAAACACAAAACAAAAGAGGGAAGAAAAGAGGGGAAGGATGGACAAAAAAGAGAAAGAGAAAGAGGGCAGAGTATTTGAGCAAAAGACCTAAATACCTTTTAAATGTCTACTTTCCAAAAAGGGGTCATTGGGGGGGTATTTGTACTTTCCTGGCTTGTTAGACTCGCAAGAAATGAGATCGACCGTCAGGTGTGATCAATTTTCAGTGATTGGCACCATAGATTGTAGATTCTATAACTTTCACACAGACCAAATAATATACACTGATTTGGATTATTTGTACCAAAGATATGTAGCAGTATAAAATGTGGCCAAAATGTATGAAGAAAAATTATTAATTTGCAAAATTTTATAACAGAAACAAAGAAAAAAATATATATATATTTTTTTTACAGAATTTTCTGTCTTTTTTCATTTATAGCGCAAAAAATAAAATAAAAACAGCGGTGATTAAATACCACCAAAAGAAAGCTCTATTTGCGTGAAAAAAGGACAAAAATGTCATATGGGTACAGTGTTGTATGACTGAGTAATTGTCATTCAAAGTGTGAGAGCACCGAAAGCTGAAAATTGGTCTGGTTAGGAAGGGGGTTTAAGTGCCCGGTGGTCAAGTGGTTAAAGAAATTAAATTTTCTACACTTTTTATTGGATATGTTTTATAGCCGAAAGTAAAAATGTTTTACATTGATAGCCTAGTGATAAGATGAACTGTCCTGGGTTCAGCTCAGAAGGCGTTCGGTGAAGTTCAGATGCCAAACCCTTTTTTCTTAGAAAGTAAAATGAACCCCGATAAGAATTTATCTATTTCTCCATCCTGAGAACATTTCTCACAAGTCATTAATCTTTCACTTTCATGCACACTGGGCGTGTTTACAGCGGCTGTTTTTGTCTTCAGACATTTTTTTTTGATAGGATAATATTCTGAGAAATTTATTGACTATGTGTCCATGCCCACACAGGCTGGTATCAACTGTTTTTGGCTTTTTAAAAAAAAAACTAAAACTAGTGGGTCACTGGTCCCAAAATAGTGTCAAAAGTGTCCGATCCGTCCGCTGATCACCGCCATTACTAGTAAAAAAAAAATAATAATAAAAAATTTCATAAATCAATAACCTATTTTGTAGACGCAACAAGTTTTGCGCAAACCAATCAATATACGCTTTTTCTTCTTTTTTTTGGGGGATATTTATTATAGAAAAAAGTAAATATTGTGTTTTTTTTCAAAATTGTCAGCTTTTTTGTTTATAGCACAACAATTAAAAACCGCAGAGGTGATCAAATACCACCAAAAGAAAGCTCTATTTGTGGGGGAAAAATTATAATTTCATTTGGGTACAGCGTCGCACAACCGCGCAATTGTCATTCAAAATGTTACAGCCCTGAAAGCTGAAAATTGGTCTGGGCAGGAAGGGGATGAAAATGCCCGGTACTGAAGGGGTTAATGCATTGAATGCAAACCATGAGGCTTTAAAACCCCTTTAACCTCCCTGGCGGTATTCCCGAGTGTGGCTCGGGGTGGATTTTCAGTACCAAAAGCGGTAACCCCGAGCCACATTCGGGATCGCAGTATCCTGGTACATATTACTTACCTTGTACCCAGGATCCTGTCCCCTCGCTGTGTGCGGCGGCTGTGTCTCCGCTCGATTCATCACAGAGCCGGGCTCCGTTCCCTGCGAGCGTTGCGACGCACAAGGGCGGGGCACAACGCCAAATTCAAAGAGTGAAACACACACAATACATACAGTACAATGTAATCTTACAGATTATATTATTCTATCAAATTATTTCACATCCCTTTTGTCCCTAGTGGTTTGTCCAATGCTCAGCATGCAGTTTTATATTATAAATACTGTTCTTTCTGCCTGGAAACTGGAGATTGTCCATAGCAACCAAAACCGTCCTTTTACATCAAAAGCGGTTTTAGACCAGCTAGAAAACAGCGATAATAAATTAGAATCACTCGCAGAATTGAGAGATAGTGATTGGTGGGGAAGTTTATCATCAAACACTGAAAGTACTGACAGCGACAATTCTGCAAGTGAGCAAATTTCTGTGTTTTTGATTTGATTACATTATTGAATAATTGTTATTATATTATTATTTGTTATAATTATTTATAGTTATTTATTATATTATAATTTATGATTTCGTGTTTCAAACTTTATCATACTCAGGATGTGTAATAGACTCTTGTGTGGACAGATTTAACCACTTAAGGATCAGCCTCGTTTTGAGATTTTGGTGTTTACTTAAAATTACTTATAACCCCCAAACATTATATATTATTTTTCTAACACCCTAGAGAATAAAATGGCGGTCATTGCAATACTTTTTTCACAAAGTATTTGTGCAGCGGTCTTACAAGTGCACTTTTTTTTCCTGGAAAAAAATCACTTTTTTGAATAAAGAAAATAAGACAACAGTAAAATTAGCCCAATTTTTTTTTTATATTGTGAAAAATAATGTTACGCCGAGTAAATTAAAACCCAACATGTCACGCTTCAAAATTGTGCCCGCTCGTGGAATGGTGACAAACTTTTACCCTTAAAAATCTCCATAGGCAAAATTTAAAAAATTCTACAGGTTGCATGTTTTGCATTACAGAGGAGGTCTAGAATTATTGCTCTCACTTTACCGATCACAGCGATACCTCACATGTGTGGTTTGAACACCGATTTCATATGCAGGCGCTACTCACGTATGCATTCGCTTCTGCGTGCAAGCTCGGCGGGACGGGGCGCGTTTAATTATTTTTTTTATTATTATTTATTTTACCTTTTTATTTTTTATTTTTACACTGTTTAAAAAAAAAAAAACACTTTTATTACTATTACAAGGAATGTAAACATCCCTTGTAATAGAAAAAAGCATGACAGGTCCTCTTAAATATGAAATCTGGGGTCAAAAAGTCCTCAGATCTCATATTTAGACTAAAATGCAATAAAAAAAAAATTGTAATTTAAAAAAAATTGTCCCTTTAAGAAAAAATTACAGGCAGAGGAAGAGGCAGGCCCTTCCACAGGGGTGGTAGGGGTAGGGCAGGAGCACCAGGCTTGAGCCAAAGTGGGAAGTTGCAGAAAGTGCGTTCGATTACGTCAAAGGATGCACCAGACTTGGTTGAGTGGCTCACTCAGCCTTACTCTTCTGCACCCTCCTCATCCTCTCGATCTGCACCCTCTTCACTCTCTGCTGTGTGCACCCCCAAAGACACAACCACCAACACCACCATATACCCTCCACTTGAGTCACAGGAATAATTTTCCGATCTATCATCACAAGACATTTCCGATGCGCGGTCATTCTTGGCATTGGATCAGGAAGAGGAGGTGGCAACAACCGCCACTCAGCAGTCTGACGACAGTGCCCAGATCAGCCCAAGGAGGTTGGTCCCCGCTGTTGCTGCCTACTCCGAGATCTCTAATTATAGTGGTGGGGAAGGTGACGTAGATGATTACGTGTCTAGGGATGTCACGTGGGTGCCCACAAGAGAGGAAGAGGAGGGGAGTTCAGAGGGAGAGATGGACCAGCAGATAGGGAGGAGAAGCAGGCGGAACTTACATTGCACAGGAGGGACAAACCAGACTGCTAATGTATCAGGAGCGAGGCATCAACCATGTACGGTCACATATGGCGCTCCCAGGACCTCTGCACATGGCTCCGCAGTGTGGGCCTTTTTTAATGTGTTCGCTGCTGACAATAGTGTTGCCATCTGCAGCCTTTGCAGTCAACGCATAAGTCGTGGTAAGCCCAACACTCACTGCCATCACCAAGCCCAGTGGGAGCAACGCCGTCAGAACCCACAAAGCCACTATCCAGGCTCCCACCGTTCCAGCCTCTTCTACTTCTCCTCCTCTCTCCTCAGAATTGTCCTCCACTCCACCTTCCATCATGCCGTCTTCAGTCTTCACGTTTTTCTGGAAAAAGGCAGGCTTCCGTGGGCCAAATGTTGGAGCTTAAAAAAATGATGACGCCGGATAACCCTCTTGCTCAACAGTTGACCGCTGGCTTGTCAGAACTGATAACCCGCCAACTACTGTCATATCAACTGGTGGACTCGGAGGCCTTTCGAAAATTTGTGGCCATTGGAACACCACAATGGAAGGTCCCAGGAAGGAAGTATTTCTCATAGAAGGGCATCCCAGAGCTATATGGCCATGTTCAGTGGCAAGTGAATGTATCTTTGTATCTTTGCCAAGATACATCTGACCATAGACACATGGTCTAGCAAACACGGGCTGGGAAGGTATATCTTTTGCTGCCCACTGGGTGATCCTTCTTACGGCCGTCAAGCATGTAACCCGTGGCACCCATGTAGATTTGGTTTTACTGCCATGGATTGCATGCAGGCCTGCCTCTTCTTCTCCTCCTCCTACTCCATCCTCCCTCTTCTCCTCGGCTGACTCCTCCTTTTCCGCTGCTAGCGTCTCTTCCGCTGCGCCGTCCAAGATCCTCAGAATCTATTCGACATGCCAGGTGAGACGTTGCCATGCTGTGCTGCGTCTGTTGTGCCTGGAAGCCAAGAGCCACACTGGCCCTGCACTCCTTTCAGCTTTGCGTTCACAGGCAGATCAGTGGCTAACACCGCTCAATTTGACAGTTGGTAAAGTGGTGTGCGACAACGGTGCCAATCTGCTTAGCGTGTTGAAACAGGGCAAAATTACACACGCGCCATGCATGGCACACGTCTTAAACTTGGTCGTGCAGTGATGCGTTGTCAAATACCCTGGGGTCCAGGATATCTTGCGGCAGGCAAGGAAAATCTCGGCCCATTTCAGAAGATCTTACACGGCCATGGCTCGCCTTGCTGACATTCAGCGGCGACACAATCTGCTGGTCAGACGTCTTTTTTGTGATTGCCCGACACAATGGAACTCAAACTTATATATGCTTGATAGGCTGCTCCAGCAGAAACGTGCAGTTAACGACTACCTGTACAAACTCTGCAGCAGAACAGGTTCTGGGAACTTGTTTTTTTTTACCACGCCAGTGGCTGCTCATGCGCATGCAGACTTCTGCGGCCATTTGATGATATCACCAAACTGGTCAGTCGCAGCCATGGCGCCATCAGTGACATCATACCTTACGCCTTCTTTATGGAGCGCGCATTGCGTCGTGTCATTGATCAAGCCGTGGAGGAGCAGGAACAGGAAGATAAGGAAGTCGCAATGCTGGATAAATTCCAAGGGGGGGATACACTGAGACAAGTCAACAACAGGAGTCTGAAGAGGAGTCAGAGGAGGATGGTGCCGGGTAGGGATGAGCCGAACACCCCCGGGTTCGGTTCACACCAGAACCTTTGAACGGACCGAAAGTTCGCGCAAATTTTCGAACCCTATTCGTTACAATGGACGCGAACGTTCAAAATCAAAATTGCTAATTACAACGGCCAATATGCATGTTAATGTCATAAAACAGGTTTGGGGACCCGGGTCCTGCCCCAGGGGACATATATCAATGCAAAAAGACCTTTTAAAAACTAACGTTTTTTCTGGAGCAGTCATTTTAATGATGCATAAAGTGAAAAAAAAAGTGAAATTTTCCTTTAAAATATGGTACCTGGGGGGTGTGTAAAGTATGCCTGTGAAGTGGCATGTGTTTCCTGTGTTTAGAACTGTCCCTGCACAAAATGACATTTGAAAAGGAAAAAAATAAGCCATTTAAAACCACTTGCGGCTTTAATGTCATGTCTTGTCCTGGCCGCCATATGGCTGAAAATCCTTGAGAAAAATGGCATGGCTACCCCATCACCCCCCCCCCACCCCAGCCCCTTTGGGTCTTGTATGGATATTAAGGGGGACCCCGCACCCAAAATAAAACCCTATACCTACAACCCTATATACTCTGAACAGCAGTATATAGGTGGTGCAAACAAGACACGGACTGTAGGTTTGTTCTTAAGTAGAATCTGAACAGGTACATTATGAAGTGTAGCTCCATCCCAAAAAAATCTATTTTTAAGCTTTTTGGAGAACATAGGGAGGGGTTATCACCCCTATAACATTTGCTGTCTTTGCACATCTGTTCAGAACATGTCACCTCACTTTCCATCCCAATGACAAATGTTTTTGAAAAAGTGGGGTTTTAATTGAAACAAGGATTGGTGATAAAGCATCAGTAGAGAGGAGATACCTTTTTCCCAAATTAAATCTAACATGATAGAATTTCCCTTCCTAGGGGTAGATTTCCTCTCACTTCCTGTTTTCTCTTTCCGTTTGCAAGTAGGAGTCGTTTGTAAGTTGGATGTTTGAAAGTAGGGGCCTGCCGTATATACTCTGCAGAAATTTGCCCTATTAGATGTTGGTGTAGCCACAAGACTGGTGGGCACAGGAATGGGCCCTGCTGTGAGTTAATAGATCAAGATTTGTACTTGCATGCACCTGTTGAACCGGGCAGAAAAATTGGGCCTTTGGTGGTGGTGGTGGTGGTGGACGGTGTTGCCACAAGACTGTAAGCCCTCACAGTTACTCTTGGTGGGCGCAGGAATGGGCCCTGCTGTGAGTTATTAGATCAAGATTTGTAATTGCATGCACCTGTTGAACAGGGCAGTAAAATTGGGCCTTTGGCGGTGGTGGTGGTGGACGGTGTTGCCACAAGACTGTAGGCCCTCATAGTTACTCTTGGTGGGCGCAGGAATGGGCCCTGCTGTGAACTATTAGATCAAGATTTGTAATTACACGCCCCTGTTAAACAGGGGCTGAAAAATTGTGCCTTAGGCATTGGTGCTGGTGCCACAACACTGCAACCCTTCACAGACACTGTACTCTTAGCACAGCAATGAGACCTGTTGCAAAGCATTGCCTAAAAATTGTAATTTACACGCCCCAACAGGGGCTGAAAAATTGTGCCTTAGGCATTGGTGCTGGTGCCACAACACTGCAACCCTTCACAGACACTGTACTCTTAGCACAGCAATGAGACCTGTTGCAAAGCATTGCCTAAAAATTGTTATTACACGCCCCAACAGGGGCTGAAAAATTGTGCCTTAGGTACTGGTGCCACAACACTGCAACCCCTCACAGATACTGTACTTGGAGCACAGCAGTCACACCTGTTGCGAAGCATCTTTTTAAAAAATTGTAATTACACGCCCCTGTTAAACAGGGGCTGAAAAATTGTGCCTTAGGCATTGGTGCTGGTGCCACAACACTGCAACCCCTCACAGATACTGTACTCTTAGCACAGCAATGAGACCTGTTGCAAAGTATTGCCTAAAAATTGTAATTACACGCCCCAACAGGGGCTGAAAAATTGTGCCTTAGGCACTGGTGCTGGTGCCACAACACTGCAACCCCTCACAGATACTGTACTTGGAGAACAGCAGTCACACCTGTTGCGAAGCATCTTTTTAAAAAAATGTAATTACACGCCCCTGTTAAACAGGGGCTGAAAAATTGTGCCTTAGGCATTGGTGCTGGTGCCACAACACTGCAACCCCTCACAGATACTGTACTCTTAGCACAGCAATGAGACCTGTTGCAAAGCATTGCCTAAAAATTGTAATTACACGCCCCAACAGGGGCTGAAAAATTGTGCCTTAGGCACTGGTGCTGGTGCCACAACACTGCAACCCCTCACAGATACTGTACTTGGAGCACAGCAGTCACACCTGTTGCAAAGCATCTTTTTAAAAAATTGTAATTACACGCCCCTGTTAAACAGGGGCTGAAAAATTGTGCCTTAGGCATTGGTGCTGGTGCCACAACACTGCAACCCCTCACAGATACTGTACACTTAGCACAGCAATGAGACCTGTTGCAAAGCATTGCCTAAAAATTGTAATTACATGCCCCAACTGGGGCTGAAAAATTGTGCCTTAGGCACTGGTGCTGGTGCCACAACACTGCAACCCCTCACAGATACTGTACTTGGAGCACAGCAGTCACACGTGTTGCGAAGCATTTTTTTTAAAAAATTGTAAGTACACGCCCCTGTTATACAGGGGCTGAAAAATTGTGCCTTAGGCACTGGTGTGGTGGCATGGATCATTGAGGAGGAGGAAGAGGATAGTCAGTGAACATAACAGGACAGTCACTCAGCATCAGCATAGGCAGTCTTGAAGGGATGTGACATTATAAATTATTCCGTTATATCCGCTTCAGGTGCCTGGTAGCTGGTGGTGATCCAAGACTGATTCATTTTTATGAAGGTCAGTCGATCAACCGAGTCAGTGGACAGGCGCACCCTATGATCGGTGACAAATCCTCCAGCAGCACTGAATGTGCGTTCGGAAAGAACGCTGGAGGCAGGACAGGCCAGTAGCTCAATTGCATACTGTGCAAGCTCTGGCCAGTGATCCATCCTCAGGACCCAGTAAGCCAGAGGATTTTCGGTGGGAAAGGTGTCCAAGTCTGACCTTGCCCCTAGGTATTCCTGCACCATGTATATCAGACGCTGGCGATGGTTGCTGGAACCGATCATACCTTGGGGCTGCGGACTAAAAAATTGTCTGAACGCATCGGTCAGACGTCCACCTTCCCCACCGCTCCTTCTGCTACTGACCGAAGCCTCAGCAACTCGTCGTCCAGGACCAGGAGTTTGTAACCTCACAGTTTCTGGGAACGCGTTGCACAGACCTTTCTGCAAGGCCTCCCTGAGATGTCTCATCCTCTGCTCCCTCTGCGACGGCAAGATAAGGTCCACAACCTTACCCTTGTACCGTGGATCAAGGAGAGTGGCCAGCCAGTAATGGTCCCTCTCCTTGATCCGAAGAACACGAGGATCCTTCCGCAGGCTTTGCAGGATCAGGGAGGCCATGCAGCGTAGGTTAGCTGAGGCATTCGGTCCGGAGTCTTCTGGGTCACTGAGGATGACATGATCGCCAGCCACCTCCTCCCAGCCAAGTACAAGTCCACTGGTTTGTTGGGACTGTACATCATCCCTAAAAGACTGCTGCTGCTGATGCTGAGTGCCAGGCTCCACCTCCATGCTCACACAATCCTCCTCCTCCTCCTCCTCCTCCTCATCCTCTTCCTGTGTGATGGGTGGGACAGAAGGAACACTGTCCGAATAAAGGGGGCCTTGAGAGGCAAGGAAGTCCTCCTCTTCCTCCCTCTGTTCTGCCTCAAGTGCCCTGTCCATTATCCCATGCAGCGTATGCTCCAACAGGTGGACAAGAGGTACAGTGTCACTGATGCATGCACTGTCACTGCTCACCATCCTCGTGGCCTCCTCAAATGGTGAGAGGACAGTGCATGCATCCCTGATCATGCTCCACTGGCGTGGGGAAAAAAAGCCAAGCTCCCCTGACCCTGTCCTGGTGCCGTAGTCGCAAAGGTACTCATTGATGGCCCTCTGCTGCGTGTGCAGTCGCTGCAGCATGGCCAACGTTGAGTTCCACCTGGTGGGCATGTCACATATTAGGCGGTTCTTGGGCAGGTTCAGCTCCTTTTGCAGCTCAGTCAGCCGAGCACTGGCATTATAAGATCAGCGGAAATGCACACAGACTTTCCTGGCCTGCCTCAGGACATCCTGTAAGCCTGGGAACCTGCCCAAGAACCGCTGCACCACCAGGTTGAGGATGTGAGCCATACAGGGCACATGGGTGAGCTGCCCCTGTCGCAGGGCGGAGAGGAGGTTGTGCCATTGTCAGAAACGACCATTCCTGGCTTAAGCTGGCGTGGCGTCAACCACCTCTCGGCCTGCCCCTGCAGAGCTGCCAGAACCTCTGGCCCAGTGTGGCTCCTGTCCCCCAAACACACCAGCGCAAGCACGGCATGGCATCTTTTTGCCTGCATACTTGCGTAGCCCCTTGTACGCCTACGGAGCACCGCTGGTTCCGAGGACAGAGCACTGGAGGAAGAAGAAGAGGAGGGGGTGGAGGAGAGAGGTGTGTCACAACCAGTAGTAGCATTTTGGAGGCGTGGTGGCGGAACAACCTCCAACACTACTGCACCTTGTCCTGCATCCCTCCCAGCTGCCAATATAGTGACCCAATGGGCCGTGAAAGAAAGATGACGTCCCTGTCCATGCCTGCTGGACCATGAGTCAGCGGTAATATGCACCTTACCGCTGACCGCCCTGTCCAGCGAGACCTTCCATATGCCGGTAGAGAGACGGAATCGCCTTCCGTGAGAAAAAGTGGCGTTTGGGAACCTGCCACTGAGGAACTGCACATTGAACAAACTCACGGAAGGGGGCCGAGTCTACCAACTGAAAAGGCAGCAGTTGAAGTGCTAGCAATTTAGCCAAGCTAGCATTCAACCGCTGGGCATGTGGATGGCTGGGAGTGTACTTCTTTCGACGGTCCAGCAGCTGGGGCAGGGAAATTTGCCTGCAACAATCGGACGTCGGTGTACTGCAAGTACTTGGTTGTGACACACCTAATTCTACACCTTCAGTCCTCTCAGAGCAGCTTTCAGAGAGGACTGAACATGTAGTGGGGATGGAGATCCCAGCTGATGAGGAGCAAGGAGAGGTCCGCTTTGTTCTTTGGTGTGGGTCTTTTATGTGTGCTTGCCAACGAGCTGCATGGCAGGTCGACATATGTCTGCTCATGCTTGTGGTGCCCAAGCGGCTGATGTTTTGGCCACGCGAGATACGCTTGAGACAAATATTGCAAATAGCAGTGGTGCGATCTGATGCACTCGTCTCAAAAAAGGCCCACACCAAAGAACTTTTCTGATAACGTGCAGAGGCAGCGCCCTGCACAGGCGGAGCTCTGGGGTGTGGTACAGTTGCTGTGCTGGCCTCTAGCTGGCCTCCAGGGGGCATCCTGCCTCGTTGGACATGTGACGCCGCATCCTCCTCCTCCTCGTCCTCATCCTCTCTCCCTTCAGGCACCCACGTGGAGTCAGTGACCTCATCATCCCCTCCATCTTCACCACTAGAGCAAACCTGGCAGTAAGCTGCAGCTGGTGGAACAGTACTGCCAGATTGCTGTCCTTCAGCATCCCCTCTCTCTGCGCGCACACTACTGACTTCCTCAAGCTGGGTATCATCATCCGAGCCTTCGAATCGTTGGGCATCCTCCTGGAGCATGTACCCAACACTGTGCTCAAAGAGTTCGGGGGACTCCTCAGGAGGACATGGTGGGTCTAGGGAAGGGGTGGCTGATGATGCCATTGAGTACGCGTTGGCAGCTGCTCTGCCAGTACCCTGAGCCTGGGGGAGAGAGGATGAGGAGGATGAGGAGGGCTTGGTCATCCATTCTACCAAGCCTTCAGCATGATGCGGCTCCACATGTCCAGCTGCCGAAAACAAAGACAAGCGTGTCCCATGGCCACGTGCTGATGACGATGCACGACCATGTCCACGGCCAGCACTGTTGTCTCTAGAAACAGAGCCTGCCTGCCCTGTGTTCTTGCCTCTGCACGCTCTGCCTCTCCTTGGCGGTCTTCCAGCCATTGTAGTCGGTAGTGTATATAGTATAAAAAATGGGTGCTGCTGAGAAGAAAATATAGGAACTCTGTGTGATGCCACTAACACACTAGAAGTCCTATGGGTGCTTCTGGGAAGAAAATATAGGAGCTCTGTGTGATGCCACTAACACACTAGAAGTCCTATGGGTGCTTCTGGGAAGAAAATATAGGAACTCTGTGTGATGCCACTAACACACTAGAAGTCCTATGGGTGCTTCTGGGAAGAAAATATAGGAACTCTGTGTGATGCCACTAACACACTAGAAGTCCTGTGGGTGCTGCTGAGAAGAAAATATAGGAGCTCTGTGTGATGCACTAACACACTAGAAGTCCTATGGGTGCTTCAGGGAAGAAAATATAGGAACTCTGTGTGATGCCACTAACACACTAGAAGTCCTATGGGTGCTTCTGGGAAGAAAATATAGGAACTCTGTGTGATGCCACTAACACACTAGAAGTCCTATGGGTGCTTCTGGGAAGAAAATATAGGAACTCTGTGTGATGCCACTAACACACTAGAAGTCCTATGGGTGCTTCTGGGAAGAAAATATAGGAACTCTGTGTGATGCCACTAACACACTAGAAGTCCTATGGGTGCTTCTGGGAAGAAAATATAGGAACTCTGTGTGATGCCACTAACACACTAGAAGTCCTATGGGTGCTTCTGGGAAGAAAATATGGGAGCTCTGTGTGATGCCACTAACACACTAGAAGTCCTGTGGGTGCTTCTGGGAAGAAAATATAGGAACTCTGTGTGATGCCACTAACACACTAGAAGTCCTGTGGGTGCTGCTGAGAAGAAAATATAGGAGCTCTGTGTGATGCCACTAACACACTAGAAGTCCTATGGGTGCTGTTGGGGTGCAATGCTGTGCTAACAGCACTGCGGTTGGTACTACTGAAATACTGTACTAACAGTAAAACACGCACCAGACTAATCCCCAGCAGCAGCTAATAACACACTAACCAGCAGCAATGGACGATCAATGACAGGTAGCAATGGTTTAGCAAATAAATAGCCAATGGTTTAGCAAAGAAGAGCAAATCTTTCTGGAGCAATGTATCAAGCAAAGACAGAATCAGCAGACTGATCTCTCCTAAAGCCGGAACTCATGTGACCGGCGCCGACAGCGTGGTGGCCTTTTAAATGGTGGGGCGTGTACTAAAGCCCCTGAGCTTTAATTGGCTACAGGTGTCCTGCCTGTAGCCAATTATTGCTCTCCGAGTTTCCGGCGCTGTGATTGGCCAAGCATGCGGGGTCACAGTGCATGCTTGGCCAATCATCAGCCAGCAATGCACTGCGCCGGCCGCGCCGGCCGCAATGCATTGCGGGGCCGCTCGCATCACACGAATGTGATGCGAATGGCCCAAATAGTTCTGGGCTCGCCGAGCGAGCGAACGCCCGGTGCTCGATGCGAACGTGGATTCGCATCGAGCACCGGGCCCATCCCTAGTGCCGGGGTGGATGAGGAGGAGCAAGAAGAGCATGCTTTAAACCTTTCTGGGAACCCTGTTGTTGTCCGTGGATGGGGGGAAGAGAACAAGGAGGACAACAATATCCTGGATGATGAGCAGGAGCCAGGCCACCACACCGCTTCCAGTTTAGTGCAAATGGGGGCCTTCATGCTCCAGTGTTTTAACAGGGACTCCCATATAAAAAAGCATAAAGGTCAAGGACCAGTACTGGGTGGCAACATACTTAGACCCCCGGTAAAAACACAAAATGGCGGAAATGTTACCACCATCAGAGGGCTGTCAGAATGGAGCACTTCCAGGCCTTGCTTAGAGAAATGCTGCATTCTGCTTTTGCGTGCGCTGGCAGAGGAATTCCCACTTCCAGGGAAAGAGTTGCGGGTACCAATCCAACAGTGCCTGCAAGAAGAGGGCGGTTTGAAGATGTGTTGGTCACTTCTGATATGAGATCATTCTTTCAGCCGACCCATCGACAGGTGTCATCCGGATCCAGCATCAGGGAACGCCTAGACCGACATGTGTCCGACTACATCGGGTAAACGGCCGATGTGGACGCTCTGAGAAGTGATGAACCCCTGGACTACTGGGTGGGCAGGCTTGACCTCTGGCCAGAGCTTGCACAATTTGCATTGGAACTGTTGGCTTGCCCCTCGTCCAGTGTCCTGTCCAAAAGGACGTTCAGCGCAGCAGGGGGGATCGTGGCCGATAAGCTCACTCGCCTAGTTCACGACAGTGTTGACTACCTCACATTTCTAAAAATGGATCTTGGAGGAATTCAACACATGTGACCAGTAGACCATGTATATGCATAACTCTATAAACAATTTATATAATCTAGCACACAGACCTTTTTTCTACCTTTGGTTCACTTGTACAAAAAAAGCACACCGTACTATATGCCCGTACCCTCCTGTTTGAAGAGGTTGAGCAGTGTCATATTTTTGGGTCCCGAAATGAGTTGCTGGTGTCAGTGCTGGTGTCAGTGCTCTCTATCTCGGTGCTCGTGTCAGTGCTCTCTATCACAGTACTGGTGTCAGTGCTCTCTATCACGGTGCTGGTGTCAGTGCTCTCTATCACGGTACTGGTGTCAGTGCTCTCTATCACGGTGCTGGTGTCAGTGCTCTCTATCACGATGCTGGTGTCAGTGCTCTCTATCTCAGTGCTGGTGTCAGTGAGGGAGATAGCAGCGGAGAAGCCAATCAGCAGGCAGTGCCAGCACCATGGCTGAGGATCAGCACTGGACTGGCACCTCCGGACCACCGCAGTGGAGCCCTGCATAGGTGGGGGTAAGGGCCGGGCAGAGGGAGGGGTCAGGGGCTCAAAAACAGGTTGGGACACTGGCACAGGACTGCGCTGCCCTGATTGTGGCACTGGTCATCTCCTGCACCCCCTTCATAGCCTGGCCTGACCTTGCCCCTCTTCCATGGCCTTCAATTGACAAAATTTCACAGATAAAAAAAATAATGCTTGTCGATTCACTTAATACTTCTGGTATGTTAGTGTCCATGTTGTGGGACTATGTGTGCACAGCTAGTAAGTATTTTGGCTGAAAATATGACCTGGAGGTTTTTAAGGTTCGCGTGCCATTAAAGTCAGAGGGGCCCAAACATTTGGGCACGTTCGCGGATTGCGTTTGCGAAACGCCCCGTTGAAAGTTTGTCCATCACTAATGAGGAGGATGAGGAGGATGAGGACGGCTTTGTGATCCACTCTACCAACTCGTCTGCATGTTGTGGCTCAACACAGCCAGCTTTCGAATAAAAAGACAATGACTAGCACTGTCAGGGCAGCCATCAGAAATTTTTTTTTTTTTTTTTTTTTTTTTTTTTTTTTTTATTTTTTTTTTTTTTTTTTTTTTTTTTTTTTTCACCTCAGCGAACATTAAAGAGACTTTCATTCAACTTAACGTTCATTTTCGTCTCTTCCTTTAAGTCACATCATTTGTGGTGTTTTTTTTTTTTTTTTTTTTTTTTTTTTCGTTTATAAATCGTTTACAAATAATTTTCCCCCCCCCCCCTCTCCCCCCCCCCCCCCCCCCCCCCCCACCTTGCATAGCTTCCTTTTTTTTTTTTTTTTTTTTTTTTTTTTTTTTTTTTTTTTTCCTTTTTCTTTATTTTCCCTTTCCCTACCTCCTTTTTCCCAAATATCTACCCTTCTATACAGCAATGTTTATCGAGTAATCTCCTCCACATATCTCCACGTGTCTTTAAATTCCTTCCACGCTGTCCATTTATCCCTCTCTTCTCCCCCCGTTTCTCTTTCCTCCCCATTCATCTCTATATTTTCTAAAATTTGTATCTTACTCATTTGGAATATTAAATCCCTAATGCTGGGGCTTTCTGCCTCCCTCCATTTTTTTGGAATGAGGTTTTTTGCAACATTTAAAAAAATGGGTATCAATGAATTTTTATATTGTTTAACGGGAAGGTCCGTCCCGTGAAACAAGCATATCCATGGATCGTCTGCTATTTCCGCCCCTATGACCTCCTTTATAAGCTGACGGACTTCCTTCCAATATTTCTTGATGGTGGGGCACTCCCACCAGATGTGGGCCGCGGTTCCTAGTTGTTTGCATCCACGCCAGCATTCTGATGACTGATCTATTACAAATCGGCTGGTTTTGTCTGGTGTCAAGTACCATCTTGCGAGGCATTTGTAATTTGTCTCTAACATCCTATTATCTATCACCGAGCTGTGTAATAATTTTAAAATTTTTTTCAGTTTCTGTGCACTACAACGTGTCCCTAATTCATTTTCCCATTTTTGGATGTAAGGCGGGTCCCCCAAGTCGTCACCCTCTGTTTGCATTTTATATATCCGCCCTATGTTTTTCCTTGAGTTTCCCTTTAGACAAAGTTTTTCTAATGGTCTATACTGCTCTTTGTCTCTTAATGGATGGGGGAGTTTTTCAGTAAAGTGACTAAGTTGGAGGAACCGCCAGACATCCAATTTCATTAAACCCGTGTCCTTATTTAGTGTTTGGTACGTTTTAATTTTACCTTGGTGTATTATGTCCTTCAGTTGTGCGTTTTCTTTTTTTAACCAATTTCCCCCCACTTCCTTTTTCCCAGGTGCGAAAAAATCGTTTTGCTTCAAATATATTAATGGGGAATTATATGTCCATTTTTTTTGTGCGTGAATCCGATCCCAAGTTTTTAGTGCTGTATATGTGATTTCGTGAGTCCCTGTCCCCATACGCCTAAAGTGTGGAGGGTTCCAAATTATTCGTCCCAGCTGTGTGCCACTCATTTCTTTTTCTAAACTTACCCACCTTTTTTCATTCACCTCTTTTGCCCACTCTATCACTCGGGTGAGAATAATCGCGTTTTGGTATTTTTGAAAATCCGGTACCGCTAAGCCTCCTTGTTTCTTACTCCTACTTAGAACGTTAAAAGCTATTCTCGGTCTTTGGTTTTTCCAAATATACTTGGAGACGAGGCCTTTCAAAGTTTTTAAGTATATTTGTGGGAGTGATATAGGTAACATTTGTAATTTATAGAGAATTTTTGGGGCCAAAACCATCTTGGTGGCGTTAATCCTACCGATCCATGAAAGAGATATCATTGAAAGTTTTTTAATTTCGCTTTTAATTTCGTCTAATAGGGGAATAAAATTAGCGTTGTATATTGCTTTGACCGTGGGGGCCAGTTTGATTCCTAAGTACTTAATCTCCCTTTGCCAAGGGAAATGGAATTCTTTTGTTAATTTGACTTCTTCCTGCTTACTAATATTGGCATTTAAGATTTCAGATTTGCTGGGGTTTATTTTCAAATTTGAAATCTCCCCATATTCCTTTAGTATTTTTAACAAACTCGGGATCGTTGTCCTTGGGTAAGTTATATAAAAGAGAACATCGTCCGCAAAAGCAGCGAGTTTGTGTTCTTCTGTCCCGACCTTGATCCCTTTAATATCCGGATTATTCCGGATAGCTGATAAGAGGGGTTCGAGTGTTAACACGAACAACAAGGGGGATAGCGGGCATCCCTGCCGGGTACCATTTTTCATTGTAAACTTTGCGGACAGGGTTCCGTTGACTTTAACAGATGCCTGGGGATCGTTATATAGCGCCCCAATCCACTTGATCATCCGGGGGCCTATTCCCATTGCCTCCAGAGTTCCGAACATGAGTCCCCAGTCTACCCTGTCAAATGCTTTTTCAGCATCCATTGACAGGAGTAGACCTGGGGACCCACCGTCTTCCAACGTTCGGAGCAAAAGGAGGGATCGCACCCCATTGTCCCTCCCCTCTCTCCCCGGGACAAATCCTACCTGATCCGGATGGACCAGGTCGATTATCTTCTCTTTCAACCTGGTCGCAAGTACTTTGGCGTATAGTTTGGTATCCGTATTTAGGAGCGCTATAGGTCTATAATTAGAACATAATGTGCTATCCTTACCCTCCTTCAGGATTAAAGTTATTGAGGCCTGCAATGCCTCCCCTCCCATTTTATATTCCGATCCAAGGCCGTTCATATATTGACACAGCCTTGGCACTAGAATGTTGCTAAATTTTTTAAGATAAAGGGAAGGGAAGCCATCAGGACCCGGGCTTTTACCTACTGCCGTTTCCTTCAAGGCTTTGTGTATTTCTGCTTCTGTAATGGGACTGTCCATAAAAATTCTTTCCTCTTCTGACAGGCAAGGTAAGTTGCTTTTTTCCAAGAACCCTTTGATTTTTTCTGGGCTCTTTTTATCTTGTGCTCCTTTCTGACCAACCGAATAGAGGGCCTCGTAGTAGTTTTTAAAGACTTCAGCTATCTCCCCTGTTTTGTACGTCATCTCCCCGCCTCCGTTTTGGATTTTTTCGATATAATTTGAGTCCCGCTGTTTTTTCAACTTTCCTGCTAGATATTTACTTATCTTATTATCCCAGCGATATCTCTCTCTTGCCCTGATATTAAATCTCCTATTTACTTCCTGTTCTCTCATGTCTTTTAGTTCGTCTCTCTTTTTAACTAGTAGGTGGAAGAGTTCCTGTTGTTGCGCATTTTGTTTCTTATGTTCTTGTTCTAATCTGTGGATCTCTTCGGTTACTCTCAACATTTTCCTTTTTTTTTTTTTTCCTTTTTTCCCCGGCGTCTATGGAAATGAGGACCCCCCTAATATACACTTTATGCGCTTCCCATAGGGTTGCGCAAGTGATTCCTTCGGTGTCGTTGACACTGAAGAAGAATTCGATTTCCTTTTGTATTTGTTCCAGTATTTTTCGGTCTTGTAGAAGACTTTCCTCAAATCTCCAACAGTACGGTTGTCTCTGTATTCCGGGTATCCCGATCTTCATAGACACCGGGGAATGGTCCGACAAAGTGGAAATCTCTATCTGTGTGGTCTTTATTTGGTCTAGCATTCTATGCTCCGTCAAAAAGTAATCAAGTCTGGAGTACGTCCCGTGCACAGGGGAGTAGAAGGTGTAGTCTCTTATTTTCTCGTGTTGTACCCTCCACACATCTAACAGTTGGCTTTGTTTCAACTTAGATTTTATCTTTCTTAATAAGCCCCTACCTGTCCCCTGTGCCCGGGACGTACAGTCCTTCTCTGGTTCCAAACAAAAGTTAAAATCTCCGGCCAGTATTACCTCCCCCTTCTTAAATTTTGTTAGTCTATTTAATATCTGTATTAAGTACTTTATAGGGTTTTTATTAGGACAGTAAACATTTGCCAGGGTTAAATACCTATCACCCAATTTCCCCTTTAGAAACAAATACCGTCCCTCTGGGTCCGTTATCCTTTCAGTTAACGTGAATCTAGTCTGATTCTCGAATCCTATTGCGACCCCCTTTGCTCTACTTATAGGCGAATCAGCATAGTACCACGTCTGGTAATTTTCAGCGTTCAGTTTGGTATTTGTTTCCAAAGATAAGTGGGTTTCCTGCAGGAATACCACGTCTGCTCTATACTCCTTTAATTCTTTAATTAATTTGAACCTCTTAGTCGGTGAATTTAATCCTTTTACATTGTACGTTATCAAATTAACCTCTGTCATCTGTATTTTTTAGGTAGAGTGCTTCCATATTTTACTAACTCCTGCGTCCTCCTTTTTTTTGCTTCTGCAAGGTGGATCTCCCCCCTCCCATCCTCCCTCCCCCCTCCCGGCCCCCCCCCCCCGCCCTCCCTCCCAACCCTTCTCTATCCCCCCCTTATACCCCCTCCCTAACCCCCCCTTGCCCTCCCCCACTCCCCCCTGGTCCCTTCCCCTGGCCATCTCCCGGCCTTGGCTCTATAGGTGGACACCCAATTTTTGCCCAACCACTGAACCATATGTCCTAGGGTGTGGCTCCGACTGCGGCCGTCTGTTTCAGTCCCGCCCCTCTCTGCACCTAGGGAAAAGTGCAGAAAGGGGAGGGAGTGAGCTTTCGTCGAGTGCCCCTATCCCCTTACAGGCCTCTGCTCTATTTACCACTTAATTTTAGCTTCCTGGACCCCACCCTACCCGCCCTCCCCCACCTCACCCCCCATCGATCCCCCTCCACTCCTGTCATCCTCTAAAAATGTCTGGGACCGGGATATCTAATTTGTGACAAAAGTCTTCGAGTTCCTCTATGAATTTAAGTCTTATTGTCCTTCCGTCTCTTTGAACTAGTAGCGCTGCTGGAAAGCCCCAACTATACTTTATATTGGCCAATCTCAGTTGCTCTAATAAGGGTTTCAATTGCCTTCTCCGGGCCAAAGTTCCGGCAGAAAGGTCTGAAAAGACCTGTAGAACGGATCCGTCAAATTGCAGGGGAGGGCTACCTCTAAGTTTGCTCCAGATCTTTGCTTTATCTTCGAAAAGATGAAATTTAATAATTACATCACGTGAAATATCTTCACTAAGGCCTGGAGGTTTGCGCACCCTGTGTACACGATCTATCTTCAAATCGTCGTTTTCGCCTCTGTCCAATAACGGGTTAAAAATTTTTTTCATTTTGACTGTCAGATCTTCTCCCTGTTGTTCTGGGATTGCTCTAATCCTCAAGTTTTGACGACGGCTTTGATTTTCTTGTTCTTCCATTTTGTACAGTATGTCTCTGTGTTCTGTTTGCATTTTCTTCACTTGTACTTTTAATTCTGAGATTTCCTGCGCCTGTTTTTCTGTTAGTTCCTCTGTCTCTTCTACTCGCCTTAACAGGTGGCCCATATCCGTCCTTACATTTGATATTTCCATTTTTATTGAGTTTTCCAGCTTCGCAAACATTTCTGACATCTCATCCTTAGTGGGGATTTGGGCAATATTCCTCTGAACATCGATCCGACTGATGTTAGGATCCATCTCAGTATCCGTTTCCTCTCTGGAGATGGCACCCAGATCTTCTGTTAGTGACGTTGTTAATGTAGGTTCCTTCCTTTTTTCTTTTGCGCCCTGTTTTTTTTCTATTCCAGGACTTTTTAAACTGGCTTCTTTTAGATATTTTTGGATCGTGCTTGAATTTAAACTTTCTTTTGGGTTTTTAGGTTCATTAGTTTTTTGTGTCCTTCCCTTCATTTTCCCCTCTGTGAGCTTTTTTCTCCCCAGGGTGATCCTTCTTTCTTTCTTTACTACTTTCCTCTTTCACCTCTTCTTGTCCAATTTTTATGTTTTTGGAAAAATAGAACCCTTTTTTGGGGGATAACCTTTATAAGCTGCGTAATGGTTTGATCCCCTCGTGGGTTTAAGAAATCGCTCTGGCTCTTACTCTCCGCGCAAACCCCCTCACCCTTAGGGTATCTATAGATGATATACACAGATGGTCTAATCAGTACTGAGTCCTCTCAGCGGGACTTCCAGCGATGATCGAACACTAATTTGATTGATACGTTCTTCCTTTACAAGCCTCTCCCGCCTCTTCCCCAACAGAGCAGGGTGATTCACTCAATGCGGGGGTGTGGGGGGTGCTGCGACCTGCTCGGTAAATGAAGTAGACACTTCCGGGCTCTGTATAAGCACTTTTCCTCTCTTCCGCCTTTCCCTTTCTTTTCCCCTTACACCGGTCTGAACCTTGGAGTTGTTCTCCAAGACCGTGCAGTGGAAGTTAACAGGCTGTCAGGTCCAGAAAGCAAGGAGAGGGACCCAAAAAAAAAAAAAGCAATTTACACCCCAATAAGTGGATCGCCGTCCGCTATACCCTGCTTATAGACTCAGAGGAGACCCCGGAAATCCTTATCTGTTTCTCTTAATTAAGTCCTCTTAGTATTGTCCATTGATTATGTAACCCCCCCCTCTCAGCCCCAGAACAGTAAATAAGATGAGCCTCTAAATTAGGAATGGGGTACGCACTGTAGTACTGGTGAAGACATTTCCGACCGTCCTTATCAGTGCTCTTGTACACAATGTTGCTTTTTTACCGTGCTCTCATGAGATTTCCTTACCAAAATATTCAGTATGTTAACCGAGGCCTATACAGAACCCCTCTTTCTTTTTTTTTTTCTCTTCAACTGTGAGTCAAAGTTTACCAGACACTTCAAAAAATACACAGGAATTCCATGAATAGCATGATGTTCTTACTACAGCTGATTTATCTACTGTGATTAAGACCAGGCCTGTTTGTTTCTACTTTAACTGAAGTCTTTATATGCCTATTAAAGGTAGCAAAGAAACCTTGTCTCGCCTTTTCTTTTTTTTTTTTTTTTTCACACAGTCCTGTAGTTATAATGTCTGTTAATGTCTGTTACCTCTGAAGACTCTGCGACCCCCCCTCAATTAGAGGTCGGTAATTAAAATGCCTTTCCTGTTTAAAGGAAAAAAAAAAAAAAAAAAGAGAAAAACTCCCTTTCCTCCTTCTCCAGCAGTATTTAAAAATACATTTCTACAGAGTGTTGCAAGGTACCGAGCTCACATGGGTTTTCTTATCCAGAGTAAATAGAAAGTCTCTTAGACCTTTAATGTCCCTTTTGTCCCCTCTTTTTTTTTCCTGTCTTTGTTCTATGGGGACAACTGAATAGATGACCAGTATGACACAGATGAGTTAAGAACCACAGACATATCAATAGGAACACCGGAGATCCATAGATGGCTTTCTGTTTCTATTACAGCAGAACTATCTATTGAGTTTTCATTGAAAAAGTGCCCCTCAAACCTTCCAGGTCCTTTGGAACTTTACCATCCTGTTGTACCAAACTGTAACATTGTAACACAGTCCATAATTAGTTTACCTGAGATAAGGGGTGGGGGGGGGAATACCTTCCTCTGTCTCTCAGGTTACCAGATTTTTCCATTCATTCCTGCCGTTATACGGCGCTCAGGACACCTCTGCTCTCTCCCTCACTGTTCCTCACATCTCGCTGACGTTCAGATGTAACTCACGTGGGAGAGAGAAAAAACAGACCACATTTAACTGAGAAGATGAGATAAGGAATAGAACGCGGGGGGGGGGATAAGGAGTGAAGCGAGGGGGGAGAGGGGGGGCGATAACACAGGCGGCTTCAGATGTGACAGACGCTCAGACCGCGTCTAGCTCCATTCACTCACCGCCTTCCCCGCCTGGTTCATCTGCCGCTCTTCCAAGTGTGGAACTGCTGAGTTGCTGACACATCAGCCTGCAAGGTCAGGGGATAGAGAGCGCGTCCCTCGGAGCCTAGCGTACTCTCACCACGCTTCGCTCCAGCTGATAACCCGGGACCTCCGCCATCTCTCTCCTCTCTCAGACGCCGCCGTCAGGCCCCTCCCCTACGTCCTACGTCTCCATCCTCCTGTGTACCTCTTTTATTTTAACACTATTTTAATGCTGGAAGTAGATGGTGATGCATCGTGGATAGGAATGGATGGATGGTGCTGGACATGGATGGGGATGCATGGTGGAGAGGGATGGATGGTGCTGGACGTGGATGGGGATGCATTGTGGAGAAGAATGGATGGATGGTGCTGGACGTGGATGGGGGTGCATGATGGAGAGGGATGGATGGTGCTGGGTGGGGATGGGGGTGCATGGTGGAGAGGGATGGATGGATGGTGCTGGGTGGGGATGGGGGTGCATGATGGAGAGGGATGGATGGGTGGTGCTGGGTGGGGATGGGGGTGCATGAAGGAGAGGGATGGATGGTGCTGGGTGGGGATGGGGGTGCATTGTGGAGAGGGATGGGTGGATGGTGCTGGATGGGGATGGAGGTGCATGGTGGAGAGGGATGGATGGTGCTGGATGGGGATGGAGGTGCATGGTGGAGAGGGATGGATGGCGCTGGTTGGGGATGGGGGTGCATGGTGGAGAGGGATGGATGGTGCTGGGTGGGGATGGGGGGTGCATGGTGGAGAGGGATGGATGGTGCTGGGTGGGGATGGGGTTGCATGGTGGAGAGGGATGGATAGATGGTGCTGGGTGGGGATGAAGATGATTGAGTTGAATTGTGGAAAATGGATGAGGATGACTGGGTGGGGGTAACTTACATAATGAAGAGGCTCTAAACAATGTAACTCATTTCCACCCAGAGTCATCCTCACCCATTTTTCACAATTCAACTCAATCATGCCAGCTTGTTAGCACATGGGGCACAGCAGCACACACACACATTTTGTAACTTACCCTCCATGCTGCTCTTAATGCATGCACCAGATAGGGCTAGGGCCACAGCGCTGACAAGCTGACCACACCCCCTGACCTTCTCCTGGCCAATCACTGTGTAAACTAACCCAGCAGCAGCCAGCTGGCTCCGCCCCAGCAGGGAAGGAAGAAAAGCCGAGCTAGTGCGGGCTGCGATCACCTGCCGAGGGGCTAGTTAGAAAGGTGGCGACACGGGGGGGTGCGAGTAGTGAAAGGAGGCTTCTTTCTCTATAGCAGCTGGGCGCCGCAGTTGATTGTAGGTAGAGCGGGCCCTGGCCATCCGGGCCCCTTGGGACGCTCGGGCCCCTTACTTCAGTACTGTCCGTACCCCCCTGAAGGCGGCCCTGAGCACTGTTGGCTTTAGACACAGAGTCTGCTTGCCCTCTTTTAGTGGCCTGTGAGTGTCTGCCTTTCCTTGGTGGCCTTCCAGACATGCTGTAAAATTGGATTAGCAAAACACTGCCTGAAGTTTACTAGAAAAATTACACCAGGAATGGCCTGTAGTCAGGTATAGGCTTGGCTAGTCTAGAATGCAGTGGATATATATGTAGAAGACTGTATATATGTATGTGTGTGTGTGTATATATATATATAATCTTTATGCACTGCAGATCACTGAATAACCTGCCTGCCTGAAAGTGTAATTTGATTTTACATTTATGCCCCTAGAACGCCTGATGGTGCTCCCTGCTTGTTGGGCCAGTTGTGTAAAAGTCTCACACATGTGGTATCGCCATACTCGGGAGGAGTAGTAGAATGTATTTTGGGGTGTAATTTGTTGTATGCATATGCCGTGTGTGTAAATTGTGGGGAAAAATTACAACTTCAAAAAACTCAGCATGGCTCTTTCTAAATACCTTGGAATGTCTACTTTCCAAAAAGGGGTCATTTGGGGGGTATTTGTACTTTTCTGGCTTGTTAGAGTCTCAAGAAATGAGCTAGACTGTCAGTACATCAGGTGTGATCAATTTTCAGTGATTGGCACCGTAGATTGTAGATTCTATAACTTTCACAAAGACCAAATAATATACACTGATTTGGATTATTTGTACCAAAGATATGTAGCAGTATAAAATGTGGCCAAAATTTATGAAGAAAAATTACTAATTTGCTAAATTTTATAACAGAAACAAAGAAATTGTATTTTGTTTTTTTACAGAATTTTCGTTTTTTTTTTTCATTTGTAGTGCAAAAAAAAAAAACAACGGTGATTAAATACCACCAAAAGAAGGCTTTATTTGTGTGAAAAAAGGAAAAATGTCATATAGATACAGTTTTGTATGACTGAGTAATTGTCATTCAAAGTGTGAGAGCTCGAAAGCTGAAAATTGGTCTGGTTAGGAAAGGGGTTTAAGTGCCCGGTGGTCAAGTGTTTTAAGAAATTAGATTTTTTACGCTTTTTATTGGATATGTTTTATAGCAGAAAGTAAAAAATGTTTTACATTGATAGCCTAGTGATAAGATGAACTGTCCTGGGTTCAGCTCAGAAGGCGTTCGGTGAAGTTCAGACGCCAAACCCTTTTTTCTTAGAAAGTAAAATGAACCCCGATAAGAATTTATCTATTTCTCCATCCTGAGAACATTTCTTACAAGTCATTAATCTTTCACTTTCATGCACACTGGGCGTGTTTACAGCGGCTGTTTTTGTCTTCAGAAGTTTTTTTTTCTATAGTCAATAAACTCCCCAGAATATTATCCTATGTGCCCATGCCCACATAGGCTGGTATCAACTGTTTTTGGCTTTTAAAGAAAAAACAAAAACTAGTGGGTCACTGGTCCCAAAATAGTGTCAAAAGTGTCCAATCCGTCCGCTGATCACCGCCATTACTAGTAAAAAAAAAAAAATTCATAAATCAATAACCTATTTTGTAGACGCGATAAGTTTTGCCCAAACCAATCAATATACGTTTTTTCTTATTTTTTTTTTATTTGGGATATTTATTATAGCAAAAAGTAAATATTGTGTTTTTTTTCAAAATTGTCACCTTTTTTGTTTATAGCGCAACAATTAAAAACCACAGAGGTGATCAAATACCACCAAAAGAAAGCTCTATTTGTTGGGGGGGAAAATGATAATTTAATTTGGGTACAGCGTCGCACGACCGCGCAATTGTCATTCAAAATGTTACAGCCCTGAAAGCTGAAAATTGGCCTGGGCAGGAAGGGGATGAAAATGCCCGGTATTGAAGGGGTTAATGCATTGAATGCAAACCATGAGGCTTTACAACCCCTTTAACCTCCCTGGCGGTATTCCCGAGTGTGGCTCGGGTGGATTTTCAGTATCAAAATCGGTAACCCCGAGCCACACTCGGGATCGCAGTATCCTGGTACATGTTACTTACCTTGTCCCGAGGATCCTGCGATGTCCCCTCGCTGTGTGCGGCGGCTGTGTCTCCACTCGATTCATCACAGAGCTGGGCTCCGTTCCCTGCGAGCGTTGCGACGCACGGGGGGCAGAGCACGGCGCCAAATTCAAAAAGTGAAACACACACAATACATACAGTACAATGTAATCTTACAGATTATATTACTCTATCAAATAATTTCACATCCCTTTGTCCCTAGTGGTTTGTCCAATGCCCAGCATGCAGTTTTATATTATAAATACTGTGACGGCAAATAGTGTAGCGCTAGATAATTAGGTATAAGTGTGTAAATGCAACTAAACACACAAAATAAGTGACAATGCACAATAAATAATGAATAGTTAAATGAAGTGAATCTATAAAAAATATGAATTTTAAAATATTGTATAGAGTCCAGGGTCAGGCTTAAATAGGATAGGTTTGCCCCTGTTGAAGACCCTGAGGTTGAAACGCGTCGGACCAGCATACTCTGTACCCCAGATTGCTTTTATACTACTATTTATTCTATTTTTGTGATCACTTTTTTAACTCTTGTGTCATATATCTACCATTATATTTGACCACCTCAATAAACCAATCGGTTTGTTTTGATCTGCACCATCCGGGGCCTCTTTTTATTTTTTCATTCCATATTCACATCACGAGCCCCTCTGCCTCCGCTTTTTTCCTTGGATACATCCCGGATCGGAGCACCCACCATTTTGGAGTCTACAAGCGGTTACACCAGGATTCACCATCTGCAGTTCGCCCCTTGGAATTCGGAGTTGGAAAGGAAACGACCCACCAGGATTCATCTGACCACTTTCCACACACCTGACCTGGCCTCATCAGGTTATCAAGCCCTATTGACCCACTGTCATACGACATGTGTGTCCAACCTATCCGGTAAGAGTACCCAACTTCTATTTATTACCAGTGAGCGTTGATGTACCCACAGGCAGCTGTCCATCCGTCTCACGTCCACTGCTCCACAGCCCCATTCCTTGGGCTATTCTACAAGAAAAGTCTCCCACTTTTTCTTATACTTGTACGGACCACCTCATTTTGAAATTCTTTAGATAGTTTGGACTAAACCTATCTATTTTGAGCCTGACCCTGGACTCTATACAATATTTTAAAATTCATATTTTTTATTGATTCACTTCATTTAACTATTCATTATTTATTGTGCATTGTCACTTATTTTGTGTGTTTAGTTTTACACACTTATACCTAATTATCTAGCGCTACACTATTTTCCGTCACATTTTGCCTACTTTGTTTGTTTGAGTGTTGGCTGCTTTATTTTCACCTTGTCCTTTATCATTGTGATACTTTATTTTAGCGCAGTGTTTTACCTCCTTTTACAATATTATAAATACTGTTCTTTCTGCCTGGAAACTGGAGATTGTCCATAGCAACCAAAACCGTCCTTTTACATCAAAAGCGGTTTTAGACCAGCTAGAAAACAGCGATAATAAATTAGAATCACTTGCAAAATTGAGCGATAGTGATTGGTGGGGAAATCTATCATCAAACACTGAAAGTACTGACAGCGACAATTCTGCAAGTGAGAAAATTTCAATGTTTTTGATTACATTGTTGAATAATTATTATTTGTTATAATTATTTATAGTTATTTATTATATTATAATTCATGATTTCATGTTTCAAACTTTATCATTCTCGGGATGTGTACTAGACTCTTGTTTGGACAGATTTAAGTGAGTTATTCCTAAAATTCCTACAATATAAAACACCAAATTCCCATGCAAAAGAATTGTACCGCTTTGAGCATCAAAAATCTGAAATTATCATACCGCCAGGGATGTTAAGCACATCAGCCCCGGAAGATTTGGGTGCTCAATGACCAGGCCCATTTTTGCGATTCGGCACTGCGTTGCTTTAACTGACAATTGCGCTGTCGTACGATGTTGCACACAAACAAAATTGACGTCCTTTTTTTCCCACAAATAGAGCTTTCTTTTGGTGGTATTTGATCACCTCTGTGTTTTTTTTATTTTGTGCGCTATAAACAAAAGAACAGTGACAATTTTGAAAAGAAACACAATATCTTTTACTTGTTGCTATAATAAATATCCCAAATTAAATGTAGCACTGACCCCCGAAGGAGCTGCTGGTTTGAATTGGACCTGCACTTTACTGAGAGACCCCACTAACTTAACTCAATCCCCTTGTCACAGCTGTGGTGCAATGCAATACAGTACAATATAAACAATGCAAAGTACCTGTATGAAACCCTCAGGATCCACTGGCTCCACCTGGTGAGGAAAACAGTACGCCACACACTTGAAACTTAACCAAAAATAATTTTACTGCAAAATATTTAAACAGGTGATTACAGAAATTGTGCTGTCATCCCAACGTAAGACGACAGCACAATATATTTCAATATATTACAATATAAAATGTATGTTTATATATTTAAACCTGGGAGCTCCCCCTACTTTAAAGGCTATACGTGAGATCTCACTTTTAATATTTAGTCCGTGAATCTTCTTTCTTCGCTAGCTAAAGTCACTCCTTTGTAATTTGTAATCCAGTCTGTGGGAAGTTAAAGTAGCTCTATTATCTATCCTTCCTTCAGACTACATGCCAAAACTGGGGTTGCTTAACTAACCTACCCCAACAGTAACCTAGATGGTACCCTCACTGGTACAGTTTCTACGTTACGGACACTGGCGGGAACTTTTCCGTGGGTCCTCTTCAGTGCCCTGTTGGGCAACACCTCTGGGATAAGTTCCAACCCCTTCTTGTCTTCCTGACTTGTATCTTCAATGACAACGAAAGGGCCTGGATTCTTCCAGCTCAACTTGACAAGGGCCCTCAGGCAAACGACTTCACCGGGCTGGACCCATTTGTTTGCCCTAATCAAAAGCCAGACTTTCCCCACTCCTTCAGGAGCCTCTTCTTCCCGCTTTAGACCTTGGTATGTCTGGGCCAACATCGGATGTATTTTGGTAGGGGGGGTCCCTTCTTGAGTACCAGCGGCGTAAGGTGCCTTCTCACCAAGTCAGTGTTCGTCCCAATAATAAGGGAACTTTTGTCAGCCCCCGGGGGGCGGGGGCATACTACGACCAAGGTGTCGAACGTCTCAGCCTTTCCTGCTGTATTTGGGTCAAACGTGAGTCTGACTGACAGGTAACCATCATATGGTAAGTTCTGAGTGCCTAACCCCCATATTTCTAGTTCCTCCAATTTTTGTAGCGGTAGGTGCTTGAGATGTCGGTCATAGAAGTCCCTGTATAATAAGGTCACTTGGGCTCCAGTATCCAGCAGAGCTTTGGTATAGATCTCCTCAACTTGAATGGGGACAATTGGGGAGGGTCCCACCATCTTGGGGGAATCCCACTGAATGTGGTACCTTTGGCCTGTTTGGCGGCCCGTATTTTCACCCTTGGTTTTGGGGATCTCTTCCTCTTCAGCCCTGGCTTCACTGCACCCCCTGAGGTTTGAGGTGTGGGAGTCGGTATGGAATTGGTTACAGCCACCGGGCGCCCAGTTGACTCCTTCACTGGGGCCCTCTGAAGTTTTCCGCCGGTTGCTTGACCTGTGTCTCAGTCACAGGACTTGGGCACACTCGCCTGAGATATCCTACCCCTCCACATTTAAAACAGATTCTCTGTACTGGTTTCATAGGGCGGTTAGGGGTCTCCAAACCTTTTGTGGCGAGACTTCTTCGGCCTGGGGATTTGCCAGATGAGTCATCAACATCGTCATCATCTCTAGTATTTCTCTCTGGGTCGGGAGCAACTTCTCCAGCCCAGTCTGACTTGCGGAAAGATGATGAGTAGGTGAGAGCCATGATCCTTGTTCAGCGCCTGCTGCTAGTACACTGAGTTCCCAAGCATCTGAGGGAATATCCACTTGCTGCCCTTTAGTACTTGAGGGGCTAGGAGATTGAAGTTTCCTCTGTTTTTGGTCCCTCTCAATCTCCATCTTGTCGGCTTCATTCACCTTTTCAATGAGTACCTCATCCGGTGTAAGAGGATCTTCCAGGTACTGTTTCAGAGCCATCTTAATATGATCACTCCTCAATCCTGTAGTTACAGATCTCCGGAATTTCCTTTTAATTTATACCGCTCCAAGGGGGTCTCCGAGCATTTCCTCCTCTGTAGCTGACAGCAGGCGGTCCTTGAGTTCAATGGCCCGGAATAGAAAATTCTGAGGAGTCTCTTTATCATCCTGGGTCATATTTATCAGTCTATGACACAACTCAGTGGTATCTTCCTCCTCATAGTAGCATTTCAGAATCCTCATTAGTAGGGATGAGCCGAACACCCCCGGGTTCAGTTCGCACCAGAACCTGTGAACGGACCGAAAGTTTGCGCGAACATTCGAACCCTATTAGTTACAATGGACGCAAACGTTCCAAATCTAAAGTGCTAATTATAATGGCCAATATGCATGTTAATGTCATACAAGAGGTTTGGGGACCCGGGTTCTACCCCAGGTGACATGTATCAATGCAGAAAGAAGTTTTAAAAACTGACATTTTTTCGGGAGCAGTCATTTTAATGATGCATAAAGTGAAAAAAAGTGAAATATCCCTTTAAATATGGTACCTGGGGGGTGTGTAAAGTATGCCTGTGAAGTGGCATGTGTTTCCCGTGTTTAGAACTGTCCCTGCAAAAAATTACATTTGTAAAGGAAAAAAATGCTTGCGGCTTTAATGTCATGTCTTGTCCTGGCAATATGGATGAAAATCTTTGAGAAAAATGGCATGGCTACCCCATCACCCCCCACCCCCCCCCACCCCAGCCCATTACCAGCCCCTTTGGGTCTTGTATGGATATTAAGGGGAACCCCGCACCCAAAATAAAACCCTAAACCTACAACCCTATATACTCTGAACAGCAGTATACAAGCGGTGCAAACAAGACAGGGACTGTAGGTTTGTTCTTAAGTAGAATCTGTTTGTAATTTTGAACAAGTAAATTGTTAAGTGTAGCTCCATCCAAAAAAATCTATTTTTAAGATTTTTGGAGAACATAGGGAAGGGTTATCACCCCTGTAACATTTGTTTTGTTGTCTGTGCACCTGTTCAGAACATTTCACCTCACTTTCCATCCCAATGACAAATGTTTTTGGAAAAGTGGGTTTTTTTATTGAAACAAGGATTGGTGATAAAGCATCAGTAGAGAGGAGATACCTATTTCCCAAATTAGATCTAACAGGATAGAATTTTCCTTCCTAGGGGTAGATTTCCTCTCACTTCCTTCCGTTTGCCAGTAGGAGTCGTTTCTAAGTTGGATGTTTGATAGTAGGGGCTGCCGTATATACTCTGCAGAAATTTGCCCCATTAGATGTTGGTGTTGCCACAACACTGTAAGCCCTCACAGTTACTCTTGGTGGGCACAGGAATAGGCCCTGCTGTGAATTATTAGATCAAGAGTTGTAATTGCATGCACCTGTTGAACAGGGGCAGAAGAATTGGGCCTTTGGTGGTGGTGGTGGACGGTGTTGCCACAACACTGTAAGCCCTCACAGTTACTCTTGGTGGGCACAGGAATGGGCCCTGCTGTGAATTATTAGATCAAGATTTGTAATTGCATGCACCTGTTGAACAGCCACAACACTGTAAGCCCTCCTAGATACTGTACTTGGAGCACAGCAATCAGACCTGTTGCAAAGCATTGCATAAAAATTGTAATTACACGCCCCTGTTAAACAGGGGCTGAAAAATTGGGCCTTAGGCACTGGTGCTGGTGCCACAACACTGCAACCCATCACAGATAGTGTACTCTGAGCACAGCAATCAGACCTGTTGCAAAGCATTGCATAAAAAATTGTAATTACACGCCCCTGGTAAACAGGGGCTGAAAAATTGGGCCTTAGCCACTGGTGGTGGCACCCAGAAACAAAAATGTTCTTCCAAGCTATCATCAGGATCATTGAGGAGGAAGAGGATAGTCAGTCAACATAACAGGACAGTCACTCAGCATCAGCTGAGTCTTGAAGGGATGTGACATTTCAAAATAAATGATTCTGTTATATCAGCTTCAGGTGCCAGGTAGCTGGTGGTGATCCAAGACTGATTCATTTTTATGAAGGTCAGTCGATCAACCGAGTCGGTGGATAGGCGCACCCTGTGATCGGTGACAAAGCCTCCAGCAGCACTGGATGTGCGTTCCGAAAGAACGCTGGATGCAGGACAGGCCAGTAGCTCAATTGCATACTGTGCAAGCTCTGGCCAGTGATCCATCCTCAAGACACAGTAAGCCAGAGGATTTTCGGTGGGAAAGGTGTCCAAGTCTGACCTTGCCCCTAGGTATTCCTGCACCATGTATATCAGAAGCTGGCGATGGTTGCTGGAACCGATCATACCTTGGGGCTGCGGACTAAAAAATTGTCTGAACGCATCGGTCAGACGTCCACCTTCCCCACCGCTCCTTCTGCTACTGACTGAAGCCTCAGCAACTCGTCGTCCAGGACCAGGAGTTTGTAACCTCCCAGTCTCTGGAAACGCGTTGCACAGACCTTTCAGCAAGGCCTCCCGCAGATGTCTCATCCTCTGCTCCCTCTGCGACGGCAAGATAAGGTCTGCAACCTTATGCTTGTACCATGGATCAAGGAGAGTGGCCAGCCAGTAATTGTCCCTCTCCTTGATCCAACGAATACGAGGATCCTTCCGCAGGCTTTGCAGGATCAGGGAGGCCATACAACGTAGATTAGCTGAGGCATTCGGTCTGGAGTCTTCTGGGTCACTGAGGACGACATGAACCGCAGCCACCTCCTCCCAGCCACGTACAAGTCCACTGGTTTCTTGAGACTGTAAATCATCCCTAAAAGACTGCTGCTGCTGATGCTGAGTGCCAGGCTCCACCTCCATGCTGACACAATCCTCCTCCTCCTCCTCCTCCTCCTCCTCCTCCTCCTCCTCCTCCTCCTCCTCATCCTCTTCCTGTGTGATGGGTGGAAAAGAAGGAACACTGTCTGGATAAAGGGGGCCTTGCGAGACAAGAAAGTCCTCCTCTTCCTGCCTCTGTTCTGCCTCAAGTCCCCTGTCCATTATCCCACGCAGCGTATGCTCCAACAAGTAGACAAGAGGTACAGTGTCACTGATGCATGCACTGTCACTGCTCACCATCCTCGTGGCCTCCTCAAATGATGACAGGACAGTGCATGCATCCCTGATCATGCTCCACTGGCGTGGGGAAAAAAATCCGAGCTCCCCTGACCATGTCCCCTGTCCTGGATCAGTAGTCGCACAGGTACTCATTGATGGCCCTCTGCTGCATGTGCAGTCGCTGCAGCATGGCCAACGTTGAGTTCTACCTGGTGGGCATGTCACACATAAGGCAGTTCTTGGGCAGGTTCAACTCCTTTTGCAGCTCAGCCAGCCGAGCACTGGCATTATATGATCAGCGGAAATGCACACAGACTTTCCTGGCCTGCCTGAGGACATCCTGTAAGCCTGGGTACCTGCCCAAGAAACGCTGCACCACCAGGTTAAGGACGTGAGCCATACAGGGCACATGGATCAGCTGTCCCTGTCGCAGGGCGGAGAGGAGGTTGGTGCCATTGTCACGAACCACCATTCCTGGCTTAAGCTGGCGTGGCGTCAACCACCTCTCGGCCTGCCCCTTCAGAGCTGACAGAACCTCTGCCCCAGTGTGGCTCCTGTCCCCCAAACACACCAGCGCAAGCATGGCATGGCATCTTTTTGCCTGCGTACTTGGGTAGCCCCTTGGACGCCTACGGAGCACCGCTGGTTCCAAAGACAGAGCACTCGAAAGAGGCCATGGAGGAAGAAGAAGAGGAGGGGGTGGAGGAGAGAGGTGTGTCACAACCAGTAGTAGCATTTTGGAGGCGTGGTGGCGGAACAACCTCCAACACTACTGCACCTTGTCCTGCATCCTTCCCAGCTGCCAAAAGAGTGACCCAATGGGCCATGAAAGACAGGTAACATCCCTGTCCATCCCTGCTGGACCATGAGTCAGCGGTAATATGCACCTTACCGCTGACCGCCCTGTCCAGCGAGGCATGGACATTGCCTTCCACATGCCGGTAGAGAGCCGGAATTGCCTTCCGTGAGAAAAAGTGGCGTTTGGGAACCTGCCACTAAGGAACCGCACATTGAACAAACTCACGGAAGGGAGCCGAGTCTACCAACTGAAAAGGCAGCAGTTGAAGTGCTAGCAATTTAGCCAAGCTAGCATTCAACCGCTGGGCATATGGATGGCTGGGAGTGAACTTCTTTCGATGGTCCAGCAGCTGGGGCAGGGAAATTTGCCTGGTAGAATCGGACGTCAGTGTACTGCTAGCAGAGTGCCCACAAGTACTAGTGCTGTGACACACCTAATTCTACACCTTCATTCCTCTCAGTGCAGCTTTCAGAGAGGACTGAAGGTATAGTGGGGTTGGAGATCCCAGCTGATGAGGAGCAAGGAGAGGTCCGCTTTGTTCTTTGGTGTGGGTCTTTAATGTGCGATTACCAACGAGCTGCATGGCAGGCCGACATATGTCTGGTCATGCTTGTGGTGCCCAAGCGGCTGATGTTTTGGCCACGCGAGATACGCTTGAGACATATGTTGCAAAAAGCAGTGGTGCGATCTGATGCACTCGTCTCAAAAAAGGACCACACCAAAGAACTTTTGTAATAACGTGCAGAGGCAGCGCCCTGAACAGGCGGAGCTCTGCGGTGTGATTCAGTTGGTGTGCTGGCCTCAAGCTGGCCCCCGGAGGGCATTCTGCCTCGTTGGAGATGTGCCACCGCCTCCTCCTCCTCCTCCTCTCTCCGTTTCCGTTTAGGCACCCACGTGGAGTCAGTGACCTCATCATCCCCTCCCTCTTCACCAATGGAGCAAACCTGGCAGTAAGCTGCAGCTGGTGGAACATGACTGCCAGATTGCTGTCCTTGAGCATCCCCTCTCTCTGCGCTCACGCTACTGCCTTCCTCTAGCTGGGTATCATCATCCGAGCCTTCAAAACGCTGGGCATCCTCCTGGAGCATGTACCCAACACTGTGCTCAAACAGTTCGGGGGACTCCTCAGGAGGACATGGTGGGTCTAGGTAAAGGGTGCCTGATGATGACATTGAGTATGCGTTGGCAGCTGCTTTGCCAGTACCCTGAGCCTGGGTGAGAGAGGATGAGGAGGAAAAGGAGGGCTTGGTCATCCACTCTACCAAGCCTTCGGCATGATGCGGCTCAACATGTCCAGCTGCCGAAAAGAAGGACAAGCGTGTCCCATGGCCACGTGCTGATGACGATGCACCACGTCCACGACCAGCACTGTTGTCTCTAAACACAGAGCCTGCTTGCCCTGTTTTCTTGGCTCGGGACTGTCTGCCTCTCCTTGTCGGTCTTCCAGACATTGTAATGGGTAGTGTACACACATTAACTCCTGCAGATGGCTGTCTTAGATGACAACAGGGCAGAAGGGCAGATACAGGGTGAGGTGGTTTAGTGTGCTGTGCTATACTCACAAAGCACACACACACACACTCCTGCAGATGGCTGACTGGCTGGCTAGCTGGCTGCCTGCCTTAGATGACAACACGCCAGAAGAGCAGATACAGCGTAATGTGGTTTAGTGTGCTATAGTCACAGAGCACACACACAAACACTGCTGTAGATGGCTGACTGGCTGGCTAGCTGGATGCCTGCCTTAGATGACAACACGCCAGAAGAGCAGATACAGCGTAATGTGGTTTAGCGTGCTGTGCTATAGTCACAGAGCACACACGAACACTGCTGTAGATGGCTGACTGGCTGGCTAGCTGGCTGCCTGCCTTAGATGACAACACGCCAGAAGAGCAGATACAGCGTAATGTTGTTTAGTGTGCTGTGCTATAGTCACAGAGCACACACACACACACACACACTGCAGATGGCCGACTGGCTGGCTAGCTGGCTGCCTTAGATGATAAAACACG
Source organism: Lithobates sylvaticus (assembly GCA_028564925.1). Taxonomy (NCBI): domain Eukaryota; kingdom Metazoa; phylum Chordata; class Amphibia; order Anura; family Ranidae; genus Lithobates; species Lithobates sylvaticus. The sequence goes on from CM053026.1 coordinate 784,600,890, forward strand.
CCAGAAGAGCAGATACAGGTAAAGGTGGTTTAATGTGCTACTGCTGTGCTATATTAACACAGAAAGCACACACACTAACTACTCCTGCAGGTGGCTGGATTGGTAGAGATTAAGAACAGCACTGAGAATAAACTACCCTGTCTATGTTTTTCTCTTTCCCTACACTAATCCCCAGAATCCACAAGCAGATAATGTAAATGAATCACACGCAGATAATGCAGATGAATCAAAACAGCAGATAATGCACAAGCAGACACTGTACAGAACAGTACAGTCTCTCACTGTTCCTAATGCCGGAACACACTACATGAGGCCGCCGGCGCAGCGGCCTTATATAGTGTGGGGCGTGTACTAAACCCCTTGAGCTATAATTGGCCACAGGCATCCTGCCTGTGGCCAATTATTGCTCTCCTCGCCGCTGGCTCTATGATTGGTCAAGCATGCGGGGTCACAGTGCATGCTTGGCCAATCATCAGCCAGCAATGCACTGCGACTGGCACAGTGCATTGTGGACCATTCGCATCACACAAATTTGATGCGAACGGCCCACATAGTTCTGGGCTCGACGAATGGCCAATGTTCGATTTGAACGTGGGTCCGAATCGAACACCGGGCCCATCCCTACTCATTAGCTGGTTCAGGGCCATTCTAGTCTTTCTCTCCAACATGTCCCTGACACTTGAACCTGGACTGATGGCATGGATCACGGCTTCTTTAATTTCGGATTCCAGATATCCTTTCTGTAACCCCAACTCTACTTGGTGTAGGAGGCTGATGTAAGACAGTTTGTCCTTCTGTCCTTTTTCCCCTATCTGGCCATTAATGCAGAAGTCCTTCCGGATAGTTACTTCTTGCAAGTGTCCCGAAGTGCGTATCTTCTGCACCAGTGGCGGCTGGTGCTCAAAATTTTTGGGGGGGCGCAAACAAACAGCCTCACTGTGCCATCAAACGCTGCCACTGTGCCCATCAAAACGCTGCCACTGTGCCCATCAAACGCTGCCACTGTGCCCATCAAACGCTGCCACTGTGCCCCAAGTGCTGCCACTGTGCCCCAAGTGCTGCCACTGTGCCCCAAGTTCTGCCACTGTGCCCCAAGTTCTGCCACTGTGCCCCTTAAGTGCTGCCACTGTGCCCCAAGTGCTGCCACTGTGCCCCAAGTTCTGCCATTGTGCCCCAAGTTCTGCCATTGTGCCCCAAGTTCTGCCATTGTGCCCCTTAAGTGCTGCCACTGTGCCCCTCAAGTGCTGCCACTGTGCCCCCTGCCTGCCCTCTGCACTTACCTTGTCCCGGTGTGCAGCTGGTGACGGCGTCAGGCGACGAGCGGTGTCTCCGTCGGATGTCTTCTCCCACGCTCCTCCTGTCTTCTTCTGCTGTGATTGGACGCTAGGTGATTGGACGCCTAGCGTCCAATCACAGCGCCTGTAACTTCAGCCAATCAGGTGACAGGTAACAGACCTGGCAACCTGATTGGCTGAGAGGCGGGTCTGTGTTAGGGAAGCGATGTATTCGCTTCCCTAACACAATACTGTGTAATCAGCGAACGCACAGCCGTGCGCCCGCTGTTTACACTTAGGGAAGCCTATTAGAGCACACCGCTCTAATAGGGTCCCCTATTAGAGCTTACAGCTCTAATAGGGGCGCTTCCAGCAACACCCCCCCACTGTAATTCAGATGCCCGGCGCCCGATCAGGGGCCGGACACCTGAATAGGGGGCGGCAGCGGTGACAATAGATAGATTCATGCAATGCATGAATCTATCTATTGGTGATAGAGCGGTGCAGGAGAGGGGGGGCGGCGCTCCTGCGCCCTCTATGCACGCACCGCCACTGTTCTGCACCTTTTCAGGGTTACTTTTCATCTGACCATCTGGTTGATCTTCCAAAGAGGCACGTAATCCACTAATGCGTTCAGACATCAGTCTAGAGGTCTTTTGAAACCTCTCCTGTATTTCACAATACTGTCGTTTTAGGTCAGCTAACTGTTGTTCCGCCTTTAACTTAGCACAAACCTCTGTTTTTCAGGTTAAAGGTTCCAAACGTCCCTGACTCTCCTTGCTGGGATGTGTCAGTAGTGTAGCAGAGCGTCCCAGAGAGAGCCAGGAGAAGTCTTGTTCGGGGGTTTATACGCCTTCCCCAGGCTAATTTACGCTCACCTGAGCAAACAGCCTTTGCTCTCTGCCTGGGACACAGACATTGATGGTTTGTGAAGAGCAAAAGGTTGGTAAAAACTGTTCTAGAAGTTTATGCAGAAACTGACAAGCGGTAGTTAGGGCCTGTTTATGGTATAAGTTAGAGCCAAGACACGGCTAGGATTTTTGTTTTGTTATTTCTGTTATTATATGTTTTCTGGAAGACTGTGCAGCACCTGTGTATAGACTTGTATTTAACACCAATAAAAACAGGACTGTTTGTCCCTGGATGTGGTATCTGTGCCTAAATAACAGCTCATCCCAGGGAGCTTTGTACCTGCTACCCGTCCCCCAGGTTACAGTAGGAATTCCATCGTTTCGAATAATTTTATGCTGGCACCATGGAAGCTCTCAGGGATGTCCTGCTTCCACTCTATCAGCGCGTAGGTGCAGTTGATTCCATGGTCCAGTCTCAGTGCGACTACATAAGCCTTTTTGTCTGGGGACAATGCTTGTACCACCTCTTTGACTCGCTTCTCTCCCCAGTCACTTCCTGGGAGTTCGATGGCCACACTCGCTACCGAGCATATCCCCTCTGCTTAGCATCATTGAACCGCATTGGCGGGATTCATAGTAGCACCAAGGGGGCGGGGTTGCCTGTAGAGTGACAGCTAATCCCGGACGAGCCCCCCACATGTAGCACTGACCCCCGAAGGAGCTGCTGGTTTGAATTGGGCCTGCACTCTACTGAGAAACCCAACTAACTTAACTCAATCCCCTTGGCACAGCTGTGGTGCAATGCAATACAGTACAATATAAACAATGCAAAGTACCTGTATGATACCCTCAGGATCCACTGGCTCCACCTGGTGAGGAAAACAGTATGCCACACACTGGATACTTAACCAGAAAAAATTTTACTGCAAAATATTTAAACAGGTGATTACATTAATTGTGCTGTCATCCCAACGTAGGACGACAGCACAATATATTTCAATATATTACAATATAAAATGTATGTTTCTATATTTAAACCTGGGAGCTCCCCCTACTTTAAAGGCTATACACGAGATCTCACTTTTAATACTTAGTCTGTGAATCTTCTTTCTTTGCTAGCTAAAGTCACTCCTTTTGTAATTTGTAATCCAAAGTCTGTGGGAAGTTAAGTTGAAGTGCTCCTGGTGTAACTCCAATAACTAATTTACAATGCTTGAGGCGCCAGAGTAGATGGGTCTCAAGCCTGCTCAGTGTAAGTTGCTCTGTTACTCCTCCGTGGAACTACAGCTTCCAGCGAGGCTTGTATGTGAGTCTAACTGCGTGTAAAAGTTAATAAAGAGTGGGCCGTAACCAGCGCACCAACTGGATCAGAGTTCTGTGTGATAACCTTGGTTCGATGACTGTAGCTTGCTTCTATGTCAGCTGGACCAGACGCTCTGTACTGCTCTACAGGATGGATCCGATCCTCCGATACTCCGATGAGTGTCTCTGGACATTGTCAATCCGGTCACCGTCTCTCAGGCTCCATCAGGTCACTTCACAAACAAGCAAGTTTGTGCTCTGAAGTGGCTGTATGACGCTGTCTCCGGGAAGCCTCCTCACAGATCCGCACAGGCAGGCAACGTGATCCCAAGAGACCTAAAATGGCCGCTCGGGTTCATTTTATCTCCTACCCAGCATGCACTGCATAAGAGAGTGTTCATGGGTAGGTTACACAGACTCCTGGGTAACAAGGTCAACCTCTGAATCAAAACAGTCACTTCCTGTACAAGTCTTTAGGTTGTTCAGAGACAATAATACACAAGTGTATTACCTATTTTTAGTCACTAGATGGCTCTGGATAATGGAACCACTGTAATGTCTATGAACCTTACATTACTATGTACATAACCACATCAATAGGCAAAGATCTCAGAGCTACATAAAAAAAAAAAAAAAAACAACATTTTTTTCTCAGTTTAGGCCGATATTTATTCTTCTACATATTTTTTGGGGAAAAAAAATTGCAATAAGTTCTACAAAATAGGGGATAGATTTATGGCATTTTTATTTGTATTATTATTTTTTTTACTAGTAATGGCAGTGATCTGCGATTTTTTATCAGGAGTGTGATTATATGCCGATCAGTGCTATGAAATGCACTGATTACTGTATAAATGTCACTGGCAGAGAAGGGGTTGACACTAGGGGGCGGTCAAGGGGTTACCTGTGTTCCCTGGGTATGTTCTAACTGTGGGGGGGTGGGACTTACCAGGGGAGGAGAGAGATCGGTGTTCATACCCAGTAGGGATGAGCCGAACACCCCCCGGTTCGGTTCGCATCCAGAAAATGCGAACGGACCGAAAGTTTGCGTGAACATTCGAACACCGTTAAAGTCTATGGGACTTGAACGTGAAAAATCAAAAGTGAACATTTTAAAGGCTAATATAAAAGTTATTGTCCTAAAAAGTGTTTGGGGACCCGGGTCCTGCCAAGGGACATGTATCAATGCAAAGGAAAGTTTTAAAAACGAAAGTTTCTACGGGAGCAGTGATTTTAATGATGCTTAATGTGAAAAAATAAAAGTGAAATATTCCTTTAAATATCGTACCTGGGGGGTGTCTATAGTATGCCTGTAAAGTGGAGCATGTTTCCCGTGTTTAGAACAGTCCGAGAGCAAAATTACATTTCCAAAGGAATTAAAGTCATTTAAAACTTCTTGCGGCTGTAATGTAATGTCGGGCAATATGGATGAAAATTATTGAGAAAAACGGCATGGGTAACCCCCAGCCCATTACCAGGCCTTTTGGGTCTTGTATGGATATTAACCACTTAAGGACCGCCTCCTGTACATTTACGTCGGCACAATGGCACGGACAGGCACATCAACGTACTTGTACGTGCCTGCCTTCCAGCGGGTGGGGGGTCCGATCGGACCCCCCCACGCTGGCGGAGACGGTCCGTTTCGCTTCAGGAGCAATCCGTGATGAGGGAGCGGCCATTGATTTCTGGCCACCCCCTCGCGATCGCTCCGAGCGAATGAGAAGCGTCCCCTGCCTGTGAACTGTAAACACAGGCAGGAGGAAGTGATGTCACTCTCCTCGTGTCGGTCTTTCTGACTGGAACGCCGAGGAGAGAAGACATCAAGTAAGTGCACCAACACTACACTGACACCAGGTACACATAGGCACACTTTTCACCCCCCCCCCCAGTCACCCCCTGCACCCCCCCCCCCTGATCACTGCATTTAGTGTCATTGTGACTGTAAAAAGTGTCAGGACAGTTAGCTTTAGGCCCCTTTAGGTCAAGGGTAGCCCCCTACCCCCCCTAATAATAAAGGTTTAACCCCTTGATTGCCCCCCAGGTAACCCTTTCACCCCCTTTTGCCAGTGTCACTAAGCGATCATTTTTCTGATCGCTGCATTAGTGTCGCTGGTGCCACTAGGTAGCCAGTTATTTTTTTAGGTTCATCGCCATGTCTTTATAGGTCAGGTACCCCCATATACAACCTAAATAAAGGTTTCAACCCCTGATTGCCCCTAGAGTTAACTCTTTCACCAGCGATCACTGTATAAGTGCCACTGGTGATGCTGGTTAGCCAGTTAGTTATTTAGGTTCCCCGTCAGGTTTTTATATAGCGTCAGGTACCCCCATATATTACCTAATAAAGGTTTTAACCCCCTGATTGCCCCTAGTTAACCCTTTCACCAGTGATCACCGTATAACTGTTACGGGTGACACTGGTTAGTTTGCTTTTTATAGTGTCAGGGTACCCGCCATTTATTACCCAATAAAGGTTTTAACCCCCTGATCGCCCGGCGGTGATATCAATTAGGTTTTATGGTCATATAGGGTCTGCCTCGCCCCAGGCAGCATCAGGTTAGTGCCAGTACCGCTAACACCCACACGCAAAGCATCAATATCTGATCTGATCAGATCTATACAAGCGTCCCCAGCAGTTTAGGTTTCCAAAAAAGCATTGTTAGCGGGATCAGCCCAGATACCTGCTAGCACCTGCGTTTCCCCCTCCGCCCAGCCCAGCCCAGTCCACCCAAGTGCAGTATCGATCGATCACTGTCACTTACAAAACACAACACACATAACTGCAGCGTTCGCAGAGTCAGGCCTGATCCCCACTCATCTGTCAGAATCAGGCTCAGAATACGATCCTGTAGACGACAGCGGCTCCATGACAGATAGCTCTGACGACGAAGGTGAGGTCCCTGCTAAGGTCAGGCATACCCGATCCTGATCTTCTGCTGTTGTTGAGGTGCAAGAACCGCAGGTCCCTCGTATGGAGCAGAGAAGTACTAGCGCCGCTATTCCTTCTGGTGAACTGGCAAGCACCAGCGGCCTAGTACACCCTGGATGTACATCCAGCACTGCAGTAACACTTGGTGACGTGGCTGGACCTTCGGTTTCTTCATCTTCTGCTTCCATCTTCTTCTTCCATCTTTTTATCGAATTTTCAGTATTTTTTGATCTATAGCGCAAAAAATAAAAAACCCAGCGGTGATTAAATACCACCAGAAGAAAGCTCTATTTGTGTGAAAAAAAGGACACAAAATTCATTTGGGTACAGTGTTGCATGACTGAGTAATTGTCATTCAAAGTGTGAGAGCACCGAAAGCTGAAAATTGGTCTGGTTAGGAAGGGGGTTTAAGTGCCCAGTGGGTAAGTGGTTAAGCATTATTAAAATCACTGCTCCCGAAAAATTGTCAGTTTTTAAAAGTTGTTTTTGCATTGATACATGTCCCCTGGGGCAGGACCCGGGTCCCCAAACACTTTTTATGACTAACTTTTTAAAAATAAATGACTTCAAAAAATCAATCCGAGAGTACTTTTGGTGGGGGGCGGAGAAAAAAGTGTAATCCTTGGTCGAGGGGAATAGGGTGCGCCATGCGTCGTGAGGGGTCAGTTCTTGGAGTTGTGCCTTAATCTGGCGTAAAGCCCTGTAAGGCAGGGAGGACGTTCCAGTGGAGGTGTCTAACAGGGGGTTTAAAGGGACGTTAAAATCGCCACCCAGGAGGACCAGACCCTCGCGGAATGTAGATAGGAGTGAGCACGTTTTGCGAAAAAACGAGACTTGATGCGTGTTAGGGCAATAAACATTCGCCAAAGTTATTGGCTTGGAGGCATATAGGCCTTTGAGGAAGACGAACCTCCCCTCAGGATCCAACAGGGAGTCAGTTAGTTGAAAGTCGGCGTGCTTCGAAATGAGGATAGAGACCCCTTTCGTCTTGGCCGTAGGATTAGTGGCATGGAAGGCGGAATGATAAAGGTGATTGGAGAGTTTTGGAATGGAGTCTGTTCTAAAATGGGTTTCTTGTAGGAAAAGGAAATGTGCCTTGAGTTTAGTAAGAGAAGTCAACACCTGAGATCTTTTTTCCGGCACGTTGAGGCCCTTCACATTCAGTGAGACACATTTCAACGTCAATGGGGTTTTAATCGGGGGGTTGGGTGCCATAGTTACAGGGGGAACTATGTCGGAGACCGGGCGAGGGAGTATATGCGTGTTAGGTTGTGCAAGGGCGAGGGGCGCCTCAGAGGAGAGATAGGGGGGAGGATGGGGAGGGAGCAAGGGGAAGAGAGAGGGAGAAGAGGGTAGGGGTGAGAGCAGAGAGTAAAGGTGGAGTAGGAGAGGTGGCGGGAAGGGGAGATGAGAAGGAGGGTATAGAGGGGGTTGCAAACCAGAGGTGAGGGTAGCTCAGCTAATCACCTGAATGGGGAGGAAAGAGAAAACCTGGAGGGTCAGCGGGGTCTCACAGAGACTGCTGTGTGAGGGAAGTGAGAAGGACGGGTACCACAGAGTGGCTGCGATCCGGGGAACTGCGAAAAGAGAGTATAATGGGAGTACAAATTAAAAGGAGGGGGGGTAAGGAAGGGAGGTCCCACCTACAGTGGGGTCAGCCCTGGAGGAGCAGGGAACTAACCTTAGTACGGGGGAGGGAGTACAGTTAAATCAGGAACATCACGTAGTGAAACAAGAAATACATTCAAAACCCACCTAGAGTCTTAAGGGACGAAACTTGACATGTTAAACATAGGTTGCTAACAGTAGGCAACATAAACATTGACATCAGTTTTCCATAAACAAGTACAACCCGTGAGCAACCAATCTAGGATACAAGGATTAGAGGGATTACACCACTCCCTCCAGGGGTCGAAGGGATCGGGTCCCCCAAAGGCATTCAACAGCATGATGTAGGGGAGAGAAAAAGGGGGGGGGAGAGTAGGGGGGAAGGAGGGAGGGGGGTTGGGGGGGGAAGAGGGGGAGGAGGAGGAAAGGAGTGGGGGAGGGGAGGGGGGAAGAGAAGGGGAAGAGGAGGGAGGGAGGGGAGGGGGAGGATGGGGAGGAGGAGAGGGGGGGAGGGTGAGGAGGGAGGGAAGGGGAGAGGTGAGGAGGGTGGGAAGGAGAGAGGTGAGGGGGAGGGGGAGGTGAGGAGGGAGCAGGGGAGAGGTGAGAAGGGGGGTGAGGGGGGGGTGAGGAGGGGAGGAGGAAGGAAGGTGAAGGGAAGAGGAAGGAGGGAAGGGAGGAGGAGGGACCCTGAGTGATGAGGGTATAAGTTTGGGGTATCCAGACGGGCAGCGAAAGAAATGTCAGGGTACACTTGGTTACCTTAAGAGGAGAAACCTGCACATGGCGGTCAGGCCACGTCTATCAACAGCCCAGGTTGTGGGAGCTTATCACTTGTAGGAAGAAAAAAAAATGACTAAAAGAAAAGAAAACAAAAAGAGCAACATCATCACATAAAACATCTCAATGAAACATACAAGTGGGTGATCCCCAAGTGGCCCATATGAGGTAACCCAGGGCAGCATGGAACACATCACGGTGGGGCAGCACAGGTTTGAGGCATGGGGCCCAGGGGTTAATAAAGCCGGGTACCTGAATAAGAAAAAGGTTAAGCTAATAGGGGGCTAGGTGTATAGTAGTAGGGTTATTCGGGGAAACCTGTTGCCAAACAATAAAGCGTCTGTTAAGGTAGAGGTTTGAGGGACAGTACTCTGGGTCCATGTTCCTGCGGGAAAGCAAATCACCAAGGTGGATGAGGACTAGGCTTCTCAAATCGCAATCCAGCCGGAGAGAGGTGAGTGCAGGCTTCCACGTCTACGGGTGATGGGGGGTCTCCGTTTGATGCTGGGGGGTGAGTGAAGGAGACAGCTCCAAGGGTGAATGCGAGAAGGTCCAGGAGCAGGGAGGTGCCACTCGGTGCTGCCGCAGGGAAATGCACCGCAGGTGTCATGGGCGGCAGAATTAGAGGAGTTCCAAAGCTGGGGCGAAGCAGAGATCTACGACCTCGGTGGAGGCTGAGGTGGGTCAGGTCCCTGTCTCTGTGGCAGGTCATGGTGGTAGCAGGAAAGAAGTCCATGGCAGGAGTGCTATTCCGCAGGATGCAGCGATGAGATGAATGCCTTGTAGCCCAACACAGAGTGAGGTGCTGCTCGTGATCAGAGAGCGTGGGTGCGTTGTGAAGGCTAGAGAGGCCTAGGGATTCCCGCAGGCATATCATGGCAGGGGCAAGCCAGGGTGAGATGGGAACGGGGGCTGGGGGCAGTCATTAGAGTCCCTTACGAGGTGGGGGGTGGTGAGTCGGGCATGGGTTAGGAGAAAGTCTACTCACGGGCTGTACATTGTAGCTGGAGGAGAGCCCACTCAGTCTTCCATCGCGTCCCTTCTGGCCGAAGGAGGAGGTGAGAAGTCCGGGTTCCCCTGGTGTAGATCTCGGCGGGAGCGAGCGTTCAGCGACATGGGTCCAGGCCTGCGTCTGCGGGACCTCTGTCGGGTGGCCTTCGGGGACGGGTTGAGGGAGACAGGGAGCCATGGTTCCGAGGGAAAGTACATGGCGTACCACTCCGGAAGCTCGATATTAGGCAGATCGAGCTGAGCGCAGAAATCGCGAAGGTCTTCAGGAGTGCGGAGGAGGGCGGAGCGCCCTCTAGCGGAGGCGGACAGGCCAAAAGGGAATTTCCACCTATATTGGATGTTTCTGGCGCGAAGTGTATCAAGAAGTGGTTTCAAGGCCCTCCTGTTCTGGAGGGTAATTTGAGAAAGGTCCTGGAAGAGTTTCACTTCTGCCCCATTAAAAATAATGCGTCCCTTAGCTCTTGCCTTCCTCAAAATTTCCTCCTTCAGCAGGAAGCTAACGATGCAGCATATAATGTCCCTGGGTGGCTCGTTGTCTCGTGGGGGGGACGAAGGGCACGATGAGCCCGCTCCATATCGATGGGGGAGTCAGTCGGGCGTTCAATTAGGTCATTAAAGATGGTACAGAGCGCTTGCTGGATTGCACCCGGATCGATGGTTTCAGGGACTCCCCGCACCCTGATATTGTGCCTCCTCCCCCTGTTATCCAAGTCCTCCACGTGGCGATGGAGTTCAAAGACCTGGGAGAGTTGCACATCGTAGGCCGACTGTACTTGGCGGATGGCCGCCGCGTGGGTTTGGGTGGTTTGCTCCACGCCATCAATACGGTGGGCCACTGCCTGGGGGTCAGACTTCAGGTCGGCGATAGCAGCCGTGACGGTACTTTTAATGTCCATGGTGACCTTTTCTAGGTCGAAGAGGCTGGGCGGTGTAGTCCCGCTGTGGGAAGGCGGTGGGAGGCCGGGCATCCCTGCAGCCGGGGGTTCGTCAGGCGATGCCGAGGCTTGGGCCTGTGTCGCCGCGTGGGCTTGAAGCTTCTGGGACCGGAAAATCTCCGGTATGTTTCTGCCCAGGTGTGCGTGGGGGTCTTTAGGAGCACGAGGGGTGGAGGAGCTCCTGGTGGACCTGTGCATAGCCAGAGAAGAGGGTAGGCTCCCAAATAAAGCAGATTCCTGTTCCCGTATTGCAGGAGCTCAGAAGTTATGCGGCCATCTAGGTCTCCGTCCAGGCCACGCCCCCATAAATGACTTCAATGACTGTTCTCTGTATTAAGGGGGACGGGAGCCGACAATTCATATAGCCGCGAGTGCTTTTAAAAGACATTTTAAAAAGCACCATTACATCGCCGAACACCGGACCCGAACCCGAACATACAGTCAATTGTTTGGGTCCGGGACCCGAACACCCAAAAGTCCGGTACGAACCCGAACTTTACAGTTCGGGTTCGCTCAACCCTACTCACAATGCCTCTTAGCAAATAGCTTGGGGTGTCTACTTTCCAGAATGGGGTCATTTGGGGGAGTTTTGTGCTATCTTGACATTTTTATGGCCTTCAAAACTGTGATAGGTAGTGAGAAGTGAAATCAAAAATTTGCGCCCTTAGAAATCCTGAAGGCGGTGATTGGTTTTCGGGGCCCCGTACGCAGCTAGGCTCCCAAAAAGTCCCACACATATGGTATCCCCGTACTCAGGAGAAGCAGCTAAATGTATTTTGGGGTGCAATTCTACATATAACCATGACATATGTGAGCAATATATCATTTAGTGACAACATTTTGTATTTGTTTTTTGTCATTATTTAATCACTTGGGACAAAAAAATAAATATTCAATGGGCTCAACATGCCACTCAGCAAATAGCTTGGGGTTCTACTTTCCAAAATGGGGTAATTTTGGGGGGTTTTGTGCCATCTTGGCATTGTATGGCCTTCAAAACTGTGATAGGTAGTGTGGAGTGAAATCAAAAATGTATGCTCTTAGAAATCTTGAAGGAGGTGCTTGGTTTTTGGGGTCCGGTACACGGTTAGGCTCCCAAAAAGTCCCACACATGTCGTATCCCCGTACTCAGGAGAAGCAGCAGAATGTATTTTGGGGTGTAATTCCACATATGCCCATGGCATGTGTGAGCAATATATCATTTAGTGACAACTTTGGGCAAAAAAAAAAAGTTTGTAATTTTCCCGCAACTTGTGGCACATCATAAAATATTCCATGGACTCAACATGCCTCTCAGCAAATAGCTTGGGGTGTCTACTTTCCAAAATTGGGTCATTTGGGGGGGGTTATCAGGGGCGGACTGACAACTCATGGGGCCCCCGGGCAATAGGAGATTATGGGGCCCCCAGACAATCAAAGATTATGGGGCCACACAGTATACACACACACAGTATACAATCACACAGTATACACATACATGTACACACAGTATACACAGACATGTTTCTATTGGCTGAGAAGGTACTTGAGAGGTGGAGCAGCTATAATCTCTGGATTTTTAGACCAAAAGGATGTCGGTAAGGGATATTTCAGAAACAGATGTAAAAAAAAACACAGATTTTTACATACTGTCCCTGGTTTTACTGAGGTTGGCAACCCTGATGGGGCCCCCTAGTGGCCCGGGGCCCTCGGGAACTGACCGAGTGGCCAAATGGTCAGTCCGCCCCTGGGGGTTATACTGCCCTGACATTTTAGCACCTCAAGAAATGAGATAGGCAGTCATAAATTAAAAGCTGTGTAAATTCCAGAAAATGTACTCTTGTTTGTGGACGCTATAACTTTTGCGCAAACCAATAAATATACGCTTATTGACATTTTTTTTACTAAAGACATGTGGCTGAATACATTTTGGCCCAAATGTTTGACTAAAATTGAGTTTATTCGATTTTTCTTATAACAAAAAGTAGAAAATATCATTTTTTTTTGTCTTTTTCCATTTATATGGCAATCAATAAAAATCACAGAGGCAATCACATACCATCAAAAGAAAGCTCTATTTGTGGGAAGAAAAGGACGCAAATTTTGTTTGGGTACAACATTGCATGACCGCGCAATTACCAGTTAAAGCAGTGCAGTGCGAAATTGTAAAAAGACCTCTGGTCCTTAGGCTGACAATTGGCCTGGGGCAGAAGTGGTTAAAAGTGTGGGAGCACCGAATGCTGAAAATTTGTCTGGTTAGGAAGGGGGTTTAAGTGCCCGGTGGTCAAGTGGTTAAAGAAATTAGATTTTTTTACACTTTTTATTGGATATGTTTTATAGCAGAAAGTAAAAAATGTTTTACATTGATAGCCTAGTGATAAGATGAACTGTCCTGGGTTCAGCTCAGAAGGCGTTCGGTGAAGTTCAGACGCCAAACCCTTTTTTTTCTTAGAAAGTAAAATGAACCCCGATAAGAATTTATCTATTTCTCCATCCTGAGAACATTTCTTACAAGTCATTAATCTTTCACTTTCATGCACACTGGGCGTGTTTACAGCGGCTGTTTTTGTCTTCAGATGATTTTTTTTCTACAGTCAATAAACCCCCCAGAATATTATCCTATGTGTCCATGCCCACAAAAGCTGGTATTTTGGCTTTTAAAAAAAAAAATAAAACTAGTGGGTCACACATACCAAAATAGTGTCAAAAGTGTCCGATCCGTCCGCTGATCACCGCCATTACTAGTATAAAAAAAAAAAATAATAATAAAAAATTTCATAAATCAATAACCTATTTTTATTTTATAGATGCGATAAGTTTTGCGCAAACCAATCAATATACGCTTTTTCTTATTTTAGTTGGGATATTTATTATAGCAAAAAGTAAATATTGTGTTTTTTTTTCAAAATTGTCAACTTTTTTGTTTATAGCACAACAATTAAAAACCGCAGTGGTGATCAAATACCACCACAAGAAAGCTCTATTTGTGGGACAAAAAAAATGATAATTTAATTTGGGTACAGCGTCGCACGACCGTGCAATTGTCATTCAAAATGTTACAGCCCTGAAAGCTGAAAATTGGCCTGGGCAGGGAGGGGATGAAAATGCCCGGTATTGAAGGGACATTTGAATGCAAACCATGAGGCTGTACAACCCCTTTAACCTCCCTGTCGGTATTCCCGAGTGTGGCTCGGGGTGGATTTTCAATACCAAAAGCGGTAACCCCGAGCCACACTCGGGATCGCAGTATACTGGTACATGTTACTTACCTTGTACCCAGGATCCTGCGATGTCCCCTCGCTGTGTGCGGCGGCTGTGTCTCCACTCGATTCATCACAGAGCCGGGCTCCGTTCCCTGCGAGCGTTGCGACACACGAGGGCGGGGCACAACGCCAAATTCAAAAAGTGAAACACACACAATATGCAAAAAGTGCGAGGAAAAACTGCGCTAAACCCAAAAATGCAACAGCTGCTAACACTCAAACAAACAAAGTCCGAACAGAATACAAAAAATTTGTGTAGCGCTAAAATCTGTGCACTCAGTGATAATGTAAACCAATAAGTGATGATCACAGAAAAATTGCAAACAAATAGAAAAGGGTAACTGAATAAACCTTAAATGAACACCCACAATCTATAAATGTACACACATAAACACATAAATATTAAAAGTGGTGATTGAAACAATGTAAAATAGTCCCGTAAGATATATGCCCCAGTTGAAGACCCATAGATTTGAAACGCGTCGGGCCTGCTTATCTTGTGCCTTTCACATTGCTGTTCTTATGATTCTAGTGATCACATTTTATTGTTGCATCTGTTTTTATACAAGATGTGAATACATTTTTAATACTTTTTGACCTGCACTATTGGAGTTTTTTCGCTTTCCTTTTTGCATTTTTTCTTTACTTATTTGTATTTATGCCGAGCCGTTCCATTGTGAGACTACAACCCGGGTTGATGGTGCTTCGTCGCATCGCAAGGTTGATTGTGAGGTCTGTTCCCAGCTTCATTGCCTGGATCCAGTCCGGTTCGGTTCCCCTAAGCGCAGATGATTAAGCGCTGTAAGCTCGCATGACACACCGCCGTACAGTTGATGTGTCCAACAAATCTGGTAAGAGTTTCATCTCTTCATTTGAATATCATCTGTGAAGCTTTTGAATCCATCTAGATCTTATGGATGCCATATAAGTAACCTCAGATATTCATCAGCCATTGGATTTCATTATTTGATCACTCATTAGACATTGTTACACTGTTTTAATATTGTTTCACTAATATTTTCTTACAGGACTATGTTACATTGTTTCAATCACCACTTTTAATATTCATGTGTTTATGTTTGCACATTTATAGATTGTGGGGTTCATTTAAGGTGTATTCAGTTACCCTTTTCTATTTGTTTGCAATTTTTCTGTGATCATCACTTATTGGTTTACATTATCACAGAGTGCACAGATTTTAGCGCTACACTAATTCTTTGTAAACGCACACAATACACACAGTACAATGTAATCTTACAGATTATATTACTCTATCAAATAATTTCACATCCCTTTTGTCCCTAGTGGTTTGTCCAATGCCCAGCATGCAGTTTTATATTATAAATACTGTTCTTTCTGCCTGGAAACTGGAGATTGTCCATAGCAACCAAAACCGTCCTTTTACATCAAAAGCGGTTTTAGACCAGCTAGAAAACAGCGATAATAAATTAGAATCATTCGCAGAATTGAGCGATAGTGATTGGTGGGGAAGACTCTTGTGTGGACAGATTTAACCACTTAAGGACCAGCCTCGTTTTGAGATTTTGGTGTTTACATGATTAAAACCATTATTTTGCTAGAAAATTACTTATAACCCCCAAACATTATATATTATTTTTTTCTAACACCCTAGAGTATAAAATGGCGGTCATTGCAATACTTTTTTCACAATGTATTTGTGCAGCGATCTTACAAGCGCACTTTTTTAAAAAAAAACAAACATTTTTTTGAATAAAGAAAATAAGACAACAGTAAAATTAGCCCAATTTTTAATATTGCGAAATATAATGTTACGCCGAGTAAATTAAAACCCAACATGTCACGCTTCAAAATTGTGCCCGCTCGCGGAATGGTGACAAACTTTTACCCTTAAAAATCTCCATAGGTGACATTTAAAAAATTATGCAGGTTGCATGTTTTGGGTTACAGAGGAGGTCCAGGGCTAGAATTATTGCTCTCTCTCTACTGATCATGGCGATACCTCACATGTGTGGTTTTAACACCGTTTTCATATGCAGGCGCTACTCACCTATGCGTTTTCTTCTGCGTGCAAGCTCGGCGAGACGGGGCGCGTTTACATTTTTTTTTATTATTATTATTTATTTTACCTTTTTTTTTTTTTTACACTGTTTAAAAAAAAAAATCACTTTTATTCCTATTACAAGGAATGTAAACATCCCTTGTAATAGAAAAAAGCATGACAGGTCCTCTTAAATATGAGACCTGGGGTCAAAAAGTCCTCAGATCTCATATTCAGACTAAAATGCAATACAAAAATTGAAAAATTGTGATTTAAAAAAATCATTTAAAAAAATTTCCACTTTAAGAGCTGTGGGCGGAAGTGACGTTTTGACGTCGCTTCCGCCCAGAAATTGTATGGAGATGGGTGGGGGCCATCTTCCCCTCACTCGTCTCCATACCAAGCAGGAGACAAGATGCGATCGCCTCCGCCGCTGCTGACGGCTCCGGTCAGCGGCGGAGGGCACCGTATCACAGCGGGAGGGGGGGCCCCTCTCTCACCACCGATAAAAGTGATCTTGCGGCGAAATCAGAGACCACTTTTATCTTGTAGCGGACCGGGTTATGGCAGCTAGCTGCTGCCATAACAATGATATCCTCCTTCAAACAGCCACCGTAAAACTGTGGCGGGCGGTCCAAAAGTGGTTAAGCAATTTATTCCTAAGAATTAAAGGCCTACAATATAAAACGCCAAATTCCCATGCAAAAGAATTGTACCGCTTTGAGCATCAATAATCATAATCAAGAAATAATCATACCGCCAGGGAGGTTAAGTACTTCAGCACCAGAAGATTTGGCTGCTCAATGACCAGGCCATTTTTTTGCAATTCGGCACTGCGTTGGTTTAACTGACAATTGCGCGGTCGGGTGACGCTGTACACAAACAAAATTGACGGCTTTTTTTCCCCACAAATAGAGCTTTCTTTTGGGGGTATTTGATCACCTCTGCGGTTTTTATTTTGTGCGCTATAAACAAAAGAACAGCGATCGGTGGTGCGGTTCGTATCCAGAAAATGCGAACGGACCGAAAGTTTGCGTAAACATTCGAACACTGTTAAAGTCTATGGGACTTGAACATGAAAAATCAAATGGGCAAATTTTAAAAGCTAATATGCAAGTTACTGTCCTAAAAACAGTTTGGGGACCTGGGTCCTGCCCCAGGGGACATGTATCAATGCAGAAGAAAGTTTTAAAAACGACCATTTTTTCAGGAGCAGTGATTTTAATGATGCTTAAAGTCAAATATTCCTTTAAATATCGTACCCGGGGGGTGTCTATAGTTTGCCTGTAAAGTGTCGCGTTTTTCCCGTGTTTAGAACCGTCCCTGCACAAAATTACATTTCTAAAGGAATACAAGTAATTTAAAACTGCTTGCGACTGTAATGTAATGTCGGGTCCCGGCAATATGGATGGATATGGATGCAATATGGATGGATATGGATGCATGCCCCCCCCCCCCCCCACCACCAGCCCATTACCAGGCCCTCTGGGTCTTGTATGGATATTAAGGGAAACCCTGCACCCAAATTTAAAAAAAAAAGGCGTGGGGCCCCCAGGCACTATATACTCTGAACAGCAGTATACAGGCAGTACAAACAAGACTGGTTCTTAAGTTGAATCTGTTTGTAATTTGGAACAGGTACATTTTTTAAGTGTAGCTCCAGCCAAAATAATCTATTTTTAAGCTTTTTGGAAAACATAGGGAAGGGTTATCATCACCCTATGACATTTGTTTTGCTGTCTGTGCCCCTGTTCAGAAGATTTCACCTCACTTTCTGTCCCAATGACAATTGGATTTTAGTGAAACAAGGATTGGTGATAATAAAACATCAGTGGAGGAGACACCTTTTTCCGATATTAACTCTTACAGGAGAGAATTTCCCTTCCCATGGATAGATTTCCTCTCACTTCCTGTTGTCTCCCTCTGTTTGTAAGTAGGAGTCGTATGTAAATCGGATATTTGAAAGTAGGGAACCGCCTGTATATACTATATGGCCTGCCCTATATACTCTGCAGAAATGTGGACCTTAGTTGGTGATACCAGAACACTGTAAGCCCTCACAGTTACTCTAGTTGAGCGCAGGAACGAGCCCTACTGCAAAATATTAAAGAAAAAATTGTAATTACACGCCCCTGTTAAACAGGGGCATAAAAATTGGGCTTTAGGCACTGGTGCTGGTGCCCGGAACCAAACATTTTCTTAGAAGCTATCAACATGAACATTGAGGAGGAATAGGATAGTCACTCAGCATAACAGCATAGTCACTCAGCATTAGCATAGGCAGTCTTCATGGGATCTCACATTCATAAAAATATAATCAGTTACATCAGCATCAGGTGCTTGGTAGCTCGTGATCCATGGTGAGCCGATCAACTGAGTCTGTGGACAGGTGCACTCTGTGATTGTTTACAAAGCCTCCAGCAGCACTGAATGTGCATTTAGATAGAACACTGGATGCAGGACAGGCCAGTAGCTCAATTGCATACTGTGCAAGCTCTGGCCAGTGATCCATCCTCAAGACCCAGTAACCCAGTGGATTTTCAGTTGGAATTTGGATTTTGTATTTGGATTTTCAGTCTCCAAGTCTGATATTGCCCCAAGGTATTCCTGCACCATATAAATCAGAAGCTGGTGATGGTTGCTGGAACCGATCAGACCTTGGTGCCACGGACTAAAAAATTGTCTGAAGGCATTGGTCAGACGGCCACCTTCTCCACCGCTCCTTCTGTGACTGACTGAAGCCTCAGCAACGCGTTGTCCAGGAGGACCAGGAAATTGTAACCTCCCAGGCTCTGGAAACGCATTGCACAAACCTTTCTGCAAGGCCTCCCAAAGATGTTTCATCCTCTGCTCCCTCTGCGAAGGCTGGATATGTTCCGCAACCTTAACATTGGAACATGGATCAAGAAGGGTTGCCAGCCAGTACTGATCCCTCTCCTTGATACCACAAATCTGAGGGTCCTTTTGCAGGCTTTGCAGGATCAGGGAGACCATGCAGCGTAGGTTTGCTGAGGCATTCGGTCTGGAGACCTTTGGGTCACTAAGGACAACATGATCCGCAGCCACCTCCTCCCAGCCACGTACAAGTCCATGGCTTTCTGTGAACTGAAAACAATCACTTGAAGACTGCTGCTGATGCTGAGTGCCAGGCTCCACCTCCATGCTGACACAATCCTCCTCCTCCTCTTCCTCCTCCTCTTCCTGTGTGATAGGCAGGCCTGCAGGAATACTGTCTGGATAAAAGGGGCCTTGAGAGGTAAGGAAGACCTCCGCTTCCTCCCTCTGTTCTGCCTCAAGTGCTCTGTCCATTATTTCATGCAGCGTGTGCTCCAACAGTAAGACAAGAGGGACAGTATCAATGATGCATGCACTGTCACTGCGTGACCTCCTCAAATGGTGACAGGACAGTGCATGCATCCTTGAGCATTAGACACTAGCGTGGCGAAAAAAGCCAAGCTCCCCTGACCCTGTCCTGGTGCAATTGTCGCACAGGTACTCATTGATGGGCCTCTGCTGTGTGTGCAGCCACTGCAGCATTGCCAATGTTGAGTTCCACCTGGTGGACATGTCACAGATGAGGCAGTTCTTGGGCAGGTTGCATTCCTTTTGAAGGTCAAACAGCCAAGCACTGGCATTATATGACTGGCGTAAATGCCCACAGACTTTCCTGGCCTGCCTCAGGAGATCCTGTAAGCCTGGATACCTGCACAAGTACCACCAAATTAAGGATGTGAGCCAAACAGGGAACATGGTTCAAGTGTCCCTGTCAGAGGGCGGAGAGGAGGTTGGTGCCATTGTCACAATCAACCATTCCTGGCTGAAGCTGGCATGGCGTCAACCACCTCTGAGTCTGCCCCTGCAGAGCTGCCAGAATCTCTGCCCCAGTGTGGCTCCTATCTCCACAGCAGACCAACTCAAGCACTGCATGGCATCTATTTGCCTGAGTGCTTGCATAGCCCCTAGAATGCCTATGGAGCACCGCTGGTTTTGAGGACAAATCTGCACAGGAAGAGACCATAGAGGAAGAAGAAGAGGAGGGGTGGAGGAGAGAGGTGTGGCAGAATCACCACTATCAGCATTTTGGAGGCGTGGTGTTGGAACAAGCTCAAACATTACTGCACCCTGTCCTTTATCCTTCCCAGCTGCCAGCAGGGTTACCCAGTGCCACGTGAAAGAAAGGTAACGTCCCTGTCCATGCCTGCTGGACAATAAGTCAGTGGTAATATGCACCTTACCACTGACCGCCCTGTCCAACGAGGCCAAGACATTGCCTTCCACATGTCAGTAGAGAGCCGGAATGGCCTTCTAAGAAAAAAAATGGCGTTTGGGAACCTGCTACTGAGGTAACGCACATTCCACAAATTCTCGAAAGGGGGCAGAGTCTACCAGCTGAAAAGGCAACAGTTGGAGTATTAGCAATTTAGCCAAACTAGCATTCAGCAGCTGAGCATGAGGATGGCTGGGACCAAATTTCTTTCAACGGTTTAGCAACTGGGGTAGGGAAATTTTCCTGCTACAATCAGATGTAGGTGTACCGCTAGCAGATTGCACGCAAGTGCTTGGGACACCTAATTCTACACCTTCATTCCTCTCAGTGCAGGTCTCTGAGAGGACTGAAGGTATAGTGGGGTTGGAGATCCCAACTGATGAGGAGCAAGGAGAGGTCAGCCTTGTTCTTGGGTGTGGGTCTTTGAGTACTGCTGCCAATGGACTGCATGGGAGCTCGACATATGTCTGGTCAAGCATGAGTGCCCAAGCGGCTGCTGTTTTGGTTACGCTTGATACGCTTAGACATAATACATATGCTTAGACATTAGACACACTAGACATGTTGAAAACAGCAACGGTGCGATCTGCTGCACATGTCTCAAAAAAGGCCCACACCAAAGAACTTTGAAAAAAATGCGTGGAGTCAGCAGAGTCCTGCACATGCGGAGCTTTGCAGTGTGATGGAGTCGAAAGAAATTCGATTTTTTACACTTTTTATTGGATATGTTTTATAGCAGAAAGTAAAAAATGTTTTACATTGATAGCCTAGTGATAAGATGAACTGTCCTGGGTTCAGCTCAGAAGGCGTTCGGTGAAGTTCAGACGCCAAGCCCTTTTTTTTCTTAGAAAGTAAAATGAACCCCGATAAGAATTTATCTATTTCTCCATCCTGAGAACATTTCTTACAAGTCATTAATCTTTCACTTTCATGCACACTGGGCGTGTTTACAGCGGCTGTTTTTGTCTTTAGACATTTTTTTTCTACAGTCAATAAACTCCCCAGAATATTATCCTATGTGCCCATGCCCACATAGGCTGGTATCAACTGTTTTTGGCTTTTAAAAAAAAACTAAAACTAGTGGGTCACTGGTCCCAAAATAGTGTCAAAAGTGTCCGATCCGTCCGCTGATCACCGCCCTTACTAGTAAAAAAAAAAATCATAAATCATTAACCTATTTTGTAACGCGATAAGTTTTGCGCAAACCAATCAATATACGCTTTTTCTTTTTTTTTTTCTTTGGGATATTTATTATAGCAAAAAGTAAAAAATATTGTGTTTTTTTTTCAAAATTGTCACCTTTTTTGTTTATAGCACAACAATTAAAAACCGCAGAGGTGATCAAATACCACCAAAAGAAAGCTCTATTTGTGGGGGAAAAAAATTATAATTTAATTTGGGTACAGCGTTGCATGGTATTGAAGGGGTTAATGCATTGAATGCAAACCATGAGGCCTCCCTGACATTATTCCCGAGTGTGGCTCGGGGTGGATTTTCAGTACCAAAAGCGGTAACTCCCGAGCCACACTCAGGATCGCAGTATCCTGGTACATATTACTTACCTTGTCCCCAGGATCCTGCGATGTCCCCTCGCTGTGTGCGGCGGCTGTGTCTCCACTAGGGTGACCACATTTCCAAACTGCCATTCAGGGACACCCCCCAAAAGATGATTTTTGACCTTTTTTTTAATCAGCGGGCCCGTGTGAAAGATCAAAAGTGGGCCCTAGGCATCAAGAAGAACAACAATATGGCGCGTAAAGCGCGTTGTGGTGAACATTGTTCTTAAATTGCGCTAAATATTGGCTTAAAGGGGGTGTTGTTAAAGAGCGTCTGAGATGACTTATATAGTGCAGAATGTTGTAATGTTAAATAGGGAATGCAGAGTGTATGGTGGGGGGGGGGGGGGTAATATGTACAGGAGAGGAGTGCGGAGTGTATGGCGGGGGGTAATATGTACAGAGAGGAGTGCGGAGTGTATAGCGGGGGTAATATGTACAGGAGAGGAGTGCGAAGTGTATGGCGGGGGGTAATATGTACAGGAGAGGAGTGCGGAGTGTATGGCGGTGGTAATATGTACAGGAGAGGAGTGCGGAGTGTATGGCGGGGGGTAATATGTACAGGAGAGGAGTGCGGAGTGTATGGCGGGGGTAATATGTACAGGTGAGGAGTGCGGAGTGTATGGCGGGGGGAAAAAAAAAACAGGAGAGGAGTGTGGAGTGTATGGCCGGGGGTAGTTAGTGGAGAGAGGAGAAGGAGGAGTGCAATACCACCCCCTGATAGACTGTCAGCCACTGCTATACCACCTTGGTGGTGGGGCACTCTGAAGGATGAAAGGGGGCACTCTGGAGGAAGTCAAGGGGCACTCTGGAGGTACTAAGGGGGCACCCTGGAGGTTGTAAGGGGGGATGTAAGGGGGCACTCTGGCGGTACTAACTTAGTCAGAGCCCTTACATCCTCTGGGGTGCGCCTTATATTCTCCTTGAGTCCCCCCTTATATCCTTCTTCAAAGTGTCCCCTTACATCCTCCTCCAGAGTGGTCAGGGGGGCCACAGTGTAGTCAGAGGGGCAGTGGGATGGACGGGGGGGACAGTGGGATGGACGGGGGGGCAGTGGGATGGACGGGGGGGCAGTGGGATGGACGGGGGACAGTGGGATGGACGGGGGGCAGTGGGATGGACGGGGGGACAGTGGGATGGACGGGGGGACAGTGGGATGGACGGGGGGACAGTGGGATGGACGGGGGACAGTCGGATGGACAGGGGGGCCGTGGGATGGACAGGGGGACACTTACCCATACAGACTTGTCTCTGACTGTCTCCCCGACCTCTCGGTTCTCACTTCTTCCTTCCTAGTAGGCTGTCCCCTGAAGCCTGCGCTCTCCCTGCCGGACTCTTCTTCCTCCTCTCTGTGCTGGGAAGAGGCGAACGTCCCCTCCACGCCTCCTGTCTGCCATGTCAGACAGTGAGAAGAGAATCCACGGGGCTACGCTGGAAACTACACTTCCCAGAGTGCAGGCAGGCTGGATCCTTACCAGCAGTAAGTGCGGCTCTGTCTGGTGGTCACTCTGGTGTGGTGTCTGTGGCGGCTGGCTGCTCTCTCTCTCTCTCTCGGAGGGCAAAGGCGTGCTGCTCAGCCGTAGCCCGTAGCGTGCGGGTGCCTACTGACTGCCCACGTGTCAGCCCTCAGCCGACGTCATGTGACTGGTTGCTAGACGCGGGGCGGCCCTACTAGCCTAGCAACCAGTCACTCAGTTAGGCATATGATGTGTGTTATTACAGTGTGTAAGTTTATAAGGGTGGCGGACTGACGGCAGTGTTTTTTTCATTCCGGGACACTGTATTGTCCCGTAATGAAGGTGCCCGGGACACGGGACAAAAATCTCAAATAAGGGACAATCCCGGGCAATCCGGGACACGTGGGCACCCTAGTCTCCACTCGATTCATCACAGAACCAGGCTCCAATCCCTGCGAGCGCTGTGACACACGGGGGCGGAGCACGGCGCCAAATTCAAAAAGCGAAACACACACAATACATACAGTACAATGTAATCTTACAGATTATATTACTCTATCAAATAATTTCACATGCCTTTTGTCCCTAAACAACAACACAGTGCTGAATAAGCAAAAGCTATATGCACAGGGGGGGGCTATAGGCCCACTCTATATGTATGGATAATGGCAATAGGCACAATGTAAATGAATGGGAGAAGGCAAGGGGGGGGGGGAGAGGGAAGAGGGGAGAAGGCAAAGTCCACAATCACGGCAGACGTCCGGTGGAAACAGAAACCATGTTCTCGAGACACTGAAAAAGCAAACAAGAAAGAGAGGTGCCTCTGGGTGCAGACGGTATAACAGTTTTAATAATCAACAATTAGTTGTAGCAGCACTCACATTTACATGGTGAATGTCAGGCAGAATAATGTCCCATACAACGGGGGGCATCAGTGCAGTCAGTCCCTGGGATGGATGTGCAGTTCGATGGCTCGTCTCCAGCACCGCTAGATGTTTTTCTGGCCGACAGCAGTGGATGAGCATCAGAATGAGGCTTGGAACGCAAGCTGGACTCCAGGCGGAGGGTGATGACGTCGCATTTCTCGAGCTGGCTGGCCGTGAATAGCGTGACGGCCGCGCTCCTTTGTCAAGCTGACCAGCTTGACAAAGAAAAAAAAATGTTTTTCCTCAGTTTAGGCCAATACATATTTTTCTACATATTTTTGGTAAAAAAAAAAAAAATCACAATAAGCGTATATTGATTGGTTTGCGCAAAAGTTATAGTGTGTACAAAATAGGGGATAGATTTAGGGCAGTTATATTATTTTTTTTTTCTAGTAACGACAGTGATATGCAATTTATTTTGGGACTGCAACATTATGGTGGACAGATTGGACACTTTTGACACATTTTTGAAACCATTGACAATTATACAGCGATCAGTGCTATAAAAATGCACTGATTACTGTGTAAATGACACTGACAGGGAAGGGGTTAACACCAGGGGGCGATCAAGGGGTTAAATATGTGTCCCTATGTGTGTTTCTAACTTTAGGGGGGAGGGAACTGTCCAGTAGGAGACAGAGATCGGTGTTCATACTTAGTGTGAACACACAATCTGTCTCCTCTCCCCTGAGAGTACCGGGATCTGTGTGATTACACACACAGATCCTGGTTCTCGCACTGGTCACAAGCGATCGCGGGTCATTAGCCTGGCAGTCATTGCACCCGCCGGGCACTCGCATCAGCTCTGGGCACACACTGCGGGCGCGTGCCTAGTGGCCAAAAGGCGAAGCGACGTAAGGTCGTTGTTTCGCCCAGCGTCGTGCCATTCTGCCGCAGTATTTTGCAAATAAGTAATTTTTCTTCATAAATTTTGACCAACATTTCTACTGCTACATTTCTTTGGCAAAAATAAAACAAATAAGTGTATACATTTTTTTTGCAATCATTGATAAATTGACCAATCCTGATGTACTGACGGCCAATAAGGATGAGCCCGGTGTTCGATTCGAACCCATGTTCGAATCGAGCACCGGGTGTTCGCTCGCTCGGCGAGCCCAGAACTATTGGGGCCGCTCGCATCAAATTCGTGTGATGCGAGCGGCCCCGCAATGCATTGCGGCCCGCGCAGTGCAATGCTGGCTGATGATTGGCCAAGCATGCACTGTGACCCCGCATGCTTGGCCAATCACAGCGCCGGCAGCGAGGAGAGCCATAATTGGCTACAGGCAGGATGCCTGTAGCCAATTATAGCTCAGGGGCTTTAGTACACGCCCCACGGTATAAGAGGCCGCCGCGCCGGCGGCCTCGCATATTATGTTTCAGTCAGTGTCAGCGTGTCAGTGTGCTGCTGACAATATGTGCTCTATTTCTGGGGATATGTGTGTGCGTGCTGTTAGAACAGCATTGCAGTATCACATCTGGGGGGTGTCTATAGGTGGCCCGTGAAGGGGGGCAGGTTTCCTGTGCTTAGAACTTTCCCTGCAAAAAAGTGTAATTTTTGCAGGAAAAAAGCTATTTAAAATCACTTGCGGCTAATGAATTGATGGCTCCTGTAACACAGAGAACTGTCATTCATTAATAAAAAACAAAAAAAAAGCGTAGGGGTCCCCCCAAATTCAATAACCAGGCCCTTCAGGTCTGGGATGGATATTAAGGGGAACCCCAGCCAAAAAAAAAATGGCGTAGGGTCCCCCTCAAAATCCA
Organism: Lithobates sylvaticus; assembly: GCA_028564925.1. Taxonomy (NCBI): domain Eukaryota; kingdom Metazoa; phylum Chordata; class Amphibia; order Anura; family Ranidae; genus Lithobates; species Lithobates sylvaticus. Next base: position 784,626,809 of record CM053026.1, read on the forward strand.
TACCAGACCCTTATCCGAGCACGCAACCTGGCAGGCCGCAGGAAAAGAGGGGGGGACGAGAGCGCCCCCCCTCCCGCCTGAACCATACCAGGCCACATGCCCTCAACATTGGGAGGATGCTTTGGGGGTCTAAGACCCCCAAAGCACCTTGTCCCCATGTTGATGAGGACAAGGGCCTCTTCCCCACAACCGTGCCCGGTGGTTGTGGGGGTCTGCGGGCGGGGGGCTTATCGGAATCTGGAAGCCCCCTTTAACAAGGGGACCCCCAGATCCCGCCCCCCCCCCTGTGTGAAATGGTAAGGGGGTACAAAAGTACCCCTACCATTTCACCAAAAAAGTGGCAAAAATTGTAAAAATGACAGGAGACGGTCTTTGACAATTCCTTTATTAAAATCTTCTTTCTTCTTTCTTCATTCTTCGGTTTCTTCATCTTCTCCTTCCTTCATCTTCTTCTATCTTCTTCTTCCATTTTATTCTTCCTCCGATCCGCGCTGGTCTTCTCGTCCTTCTCGTCCGGCATCTTCTTCCGTCGGCGTCGGTGTCTCTGTCTCTTCTTGGGCCGCTCCGCGCAATGGGAGGCTCCCGCTGTGTGAGGCTCCGCTCCGTCTGACAGGTCTTTTATAATGGAGGGCACCTGGTGACCCCGCCCCCTCTGACGCACAGGGACGTCATGGGGAATTCCATGATGGCTTTCCCCATGACGTCAGAGGGGGCGGGGTCACCAGGTGCCCTCCGTTTTAAAAGACCTGTCAGATGGAGCGGAGCCTCACACAGCGGGAGCCTCCCATTGCGCGGAGCGGCCCAAGAAGAGACAGAGACACCGACGCCGACGGAAGAAGATGCCGGACGAGAAGGACGAGAAGACCAGCGCAAGAAGAAGCGGATCGGAGGAAGAAGAAAATGGAAGAAGAAGATGGAAGAAGATGAAGGAAGGAGAAGATGAAGAAACCGAAGGATGAAGAAAGAAGAAAGAAGATTTTAATAAAGGAATTGTCAAAGACCGTCTCCTGTCATTTTTACCATTTTTGCCACTTTTTTTTGGTGAAATGGTAGGGGTACTTTTGTACCCCCTTACCATTTCACACAGGGGGGGGCCGGGATCTGGGGGTCCCCTTGTTAAAGGGGGCTTCCAGATTCCGATAAGCCCCCCGCCCGCAGACCCCCACAACCACCGGGCACGTGGGGAAGAGGCCCTTGTCCTCATCAACATGGGGACAAGGTGCTTTAGGGGTCTTAGACCCCCAAAGCATCCTCCCAATGTTGAGGGCATGTGGCCTGGTACGGTTCAGGCGAGAGGGGGGCGCTCTCGTCCCCCCCTCTTTTCCTGCGGCCTGCCAGGTTGCGTGCTCGGATAAGGGTCTGGTATGGATTTTGAGGGGACCCCACGCCATTTTTTTTGGCTAGGGTTCCCCTTAAAATCCATACCAGACCTCAAGGGTCTGGTATGGATTTTGAGGGGGACCCTACGCCATTATTTTTTTTTGGCTGGGGTTTCCCTTAATATCCATCCCAGACCTGAAGGGCCTGGTTATTGAATTTGGGGGGACCCCTACGCTTTATTTTTTTCATTTTTTTATTTTTTATCAATGACTTTTTTTTATGAATGAGTTTCAATGAATCACTGTTCTCTGTGTTATGGGAGCCGTGAATTAACATTAGCCGCGACTGATTTTAAATAGCTTTTTTACTTTCAAAAATGACACTTTGCGCAGAGACAGTTCTAAACACGGGAAACATGCGCCCCTTCACAGGCATACTATAGACACCCCCCAGGTACGAAATTTAAAGGAATATTACACTTTTATTGTTTCAATTTAAGCTTTATTAAAATCACTGCTCCTGAAAAAACTGCCGTTTTAAAAAAAAAAAAATTTGCATTGATACATGTCCCCTGGGGCAGGACCCGGGTCCCCAAACACTTTTTATGACATTAACATGCATATTAGCCTTTAAAATGAGCACTTTTAATTTTGAACGTTCGCATCCATTATAACTTTAGGGTTCTAAAGCTCGCACGGACTTTAGGTCCGTTCGCGGGTTCTGGTGCGAGCCGAACGGGGGGTGTTCGGCTCATCCCTAACGGCCAATTTAATTTCTTGAGGCCCGAAAATGTCACGACAGTATAAATAGCCCCCCAAATGACCCCTTTTTTGAAAGTAGACAGTCCAAGGTATTTAGTGAGAGGCGTGGTGGGTTTTTGAAGTTGTAATTTGATAATTGTAAATAATTACAATTGAATTGCAATTATTTGGAAAATGAACTGAACAAGTTATTTCTCACACATGACATTACATATATATTTTAGCAGAGGCCAAAGAGAATAAATTGGTGGGTTTTGCAATTTTTTATGTCACACAGTATTTGCGCAGCAGTTTTTTCAAAGGCAATTTTTTTCTTAAATACGCTTTCATTAATTTTATTGCACACAAACATAAATATAATACCCATTTTTTGGGGTAAAATATGGTGTTGTGCCGATTAAATAAATACTAAGTATGTCACGCTTTAAAATTGCGCACACTTCTGGAATGGTGCCAAACTTCGGTATTTAAATTTCTCTATAGGTGACACTTTTTTTAGGCATGCACATGTTTCCAGTAATGGTATGTGTGGTACAATAGACATGTGCACAACAAAAAAATTTGTTTATTTTCGTTTAGTTTTTTTCGTTTCCGAAAAAAATTTGTTTTCATTTTGTTTTTTTCATTCCCGTTGATTCGTAACGATTCGTAAATTCGTAAGTCGTCGGTGTTCGTAACGATTCGTACATTCGTAAGAGTTATTTTTCGTTGATTCGTTTTTTCGTTAGTTTAATTTTCGTTTATTCGAAATTCGGAAGCATTCGTATTTATTCGTACATTCGTAACATTCGTAGATTCGTAATCGGAGCATAATTCATAATTTTATGTAATGTGTATGCTATTATTAAATTTTAATAATTTATCAATCGAAAAAAAAAGTTACGAATCGAAAAAGTTACGGATCGGAAAAAAAAGTTACGAATGTTCAAATTTTTTTGTTCAATCCATTCGAAGCACGTTAAGCAACGCCATTGTAAGGGACACGGAAAATTACCAATTCAACAAAAGAAAAAAGTTACGAATGTACGAATTTTTTTTTGTTCATTTTCGTTGTTCCTGTTTTCCTTTTTCGGATTTTCTTCATTCGTACATTCGTTGTTTATAATTCGTTTTTTTTCAGATTTTCGTTGGTTTTTCGGATTCGTTCGATTCGAATGATTCGTTCATTCGTACGAAAACGAACGGAAATAACAATATCTATGGTACAATCACCGCTTCCATATGCATTCGGGACCAATGCAGACGTTTGCCTTTGCACACAAACATGGGGGGACGAGCGCGCTTTAAAATGATTTATTTATTTTATTTTTATTTTTTTAAAGAAACTCTTTTTATCATTTTTATATTTATTAGCCTTTAATATATATATTTTTTATAAATATTTATTTTGTTCATTCCTTTTTGCCAGAATTATAGTTTTAGTGTCATTTTAAACAGTACAAATGTGCTGACATCTCGCGAGATTTCGGAGAACGTGAGCTGCACTTTGCCGTTACTGCGCACGCGCGAGCTCGGCGCAGTAACGGCGGTGCATGCTGGGCCATCTAAAGTGCCTGTGGGGTTTCACATGCCCACAGGCAAGATGGCCCCCAGCAGACAAGCAGAACATAAAGAAATTCATCGGACGAAAACCGGCAGCGATCAAGAAAGAAGATGGAACAGGTGAGTCCCCCAATTTTCCTATTACCCCTTAGCATATTCCCCCCAAAAAAAAAAAAAAACCCCAGTGCAGAACCGCTTTAAGTTATTACCAAATAAACTAGTCCACAGCAGAAGTGTAAAACCTACCCTGGTCTATAGGGGGTGGTACAGAGGGGAAGGGGGTTAACAAAGCTTCCATTGACAATTCTAGGTTTTCTAGTGTTCATGATTTTATAAGCGCACAACAACATTCCGAGGTTTAGATAGATTTCATAATTATTAACTCAACACTGCCAAAAAGTTTTTGTTTTTTTTGTTCTCTGCAGAGGGTCATTCAGTAACTTTTTTACAAATGTTATTACAGAATACAGACAAGTTCTGGATGGATTTTGATTGGCTGCTATGAGCTCTTCGCTCTGCTTGTATGAAATTATTTGGATAACACTGATGGAAATGAATAGAAAGTCACTCACCTTATTGGCCACCATTGGAGATGAAGGTAGGTCACCTCTTATCTCCCAACATGTAAATCTGGTAAAACAGAATGCAGTAGTAAGACTTGTGAAGAGGATTATCTCAGATATACAGAAGACGGGATGGAGATGGCTGTACCAGTAGTCAGATGATGGTAGAAGTTGTGGTTGGCAAAGTTTACTGGAGGGTGTGTGAGTTTTCAGGATTTCATAATTCTGGCCTTGCATCATATAATTGGATGGGTTCCCAGACATCTTTAACCAGTTCCATACCGGGCCTATTCTGACACTTCTCTCCTACATGTAAAAATCATCATTTTTTTTGCTAGAAAATTACTCAGAACCCCCAAACATTATATATGTTTTTTTTAGCAGACACCCTAGGGAATAAAATGGCGGTCATTGCAAATTTTTATCTTACACGGTATTTGCACAATCATTTTTCAAACGCCTCCTGATATCTTGCTCCGGTATGATATCAAGGGAGAAAGTCACGTGACCTGTGATGACACACGTTGGGAGGAGGAGCCCAAGTGACAGTGCTAAGCACAGCACAGCACAGTGAGGAGGAAAGGGCTGACAGCCCCCTATCTGAGCCTGACCATTAGCAGGATTTGAACGCGCAAACACCTACTGGGTACATGTGAGTTGTATAGCTGTAGGCAACCACCTAAAATATCTTCTTTGTTTGATGGTTGAATAGAGCGCTGCGCAATGGTTTTTTGTTTGTGTCTTTTTCTCTTTTATATCATACCGGAGCAAGATATCAGGAGGAACCAAAAGGAAAAAAGCCCTACATTCCCAGCATAAAGGGAAGTTTCTTTTTTTCTCTCTTTTTTTTTTTTTTTCTCTAGCATTTCTAATTGTGTCCCGGATATCATTAGTGGATGTGAAGAGTTATTTCATTAATTATCTAACTCATTTAATGGACTGCTATCACCTATGGGATTAATATAATATTTAACTGGCGGCCGTTTACCCATTAATTCATCAATTAATTAGCTAATCCATCAGGTCAAGCCTGTATTGGCTTTTGGAATTTATATATCCCCATATGCATCACTGGCATAAACTGGATATTTCCTTTCTTTGACACATTATAACACATACTTGCCTTTACTCACATTTTGAAGCACTTTATTTATTTAAAACACATTGTATTTATTTTTAACACATTGTGTATTTATTTATTTATTAAATTGGTTACAACCTCATTGTAACTTGAAGTTTATATATATATTTTTGTGCACCTGGGATTGTCACGCAAGCACTTATATATTTTATTATACCATGACATTTGTCTTTTAACCTCACCTGCTGATCTAAATAGACTAAGGTTGATATTGCGCACTATTTATACTCTAGTATTTGCTTATTCTTTTAAGTGTAGGACACACTTTAATGGTGCAGCATATCATTTGGTCATCTTATCTATTTTATTTGGTTTTCTAAAACATCTTTAATATTTTTATTCTCCTATCAGCGCTTTAGTACTCACTTTGCACATTTTAGGGCCCATTCATGCACCCACCAAGAGGAACTGTGAGGGCTTACAGTGTTGTGGCAACACCAACATCTAAGGGGCAAATTTCTACAGAGTTTATACGGCAGGCCCCTACTTTCAAACATCCAACTTACAAACGACTCCTACTTGCAAACGGAAGGAGACAACAGGAAGTGAGAGGAAATCTACCCCTAGGAAGGGAAATTCTCTCCTGTAAGAGTTAATATGGGAAAAAGGTGTCTCCTCTAGGGATGAGCCAAACACCCCCCCCCCCCCCCCGGTTCGGTTTGCACCAGAACCTGCGAACGGACCGAAAGTTTGCGTGAACATTACAACGCTATTAAATACAATGGACGCGAACGTTCAAAATCTAAAGTGCTAATTATAACGGCTAATATGCATGTTATTGTCCTAAAAAGGGTTTGGGGACCCGGGTCCTGCCCCAGGGACATGTATCAATGCAAAAAGAAGTTTTTTCTGGAGCAGTCATTTTAATGATGTATAAAGTGAAAAAAAAAGTGAAATATTCCTTTAAATATCGTACCTGGGGGCTGTCTAAAGTATGCCTGTGAAGTGACATGTGTTTCCCGTGTTTAGAAGTCAGTGGAGTCAGTGATCTCATCATCTTCGCCCTCTTCACCACTGGAGCAAACCTGGCAGTATGCTGCAGCTGGTGGAACATGACTGCCAGATTGCTGTCCTTGAGCATCCCCTCTCTCTGTGCTCACACTACTGACTTCCTCTAGCTGGGTATCATAATCAGAGCCTTCAAAACGCTGGGCATCCTCCTGGAGAATGTACCCAACACTGTGGTCAAACAGTTCGGGGGACTCCTCAGGAGGACATGGTGGGTCTAGGGAAGGACGGACTGATGACATTGAGACGAGGGAAGAGGACGTGATGGCAGCTGCTTTGCCAGTACCCTGAGCCTGGGTGAGAGAGAGGATGAGGAGGATGAGGAGGGCTTGGTCATCCACTCTACCAAGTCTTCGGCATGATGTGGCTCAACACGTCCAGATGCTGAAAATAAGGACAAGCGTGTCCCATGGCCACATGCTGATGACGATGCACCGCGTCCACGACCAGCACTGTTGCCTCTAGACACAGAGCCTGCTTGCCCTCTTATTGGCTTGTGATTGTATGTCTCTCCTTGTTGGCCTTCCAGACATACTAATGGCCTGCAGGGAGATGGGAAAACCAGCAATAAGGGGTAACTTCAGGTGTATACTGTGCAGGAGGCACACTACACCCACTGAATATTAGGCAGATGCCTGTGTTGCACAACTGAACTACACAACACCAGCAATGAGGGGGTAGATTCAGGTGTATACTGTGCAGGAGGCACACTACAACCAGTGAATATTAGGCAGATGCCTGTGTTGCACAACTGAACTACACAACACCAGCAATGAGGGGGTAGCTGCAGGTGTATACTGTGCAGGAGGCACACTACACCCACTGAACATTAGGCAGATGCCTGTGTTACACAACTGAACTACACAACACCAGCAATGAGGGGGTAGATTTAGGTGTATACTGTGCAGGAGGCACACTACACCCACTGAATATTAGGCAGATGCCTGTGTTGCACAACTGAACTACACAACACCAGCAATGAGGGGGTGTATACTGTGCAGGAGGCACACAACACCCACTGTAACAGCGCTAGGTTAAGAAGAAAAGCACAGCTGACACTGACACTGTCCCTGCCTATCCTGCGCTCTCCCTGCATGCCAACACACTACACAAGTGTGTACTAAAGCCCCCTGAGCTATAATTGGCCACAGGCATCCTGCCTGTGGCCAATTATGCCTCTCCTCGCTGCCTGCGCTGTGATTGGCCAAGCATGCGGGGTCACAGTGCATGCTTGGCCAATCACCAGCCAGCAATGCACTGCGACGGGCGCAGTGCATTGGGGGGCGTTCGTGTCACACAAATTTGGCACGAACGGACCATAAAGTTCTGGGTTCGCCGAACAGGCGAACGGCTGATGTTTGATTTGAACATGGGTTTGAATCGAACACTGAGCTCATCCCTACTGGTGACCTCTCTAGTGATATAAAGATCTAATTAGAGTAATCAGGACCTCCTTCCTTCTGCTTGTGACCCATCTAGTAATATAAAGATCTATATAGAATAATCAGGACCTCCATCCTCCTGCTGGTGACCTCTCTAGTTATATAAAGATCTATATAGATAAATCAGGACCTCCTTCCATCTGCAGGAGACCCCTCTAGTGATATAAAGATCTATATAGATAAATCAGGACCTCCTTCCATCTGCAGGTGACCCCTCTAGTGATATAAAGATCTATATAGAGGGACCAGGACCTTCTTGCTCCTGCTGGTGACCCCTCTAGTGATATAACGATCTATATAGAGGAATAAGGACTTCCTTCCTCCGTCTGGTGATCCCTCTAGTGATATAAAGACCTATATAGAGGAATCAGGACCTCCTTCCTTCTGCTGGTGACCCCTCTAGTGATATAAAGATCTATATAGAGGAATCAGGACCTCCATCCTCCTAATAGTGACCCCTATAGTGATATAAAGATCTATATATAGAGAAATCAGGCATGGGTGTCCGCGGAACTTTTTTCAGAGGGGGGCATCATTTTAAGGTCACCCATGCTCCGCCCCTTTTCGACAATGTCATTATCACATTGTCCTGGTCAGAGAACTTAGGCATAGTACAGTCCCTAGGATAAGTAATGGATAATGGCCGACAGGCCCTCTTACCAGACCCAGTGAAACTACAGCAGTGATCCCTCCGGCAGGACGACGGCTCACTCTGGGTTCCCCGGGGGACAATTTTGGTCAGTAGTGTAGCATGTCTTGACACTGGCAGTGGCTCAGTCTTTTTCTCTCTGGTGGTACTGGGCAGCGTGGCTCTCTCTGGTGGCGCGGGGTACCGTGGCTCTCTCTGGTACTGGTAACAGGGCTTTCTCTCTGGTGGTGCTGGGTAGTGTGGCGCTCTCTCTGGCGCTGGGTAGCATGGCTCTCTGGTGGCGCTGGGTAGCATGGCTGTCTCTGGTAATGCTGGGCAGCGTGGCTTTCTCTGGTGGCACTGGGCAGCATGGCTCGGTCTGGCTTCCGCCCAGCACACGCCTCTTTGTCCTGTAGCACTCACTTCCTCAGCTTTTTTCCAGGCTGCAGTCTCTTAATCTCTCTCTTGATTGAGCTGTAGCCCCCTTCCTGTGGAAAATGGGGGCGCCAATTTTCAGAACTACATGTCCCATGATGCTCTCCTCTTCTAGTCTCCTTTGATTGGCCCTCAGTTGTGGCCAGTGGGGAAGGAACGGAGCAGGCAGGAAGCTGGACGGGGAACCTGGACAGGAGAAGGGGGGGCGAGTGGGGGAAACCTCTGATAGCCAGCATCTTGCCTTTCTCCTGACAGAACACCGCCAAGTTCTCTGCTGGACTGAGCAGGGAAAAGAGCCTGCAGTCACAATACACTGATGGGGGGGCTTGACAGCACCTTGATGGTGTCACCCCGCTGGCTTTCCGCTACGCCACTGTGCTGAATGTGCCGATCCAATCCCCGATTCCAGGGGGGGCACTTGACCCCCCTTGCCCCTACCTGCGGACGCCCATGGAATCAGGACCTCCTCCTGCTGGTGACCTCTCTAGTGATATAAAAATCTATATAGATAAATCAGGACCTCCTTCCATCTGCAGGTGACCCCTCTAGTGATATAAAGATCTATATAGAGGGACCAGGACCTTCTTGCTCCTGCTGGTGACCCCTCTAGTTATATAACGATCTATATAGAGGAATAAGGACTTCCTTCCTCCGTCTGGTGACCCCTCTAGTGATATAAAGATCTATATAGAGGAATCAGGACCTCCTTCCTTCGGCTGGTGACCCCTCTAGTGATATAACGATCTATATAGAGGAATAAGGACTTCCTTCCTCCGTCTGGTGACCCCTCTAGTGATATAAAGATCTATATAGAGGAATCAGGACCTCCATCCTCCTAATAGTGACCCCTATAGTGATATAAAGATCTATATATAGAGAAATCAGGCATGGGTGTCCGCTGAACTTTTTTCAGACGGGGGCATCATTTTAAGGTCACCCATGCTCCACCCCTTTTCGACAATGTCATTATCACATTGTCCTGGTCAGAGAACTTAGGCATAGTACAGTCCCTAGGATAAGTAATGGATAATGGCCGACAGGCCCTCTTACCAGACCCAGTGAAACTACAGCAGTGATCCCTCCGGCAGGACGACGGCTCACTCTGGGTTCCCCGGGGGACAATTTTGGTCAGTAGTGTAGCATGTCTTGACACTGGCAGCGGCTCAGTCTTTTTCTCTCTGGTGGTACTGGGCAGCGTGGCTCTCTCTGGTGGTGCGGGGTACCGTGGCTCTCTCTGGTACTGGTAACAGGGCTTTCTCTCTGGTGGTGCTGGGTAGCATGGCTGTCTCTGGTAATGCTGGGCAGCGTGGCTTTCTCTGGTGGCACTGGGCAGCATGGCTCTGTCTGGCTTCCACCCAGCACACGCCTCTTTGTCCTGTAGCACTCACTTCCTCAGCTTTTTTCCAGGCTGCAGTCTCTTAATCTCTCTCTTGATTGAGCTGTAGCCTCCTTCCTGTGGGAAATGGGGGCGCCAATTTTCAGAACTACATATCCCATGATGCTCTCCTCTTCTAGTCTCCTTTGATTGGCCCTCAGTTGTGGCCAGTGGGGAAGGAACGGAGCAGGCAGGAAGCTGAATGGGGAACCTGGACAGGAGAAGGGGGGGCGAGTGGGGGAAACCTCTGATAGCCCGCATCTCGCCTTTCTCCTGACAGAACACCGCCAAGTTCTCTGCTGGACTGAGCAGGGAAAAGAGCCTGCAGTCACAATACACTGATGGGGGGGCTTGACAGCACCTTGATGGTGTCACCCCGCTGGCTTTCCGCTACGCCACTGTGCTGAATGTGCCGATCCAATCCCCGATTCCAGGGGGGGCACTTGACCCCCCTTGCCCCTACCTGCGGACAGGGCCGTTTTTTCCATTGGGCATGCTGGGCAGTTGCCCAGGGGCCCCACTTGTCTGGAGGGCCCCATCCAGGGCTGGTCCTCAGTGCTGCAACCAGCCTCGTTTTGGATTTTAGGTGTTTACATGTTTAAAACATTTTTTTTTTGCTAGAAAATGACTTAGAACCCCCAAACATTATATATTGTTTTTTTTCTAACACCCTAGAGAATAAAATGGCAGTCATTGCAATACTTTTTTTTACACCGTATTTGCGCAGCGGTCTTACAAGCGCACTTTTTTTGGAAAAAAGTCACTTTTTTGAATAAAAAAATAAGACAACAGTAAAATTAGCCCAATTTTTTTTGAATTGTAAAGGATAATGTTACGCCGAGTAAATTGATACCCAACATGTCCTGCTTCAAAATTGCGCCCGCTCGTGGAATGGCGTCAAACTTTTACCCTCAAAAATCTCCATAAGCGACATTTAAAAAATTCTACAGGTTGCATTTTTTGAGTTGCAGAGGAGGTCTATGGCTAGAATTATTGCTCTCGCTCTGCCGATCGCGGTGATACATCACATGTGTGGTTTGTAAACATCCCTTGTAATAGAAAAAAGCATGACAGGTCCTCTTAAATATGAGATCTGGGGTCAAAAAGTCCTCAGATCTCATATTTGGACTTAAATGCAAAAAAAAAAAAATGTCATTTAAAAAAATGACATTTGGAAATTCCCCTTTAAGACATATGGGGGGAAGTGACGTTTTGACGTCGCTTCCGCCCACCTATGGTATAGAGATGAGTGGGGGCCATCTTAGCCTCACTCATCTCTATGCACATCAGGGGAACGGACCCGATCGCCTCCGCCGCTGCCGACGGCTCCGGTAAGCGGCAGAAGGCACGGGAGAGCGGCGGGAGGGGGGGGGGCAGCTCTCCCGCCACCGATAACGGTGATCTTGCGGCGAACCCGCCGCAGAGACCACCATTATCGGAAAGGGGACCGCTCACTGTGAAGAGGGATACCTCGGTTGTGGCAGCAGCTGCTGTCGTTACCGAGATATCCCTCTTCAAAAAAATGACGTATATATAGTGAGTGATCGGTAAGTGGTTAAATTGACTGACTACACTGGTTGCTCACTTCGCCGGCCGGCATCTAGCTAGCAACCAGTGACGTCAATCAGAGGCCGCGACCGCCCCAGCATTCATAGTGCACCGCGGCTGCCCCAGTGGCTAGTGAACAGGCTCCGCCCACCACTGCCATGCCTTGATAGCTGGCGCTGCCTTTCTGCTGTGAGTGACACACTGTACTGCACCAGGCCGGTGGCCTCAAGTAAGTCTAACAATGTCTACTTAAATAAGTTCAAGTTGTGCATCAAACACAGCCACTGTCTGTGCCCCTCAAAAGCGGCCACTGTGCCCATCAAACAGCCACTTTGCCCATTAAACAGCCACTTTGCCCATTAAACAGCCACTTTGCCCATCAAAGCTGCCACTGTGCCCATCAACGCTGCCACTGTGCCCATCAAACACAGCCACTGTGCCCATCAAAAGCTGCCACTGTGCCCATCAAAAGCTGTCACCCTGCTCATCAAACGCTGCCACTGTGCCCATTAAACTCAGCCACTATGTCCATCAAACGCTGCCACTGTGCCCATCAAACGCTGCCACTGTGCCCATCAAACTCGTGTTATATTGTTGTGTTAATTTTTAAACACTGATTTTGTTGGAGGTACCAATAAATATAGCCTTATTGATAATTTGCATTTTTATTCTCGTGCATGATCGTGTAGACAGGGCCCCAGTGCAATGTATTGCCCGGGGGCCTATAACGCTCTTAAGATGGCCCTGCCTGCGGACGCCCATGGAATCAGGACCTCCTCCCTGCTGGTGACCCCTCTAGTGATATATTGATCTGCCAAACCAGATATCAGACTTTTATTTACCAAGAAATGTGACAAAGGAAATGCATGATTTCTTAGGAAAGAAAAAAAAGTCAATGAAACCGAAAGATCACAATTTGTAATCCTTCATTAAAAATAACACAGAACTAAGAAAATATAAATCTGAATTGTTGACTGATAGGTATGTATATTTATATCACCCAGATAGAGTCACAAATATGGAAATTAACCAACAGACATTCTGAATAAATTAGGAAACTCCCCATGAAATGAGCACACCTGATCTCATCACTGAGACTTCATATAAATATCTATATAGATGAATCAGGATCTCAATCCTCCTGCTGGTGACCCCTCTAGTGATATAAAGATCTATATAGAGGAATCAGGACCTCCTTCCTCCTGCTGGTGACCCCTCTAGTGAGATAAAGATCTATATAGAGGGATCAGGACTTTCATCTTCCTGCTGGTGATCCCTCTAGTGATATAAAGATCTATATAGAGGAATCAGGACCTCCTTCCTCCTCCCGGTGATCCCTCTGGTGATATAAAGATCTATATAGAGGAATCAGGACCTCCTTCCTCCGGCTGGTGACCCCTCTAGTGATATAAAGATCTATATAGAGGAATCAGGACCTCCTTCCTCCTGCTGGTGACCCCTCTAGTGATATAAAGATTTATATAGAGGAATCAGGACCTCCTTCCTCCTGCTGGTGACCTCTCTAGTGATATAAAGATCTATATAGAGGAATCAGGACCTCCTTCCTCCTGCTGGTGACCCCTCTAGTGATATAAATATCTATATAGAAGAATTAGAACCTTCTTCCTCCTGCTGGTGTGTGACATTGGGGAAGAAGGCTGGAGAGCTGGTAACTGCGAGTACTGCTCAGCAGGAACCAGACACTGTCCCTGAAATGCTGGCTGTGCCTATGTGCTCTGCGACCTCACCTGGAAGGAGCCACTGCAGGGGGGAGATGTTCCCTTGGGTGAGCCAGTGGGAGAAGGCAGTGCCAGGGCCATAGACTTGGGGTCACTCAGACTGCAGGCAGAATTCGGGCCCTTGGAGCATGAGTTAATTGATTGGTCATTACACAGTAGCGTGGAGGAGGAAAAGTGGGATTCACCATACGGAATTTCTGCAGTTCATTTTGGACTGCCAGTAAGGAGGAGGTTTGCGCTGGTCAAGGTCAAGAAGACATCATCAGTGATTAGTCCAATTTTATGTCATTCTTGAACAATGGTTCGCTTGTTCTATATGTTATAGTGTGCATAAAGTGACATGTGCATTAATAAATCAATCAATGGGTTATAGTGCAAAATTCCAACAATTAATAATACCAACAAACGTCCAAAAAATATATAACAAACAGTCAATATAAAGATGAGTATTGATAAGGTGCTTCTTCACAGGATATAGTAGTTGTGTGGTCTGTGCCACCACTTCCATCACCAGGTGCAATGCCTGCTCACCTTAGGACGCGACCCCCTTGGGTCATACAAAGCTCTCAATAATGCGTTCTAGGGCGAACCAGCCAGGAATAGCATCAAGACATTCACAGCGTCCTTCAATATAAAGCCATCTGTTTTCTGGAGTGTCTCGGGAAGAGAATGAAAAAAACGTTCATTGCGCAATCTGGCCATGTAACTCAATCAGGACCATGGGTAGAGGGCATATAACAATTTCCCACTCACATATTCTATCATTTTGGGTATAGCATACCATTTGTATGTAAGGCAAATCAGGGAGACACTGCTCTCCTCCTCACCGCTACAACCATGTAACTGGGACACCGGATGCAACGTCACCAACTCCTCCCAACGCGTTGCGTCACCGATCATGTGACTTCTACATACAGAACATACAGAACAAGCTCACTATTGTTCAAGAATTATATACCTTTATGATTAAGATCATTGTGAAGGGTGCAGCTGTCTGTGTCTTCCTCATTAGTATTCACTTATACACCTAGCAGCGCTTGAGTATCCTATCACATAGTCCAATTTTATGGACCTCCTTCGCCACTGTTATATCAGAAATGAGGGGGTTCAGTCTGATGGCTGTTACTAAAGGCTCCATAATCAGTGTAAAAATGAGAGGGAATGAAGGGCATTCCTGGCGCGTGCTGTTTGTAATTCTAAATGGGTCTGATAGAACAGTATACATTAGAGGTATATACACATGCTGAAGGATTGGAATATAGTGCCAAGGTGGCTGGTTATACTAACACTAAAAGGCCAAATTTAGCAAGGACAGCCCATAGGAACCCCCAGTGTACCCCATCAAATGCCCTTTTTGGCATCTAGAGCTAAGAAAACGGAGGGTTCCTTACGTTCTTTAACTAGTAAGAAAGGCGCATAGTCACAGTACCTCGTTTTTATGCAGAGGTTCCCAATAGTCCAGGTAAAAAGAAGGGGGGGGAGGGGGGAAGGGTTAAGCGTAGCGGCTGGATGTGTATGTATGATATACACAGCAGGGCATGTGGAATTGTCAGGGCTGCCACCGAAGAGGCCTGAAGCCAGGTCCAATAAAAGCTGGAGGAAAAAGACAAGGAGAGGGGCGCCTCTGAGTATGTATCATATAAGCATTTATTAATAAAAAACAATATCCACTCACATCTAGACAAGAAGTGTTGCATTCAGGTAGATCTCAGCAGATGGAGGGCCGGTGGGACTACAAGTCGCAGGAGTTTTCACCCAGAAGCTGTCGTCCTTCTCATGTCCTGGAGGAAGTGAATAAGGCAGATGTATGCAGCAGGTGGGGTTGGTTTCCTTGCGGTGGTCCTCCAGTGGGGTGGTAGCATCGATCCAAGGGGGAAAGTCAGATTGACGTCAATGAACTGGGCTGCACATTCCCTACAGCAGGCAACAGGGCACAAACGTCTCCACACCCACCATCCCTTCTCCCTTCTCCCTTCCCCATTACTTTTATTGCTATAGAGACTTTGTTTCTCTCCTCCTTACCCCCCCCCCCCCCCTGTACCACCTGGAACCCACATGTTGAACACTAAGAGGAGTGACATCCATCTGACTTTCCCCCTTGGATCGATGCTACCAACCCACTGGAGGACCACCGCAAGGAAACCAACCCCACCTGCTGCATACATCTGCCTTATTCACTTCCGCCAGGACATGAGAAGGACGACAGCTTCTGGGTGAAAACTCCTGCGACTTGTAGTCCCACCGGCCCTCCATCTGCTGAGATCTACCTGAATGCAACACTTCTTGTCTAGATGTGAGTGGATATTGTTTTTTATTAATAAATGCTTATATGATACATACTCAGAGGCGCCCCTCTCCTTGTCTTTTTCCTTACGTTCTTTAACTACTTCGTGCCGGCGCTATAGACGAAAGACGTCTACAGCGTGGCGCCCAATTGCCGGGAGGGCGTCCCTGGACGTGCTCCTGTTTACTTCCCTCTGCGCGCCGCCACGGGCGCGCAGAGGGGAAGTTCTGTGTTGGCCTTGTCCCTTGGATACAGCCAATCACAGATCGTGCTAAACGGCCAACCACAGCGGCCATTTAGCACTCGATTGGGGTGTCCAATGGGAGGTGATCTCATATGTAAATATATGAGATCATCTCTCATTGCCG
The DNA here is from genome assembly GCA_028564925.1 of Lithobates sylvaticus. NCBI lineage: Eukaryota > Metazoa > Chordata > Amphibia > Anura > Ranidae > Lithobates > Lithobates sylvaticus. The sequence continues at coordinate 784,642,963 of CM053026.1, forward strand.
GCTCTCCCTCCTCACATAGAGACAGCGTGTGAGGAGGGAGAGCGAATGGCTGCAGCGTGAGTGTGAACACAATAAAAAAATTGAAAATTCAGTGCCCACAGTACCTGTCAGTGCCATCTGTCATGCCATCTGTCCCCAGTGCCACCTGTCAGTGCCATCTGTCCCCAGTGCCACCTGTCAGTGCCATCTGTCCCCAGTGCCATCTGTCCCCAGTGCCACCTGTCAGTGCCATCTGTCCCCAGTGCCACCTGTCAGTGCCATCTGTCCCCAGTGCCACCTGTCAGTGCCATCTGTTATCAGTGTCACGTGTCATCAGTGCCACGTATCAGTGCCATCTGTCAGTGTCACGTGTTATCAGTGTCATCAGTGCCACGTATCAGTGACATCTGTCATCAGTGCCACATCAGTGTCACGTGTCATCAGTGCCACGTATTAGTGCCATCTGTCATCAGTGCCATCTGTCATCAGTGCCACATCAGTGTCACGTGTCATCAGTGCCACATATTAGTGCCACCTGTCATCACTGCCACATCAGTGTCATGTGTCATCAGTGCCACATATTAGTGCCGTTTGTCATCAGTGCCACATATTAGTGCCATCTCTCATCAGTGTCATGTGCCATCAGTGCCAATTATCAGTGTCACGTGTCATCAGTGCCACATCAGTGTCACGTGTCATTGTCCTGGTGCTCCAGGGCCTTCAAAAGTGTAATAGGTAGTCAAAAAGTTAGATGTGTAATTTATGCTCCTAGAACACCTGATGGCGCTCCCTGCATGTTGGGCCTCTCTATGTGGCCAGGTTGTGAAAAAGTCCCACACATGTGGCATCATAATACTCAGGAGGAGTAGCAGAATGTATTTTGGGGCATTATTTGTGGTATACACATGCCATGTGAGAGAAATAACCTATTACAATGACAATTTTGTGAAAAAAAATCTTAATTTTGCAAAGAATTGTGGGAAAAAATGACAACGTCAAAAATCTCACCATGTATCTTACTAAATGCCTTGGAATGTCTACTTTCCAAAAAGGTGTCATTTGGGGGTTATTTGTACTTTCCCGGCTTGTTCGGGTCGTAAGAAATGAGATCAGGCCATCAGTACATCAGGTGTGATCAATTTTGTATGATTTGCACCACAGTTTGTAGACTCTCTAATGCCCCTTTTTACACATGCGGACAGTATGTCCGTATTTCATCCATACGTATTTGGATGAAATACAGACATACATGCATCCCTATGGGATAGCGGGTGTCAGCGAATGAGCATCCGCTGACACACGATATCGTCCGCCTCTGCTATTGTCCGATTCTGCAGACGGAGGAAAACCCTATTTTTCCATCCTTCTGCAGAGTAGATCGGATGAACACGGACAAACGGCCCGTGTTCATCCAATCCCCCATAGAGGAGAGCGGAGATCTGACAGGGCAGTCCCTGCACAGTGTGCAGGGACCGCCCTCTCATCCGCCGGCTCAGCGGGGATCAGCTGAGCGATCCCCGCTGAGCAGCGGATCTTCACGGGGCGGATCAATACGGATCCGTCCCGTGTGAAAGGGGCCTAACTTTCACAAAGACCAAATACTATCCACTAATTTGGGTAATTTTACCAAAGATATGTAGCAGTATAAATTGTGGCCAAAATTTATGAAGAAAAATTTATAATTTGCAAAAATTTATCACAGAAACAAAGAAAAATTTGTTTTTTTTTCATAATTTTCGGTCTTTTTTCATTTATAGGGCAAAAAATATAAAAACCCAGAGGTGATCAAATACCTCTAAAAGAAAGCTCTATGTGTATGAAAAAAGGACAAAAAATGTATTTGGGTACAGTATTACATGACTGAGTAATTGTCATTCAAAGTGTGAGAGCACCGAAAGCTGAAAATTGGTCTGGGCAGGAGGGGGGTTTAAGTGCCCAGTAGGCAAGTGGTTAATCAATTTTAAAAAGTCAAACATCCATCGTGTTGGGTCCAGAGCTTGGGCAACGTCACAAATCCAACTTGATCTTCTTTAATAAGGGATGGGGTGGCATCCACTAACCCATTGGCTAGGATTTAAGATCAGTATTTAAGAGAAACATGGGCCTGAAATGTTTGGGGTGCACAGGTTCCTTTCCTGGTTTAGGTAAAGTAATGATTATCGCTCTCAGCATTTCTTACGGGAAAGATCCAGAGGATGCTGCTGCATTGAATACTGAGGTGATATGAAGAATTATAATGTCACTGAAAGTTTTATAGTACTCCGCAGAAAATCTGTCTTCCCCAGGGGATTCGTTATTAGCCAGATTGTTAATGACTTTTTTGGTTTCAGCGATAGAGATCAGGGCATTTAGGGATTGTAATATAACAGGATCAATGAACGGGAGCAGAGGAGATAGACTCATTAGAAGGTTGGGGGACACCATTATCATCTTTTAAATAGTAGAGTGTGTGATAATATTTCTGAAAGGCGTTTGCTATATCTTTTGGATGACGGACTATGTTGCCATCTAGTGGATCTTGGACAGAAGACAGATTAGATATCAATTGTTTCTTTTTAGGAAGTCTCGCAAGAAATTTACCGGCTTTGTTGCTTTGTGAATAAAATTTGTCTTTTAAGTTTTTACAGAATCCTTTCTTGGTCGGACATTACTAATAGACAAAGTTCCTGTCTACATTTAAAAAGGTCAGCAGTATTTGGGGGTAATAGAAGTTTTGGTTTGGGACTCTAAAGATTTAATTTTACTCAGTAAGGTGTGAACAGCATGCATCCTCTGTTTCTTCTCTCTAGACACTAATTGGACCCGTAATCCTCTAGAGCAGAAGTCTCCAAAATTTCTAAAGAAAGGGCCAGTTTACTGTCCTTCAAACTTTAAGGGGGCCGGACTGTGCCCAGTGGGAGTTAACAATGCCGATCTTTGGTATTAGGGGGAAAAATAGTTGCTATCAGTGGTGTCAGTGGGAGGAATAGTGCCCCATAGGGATGAGCCCGGTGTTCGAATCGAACATCGTCCGTTCGACAAGTCCAGAACTCTGCGGGCCGTTGGCATCAAATTCGTGTGATATGAACGGCCCACGATGCACTGCGCCAGTCGCAGTGCATTGCTGGCTTATGATTGGCCAAGCATGCACTGTGACCCCGCATGCTTGGCCAATCACAGCGCCGGCAGCGAGAAGAGCCATAATTGGCCACAGGCAGAATGACTGTGGAAAATTATAGCTCAGGGGGTTTAGTACACGCCCCACACTATATAAGGTCGCCGCCGCCGCGGCCTTGTGTAGTGTGTTCCGGCGTGCAGGGAAAGAGCATTGATAGGCAGGGACAGTGTGTTCTTTATTACCAGGCATTTACAGGACTTAGTGTGTGTTCTGTGCCTCCAGCGCAGTATAAACCTGTATCTACCCTTTAGTGCTGTTGTTCTCCATTAATACAGCCATCTGCAGGAGTTGGTGTGTGTTCTGTGAGTCCAGCACAGCACAGTATACACCTGCATCTGTATCTACCCTTTAGTGCTGTTGTTCTCCATTAATACAGCCATCTGCAGGAGTTAGTGTGTGTTGTGTGAGTCCAGAACAGCACAGTATACACCTGCACCTGTATCTACCCTTTAGTGCTGTTGTTCTCCATTAATACAGCCCTCTGCAGGAGTTAGTGAGTGTTGTGTGAGTCCAGCACAGTATACACCTGCACCTGTATCTACCCTTTTGTTCTGTTGTTCTCCATTAATACAGCCATCTGCAGGAGTTAGTGTGTGTTGTGTGACTCCAGCACAGTATACAACCTGAACCTGTATCTGCCCTTCTTTGCTGGTGTCATCTATTCCAGCCATCTGCAGGAGTTAGTGTGTGTTGTGTTAGTCCAGCACAGCACAGTATACACCTGCACCTGTATCTGCCCTTCTTTGCTGGTGTCATCTAATCCAGCCATCTGCAGGAGTTAGTGTGTGTGTTGTGTGATTTCAGCACAGCACAGTATACAACCTGCACCTGTATCTGCCCTTCTTTGCTGGTGTCATCTAATCCAGCCATCTGCAGGAGTTAGTGTGTGTTGTGTGAGTCCAGCACAGCACAGTATACACCTGCACCTGTATCTGCTCTTCTTTGCTGGTGTCATCTATTCCAGCCATCTGCAGGAGTTAGTGTGTGTGTTGTGTGAGTCCAGCACAGCACAGTATTAACCTGACCCTGTATCTTCCCTTCTTTGCTGGTGTCATCTAATCCAGCCATCTGCGGGAGTTAGTGTGTGTGTTGTGTGAGTCCAGCACAATATACACTACCCAATTGCTGTTTTTCCCATCTCCCTGCAGGTCATTACAATGTCTGGAAGGCCAACAAGGAGAGGCAGACAGTCACGAGCCAATAAAAGAGGGCAAGCAGGCTCTGTGTCTAGAGACAACAGTGCTGGTCGTGGACGGGGTGCACCGTCATCACCACATGGCCATGGGACACGCTTGTCCTTATTTTCAGCAACATGTTGAGCCGCATCATGCCGAAGACTTGGTAGAGTGGATGACCAAGCCCTCCTCATCCTCCTCATCCTCTCTCACCCAGGCTCAGGGTACTGGCAAAGCAGCTGCCAATACATACTCTTCCCTCGTCTCAATGTCATTAGTCACTCCTTCTCTAGACCCACCATGTCTTCCTGAGGAGTCCCCCGAACTGTTTGACCACAGTGTTGGATACATGCTCCAGGAGGATGCACAGCATTTTTTTTAATTCAGTACTTTTTTTATTTTTATTCTTTTCATAACAATACAAGTTATACATTTAAGCATAGATTTCATCCCAGATACATAAACTTACTTCTAGCATTCATCTGCCACACCAGCCACCCACTCAGCCCCCCACCCCCCCAAAAAAATAAATAAATAAATAAAATAAATAAATAAAAAAACAAAAAAGAAGGGGAATTTTTTCCAACAGACTCCAACTGTATTCACCTCCTCCAGCCCCCTCAGCCCTCCTCCCATCCTCCCATCCCCTCCAAATATCAACCCCTACCCATGTTGATTCATCTTGTATTTTCATTATCCCAGGTCTCTACCCATCTTTTCCAAATAGCATCAAATTTGTCTCGGCTCCCTCTATGTGTATAAATAAATTCCTCCTTTAATATAGTTTCTTTTACTTGTGTTCTCCATTCTTCAACCGTCGGAGGATATATAGATATCCATTTCTGGGCTATTAGTTTTCGTGCCTGAAATAGGCCTCTCGTCAATGCGGTATGGATATTTTTTGAGATATTTGGTTCTGCCACTATATTTAATAAGCATAGATTTGGATCTAATAACATTTCTATACCTAGTACGCTATTTATATTTTGGATTATATCCTGCCAATATCGATGGAGTTTGGGACATTTCCACAACATGTGTATTAAAACATTTTGAAGGCTCTGATGATGATACCCAGCTAGAGGAAGGCAGTAGTGTGAGCGCAGAGAGAGGGGATGCTCAAGGACAGCAATCTGGCAGTCATGTTCCACCAGCTGCAGCATACTGCCAGGTTTGCTCCAGTGGTGAAGAGGGAGGGGATGATGAGGTCACTGACTCCACTGACTCACTGGTGCCTGATCGGAGAGAGGATGAGGAGGAGGAGGAGGAGGCGGCGGCACATCTCCAACGAGGCAGGATGCCCTCCGGGGGCCAGCTTAAGGGCAGCACACCAACTGAATCACACCGCAGAGCTCTGCCTGTGCAGGGCACTGCCTCTGCACGTTATTACAAAAGTTCTTTGGTGTGGGCCTTTTTAGAGACGAGTGCATCAGAATGCACTGCTGCTATTTGCAACATATGTTTCAAGTGTATCTCGCGTGGCCAAAACATCAGCCGCTTGGGCACCACAAGCATGACCAGACATATGTTGACCTGCCATGCAGCACGTTGGCAAGTGTACCTTAAAGACCCACACCAAAGAACAAAGCAGACCTCTCCTTGCTCCTCATCAGCTGGGATCTCCAACCCCACTATACCTTCAGTCCTCTCTGAAAGCTGCACTGTGAGGAATGAAGGTGTAGAATTAGGTGTGTCACAGCCAAGTATTTGCAGGCACTCTGCTAGCAGCACACCCACATCCGATTGTAGCAGGCAAATTTCCCTGCCCCAGCTGCTGGACCGTCAAAAGAACATCACTCCCAGCTATCCAAATGCCCAGCGATTGAATGCTAGCTTGGCTAAATTGCTAGCACTTCAACTGCTGCCTTTTCAGTTGGTAGACTCTGCCCCCTTCCGTGAGTTTGTGCAATGTGCGGTTCCTCAGTGGAAGGTTCCCAAACGCCACTTTTTCTCACGGAAGGCGAATCGCGCCTGGGGAAGGCAATGTCCATGCCTCGCTGGACAGGGCAGTCAGCGGTAAGGTGCATATTACCGCTGACTCATGGTCCAGCAGGCATGGACAGGGACGTTACCTATCTTTCACGGCCCATTGGGTCACTCTTTTGGCAACTGGGAAAGATGCAGGACAAGGTGCAGTAGTGTTGGAGGTTGTTCCGCCACCACGCCTCCAAAATGCTACTACTGGTTGTGACACACCTCTCTCCTCCACCCCCTCCTCGTCTTCCTTCTCCATGGCCTCTTTCTGTCCTTTGTCCTTGGAACCAGTGGTGCTCCTTAGGGGTTCAAGGGGCTACGCAAGTACGCAAGCAAAAAGATGCCATGCTGTGCTTGCGCTGGTGTGTTTGGGGGGACAGGAGCCACACTGGGGCAGAGGTTCTGTCAGCTCTGCAGGGGCAGGCCGAGAGGTGGTTGATGCCACACCAGCTTAAGCCAGGAATGGTGGTTTGCGACAATGGCACCAACCTCCTCTCTGCCCTGCGACAGGAACAACTGACCCCTGTATGGCTCACGTCCTTAACCTGGTGGTGCAGCGGTTCTTGGGCAGGTACCCAGGCTTACAGAATGTCCTGAGGCAGGCCAGGAAAGTCTGTGTGCATTTCCGCCGATCATATAATGCCAGTGCTTGGCTGGCTGAGCTGCAAAAGGAGTTGAACCTGCCCAAGAACCGCCTTATATGTAACATGCCCACCAGGTGTAACTCAACGTTGGCCATGCTGCAGAGACTGCACACGCAGCAGAGAGCCATCAATGAGTACCTGTGCGACTACGGCACCAGGACAGGGTCAGGGGAGCTCAGATTTTTTTCACCACGCCAGTGGAGCATGATCAGGGATGCATGCACTGTCCTGTCACCATTTGCGGATGGTGAGCAGTGACAGTGCATGCATCAGTGACACTGTACCTCTTGTCCACCTGTTGGAGCATACACTGCGTGGAATAATGGACAGGGCACTTGAGGCAGAACAGAGGCAGGAAGAGGAGGACTTCCTTGCCTCTCAAGGCCCCCTTTATCCAGACAGTGTTCCTTCTGTCCCACCCATCACACAGGAAGAGGATGAGGAGGAGGATTGTGTCAGCATGGAGGTGGAGCCTGGCACTCAGCATCAGCATCAGCAGTCTTTTAGGGATGATTTACAGTCCCAAGAAACCGGTGGACTTGTATGTGGAATTGAAGTTCTTCTATCCCAGATCTCTTGTGCCAGCTTTTCTATGGTCACTACAGAAGATCTCCTACAGAAGCTCTTTTATTGCAGGTCTTCTATGGAAGTTCTCCTACGGCATCCTTCCTTTTGCAACTCTGTTATGGCTGCACTCCTCTGGCAGTTCTCTTAAGGCCGATCTCCTATAGCAGGGTTCCTATAGAATATACCTTTTTTTTTTTTTTTATAGTTTAAATCTTTATTCAACTTTTTTACAGTTTACAGTTATAACACTTTTTAGTACAAAAACATACAGCAGAACATTATCTTATTGCTAGTTAAAACCATAGAGCCAATTCTCATTAACACAACTTCATATTTTGCTCAAGGGTTACTGCAACTTAGCCTCCTATAGTCAGTTCCCTGCCGCTTGTCTATGCTGCGTCCAGCTCGTACACCTTGTGTATTGTCAGTTTTTTACTCCCCTCCCTCCTCCCCCCTCCCCCTCCCTTTGTATTGATACATTTGTATTTAACTACTCCCTCTCACCTATTCTCTGTGAAGGGGGGAGGGGAGAGGGAAAAAGGAAGAGAGAGAGAGAGAGAGAAAATAAAAAAAAATAAAAAAAAAAATCTCTCTCTCCCCCCTCTCCCCCCCCCCCCCCCCAGCATCCACAAGCATTACGGTGATCTATTCGCCTCTTCCTCAACCTTGGCGAGCAGCTATCGTTTCTCTTTCTTATTGGCTACCCAGTTCAATAAAGCTTCATAATTATTGACCTGTTTGCGCAGGGGAGCCCTTTTTAGCCGTCCATAAGCCCCACATCCTATCAAATTCTTTGAGGTTGCCTCTTTTTAAATATACTGTTCTTTCCCGGCATAGGGTCTCATTTATTGTGTTAATCCAATTATTTACTGTAGGGGGCTCTTTTGATTGCCAGTTCATCGCAATCAATTTCCTGGCCTGGAACATACTTCTTAAGATTGCAACCGTGGTGCTCTTTCTCTCTCCCCTTTCTCTTCTAAATCCCAGAACGCACACCATGGCCTCCTTTTCTAAGTTAATTGCATATACATCTCTTAAGATATTGATCACCCCTGCCCAATACCGGAATAGTTTAGGGCACTTCCACATCATATGCAGGAGGTCTCCAGCCTCCTGACATCTTGGGCATTTGTCGTCCGCTCTCCTACCGAACTTAAACAGTCGTTTGGGTGTATAGTAAGCCCTATTTACCAGCATCAAATGGGATATCCTTTGCGGGGGGGAGACTGATATAACCGGGGCCATCTCTAATATTCTTTTCCACTGATCATTCGTTATTACACCTATATCTTCCTCCCATTTTAATTTTACGTTGTGAAGTTCTCCTCCTGAACTCATGTTGTGGGTTATCTGCCCGTATATCTCTGTTATCAGTCCCTTCGTGGAGCCTAAGTGTAGTATACTTTGCCATAAATGAGTCTCGTTCCATATCAAAGGAAGACCCAAAAACTGGGCATCGAGAGCATGTCGTATTTGCATGTAAAAATAAAATGTACCCTGTGTTATGTTGAACTCTTTTACCAGCTCACTAAATTTTTTAATTGTATTACCATTGTATAGTTGTCTTAGTCTTTTGATTCCCCGTTGTTCCCACTCACTGTTTTTCCCCACCTGGAGGACTTCTTTTAAGTTATTATTATCCCATAGGGGAGTGTAATCAGACATTCCGCTGTAATTAATTTTTTTTTTAATTGTTGTCCAGAGTTTGACTAACATTTTTATTGTGGGGTATTTAACTCTGAAGGAGTCCGCCTCTAGTGCCTCTATTATAGTGCTATGTCTAGACTCCGCCACTATTATTTTTCCATTTGGGTTACCCCCTTCTAAGTCACCACATCCCGTAAGTTGCTGCAATTGGGATGACCAGTAATAACATTCTGGGCGTGGGACCGCAAATCCCCCTGCCCCTACTGGAAGTTGAAGGGTACTAAGGCGGATTCTAGCCTGGCCACCCTTCCAAATTAACTCCCTAAAAAGGGTCTCAATTTTTTGGAACCACTTTCTGTCTATCCATATCGGGGAGTTGTGTAATATGTACAAAAGTTGTGGCATCCATATCATTTTAATTAACCCACATCTCCCCGCTACCGACAGAGGAAAGTGCCTCCAAACCAAGATTTTTTTTTTAAATTTGGCCAGCAGTGGTACGAGATTTTTACTTAGGTACTGATTGGGATCCTTTGTTAAGGTTATCCCTAGATATTTCATCGTATCCACTACCGCTATCTGGGATATTCCTAATATTATTGAATGGCTAGTAGTATCTATGGGCAAGAGTTCCGATTTATCCCTATTTAACTCTAGGCCGGTAAACGTACCAAATTCCTCCACTACCCCAAGAGCATTTATCAGTGATCTGCCTGTATCTCCTAAAAATAGCAACACGTCGTCCGCATATAGTGCAATCTTCTCTTCTCTCCCTGCCTTTTTACTAAATCCCCTTATGTCAGGGTTAGTTCTTATTGCAATGGCCAAGGGTTCCATTGCCAGGGCGAAGAGCAGGGGTGATAGGGGACACCCCTGTCTTGTCCCTCTCTCTAATTCAAACTCCTCCGACATTACATTATTGATTTTTAGTCTGGCTATGGGTTTCTCATATAGCAACTTTATCCACCTGGTGAATGAGGGACCAAATCCGAACCTCTCCAATACCCTCCACAAATATCCCCACTCCACACTGTCGAAGGCTTTAGTCACGTCTAATGTCATTATCGCCTTTGGTCCCCCATTCACCACCGGATCCTGTATGTTCAGGAAAGCTCTTATGATGTTGATACTCGTCGAACGGCCAGATATAAACCCTGTCTGATCTGGGTGGACTATTCTTGTCATAATTTTATTTAGCCTAGTTGCCAGAACCTTGGCCAGGATCTTTGCGTCAGAGCAGAGGAGAGATATTGGTCTGTATGCCGCAACATCCAATGGGTCTTTTCCCTCTTTTAGCAAGACTATAATTGTTGCCTCCAACATAGAGGCTGGTAGACATCCCTCCCTGAACACATCCTCCAATGTGTTTAATAATTCCGGTAGCAAAACTTCACCGTATTGCTTGTATGTCTCAATTGGGAGACCATCCGGGCCGGGGGATTTCTGATTTGCCATATTACCCACTGCTTGTTGCAGTTCTACTAGACTTATTGGGGCCTCTAGCTCCTCTCTCTCTCCTCCTGCGTAATACGTGGGATCTCCAATCTCCCCAGGAAATCGTCCATTGATCTCTCTGCTCCGACCTTCTGGGCTGTGTAGAGATTTTTATAGAAGGCTCTAAAAAACTGGACTATTCCTGTGGAGTTGGAGATAATTTCTCCTCCCTCCCCTCTTATAGCCTGAATGGTAGACAGGGGTGAATTAGCCTTTACTAGTCGCGCTAGCATCTTACCCACACTCTCTCCCTCTGCAAAAGTCGCCTGTCGCTGAAGGAGTCTCTTTGTTTCAGCCTTCCTCATAATTACCAATTTATGTTCCTGTTGCTTATCCAGCCATATCCTTTTCTTTACCTCTGTCGCATCTATTATATACTGGTTTTCTGCGTTTAGTGTCTCCCTTTGGGATCTTTCTTCCTCTACTCTGGCGTCTTTATTAAATTTTGCTATTTGTTGGATCAGTATGCCTCTTAAGAATGCTTTTAGGGTATCCCATGTTACTCTTGACCGTGCCGTGCCTGAGTTAAATTCCAAGAATTCTCTTAATTTAGGGAGAACCCTGTCTGCCTCTTTAATTAGTTCATACCAATTGGGGTTTATTTTCCACTCCCTCCAACTTCTTTTTTCCCCTATTTTTACTGTCGCTACTATTGGAGAGTGGTCAGATATTCCCCTAGGCCAAAATACAATGTTTTCTATGATTTGTGACGCTCTCTCATTCCCGAGGACCAAATCTATCCTCGAGAGTGTGGAGTAGGTAGCGGAATAGCATGTATATTGCCGGCTTGTGGGATTACGTGCCCTCCATATATCTATTAGCCCCACTTCCTCCATAAATTGGCTCAGTTTACACTTCACTATGGTTTCGGGGACCCTGCGTGCGGGGAACCTATCTAGGTCTCTATCCATGACTTCATTGAAGTCTCCTACTGCCAAAATCGGTACATCCCCTTTGTCCAAAAGAAAGTCGTTCAGTCTAAGCATCACTTCTAATTTAAATGGTGGGGGGATATAAACATTCGCCAATACATATGTGACCCCATCAATCATAAAGTGTAAAAAAATATATCTCCCGTATTCGTCTATGCTGATCTGTCTACAGGAGAAGTTCACCCCCGCCCTTACCAGTATACTTACCCCTCTACTATATGAGGAGTATAATGAATGATACTGGCACTGGTATTTCCTGCTTTGCAGGAGCGGGATGGTTTGTTTGGTCAAGTGAGTCTCCTGTAGACAGATCAGTCCCACCCCGTGGCTTTCCAATGTTGAGAAAATTGCTGTTCTCTTAACTGGCGTTCCCAGTCCTCTGACATTCCATGTACCTAACTTCAATGTCATCTCTTTTTTTTCATGGGGTAAGATAGTTGCCCCACTTGCAGTGACCGCCTGTCCAAGAGCAGACTCGGGGTTCATAATAAAGAAAAAAAGATAAAAGAAACCTAAAAAACGAGGACCTCTTATTTCTTCGTGTCTCAGTGCCCATCCCCTTTGATTCTCTATTTTCACTGCAACTATTGTGACCAAATATAAACAAAGAGTGACCCAGGTAAATAACAAAAATTGTTACCCGTGCTTCGCTCCCTAACTTGATGTGTATGTGTCTATTCTTCATGCTTGTGTTTTCCTTATCATTCCAAGTGATACCTCTTTGCATTATACCTATATTTTTCCCCTTCCCTTTTTGTATAAATTGTTTTACGCCGTGTTTACCCCTCCCCCCCCTACTCCCCCCCTCTCCCACCCCCCGCCCCCCCCCCCCCCTCCCCACCTTACCAGGTGTTCCCCTGGAGGTTTCCAAGTGACCCTTTCCCTAACTTGCTTACCCACATTCTCAACCATTCCACCCGTACAGTATTTGTGTGCATCTCCCTCCCTCCCTCTCCCGTTGATATATTATTAAATACACCTTATCCACAAGAAAAGAAGAGGGAAAGACCAAAAAAAAAAAAAAAAACACACAACCCACCGCAAATGCATATATATATATATATATCAAACCAACTTCACAGGAGAAAAAAAAAAAAAAAAATCCAAAAAAAATATTCCCCCCCCCACTCTCTTTAATTTGTCGTGATTTTGTCCCTATTTTCTTCCATCCACTTCTCGACTGCTTCTGGAGAATAGAAAATCTGGGATCCCCCCCACGCTGTCACCCGCAGCCTTGCAGGGTAGAGTAGAGCATATGTCAGCTTATGCCTTTGCAAGGTACGCTTGACCTGTACAAACCCGGCCCTTTGTCTCTGCAGTTCTGGCGAGAAGTCCGAGTAAAATGAGATCTTAGTCCCGTTGAGGAGGATGGTACCTGCTTCCCTTGTTTTTCGTAACAGTGAGACTTTATCTTTATAATTTAAAAGTTTCATCAATAGAGGCCTAGGGAAACCCCCGTCTGGAGGAGCTCTAAAGGGAACTCTATGTGCTCTTACAATGGAGAACGTTGTCGAAAAGGATTCTCTTCCAAAAAGGTCAACTAGCCATTTTTCCAAAAACTCTATAGGGTCTGGACCTTCACTCCTTTCTGGTAGTCCCACCACTCTCACGTTGTCCCTACGCAATCTGTTTTCCAAATCCTCAAATTTTTCTGCGTGTCTGGTTATCTGTTCTTTCATGCTTTTTATTTCAATTGTTAAAGGGGATATCTCGTCTTCTACATGACTTATTCGCTCCTCTAGGGCTGTTGTTCTCTGAGCTGTTTTTTCCAGCTCTAACCTGACCAATACTAGGTCCTCCTTCACGCCTTTCATTTGGTCACACAGCTCCTTAACTGAATTATTGCATGCGTTAACAGCCAGAAATACGTCTTTCAGTGTAGGTTCTGTCTCTGAGGGTTGGCGGGGCTCTGTTGTTCCTGTGTCATTTAAATTATTTCCATTGACTTTATTACCCGGTGGTTTAACCAGTACTACTGGTAACGTTGTACTACTTGCGTGGCCCTGGCCTTGACTTTTTCTGTCTGTCGGACCCCCTTGTTGTGTTTTGGTCTGTAAGCTCTTTTTTGGTGGTGTCTGAACCGGGGTGTGTGCGTATTGCTCCAATTTAGCCGCTGCTGTAGTCGCGGTCGTTTGTTGGGGATTTTTCTCCTTAGCCGATCTTAAGTGCTGCATGGCTTAATTTCCCTAATTGGCCGAGGGCGGGAGAAAAAAAAAAAAGGAAGGAAGAGGGGGATACCCAAAAAATAAAGGGGATAAAGTAATATTGCCTGCAGGATTGTTGGCAAAGTTGTTTGAACTATCCGTTTCCCCCCTCTCCTCCCTCCCTTCTCTCCCCCCTCTTCTCTTCCTGGGTGGACAGGGTAGGGGGGGCGACAGGGGGTATCAGGCTCCTGGTTTTCCGCTTAACTGCTTAACTGTGCTTTATCATGGAGTAGCCTTCAGTATATTTAAAATTTCAAAACATAGACTGTCCACTTAGTGCTGGTTTCCTTGCTTGATTGGCAGAAGGAAAGAAAGAGAGCGGGCAGAGAATAAAAGGGGAGCAGGGTTGCCACAGGAGGGTTTTATCTGCGTCTACTAGATACAGTCTCTGAGCTAGTATTTCAACATTATTACGATTAGTTCCGTATGTATTAAATGCATTAATTACTAGCACTTAGGGGGGAAAAACACTTTCCTGAGTGGCTGTTTTCAAACAGTTCAAAAATATAGTTGCTGCCGGGTTTAAATATCTGAAGTACTTTCATGTGAAGTGAAGTTTACTCATGTGCCCTGCGTGTTCTGGGACCAGCACTTCACCCCCTGTCCGATTCACAGTTGGGCTACGCTCCACGGGTTGTCGAATTTTGTCCCCCTGGTCTAACCTCCTCAGCACCGACCCTCTCATAGGGCACAGACCGGCGTCTCGAGTGTCCCCCTGCGCCGCAACGGCAGCGCCTGAGATTCGCTCACCGCTCACCGTGGCAGCTGTCCTCTGATTCTCCCATACAATGTACGCGGTCCGGCGCTCTGGATGTGACGTCAGGCGTCCTTCGGTAATCTTCGGAGGTGTTCGGAGCTCTGCTCGATCCGCCCAGGGGCGCCCTCGCGACGCTGCACTCCTCCGGCTCCACACTGACTCTCCCGCAGCCGAAAACAAGATCCATGGACACCAAGTCTGCAAGGTCTGCGGCCACGCTCCCCGCCCGTCCAGCAAGCCACTCCTCAAAGCAGGGTTTTAGCAGAGTATTTCACAGGGTATGTATCCCTTCAGGTGTCCAGCGTTCCAGCCTGAAAGTGAGCACATCAACAGGGCGGGAGGGAGGAAAAACGCACACCTGTCTTCACTCAGCTCACATCCCTCATCACTCTCTCAGCATTCATCATAGAATATACCTTTAATGGGAACTTTCCTGTTGTATTTCTCCTATGGCATCCCTTATTTGTCAACTCCCACATGCACTCCCATGGCTTCTCCTTCATGGCAACTCTCCTATTA
Organism: Lithobates sylvaticus; assembly: GCA_028564925.1. Taxonomy (NCBI): domain Eukaryota; kingdom Metazoa; phylum Chordata; class Amphibia; order Anura; family Ranidae; genus Lithobates; species Lithobates sylvaticus. The sequence continues at coordinate 784,658,012 of CM053026.1, forward strand.
CATCTATCTTATGATCTGCTTTGTTAGACCAGATTCCCCATGGCACTCCTCTTATGGCAGCCCTTACATGATGGTTCTCTCTTTCAGTGGGGCTGTTATGGCCACTAGTCACCCATCTGAAACATTCCTGTGACCCCATTCCCCTGTAGTGGGACTAAACATATTATATCTGTGCATTGCCCTCTATAGTATCCCAGTGTGGCCCCTGTACATATATTGCTCCATGATCTCCTCCTCCCATCACTGCACCCCAAACCCCCCCAACAATGACTGTGGGAATTTTTTCACCCATTTTGTTTCCCCCCTATCTAGAAATATCACCGAAGGGACTGGAAGCTGTGCCAAGCTCGGATCTAGGCTGAAATTGGTGAACTGTTATACCGTACTGAACTGGATCTGTGAGAGAGATCTTGTGTGACCGCACTGATCTGAGGAACGCTGTGTGACCGCACTGATCTGAGGAACGCTGTGTGACCGCACTGATCTGAGGAATTCTGTGTAACAGCACTGATCTGAGGAACTCTGTCTGACCGCACTGATCTGAGGAACTCTGTGTGACCGCACTGATCTGAGGAACGCTGTGTGACCGCACTGATCTGAGGAACGCTGTGTGACCGCACTGATCTGAGGAACTCTGTGTAACAGCACTGATCTGAGGAACTCTGTCTGACCGCACTGATCTGAGGAACTCTGTGTAACAGCACTGATCTGAGGAACTCTGTCTGACTGCACTGATCTGAGGAACACTGTGTGAATGTTCTGGTCTGAGGAACGCTGGGTGAATGTTCTGGTCTCTGGGCCATTATCGTGAATTGTATATAAAATACAGATGGAGCCATGCTTGAATTTTGTTGGTTCATGTTTTATTTCTGTATTTCTTGAGTAATAAAATAATTGATATCAAGATGTGTATACCGATTATTGTAATATTAAAGGATAGACACTTTTCTCACACCATCCTCAGAGCCAAGAATGTTTGTAAAAGAATACATTGGAATAGAGCTAATTGGAGGAGGGTGGAGGGGAGAGGAGAGCAGTTGTGATGAGGAGGGAGAGGAGAGGAGTGGAACTAAGGAGACTGATAGGGCAAGGAGTAAAAAGGAGGGGAAGGAAGAGAAATGTAGGGTAGGAGAAATAATAAGTGAATGGGGTGGTGGGAGCGGAGGTTAGAAAAGGAGAAGGGAAAGGATAGGATGGTTCAGGAGAGAAAGAATGTGAAGGGTAATAAAGGGGAAGAGAGAAGAGTTGAATGAGGAAAGTGGAGATGAGTTGGAAGAGGAGAAGTTTGGAACGGGGAGGAAGAAAAAGGGAGAGGGGATGGAAAAAGAAGTAAAAAGGGGAGGAAAGGCGTTTATTGGAATTGGTGGGGAGAGGAGAGGAAGAAATGGAGGTGAGAGGAGGGAGATGGATAGGAGTAAAGGGGTAGTAAGGTGACAAGAAGTGGAGAGGGAGGGTGGGAATAAGAGAAGAAGGGCGAGGATTGGTGATGAGCTAAATGTACCTGGGATGGGTTCAGTTCATCAAACATAAGTAAAGTACAGATGTTGAATCTGAGCCCCATTGAAGTCAATGGGAGCCAATTGTTAAAAATAGTTCTGGCCAAGGCTAATAGGCAAGGATCTGTTAAATAAATGGGGGGGAGGCGGTATGGCAACTGGCATTAGGGACAGAGCCATCTTAATAGCATCATGGGCCCCTGGGCAAAGTAATGCACTGGGGCCCCTACAAGCCTTCCTCAATTTATGTACCTACTCTCAAGAATGACAGTATAAATAGTTGATAGATTTGAGCTTATATTTCCTAGTACCTTCAATAAAATTGATTTAAAAACAATAAGAAAACATGCCATAAATCAAACGCTAATCAACACAACTATCCAAATGATATGAAAAGTTTTGAAGAACAAAAATTTCACCCTATACACAATATGTTGTTATACCAGTGGCGGAACTACCAGGGTCGCAAAGGTCGTACTTGCGACTGGGACAACTGACCCATGTGTCCTGTATGGCTCACGTCCTTAAACTGGTGGTGCAGCGGTTCTTGGGCAGGTACCCAGGTTACAGAATGTCCTGAGGCAGGCCAGGAAAGTCTGTGTGCATTTCCGCCGATCGTATAATGCCAGTGCTCGGCTGGCTGAGCTGCAAAAGGAGTTGAACCTGCCCAAGAACCGCCTTATATGTGACATGCCCACCAGGTGGAACTCAACGTTGGCCATGCTGCAGAGACTGCACACACAGCAGAGGGCCATCAATGAGTACCTGTGTGACTACGGCACCAGGACAGGGTCAGAGGAGCTCAGATTTTTTTCACCACGCCAGTGGAGCATGATCAGGGATGCATGCACTGTCCTGTCACCATTTGCGGATGGTGAGTAGTGACAGTGCATGGATCATCATCATGTACCTCTTGTCCACCTGTTGGAGCATACACTGCGTGGAATAATGGACAGGGCACTTGAGGCAGAACAGAGGCAGAAAGAGGAGGACTTCCTTGCCTCTCAAGGCCCCCTTTATCCAGACAGTGTTCCTTCTCTCCCACCCATCACACAGGAAGAGGATGAGGAGGAGGAATGTGTCAGCATGGAGGTGGAGCCTGGCACTCAGCATCAGCAGTCTTTTAGGGATGATTTACAGTCCCAAGAAACTGGTGGACTTGTATGTGGCTGGGAGGAGGTGGCTGCGGATCATGTCGTTCTTAGTGACCCGGAAGACTCCGGACTGAATGCCTCAGCTAACCTACGTTGTATGGCCTCCCTGATCCTGCAAAGCCTGCGGAAGGATCCTCGTATTCTTCGGATCAAGGAGAGGGACCATTACTGGCTGGCCACTCTCCTTGATCCACGGTACAAGGGTAAGGTTGCGGACCTTATCTTGCTGTCGCAGAGGGAGCAGAGGATGAGACATCTCAGGGAGGCCTTGCAGAAAGGTCTGTGCAACGTGTTCCCAGAGACTGGGAGGTTACAAGGTCCTGGTCCTGGACAACGAGTTGCTGAGGCTTCGGTCAGTAGCAGAAGGAGCGGTGGAGAAGGTGGCCGTCTGACCAATGTGTTCAGACAATTTTTTAGTCCGCAGCCCCAAGGTATGATCGGTTCCAGCAACCATCACCAGTGTCTGATATACATGGTGCAGGAATACCTAGGGGCAAGGTCAGATTTGGAGACCTTTCCAACCAAAAATACACTGGGTTACTGGGTCTTAAGGATGGATCACTGGCCAGAGCTTGCACAGTATGCAATTGAGCTACTGGCCTGTGCTGCATCCAGCGTTCTTTCGGAAAGCACATTCAGTGCTGCTGGAGGATTTGTCACCGATCACAGGGTGTGCCTGTCCACCGACTCGTTTGATCAACTGACCTTCATAAAGATGAATCAGTCTTGGATCACCACCAGCTACCAGGCAACTGAAGCTGATGTAACAGAATAATTTATTTTGAAATGTCACATCCCTTCAAGACTACCTATGCTGATGCTGAGTGACTGTCCTGTTATGTTGACTGACTATCCTCTTCCTCCTCAATGATCCTGATGATAGCTTGGAAGATCATTTTTGTTTCTGGGTGCCACCACCAGTGGCTAAGGCCCAATTTTTAAGCCCCTGTTTAACAGGGGCGTGTAATTACAATTTTTTATGCAATGCTTTGCAACAGGTCTCATTGCTGTGCTCCAAGTACAGTATCTGTGAGGGGTTGCAGTGTTGTGGCACCAGCACCAGTGCCTAAGGCCCAATTTTTTAGCCCCTGTTTAACAGAGGCATGTAATTACGATTTTTTATGCAATGCTTTGCAACAGGTCTCATTGCTGTGCTCCAAGTACAGTATCTGTGAGGGTTTGCAGTGTTGTGGCACTGGCACCAGTGGCTAAGGCCCAATTATTCAGCTCCTATTTAACAGGGGCGTGTAATTACAATTATTGATCTAATAATTCACAGCAGGGCCCATTCCTGCGCCCACCAAGAGTAACTGTAAGGGCTTACAGTGTTGTGGCAACACCGTCCACCACCACCACCTCCAAAGGCCCAATTTTTCTGCCCCTGTTCAATAGGGGCATGCAATTACAATTCTTGATCTAATAGTTCACAGCAGGGCGTTCCAGCTCCCACAAAGAATAACTGTGAGGGCTTGCAGTGTTGTGGCAACACCAACATCTAAGGGGCAAATTTCTGAAGAGTATATACGGCAGGCCCCTACTTTCAAACATCCAACTTACAAACGACTCCTACTTGCAAACGGAAGTAGACAACAGGAAGTGAGAGGAAATCTACCCCTAGGAAGGGAAATTCTATCTTGTTAGATTTAATATAAGAAAAAGGTGTCTCCTCTCTACTGATGCTTTATCACCAATCCTTGCTTCAATAAAAAAAACACTTTTACAAAAAACATTTGTCATTGGGATGGAAAGTGAGGTGAAATGTTCTGAACAGGGGCACAGACAGCGAAACAAATGTTACAGGGGTGATAACCCTTCCCTATGTTCTCCAAAAAGCTTAAAAATAGATTTTTTGGCTGCAGCTACACTTAAAAATTTACCTGTTCCAAATTACAAACAGATTCTACTTAAAGCGGAAGTAAACCCATCGATTTAACAGTTAAAAAAAAAAGGCATGCCGGGAATGCTAACTGCACATTGGCTGTGCTCTTAACCAAACAGTCAAACCATCCAATGGCTGGTGTCATAACGGATCACATGTGCAGCACTGTGGCAGTTGAAGATTAAACAGAGGCAAAGATGGCAGCTTCCTTGGCTGAAAACAATAGGGGGGTTTACTTCCACTTTAAGAACAAACCTACAGTCCCTGTCTTGTTTGCACCACCTGTATACTGCTGTTCAGAGTATATAGAGTTTTAGGTATAGGGTTTTATTTTGGGTGTAGGGTCCCTTAATATCCATACAAGACCCAAAGGGGCTGGTAATGGGCTGGGGTGGGTGATGGGGTAGCCATGCCATTTTTCTCAAAGATTTTCATCCATATTGCCAGGACAAGACATGACATTAAAGCCGCAAGCAGTTTTAAATGGCTTTTTTTCCTTTACAAATGTCATTTTGTGCAGGGACAGTTCTATACACGGGAAACACATGCCACTTCACAGGCATACTTTACACACACCCCAGGTACGATATTTAAAGGAATATTTCAAATTTTTTTCACTTAATGCATCATTAAAATGACTGCTCCAGAAAAAAACGTCAGTTTTTAAAACTTCATTTTGCATTGATACATGTCCCCTGGGGCAGGACCCGGGTCCCCAAACTGTTTTATGACATTTACATGCATATTGGCCGTTATAATTAGCACTTTAGATTTTGAACGTTTGCGTCCATTGTAATTAATAGGGTTCTAAAGTTCGTGCAAACTTTCGGTCCATTCGCAGGTTCTGGTGCGAACCGAACCGGGGGGTGTCCGGCTCATCCCTAGTGCCCCATCATTGGTGTCAGTGGGAGGAATAGTGTTCCATCATTGGTGTCAGTGGGAGGAATAGTGTCCCATCATTGGTGTCAGTGGGAGGAAAAGTGTCCCATCTTTGGTGTGAGTGGGAGGAATAGTGCTCCATCTTTGGTGTCAGTGGGAGGAATAGTGCCCCACCCATCATTGGAGCACAGGTGTGTCAGGAGGAAGGTGTTTCTGGAGCTCCTCCAGGTGATCTGTGTGAGAGGGGAGTGGTGGTGAAATCTATCCCAGCTCTCCTGGCCCCTTTCTGGGGAAGCCATGGAGGCCAGCGGGGCCTCTCCTGCTGGAAGCTCTCAGCCATCTCCTGGGCCGCCGGGTGACATGCCTTCCTCTGGACAAGCTGATCTCTCTACCCCTGGTGAGCACGAAGGCGCGGAAGCCATTCGGGAGCGAGTGGTGGTCGGGATAAAGGTCCTAAATAGGGAGAGGGATAAGCTTTACAAGCTACGAGCGGAGCTGAAGCACCTGCAAAGGCAGCGTGAGGGCTTACACAGCCAGAAATGTGGATCCATGGATCCGGAGATCCAATTGGCCAAAGTCTGTGTGGACCATCAAGAGACCATCTTGGCCATGATGGAAGGCAAAAATTGGCCCCTTCAAGGAGAAGTTTGAAATTGACAGGAGGTTTGGAAGGATGACAAAGATGGAGGTGGAGGAGGAGACCCTCAGTTCTGCCCCCCTGCCCCCCCAGGGAGAGGTAAGCAGCCCCATGCCTTTGCAGGACTCAGGAGGCATGCTGAGGACCATCCAGGTAATGGAGTCTCCTATGCGGGGGGATCAGTTGGTATTTAATGAGGAGGACATTACAGATGATGTACCTGATAAGATAAAGCTGCCAAGTACCATGTTGTGGATAAGACTGTTTTTGTCCCCTTCACTGATGCTGCCAGTCCTGTGTGCAGCAATGTTGTGCCTGCTGATGCTGCCAGTCCTGTGTGCAGCAATGTTGTGCCTGCTGATGCTGCCAGTCCTGTGTGCAGCAATGTTGTGCCTGCTGATGCAGCAAAGCAGCAAGAGTTGCATTTCAAAAGTGTAATTTCTGTGGGGGAACTACAGATATCAGCAGATCCCATTAACCCTTCCTTAGCTGATTCCAATGTTGTTTGGCCCAGTAACTATGACCATTCCTGATGGGAGATTGAACATTTCTGTGACTGATAACAATCCCCCCAGCACCAGTGTGATGGACAATCGTCCTGCTACAGATTCTGCTAATTCAGTTCAGACTGTTGCTAATGCTTATAATAATAACAACATACAGACTAATGTGACTTCAGTGTGGAGCCTTGGCCCTGATAAACCCACGTTTGCTCAGGTGGTACGCTCTGCTCCTGGTAGCTCTGCTCCCAAGCAGGGTTTTCCCCTACAGGCTACCACTTTGGGCAACCCAGGATTGGGTCTTTGGTTTCTGGCCTCTGCTGGGGGTCCCAGACGTAATGTAGTGATTCTGAAATGGGAAGGTGGTGCAGTGCCTCCAGCGTGGCGTGCAGTGGTGGATCTGATTTTGGAGATGGGTTTTGGGGCAAATGACCTGTATGCCTTTATACATGTAGCTAGGACATGGGATTATACGGTTAGCTTCACTAGGCCAGAGGGTCTTGACCTGTTCTGGGAGCGATATGAGGCTCGGTGCAGGTCAAGACCTGAATGGGAAGGTCTGGCCCCAGTTGCGATTTCTCAGAGGTCAACAGTAAAAAAAAATCACAATTATCCTCACTAATGAGAGCATCCCCGCTCGGGATCTAGAGGTTTGGTTAAGGAACTATGGGGAGGTTTTGATTAAGCACAGCAAAATCCTTGATGAGCGTAACATCTGGACTGGGGGATGGTCAGTAACAGTCAGGTTGGCCAGGGATGGGAATGTTGTCCATCACCTGCCCTCCTCAGCTTTCATAGGGAGGGATAGGATGACTATTTTCTACCCTGGTCAGCCAAAGCTGTGTCACCGCTGTGGAGAAAAGGGGCATTTGAGCTCCTCCTGTTCAGCCTTTCATATGTTCAGTGTGTCGGGGTCAGGGTCATATGGCTAAGAAATGCACCCAGATGATCAGGTGCAACCTGTGCCTGCGCCTTGGCCACCCCTACATCAGATGTCCTGAAGCCTTGCACAATATGGAGAAGGAGGTACTTGATGACTTGTCAAGGCTGGACAGGATGGAGGTTGAGGCCCCTGGTGTACCATTCTCCTCTGCGGTGACTGGCTCCCCTGGTCCTGCTCAGGATCCTTCTCCAGTTCCTGTGACCACCCCTGCTGTGTCTGTAAGTATTCCTTCTGTATCTGACTCTGTGTCCCCCCAGCCTCCTGTACCCTCACCTCTTGTGTCAGAACCTTCCAAGTCTGTGCCCCCCGGGTCAGTTACCCCCCCAGGAGTCTACCCCACCTAAGTCTGTCTCAAAGGGAACACCCCCCCACCAGGAGTAGTAGCGAGTACTAAAAAGGTTGCTTCTTCCTCTGTAAAGGAATCTTCTCTAAAGACTCCAAAGAAAAAAACAAGAGATGATGGCATGTCAGAAGCTGACCTGCAGTACCTAGAGGAGAGAAGGAAGGTTGGGAATCGGAAGAAGCAGGCGGTGAGGACGGAACAGGCACTAGTGCCTGTCTCCAGCCGTCATAGGTCCTCTAAGTGGGATATTTCTTCATCTGGAGCTTCTTCTGAGTGTAGTTCCGATTCTGATATGGAGTTTGAGGCGGCCTCAAGAAAGAGAGAGGCTTCTGGTGATGAGCAGCAGAGGGGAGCTAAGAAGCAATCCACCCAATAACCCAAATGGTGGTTCCCCCTCCGTTAAAAGTGGTGACAATAAATGTCGCCAGCATTAAGTCAGTAAGAGCTTTTTCTATGGCCTTCTTTTTGTTCAGCCATTCAGATGCTGAAATTGTATTTTTGCAGGAGACTAGGCTCACCTCCTTGGCAGATATTCATATGGCCCATAGCGAGTGGAGGTATGGTCCATCCTACTGGTCTCTTGCGGCCGAGCCTTACGGCGGTGTTGTTTAAAACCAGCATGGTAACTGTCCAGCGGGTTATTGAGGTGGAGATTGGGAGATGTATGGTCTTAGACGTCCTTGTGGGGGGGCAGGACCTGCGCCTAATTAATTTTTATGGGCCGCACACAAAGTGGGACAGGAAATGCCTTTTTACAAGGATCAAGCCATTTCTTTTTACATCCCGGCAAGTGGTCTTTGGAGGTGACTTTAATACAGTAACTAGGCCCAAGGACAGGAAGGACTTCAAGGACAGGCTGGGATATGATGGCGTTTTTTTTTTTAAATAGTATGGTTAGGGATGCTGGTCTTGTGGATGTGCATATTAAGCACCTCCCAGATGACACGGGGTTCACCTTTCATCGAGGTAGTAGTCAGAGTAGGATAGATAGTTTTTTTTTTTTTTTTTTGAAGGAGACCTCTGCTTTCTCGCCCCCAGTGGTGCAGGCAGTAGAGTTCTCTGATCACTGTATGCTATCTGTGGTCCTGAATGCTTCAGATGCCCCTCAGAGGGGCAAGGGCATCTGGAGATTGAATTTGACTCTACTCAAGGAAGAACATGTTAGAGAATCCTTTGAGGCATTCTTTCAGGCTCAGGTGACCATTCTGGACTTTTGTAGCAGCAAGGCTGAGTGGTGGGAGCTGACCAAAAAGAGGATCGCTGGATTCTTCAGGGGCCTAGCCAATAGAAAACAGTTTAATAAATACATGACCTACCAACGTTTATGGAGGAAGCTGGATATTCTTGTCTCCAGAGGAGGAGATCCTGGAGCAATCTCCGTAGTGAAACTCCTTCTCAGGAAGTGTCAATATGACCGGCATGCCTCTCTGGTTCTAGAGAGGGACTATGGGAAATACCACTCACCTGACCCTTACCAGAACTGCAAACAAGGTGTAGCTGTTAAAACGGTTGTTGGCCTTAAGGACAGTACAGGTTCCTTGACAAAGTCCAGGTCAGGGATCCTGGAGGTCGTGAGATCCTTTTATGCTGACCTTCTTGGGGGGGAAAGAGCTTGACCGTGACAAGATGGACAGCTTTTTGGACTCTACTCCAGGTCTAAATGGTGGAGATGTTCCATTGATGAATTTGACAGAGGAGATCACAGTTGATGAGGTGATGAGGGCAATTGAACAGATTGCCATCAAAAAGTCACCTGGACCAGATGGCTTGATGGCTGAGTTTTACAAAGCCTTTAAGTCTATTCTGGCTCCACATTTGGTAGAGGTTTTTAACAGTTGCCTTGCTGAGGGGATGCTTTCCCCTTCCATGAGGCACTCGGCTGTGATTCTTCTTTCAAAGGGTAAAGATCCTTCGATGATTGAGAATTGGTGCCCTATCAGCCTTCTTAATGTCGATAGAAAGATACTGGCAAAGATTATTTTCTGGAGCCTATCGTCAGTAGCAGAGTCTTTGCTTTCTCGCAGGGGTCAAGTCCTGGGGAAAAAAGTGTGGGAACTCCCACCCAAGATTCACTGCGAATGCGACTACAGGAGACGACCAGACTGCGAATGCGACATGCTACAGGAGATGACCAGACTGTGAATGCGACTAAAGCCCCATACACACGGTCGGACAATCCGCGGACCAGGTCGGTCGGATCCTGTCCGTCATACTTACATACTGTCTGATGTTGGTTTTGCGTACACACGGTCGGACAAAGTTGTCGGAAAATCCGATCATTCTGAACGTGGTGACGTTTGTTGCCTACGACGGGACTACGTAGAGGCTAGTAGCCAATAGCTTTGGTCTTGTAATGTGATCTGAGCATGCGTAGCACTTTGTCCGGTCGGACAACCGTACACACGATCGGATTTGGTGTGATCGGACCGTGTTGTCGGCAAATCTTTCCAGCAGGAGATAAGACTTTGTCCGTCGGACAATCCGACGTACACTGTCCGATGGTGCATACACACGGTCTGATTTTTCAACAACATTGTCCGATCGGACAGAATCCATGAAAAAGTCCGACCGTGTGTATGGGGCTTAAAGGAGATGACCAGACTGCAAATGCGACTACAGGAGACAACCAGACTGCGAATGCGACATGCTACAGGAGATGACCAGACTGCGAATGCGTCATGCTACAGGAGATGACCAGACTGCGAATGCAACTACAGGAGATGACCAGACTGCGAATGCGACTACAGGAGATGACCAGACTGCTAATGCGACTACAGGAGATGACCAGACTGCGAATGCGACTACAGGAGACGACCAGACTGCGAATGCGACATGCTACAGGAGATGACCAGACTGCGAATGCGACATGCTACAGGAGATGACCAGACTGCGAATGCGACTACAGGAGATGACCAGAATGCGACTACAGGAGACAACCAGACTGTGAATGCGACATACTACAGGAGACGACCAGACTGTGAATGCGACATGCTACAGGAGATGACCAGACTGCGAATGCGACTACAGGAGACGACCAGACTGCGAATGCGACATACTACAGGAGACGACCAAACTGTGAATGCGACATGCTACAGGAGATGACCAGACTGCGAATGCGACTACAGGAGATGACCAGACTGCGAATGCGACTACAGGAGACAACCAGACTGTGAATGCGACATGCTACAGGAGATGACCAGACTGCAAATGCGACATGCTACAGGAGATGACCAGACTGCGAATGCGACTACAGGAGATTACCAGACTGCGAATGCGACATTCTACAGGAGATGACCAGACTGCGAATGCGACATGCTACAGGAGATGACCAGACTGCGAATTCGACATACTACAGGAGACGACCAGACTGCGAATGCGACTACAGGAGACGACCAGACTGCGAATGCGACTACAGGAGACGACCAGACTGCAAATGCGACTACAGGAGACGACCAGCATGCGACATACTACAGAAGATGACCAGACTGCAAATGCGACATACTACAGAAGATGACCAGACTGCAAATGCGACTACAGGAGACGACCAGACTGCGAATGCGACATACAGGTGATGACCAGACTGCAAATGCGACATGCTACAGGAGATGACCAGACTGCGAATGCGACTACAGGAGATGACCAGACTGCGAATGCGACTACAGGAGATGACCAGACTGTGAATGCGACATACTACAGGAGATGACCAGACTGCGAATGCAACATGCTACAGGAGATGACCAGACTGCGAATTCGACATACTACAGGAGACGACCAGACTGCAAATTCGACATACTACAGGAGACGACCAGACTGCGAATGCGACTACAGGAGATGACCAGACTGCGAATGCGACTACAGGAGACGACCAGCATGCGACATACTACAGAAGATGACCAGACTGCAAATGCGACATACGACAGAAGATGACCAGACTGCAAATGCGACTACAGGAGACGACCAGACTGCGAATGCGACATACTACAGGTGATGACCAGACTGCAAATGCGACATGCTACAGGAGATGACCAGACTGCGAATGCGACATGCTATAGGAGATGACCAGACTGCGAATGCAGATAGTAGTAGTAGTAGAAGTAGCCAGTTTTAAAATTTAAACCTGTTCTCACCCCCTTTGTAGACCCCCCCCCTTCACATTCCCCCCCTGCCTCCCTTTTATATCACCCCTCCTTCGTCTGATACTTTCCCCCTCCGTCCTTCATAACAGTGCCCTCTTCCCTGTCTTACCTTACACAGGAAACAGCAGCAGATGACATGATAGGCACAGAGCTGACATCGGAAGTGCAGCAAAAGGATGGATAGAGGGCGGGACCTGCCCCAGTTAACTGATTGGTTGCTAGAACTGCTTTGCATTCTATTAACCAATCAGTTAACTGGGCCAGCCCCTGCCCTTCGTGCATTGCTGTGCTGCTCTTCTGATGTCAGCTCTGTGAAGACAACAGAGCTAGCAGGCAGCGGCAGCTGAAGAAAAAAATCAAATCTTAAATGGCGTGACCACGGACTTGGCCCATGATCCGCCATTTAGTGATACCTGTGCTCTGCTAGAGCCTCGGGCGGCTCTAGTCCTGAAGAGGGAACGGCGTTCCTGCTGTGAAAAAAGTGCAGGGACGCCGTTTCCACGCGTTCCCGCTGGACTCGAGCCCTGCTTTCTCGCCATCAGCACTGTTCGGTCCAGGGTAGAAACACCTTCACAGCGGTTTTAGCTGTCCGGGAGGCCTTGGAGCGGTGCAGGGCTGCAGGCTGGGGAAAGTATTTGCTGACATTGGATCAGGCAAAGGCTTTTGATCGTGTTAACCATGAGTACCTGTGGTTGCTCCTTAGTAAGTACGGTCTGCCGGGTGGTTTTGTCGATTGGTTAAAAGTCTTGTATAAGGGGGCAGAAAGCTTTCCTCTTGTTAATGGTTGGGTTGGGCAGTCCTTTGAGGTTGGTTCCAGGGTGTGACAGGGTTGTCCCCTGAGTCCCTTGCTCTATGTGTTTGCAATCGACCCCCTTCATCAGGAGGCTAGAGAGCGGCATGTTGTGTGGGGTGCCAGTGGGGCTCCCGGGTGAGCCACCTTTGAGGGTTGTTGCCTATGCGGACGATGTGTCGGTGATTGTCACTGGGGCAGATGAAGCAGAGGAGGTGGTCTCTCTGACATTGCAGTAATCTGAAGCATCAGGCTCCAAGATCAATCAGGTAAAGAGTGAAGTTTTCTGGATGGGAAAGGAAGGTGAGGGGTTTGATCTCCCGGACACCTTTCCAGTGCCCCAGGAAAGAATTAGGATTCTAGGCATTGAATTCAGACCCGGCGATTATGGCCTCAAAAACTGGGAAGGCAGACTGGAAATTGCCAATACTAAGGTGGTCAACTGGAAGAGATGGAAGTTATCTGAGGGAAAGGGTTGATCTGATTAAGACTTACCTGATTCCGATCTTCTTGTATGTTAGCTTTGTCTGCATCTTGCCAGTGTCTCTCTATGCTAGGGTCAGTAGTGTGTTCTTCCAGATGCTGTGGGGGAACAGACTGAGCCCCATCAAGAGGAATGTCGCCTATCTATCCAGGAGGGAGGGTGGCTTAGGTATGGTCAACCCATTTCTTTTCTTTTCACTGCTATTTCTCAAATGTAACATTGGTTATATGCTTGCAGTGGAACCTCCTGGATGGGTAGGCATATTTAGATCTTGGTTTAGGCCTTTTCTATGACTTTGGGAAGAAGGTGGCCAAGTGAAGAATCGCAGGGGTCATCGTGGTCAGCTACCAGCCTATGTCGCTCCCTGCCTAAAGTTACTGCGGCAGTGGCGATTGTCGGCTGAAGATCTCGGATTGGTTCCAAGGAAAGTCCTTATGAGTTGAGTCTTGAGCGAAGTCTTTCATGACCCACTGGCCTTAAGGGATTGCCCAGGCCCATTTTGGGGGCACGGTTAAGACTGATTAATTTGGACAGAGTACCCCCTAAATTTAGGGATCTGGCCTGGATGTGCTTCCATGGGAGGCTCTATGTACGGGGCAATTTGAAATTCCGCAGTGGGATGGATCGTAGCTGTCCTCGGTAGGAGTGTGCAGGTGAGGAGGAGACTATGGACCATTTTCTGCTACGTTGCCCCTTTAACATAGAGGTGTACAAACAGGTGGGGCGGGCTCTTTGTGTTCCTTTCCTCTCCAGGCTTGGTTATGCTGAGTGGGTGTACGGAGCATTCAGTACTGGTGGGGTTTTTTGTTTGGGTACACTTTTTTTTTTTTTTTAATCAGAAAAAAAAAAACTTTTATTAATAACTTTGCACAGTACATGTTATGAATCATTCGACTTACAGATATGCATGACACACATTTTTGATATCAGGTAAGTGGGATACATTTCCAACAGAGCATACCTATAATGTATTCTTACATATTGTCAACTTTCTTTTTTCTTTTTCCCCTTTATTTTTGTTGTGCAATATCCTTAATCCTTTCTCTCAGCATATACAATAAAACACAGTGAATAACCAACTGAAATAGTAGTGCAATTGTATATAACCTTTGTAGTCCTCGTGTCTTCCCATGTCCCCCAGTATGCATTTTAGAACTTAGTTCTCAGTAAAAGGCAACCGGGTGGAAACAAAAAAGAAAAATTCCTTCCCTCTTTCTTCCCCTTTTTTTCAGCCCAGTAATAGTCTGTCCTTAATCAATTGGTATGGAGCTAGCCCCGGGATCTCCAGCCAGTCCTGCCACAATGAGTAAAATTTCTGCGGTACTTTTCTGTGCTGATATGTTAGCTTCTCCCTAATCAGTAGTCTGTTGACACTCTCCACCCATTGTTTTTTAGTGGGAACTCTTGGTGTTATCCAGCGTTGGGCAATCAGTTTACGCGCTTCGTACAGTAATCTCTGAACTGCTGTTTGTGTGTGTGGAGTTAGTGTTTCGTCTTCAAATATACCCAGCAAACAGACGCCGGGTTCTCTTTGAAGCGTCACTCTATATACTGTGGATATCGTGTCCAGTACCCCTCCCCAATATCTGAAAAGCTTGGGACATTTCCAGAACATATGGAGAAGGTCTCCATGTTCTGTTTCACACTTTGGGCATAAGGGGGAGTCCCTGATTCCCCAGTCATGGAGTCTCTTGGGTGTCCTGTAGGCTCTGTGGAGTAGATACAGGTGAGACATTTTATGGGATGCAGAGACTGAAACTAGGGGAGCAGCCGCCAGGCATAGCTCCCAACTTTCCCCATTAATGGGACCGATATCCTCCTCCCACCTCTGCCTACATGGTAGTTTGGCAGGATCTTGTATTTGTGCGAGGAGGGTACCGTAGCAGCTGGAGATCATGCCCTTCTTGTCCTGTCTCATGAGGATATTTCTAATTATTGCGTGGTCTGTCTGTCTCATTGTATTGGTTTTTGCTTGCGTCTGCAGGGCGTGACGTAATTGTAGGTATTTATAGAAATTGTTGTTTGGGATCCCATATTCCGCTTGGATCTCAGAGAACAATTTGAGGGTGGGTCCATTATGAAGTTGGGAAATGAATCTAATACCCGCCTCCTCCCAGTCTCTAAAGCCTTTAAGTTTTTGTAGTTCTTTATATTGTCTATTACGCCATATGGGAGTGCATTCCAGGTACCCTTTTATCCCCAGGGCCTGTTTTATGTATTTCCATAGCATATTCAGTAGTTTAACAGTGGGGGCCCTAGGGTCCAGGTGTAGATATCCAGCCTCCAGTCTAGTAAGTGCGGTTTCGCAGGCCTCCCCTGTGTCCAGTATTTTACCAATAGGGTCGTCCAGATCCAGATTACCCCAGCCCCCTAGCTGTTGTAGCTGTGAGGCTAGGAAATATGTCCTGGGATGGGGGACTGCCATTCCCCCCTCATCCTTGTTATACTGCAATGTTGACAGCTTAATTCTGGCTGATTTTTTCCGCCATATCAGTTCCCTAAATTGTGATTCTATTCTTGCGAACCACCTCCTAGGGATCCACACCGGGGAGTTATGGAATATGTAAAGTAACTGTGGTGTCCAGACCATTTTGATAAGGTTTACGCGTCCGGCTACGGCTAGGGGCAGTTTGCACCAAGATGTGCATTTTTCTCGGAATTTACTAAGCAGGGGTGTTAAGTTATGTTCAAGGTATTGTGATGGGTCAGGGGCTACCTGGATTCCTAGGTATTTAAATGCTGTCACTATCTGAACTGATTCTGCACAGCTCAGTAGCGGAGTGTCTAGTTTGTCAAGTGGCATCAGTACTGATTTATCCCAGTTGATGGAGAAGCCTGATAGTTCCCCAAACGTCATAATAAGAGTCATCACTGCCTGCAGTGAGCCCTGAGTGTCTCCTAGGTACAGTAGTGTGTCATCAGCGTACATAGACACAACATCCGTGCCTGTGGGTCGTTGGAATCCTACAATGTCTGCGTCTCCTCTTATCCTAGCTGCCAGTGGTTCCAATGCTAAGGCAAACAGCAGGGGTGACAAGGGGCATCCCTGCCGGGTGCCTCTAAATAACTGGAAGGGTTCCGACAGCTCCCCATTTACTCTGAGTCTTGCGGTAGGTTTCGCATATAATAGTTGTACCCATTTAATAAAGGTATCTCCCAGGCCTGCAGTCTTAAGTACCTTCCACAGATAGGGCCACTCGACGCTGTCGAAAGCCTTAGCTGCGTCTAGCGAAAAGATAGCTCTATTGCCCGTGTTAGTTGTTGGAATTTGTAAGTTCAAGAAGAGCCTCCTTATATTTTGCGCCGTACATCTGGTGGGGATGAACCCAGATTGGTCTCTATGTATTAATTTGTGTATAACCTTAGCTAATCTATTCGCTAGGACGCGGGCCAGTAGTTTGACATCCGCAGTCAGCAAAGATATGGGTCTATACGATCCTGGAGACTTGGGCTCTTTGCCCGGTTTCAGCAGGACCACTATGATGGCCTCATTCATAGAGCTTGGAAGGGACCCCTTCTCGAGTGCCTCTATATAAACTTTCAAAAGATTGGGGAGCAGAGTATCGGCATACCTCTTGTAAACTTCAGACGGTAACCCATCTAGCCCTGGTGATTTATTGTTCCGGGATTGTGTCAGTGCTATCTCTAGTTCTTCCTCTGTAATTGGCGCGTCAAGCATGGCCGCATCATTAGTTGGCAGGACTGGGAGGTCACCCTTTTCTAAGAAATTCTCTATTGCCTCCTCAGTGGGATTCACTTTAGCTGTATATAGATCTGCATAGAACTCTTTGAATATCCGTACAATGTCCGGGGTCAAGGAGTGTTCGACTCCCTGTGCGTCACAGATAGCTGAAATAGTGGAGGAGGATTGTTGTGTTCGCGCCATTACCGCTAACATGTGCCCAGTTGCCTCCCCCTCCTCAAAATGCGACTGTTGGAGAAAAAAACGTTTATTTTCTGCTAGCTGTAATGCCAGTTGCTTGGACATTGATTGTGCCCCCAGCCATGCCCTTTTTGTATCCTCTGTGGGATTAGCAATGTAGTTGTTTTCAGTTTCAGTGACCATCCCTCGCACCGTCATCTCCCATGCCTTGGTGTCAGTTTTAATGCGGTTTATTGATTTTATGAATTGTCCCCTCACAAAGGCCTTCATTGTGTCCCATACTATATCTAAAGTCGCTGTACCAACATTCTCCTGAAAGAATAGTTTGAGCATGTCCCTTATTGGGTCAGGCTCTGGGAACAGTGAGAGCCAGAAGGGATTGAGTCTCCAGACTGGGCTTTTAACTATATCCGGGAATAAAACGGAGATGCGTAGCGAGGAATGGTCAGAGATATGTCTATCAGTGTATTCTGAGGATATGACTCGAGGTAGCATTTTATCATTGCCCAGGCCAATATCAATTCTAGACAAGCCTCCGTGGGAGGCCGAGTGGCAGGAGTACCTTCGTACATCCGGATGTCTGCTACGCCAGACATCCGTCAGTCCCAGCTCCTCTAGCACTCTGGCAAAAGGTGTTTGTCCTTTTGCCCCTAGTGCAACACTTTGGGGAGCGAGGAGCTTGTCTTTGAAATGGTTCAAGTAATTATTAAAATCCCCTACTGCGAGCAGGGGTACTTCTGGGTATTGTGCCATGAATTTTGCCAGGCTACCAAGCACTCTGGCTGAGTATGGTGGCGGTACATATATATTCGCAAGTATGCAAGTCAGACCATATATTTTACACAATATAAATATGAATCTACCCCCCGGATCAATTAATTTCTGGACACTTTGGAACCGGACTCCTTTACGTATGAGTATGCTTACCCCCCTGGAGTAGGACGAGTATGTGGAGTGGAACTGCACCTCATAGGCGCGTGGGCTTAAATTAGGAGGTGGGTCAGCCTGGAAATGCGTCTCTTGCAAACAAACAATGCTGGCCTTCATTGATTTAACATATCTAAGAACCGCAATTCTTTTTACTGGGGTACCTAAACCTTGCACATTCCATGACAGTACATTTAGCTCAACCGCCATCTGGGGATTCTAGAAGTAAAGACAAAATAATGCATTGCATCCAGTATGATACATTAGGGTAGCAGACTGTTTTCCTGTGGGGGAATAAGAAGACATACGCTAGTACAGTACCATTACCCGGTGTACAATGAGACATCTGGATTGAGATCAGTTCCACGGTTTCCGTTCGTTGCGTCTCTGAGAGGACCTGGAGAAGACACAAGATCAAACAGTACATGTTGTGACCGCAAAAGGTCACTTGCTGAATGGAAAATAACTTGCGGGGCCAACAGGGCTCCCAGCCACTTGGGCTATTCAACAAACTGTTTCCTTGCATCCGCGCAAAAAGGGGGGGGAAGGCGGAGGAAACTCCCTTACAACCCTAGGGTTAGTTCTCCAAGGAGTCTCACTTCAGCCGTACGTGTAAGATGTGCCGCTTTGTGCGTAGTAGGTATAGGTAGTAGGTCTCCTTCACCGCCTTGCTATCAGGAAGTGTCATAAATCCGGTGTGGACTAAGGAAAAGGAAAGGGATCGAAATAACCCCGGACTCTTATCAGCTTCTGTGGCAACCTTGGGTACATCTGCAGGGTATCGGTGAACTCCAGTGTCCTTGAGGGGAGAGTTGTCAGGCTGGTGCGTTGCGCTGCGCTCGGTTGGCTTTGAGTGCTCTATCCTCTCTGTCTAGCCACTGTGCAGCGGCTGTAGGCCGTTCAAAAAAGTGGGTTTCCCCCAGTGCAACTACCCTAAGCCGGGCCGGGTATAACATAGCATATGGTAGG
This sequence comes from Lithobates sylvaticus, assembly GCA_028564925.1. Classification (NCBI taxonomy): domain Eukaryota; kingdom Metazoa; phylum Chordata; class Amphibia; order Anura; family Ranidae; genus Lithobates; species Lithobates sylvaticus. The sequence continues at coordinate 784,677,032 of CM053026.1, forward strand.
TTGAGGTCCCTCAACCGTTTCTTCACATCAATAAATTGTGCGCGTTGCTTCTGCAGCTCCGCAGAGAAATCTGGGTATAGTGAGACCTTGGAATTTTCAATGTTAATTGTTCCGCCCATGGTTCTGGCTCTGGACAGTATGGCATCTCTGTCTTTGTAGTTGAGCAATTTAAAGAGAAAAGCCCGTGGGTGGTTGCCTGGTGGTAGTGGCCTGGATGGGACCCTGTGCGCCCTTTCAACCGCAAAGAGCGGGGAAAATGCGTCTTTGCCGAACGTTGCGATCAGCCAGTCCTCAATGAATGTAACTGGGTTTTTGCCCTCTGCCTTTTCAGGGATGCCTATGGCGCGTATATTGTTTCGCCTCATGCGATTTTCCAGGTCATCCAGGCGGGCCGCATGGCGGTCGGTGAGGTGGCAGTTATATTGTAAGTCTCTCTGCATAGGGGGTATGTCATCTTCTAGTGCACTCACTCTGCCCTCAATGGCTGCTGTGCGCTCCCTCAACTTCTGCATGTCCTGTCTCACAAAGGATATTTCTGCTTTCACTCCCTTCACTTCATTTGCTAACGTAGAGATGGACATATTACATGCAGTTACAGCAGAGAAGATGTCCCTAAGTGTGGGCTCTGAGTTATCAGGAAGAGGGGGAGTGGATCTGGGGCCTGCATGTGAATTTCTTGGTGTACTCACAGTTTGCCATTCAGGGGACAATCCACTCGCATCCTCTAGCGGGACTGTGTCATCCGCAGCCGAATATTCTCCTGAGGCATCTCCCGGATCTGGTGGAGAAGATGTGGTGCCTTTGGGAGCCTTTCCTCCAAACAGGAGCTTTTGAGCAGCCTCCCTGTACTGGTCCCTGGAGCTGCGTTGTGGCAAGGCGCCATCTTGGGCCATTTCTTCATGCAGGCCCCGGTTGTCTTTCGTCCGTTTTGCCATGGTCCGGCGGCGTTTATCGGTCCGGTATGCGGGTCGCTGGTACCGCGGGATCGTTGCGGTTCCGATGCCGGTCGATTTGGGTCAGGATGGGGTGGTAAGCAGGATGATTGCCAGGATTTTCGGCGGAGCAGGAGGTAAGTGCGACCGTCTACATGTGCCGCTCGGCCACGCCCGGGTACACTTTTTTTAGTTAGTCTAGTAGTTCGTTATTTCACCTGGAATGCACAGTGTCAGGTCTGCACTCGGCATAATATCCTTCCTGTTGAGGTGGTGGTGTATGACATTCTGCATGAGGCGGGGAAGATTTGGGTGCTTGAGAGAGACAAGCGGAGTCAGGGGGCTTGGTTGAAGGCGTGGAGGGGTTTCAAGCCTCCCTGACTGCCAGGAGTCTCTTTCCCGGGTGTGGCTGTCTGTCTCTTATCACCCTAGATTATTATTTTTATAAATTTTTGATAAATGGCTGCGTACATAGGTGATGGGTTGTGCCCCTTCTTTTGATTTCTGTTGAAGTTTTGTACTATGGTTTTGTTTTTTACTTTTGTATAAAATTGGTTGCTTTATTCTTTGCCCATTGCCCAGATTTTTGGACAACAAGGTCCGATCACACCAAATCCGATCGTGTGTATGGTAGTCCGACGGACAAAGTGCTACGCATGCTCAGATCACATTACAAGACCAAAGCTATTGGCTACTAGCCTCTACGTAGTCCCGTTGTAGGCAACAAACGTTACCACGTTCAGATTGATCGGATTTTCCGACAACTTTGTCCGACCGTGTGTATGCAACACCAACATCGGACAAAGTATGACGGACATGATCGGATAATCCGCGCGTGTGTATGGGGCTTACCTCTTGTTCACCTGTTGGAGCATACGCTGCGTGGGATAATGGACAGGGCACTTGAGGCAGAACAGAGGCAGGAAGAGGAGGACTTCCTTGCCTCTCAAGACCCCCTTTATCCAGACAGTGTTCCTTCTGTCCCACCCATCACACAGGAAGAGGATGAGCAGGAGGAGGAGGAGGAGGAGGATTGTGTGAGCATGGAGGTGGAGCCTGGCACTCAGCATCAGCAGCAGCAGTCTTTTAGGGATGATGTACAGTCCCAACAAACCAGTGGACTTGTACGTGGCTGGGAGGAGGTGGCTGGCGATCATGTCGTCCTCAGTGACCCAGAAGACTCTGGACCGAATGCCTCAGCTAACCTACGTTGCATGGCCTCCCTGATCCTGCAAAGCCTGCGGAAGGATCCTCGTATTCTTCGGATCAAGGAGAAGGACCATTACTGGCTGGCCACTCTCCTTGATCCACGGTACAAGGGTAAGGTTGCGGACCTTATCTTGCCGTCGCAGAGGGAGCGCAGAGGATGAGACATCTCAGGGAGGCCTTGCAGAAAGGTCTGTGCAACGCGTTCCCAGAAACTGGGAGGTTACAAACTCCTGGTCCTGGACGACGAGTTGCTGAGGCTTCGGTCAGTAGCAGAAGGAGTGGTGGGGAAGGTGGACGACTGACCGATGCGTTCAGACAATTTTTTAGTCCGCAGCCCCAAGGTATGATTGGTTCCAGCAACCATCGCCAGCGTCTGATATACATGGTGCAGGAATACCTAGGGGCAAGGTCAGACTTGGACACCTTTCCCACCGAAAATCCTCTGGCTTACTGGGTCTTGAGGATGGATCACTGGCCAGAGCTTGCACAGTATGCAATTGAGCTACTGGCCTGTCCTGCATCCAGCGTTCTTTCGGAACGCACATTCAGTGCTGCTGGAGGATTTGTCACGATCACAGGGTGCGCCTGTCCACCGACTCGGTTGATCGACTGTCCTTCATAAAGATGAATCAGTCTTGGATCACCACCAGCTACCAGGCACCTGAAGCGGATATAACTGAATAATTTATAATGTCACATCCCTTCAAGACTGCCTATGCTGATGCTGAGTGACTGTCCTGTTATGTTCACTGACTATCCTCTTCCTCCTCCTCAATGATCCATTCCTTGATAGCTTGGAAGAACATTTTTGTTTCTGGGTGCCACCACACCAGTGCCTTAGGCACAATTTTTCAGCCCCTGTTTAACAGGGGCATGTAATTACAATTTTTTAAGCAATGCTTTGCAACAGGTCTGACTGCTGTGCTCCAAGTACAGTATCTGTGAGGGGTAGCAGTGTTGTGGCACCAGCACCAATGCCTAAGGCACAATTTTTCAGCCCCTGTTTAACAGGGGCGTGTAATTACAAATCTTGATCTAATAGTTCACAGCAGGGCCCATTCCTGCGCCCACCAAGAGTAACTGTGAGGGCTTACAGTCTTGTGGCAACACCGTCCACCACCACCACCAAAGGCCCAATTTTTCTGCCCTGTTCAACAGGTGCATGTAATTACAAATCTTGATCTAATAATTCAGAGCAGGGCCAATTCCTGTGCCCACCAAGAGTAACTGTGAGGGCTTACAGTCTTGTGGCACCACCACCACCACCACCAAAGGCCCAATTTTTCTGCCCTGTTCAACAGGTGCATGTAATTACAAATCTTGATCTAATAATTCACAGCAGGGCCAATTCCTGTGCCCACCAAGAGTAACTGTGAGGGCTTACAGTGTTGTGGCTACACCAACATCTAATGGGGCAAATTTCTGCAGAGTATATACGGCAGGCCCCTACTTTCAAACATCCAACTTACAAACGACTCCTACTTGCAAACGGAAGGAGAAAACAGGAAGTGAGAGGAAATCTACCCCTAGGAAGGGAAATTCCATCCTGTTACATTTAATTTGGGAAAAAGGTATCTCCTCTATACTGATGCTTTATCACCAATACTTGTTTCAATTAAAACCCCACTTTTCCAAAAACATTTGTCATTGGGACGGAAAGTGAGGTGAAATGTTCTGAACAGATGTGCAAAGACAGCAAATGTTCTCCAAAAATCTTAAAAATAGATTTTTTTGGGATGGAGCTACACTTCAAAATGTACCTGTTCAGATTCTACTTAAGAACAAACCTACAGTCCGTGTCTTGTTTGCACCACCTATATACTGCTGTTCAGAGTATATAGGGTTGTAGGTATAGGGTTTTATTTTGGGTGCAGGGTCCCCCTTAATATCCATACAAGACCCAAAGGGGCTGGGGGGGGTTGATGGGGTAGCCATGCCATTTTTCTCAAGGATTTTCAGCCATATGGTGGCCAGAACAAGACATGACATTAAAGCCGCAAGTGGTTTTAAATGGCTTATTTTTTTCCTTTACAAATGTCATTTTGTGCAGGGACAGTTCTAAACACAGGAAACACATGTCACTTCACAGGCATACATTAGACACCCCCCAGGTACCATATTTAAAGGAAAATTTCACTTTTTTTTTTTCACTTTATGCATCATTAAAATGACTGCTCCCGAAAAAACGTTAGTTTTTAAAAGTTCTTTTTGCATTGATATATGTCCCCTGGGGCAGTACCCGGGTCCCCAAACCTGTTTTATGACATTAACATGCATATTGGTCGTTATAATTAGCAATTTTGATTTTGAACGTTCGCGTCCATTGTAACGAATAGGGTTCGAAAATTTGCGCAAACTTTCGGTCCGTTCGAAGGTTCTGGTGCGAACCGAACCCGGGGGTGTTCGGCTCATGCCTAGTCATTGGCTGTCCCACAGTACATCGTGCCCAGCCGCCACTACTTTTCCAGATGAGCTATCCCTTCCCTGCACAACCAAGTGGGGGACAAAATCAGGTGTGCACTGCGCAACGCCATCTGTGGCAAGGTCCACCTAACTACGGATGCGTGGACCAGTAAGCACGGTCAGGGACGTTATATCTCCCTAACAGCACACTGGGTAAATGTAGTGGCGGCTGGGCCTGAGGTGGATAGCAGTTTGGCGCATGTCCTTCCACCACCGAGGATTGCAGGGCACTTCAGTTTGCCTCCTGTTGCTAACTCCTCCTACTCCGCCTCCTCATCCTCTACCACCTCCTCATCCGGTCAGCGTAACACCTTCACCACCAACTTCAGCACAGCCAGGGGTAAACGACAGCAGGCAGTTTTAAAACTTTCCTGTTTGGGGGAAAAACCCCACACCGCGCAGGAGTTGTGGAGGGACATGGAACAACAGACCGATGAGTGGTTGGTGGCAGTGAGCCTCAAGCCCGGCCTGGTGGTGTGCGATTAAAGGGCAAAATCTCGTAGCAGCTCTGGGCCTAGCCGGTTTCATGCACATCACTTGCCTGGCGCATGTGCTGAACTTGGTGGTCCAGAGGTTTCTTAAGAATTACCCCGATATGCCAGAGCTGCTGCAGAAAGTGCGGGCTGTCTGTGCGCACTTTCGGCGTTCTCACCCTGCTGCTGCTCGCCTGTCAGCGCTGCAGCGTAACTTCGGCCTTCCCTCTCACCGTCTCATATGTGATGTGCCCACAAGGTGGAACTCCACCTTGCACATGCTTGCCAGACTGTGCGAGCAGCAGCAGGCGATAGTGGAGTTTCAGCTGCAGCACGCACGCGTGAGTCGATCTGCGGAACAGCACCACTTCACTGCCAATAACTGGGCCTCCATGCGAGACCTGTGTGCCTTGTTGCGCTGTTTCGAGTACTCCACCAACATGGCCAGTGCCGATGACGCCGTTCTCAGCGTTACTATCCCAGTTCTATGCTTCCTTGAAAAAACGCTTCAGCCGATGATGGAAGAGGATGTGGCACAGGAGGAGGAGGAGGAAGAGGGCTTATTTTTAAGGCTTTCAGGGCAGTCATTTACAAGTGGCTACGAGGGTGGGTTCCTACACCAACAAGCGCCAGGTACACAATTGTCCAGCAGCAAGGGCACAGTTCTGGAGGATGACACGGTGGAGGATGAGGAGGAGATGGAGGAGGAGGAACCATGTTCACAGCAGGGTGGCACCCAGACCAGCTCATGTCCATCACTGGTGCGTGGCTGGGGGATACAGAGGACACAGACGATACACCTCCCGCAGAGGACAGCTTTTCCTTGCCTCTGGGCAGCCTGGCACACATGAGCGATTACATGCTGCAGTGTCTCTGCAACGACCGCCGAGTTTCCCACATTTTAACTGGTGCTGATTACTGGGTGGCCACCCTGCTGGATCCCCGTTACAAGGACAATGTGCCGTCCTTAATTACCTCACTGGAGCGTGATCGTAAGATGCGCGAGTACAAGCGCACGCTGGTAGACGCGCTGCTGGTGGCATTCCCACTTGACAGCGGGGGTACGGTAGAAGCACAAGGCGAAGGCAGAGGAGGAGGAAGAGGTCATCAACGCAGCCGGGGCACCGCCAGACCCTGGGAAGGCAGGGTTAGCATGGCCGGAATGTGGAAAAGCTTTGTCAGCACGCCACAACAACCAGCACCACCAGCTGAGATGGAACGTCTTAGCAGGAGGCAGCATTTCACCAACATGGTGGAGCAGTATGTGTGCACACGCCTACACGTACTGAATGACGGGTCTGCCCCCTTCAACTTCTGGGTCTCCAAATTGAACACATGGCCTGAGCTTGCCCTTTACGCCTTGGAGGTGCTGGCCTGCCCTGCAGCCAGTGTATTATCTGAACGTGTATTTAGCATGGCAGGGGGCGTTATCACAGACAAGTGCAGCCGCCTGTCCAGAGCCAATGTGGACAAGCTCACGTTCATTAAAATGAACCAGGCATGGATCCCACATGACTTGTCCGTACCTTGTGCAGAATAGACACATATACCGGTGTTCTGACAAAAACTGTCTGGCCATTGGATAGTGTCCGGCCACTTACTGCGCAGGCGCAGTGCTTGCGCAGTGCGGAGGACAAGGAGATTCACAAAATCTCCAAAGATGAACGTCGCCTGCGCAGTGAGTGCAGGTTCAAGCCCCACCATCCAAGTGGAAATACGGTAGCACATAGTAACAGGGCCCCTCACGGGCTCGCTTGGCTAGGCTTCAACCTCGGATGATGTGGCTTGAACCTGGAGTCACCGTGCATCGTCTTCGGAGAGTTTTGAAATCCCCTTGTTCTACGTACTGAGAAAATGCAGTACAGGGCGGACACTATGCGACGGGGGACAGAATTCGACACATCATTCACCACTAGCCTTACCCAGCCATTGTTGTATTTTTGAACCAGTGTTGGCTACCTCGTCCTCCTCCACCGCCGCTTCCACCTACACCGCCACATCCACTGCCACCTCAACCCCCTACTCCATATGGACCTTGTCCTCCTAGGTCAAGATTATAATTTTTTCATTTTTTTCATTTCCAAGTATTTTATTTTCCCACTATCTTATCCATTAAATTGGATATTTTTTTCCAGAAAGTGCATATTCTGGGGCATTTCCACCGTATGTGCGGCATCGTGCTATTGAGTTTCTGAGGTTCTTAATGACTTCCTGTACCTCTTCTGCTGAGAAGGGGGCCTCCAGCATTTTATTTTTATTTTTTATTTCTTTTATGTTATTTTAAGTTATTTCCCTATCCACATTTGTTTGCAGGGCACTTGCCATGCTCTTAACAACATTTTGTTGCCATTTGCAGCCCTCTAGCCCTTTCCATTACTTTTTTACAGCCATTTTAGTCTTGACAAGTTTGGGTCCCCATTGACTTCAATGGAGTTCGGGGTCAAGTTCGGTCCCGAACCCGGACTTTTTTCCGAAGTTCGGCCGAACCCGAACATCCAGGTGTCCGTTCAACTCTAGTCCCAGCATCTTATGTTGTGGCCGATCGCGAGTATCTGATGGCGCGAAAGAAGGTAAGAATGGCAGGGACAGCTGGGAGGGACTTGCTTGTACACGGTGGGGGCTTGAGCTTATGAAACGATTGAACAATTTCTCATCTATTGAGGATGGGATGTTTTCATGTAACTGTTGAAGCTACAAGGAAGTTCCCACAATCCAAGGGGGGTCCTGGGAATTCATAAATAAAGATTGCTATACCTGAATCGGGGATACTAGTGACAAAGTTCAGGCCCATATGGATGGGGCTTGGATCCCTGAGAGGCAAAGCCAGAGCTATAGCTAGTGAAGGTTGGAAACATTTTAAGGGTCTGGGAATCTGTGGGGATTTCATTTTAAATTTTTGCAGTGGATCATAGTTGAAGGAAGTAGGGGTATGTTTACTCATGTTGTTTTCGTTTCTCTTCCTTATATATATATATCGTGATGAGGTGCTCCTGTTGCCTAATTGGACGCGTGACCAGAGCCAGACAACCACATCTTCCTCGATGAGAACCCCCAAAGCCGACCCACAAACAAGACACAGAGGATCCCAGACTGACCGACGACTACTACAGCTCACCATGTCATCTCTACTGAAGAACAGAGTCTACATGTCAAGCCGTGTTTTCCTTGTTATGGACTCATATGGACTGTAAGGGCTGATTCACTTCCAGGTGTAAGAAGATCAAGTTTAATCGAGGGACACATGGGAGGATATGACCAAGAGGAGGAGCTGTTGTGGAAAATTGTATTAATGCATGTTGTCAGATGCCCCCCAGTGTCAGTTTTGCTGTAATACACTCATGTGAGGGTATTCACTAGGGATGAGCTTCGAGTTCGAGTCAAACTCATGTTCGACTCGAACATTGCCTGTTCAGCAAACAATTTGGGGTGTTTGCGGCAAATTCGAAAAGCCGCGAGCACCCTGTAAAAGTCTATGGGAGAAATCTCAAGTGCTAATTTTAAAAGCCTATATGCAAGTTATTGTCATAAAAAGTGTTTGGGGACCTTGGTCATGCCCCAGGGGACATGTATCAATGCAATTTTTATATTGCAGTGATTTTAAGTGAAACAATAAAAGTGTAATATTCCTTTAAATTTCGTACCTGGGGGGTGTGTATGGTATGCATGTAAAGGGGGCGCATGTTTCCCGTGCTTAGAACTGTCCCTGCACAAAGTGTCATTTTTGCAGGAAAAAAAGCTATTTAAAGTCACTCGCGGCTATAATGAATTGCCGGCTCCCGTCATTGATAAAAAAAAAAAGCATGGGGGTCCCCTCAAATTCAATTACCAGGCCCTTCAGGTCTGGTATGGATATTAAGAGGAACCCCAGGTCAAATAAAAAAAAAATGATGTGGGGTCCCCCTAAATATCCATACCAGACCCTTCAGGTCTGGCATGGATTTTAAGGGGAACTCCACGCCAAATTTAAAAAAAAAATGGCACAGGGGTCCCCCTCATAATCCATACCAGACCCTTATCTGAGCACGCAACCTGGAAGGCCGCAGGAAAAGAGGGGGGGACAAGAGAGCGTCCGCCCTCCTGAACCGTACCAGGCCACATGCCCTCAACATTGGGAGGATGCTTTGGGGGTCTGTGACCCCTCAAAGCACCATGTCCCCATGTTGATAAGGAAAAGGGCCTCATCCACACAACCCTGGCCGGTGGTTGTGGGGGTCTGCGGGCGGGGGGCTTATCAGAATCTGGAAGCCCCCTTTAACAAGGGGACCCCCAGATCCCACCCCCCCTGTTTGAAATGGTAAGGGGGTACAAAAGTACCCCTACCATTTCATAAAGAAAGTGTAAAAAATAGTTAAAAAACACACAGACACTGTTGGGAAAAGTCATTTATTAAAAATAAAAAAAAGATTCCAGCGATGGTAATCCACTCTTGCTATCCAGCGATGGCTGATCTCTTCTCCGGGGTCCAGCGATGGATGATTTCTTCCGACGTCCAGCACTGCATGTCCTGTCTCCACGGAGACACTGAGGGAATTCCGTCTGCAGAGGAGGACTGGGCCAGCCACTCTTGCTATCCAGCGACGGGTGTTCTGTTCTCCGGGGTCCAGCAATGGCTGATCTCTTCCGACGTCCAGCGCTGCGCGTCCTGTCTCCGCGGAGACACTGAGGGAATTCCGTCTGCAGAGAAGGACCGGGCCGGCCATATCACCTTACCCTACCCCCCTCTGACGCAACACAAGGGGGAAGTTAGTATTCACCTGTGACATACGGGTGGCCCCGCCCCCTCTGATGTAACGGAAACCTGCATTACATTAGAGGGGGCGGGGTCACCCTTACATCACTGGGGAAGCCTGGGTTTCCCCAGTGACATACGGGTGACCCCGCCCCCCTCTGATGTAACGCAGGTTTCCGTTACATCAGAGGGGGGCGGGGTCACCCGTACGTCACAGGGGAATACCAGCTCCCCCTTGCGTTGCGTCAGAGGGGGCGGGGTCAGGTGATATGGCCGGCCCGGTCCTTCTCTGCAGACGGAATTCCCTCGGTGTCTCCGTGGAGACAGGACGCGCAGCGCTGGACGTCGGAAGAGATCAGCCATTCCTGGACCCCGGAGAACAGACAGCCCGTCGCTGGATAGCAAGAGTGGATTACCACCGCTGGAATCTTTTTTTTTTTTTAATAAAGGACTTTTCCCAACGGTGTCTGTGTGTTTTTTAACTATTTTTTACACTTTCTTTGTGAAATGGTAGGGGTACTTTTGTACCCCCTTGCAATTTCAAACAGGGGGGGCGGGATCTGGGGGTCCCCTTGTTAAGGGGGCTTCCAGATTCTGATAAGCCCCCTGCCCGCAGACCCCCACAACCACCGGCCAGGGTTGTGGGGATGAGGCCCTTCTCCTCATCAACATGGGGACATGGTGCTTTGAGGGGTCACAGACCCCCAAAGCATCCTCCCAATGTTGAGGGCATGTGGCCTTGTACAGTTCAGGAGGGGGGCGCTCTCTCGTCCCCCCTCTTTTCCTGCAGCCTGCCAGGTTGCGTGCTCGGATAAGGGTCTGGTATGGATTTTGAGGGGGACCCCCACGCCATTTTTTTTAAATTTGGCACGGGGTTCCCCTTAAAATCCATGCCAGACCTGAAGGGCCTGGTAATTGAATTTGGGGGGACCCCCACGCTTTTTTTTTTTTTTTATCAATGACTGTTCTCTGTATTATGGGAGCCAGCAATTCATTATAGCCGCGAGTGATTTTAAATAGCTTTTTTTCCTGCAAAAATTACACTTTGTGCAGGGACAGTTCTAAGCACGGGAAACATGCGCCCTTTTACAGGCATACTATACACACCCCCCAGGTATGAAATTTAAAGAAATATTACACTTTTATTGTTTCACTTTAATTATTAAAATCACTGCTCCTGAAAAAAATGCAGTTTTCAAAACTTTTTTTTGCATTGATACATGTCCCCTGGGGCAGGACCCGGGTCCCCAAACACTTTTTATGACAATAACTTGCACATAAGCCTTTAAAATTAGAACGTTCGAGTCCCATAGACTTTAATAGGGTTTTAAAGTTTACATGAGCTTTAGGTCTGTTCTCAGGTTCTGGTGCGAACCGAACAGGGGGGTGTTCGGCTCATCCCTAGTATTCACACACACAGACGTTGGTGGAAGACCATTGGATATGAAACCTTCCCTTGGACACGGATGATCTGTTTGCTATTCTCATGTTGTTTATTTATGCCTCACCAGGGAACTGGCCACTCCATGGTGACCGCATTTAAACTCCTAAGTGAGCAGATCAGTGTATTTGGGAATCATAGTATAACTATACAGAATTATGGCCCACTGGGCCATGGTTTGGTATGGTTCGCATCACTGGTAGCAGTGAGAATGTGCGCACGGCTGTGTTCAAAGCCAGGTGCTTGCCACATGGTTTTGCAAACAGCCATCTGCACAAGTCACTACTGTATTTCTGTTTGAATGTATACATGTCTGTGATTGGTTCTTTTGAAGGAAAACAAATGTCTGATTGGCTGTCTGTAAAGACACCACATCCTTCTCCATTGTATTGTATTGCATTGAGGTGACAATCCTTTGTAATTTATTTTGTTGTCTGTGAATAAAAGAAGGAAGCTGGCTCAGAGAGGGGGGCAGATGCTGAGATGATGACGTAAGAATGTGGTAATGTCTGTTTATGGGAACGGGGAACCAGGGGAGACATACGATCAGAAGGCACATTATATCATTAGATTGAAGGGCGCTTATTAGCGCAATAGTGTGGTGGAATATCCACGACAGTCCTATACCACAGGCAGCTGCAGCAGTTACAGTTGGTGTATTGTGCCACCTGCACCGTGTACACCTGAAGCTACCCCAATTGCCCGTTTTGTTCTGGTCCTATACTACTGGCAGCTGTAGCAGTTATAGTCAGAGTATTGTGCCACCTGCACAGTGAAAACCTGAAGCTACCCCAATTGCTGGTGTTGTTCTGTTCCTATACCACAGGAAGCTGTAGCAGTTACAGTTGGTGTATTGTGCCACCTGCACAGTGTACACCTGAAGCTACCCCAATTGCTGGTGTTGTTCTGTTCCTATACCACAGGCAGCTGTAGCAGTTACAGTTGGTGTATTGTGCCACCTGGACAGTGTACACCTGAAGCTACCCCAATTGCTGGTGTTCTCATCTCCTGCAGGCCATTAGTATGTCGGGAAGGCCAACAAGGAGAGTGTAGCAGAGCATCCCAGAGAGATCCAGGAAAAGTCCTGTTCAGGGTTTATACCTCTCCCACGCTCCTCTCATACACATTCAGAAATCTCTGATCCATGATCCAGTTCGGGTCTTGGTCCTCTTCCCCAGGCTAATTTAAGCTCACCTGAGCAGACAGCCTTTGCTCTCTGCCTGGGACACACAGACACTGCTGGTCTGTGAAGAGCAAAAGGTTGGTAAAAGCTGTTAAGAAGTTTATGCAGAAACTGGAAAGCGGTAGGCTTGCTCAGCCTGATAATTAGGGCCTGCATATTGTGTAGTTAGAGTCGAGACATGGCTAGGATTTTGTTTTGCTATTTCTGTTCTTATTTGTTTTCTGGAACACTGTACAGCACCTGTATATAGACTTGCATATAACACAAATAAACACAGCACTGTTTGTCACTACCTCACTGGATTTGGTATCTGTGCCTGAACAACTGCTCATCCCAGGGAGCTTTGTACCTGCTACCTGTCCCCCAGGTTACAAGAGGCAGACAGTCACGAGGCAATAAAAGAGGGCAAGCAGGCTCTGTGTCTAGAGGCAACAGTGCTGGTCGTGGACATGGTGCATCCTCATCAGCACGTGGCCATGGGACACGCTTGTCCTTTTTTTTCGTCAGCTGGACGTGTTGAGCCGCAACATGCCGAAGACTTGGTAGAGTGGATGACCAAGCCCTTCTCATCCTCCTCATCCTCTCTGTTGTGGAAAATGTTATTAATGTATGTTATCAGATGCCCCCAGTGTCAGTTTTGCTGTAATGCGCTCATGTGAGCGTATTCGCACATACAGACATTGGCGGAAGACCATTGGCCGCAAAAACCTTCCTGTGGACACTGCAGATCTGTTTGCTTTTTAGGGATGTTCATTTATGCCTCACCAGGAGACTGGCTACTTCTTGGCGACTGCATTAATGACTCCAAGCTGTGATTGGTTCTTTTGAAGGAAAACAAATGTCTGATTGGCTGTCTGTAAAGATAACACCTTTCCCTGTATTGTCACATCTTGTATTGTTAATTCATTTATTCTGTGTCATGTCCTTATATGGTCATTCACATCCTGTGCTGTTCATTTTCCTGTGAGGTCACAAACTGTGTAGGAAGGGTTTAGCTGTTGGAGGCAAACCCTCCAGGGCGTGGCTTCCAGTTGATCATTGTATTGTATTGCCATGTCCTTATATGGTCATTCACATCCTGTGTTGCTCATATGAGGTCACAACCTTTATAGGAGGGGTTTAGCTGTTGGAGGCAAACCCTTGAGGGTGTGGCTTCAAATTGATTTGGAATTAAAGGAGTCTGCTCTGCTCAGGGACAGACATGATACCCGTAGCTGAGAGGAGGATGCTGACCGATACTTAAGAATACTTGTGATGTCTCTTTTAATGGGACCTGGCTGGGAAGGTGATGTATGGATGCTAGGCTAAGATGAGGATGAATGCTTGGATGAAGGGGTTGGGAGGTAATGGAAGATCTAAAGGTAAGGCATTATATCATTAAGACTGAAAGTGTTATTATATTAGGAACAGGAAATATGGCTGTGTGCTATACATACAGTCAGGTTTCCATGACATCTCTCACCAGGCTCTGGGTACTGGCAAAGCAGCTGCCAACGTGGCCTCTTCCCTTGTCTCAATGGCATCAGTCACTCCTTCCATAGACCCACCATGTCCTTCTGAGGAGTCCCCCGAACTGTTTGAGCACAGTGTTGGGTACATGCTCCAGGAGGATGCCCAGCGTTTGGAAGGCTCTGATGATGATACCCAGCTAGAGGAAGGCAGTAGCCTGAGCCCAGAGAGAGGGGATGCCCAAGAAGGACAGCAAAATGGCAGTCGTGTTCCACCAGCTGCAGCATACTGCCATGTTGGCTCCAGTGATGAGGAGGGAGGGGATGATGAGGTCACTGACTCCACATGGGTGCCTGATAGGAGAGAGGAGGAGGAGGCACATCTCCAATGAGGCAGCATAAGGGCAGCACACCGACTGAATCACACCGCAGAGCTCCGAATGTGCAGGGTGCTGCCTCTGCGCGTTATTACAAAAGTTCTTTGGTGTGGGCCTTTTTTGAGACGAGTGCATCAGATTGCACTACTGCTATTTGCAACATATGTCTCAAGCGTATCTCGCGTGGCCAAAACATAAGCCGATTGGGCACCACATGCTTGACCAGACATATGTTCACCTGCCATGCAGTTCGTTGGCAAGTGTACCTTAAAGACCCACACCAAAGAACAAAGCGGACCTCTCCTTGCTCCTCATCAGCTAGGATCTCCAACCCCACTATACCTTCAGTCCTCTCTGAAACCTGCACTGAGAGGAATGAAGGTGTAGAATTGGGTGTGTCACAGCCAAGTACTTGCGGGAAATCTGCTAGTGGTACACCGATGTCCGATTGTAGCAGGCAAATTTCCCTGCCCCAGCTGCTGGACCATCGAAAGAAGTTCACTCCCAGCCATCCACATGCCCAGCGGTTGAATGCTAGCTTGAAGTACTTGCGGGAAATCTGCTAGTGGTACACCGATGTCCGATTGTAGCAGGCAAATTTCCCTGCCCCAGCTGCTGGACCATCGAAAGAAGTTCACTCCCAGCCATCCACATGCCCAGCGGTTGAATGCTAAATTGCTAGCACTTCAACTGCTGCCTTTTCAGTTGGTAGACTCGGCCCCCTTCTGTGAGTTTGTGCAATGTGCGGTTCCTCAGTGGCAGGTTCCCAAACGCCACTTTTTCTCGCGGAAGGCGATTACGGCTCTCTACCGGCATGTGGAAGGCAATGTCCATGCCTCGCTGGACAGGGCGGTCAGCGGTAAGGTGCATATTACTGCTGACTCATGGTCCAGCAGGCATGGACATGAACGTTACCTATCTTTTACGGCGCATTGGGTGACTTTTCTGGCAGCTGGGAAGGATGCAGGACAAGGTGCAGTAGTGTTGGAGGTTGTTCCGCCACCACGCCTCCAAAATATTACTACTGGTGATTGTGACACACCTCTCTCCTCCACCCCCTCCCTCTCCTCTTCTTCTTCCTCCTTGGCCTCTTCCTGTGCTTTGTCCTCAGAACCAGCGGTGCTCCGTAGGTGTTCAAGGGGCTACGCAAGTATGCAGGCAAAAAGATGCCATGCCGTGCTTGCGCTGGTGTGTTTGGGGGACAGGAGCCACACTGGGGCAGAGGTTCTGGCAGCTCTGTAGGGGCAGGCCGAGAGGTGGTTGACGCCATGCCAGCTTAAGCCAGGAATGGTGGTTTGCGACAATGACACCAACCTCCTCTCCGCCCCTCCGACAGGGACAACTGACCCATGTGACCTGTGTGGCTCACATCCTTAACTTGGTGGTGCAGCGGTTCTTGGGCAGGTACCCAGGCTTGCTGGATGTCCTGAGGCAGGCCAGAAAAGTCTGTGTGCATTTCCGCCGGTCATATAATGCCAGTGCTCGGCTGGCTGAGCTCCAAAAGGAATATAACCTGCCCAAGAACCGCCTAAGCTGTGACATGCCCACCAGGTGGAACTCAATGTTGGCCATGCTGCAGTGGCTGCACACGCAGCAGAGGGCCATCAATGAGTACCTGTGTGACTACGGCACCAGGACAGGGTCAGGGGAGCTTGTTTTTTTTTTTTCCCCACGCCAGTGGGCCATGATCAGGGATGCATGCACTGTCCTGTCACCATTTGAGGAGGCCACGAGGATGGTGAGCAGTGACAGTGCATGCATCAGTGACACTGTACCTCTTGTCTACCTGTTGGAGCAGACGCTGCATAGGATAATGGACATGGCACTTGAGGCAGAACAGAGACAGGAAGAGGAGAACTTCCTTGCCTCTCAAGCCCCCCTTTATCCAGACAGTGTTCCTGCTGGCCTGCCGATCACACAGGAAGAGGACGAGGAGGAGGAAGATTGTGTCAGCATGGAGGTGGAGCCTGGCACTCAGCATCAGCAGCAGTTTTTTAGGGATCATTTACAGTCCCAAGAAACCCGTGGACTTGTATGTGGCTGGCAGGAGGTGGCTGCGGATCAAGTCGTCCTTAGTGACCCAGAGGACTCCGGACCGAATGCCTCAGTTAACCTACGCTGCATGGCCGCCCTGATCCTGCAAAGCCTGCGGAAGGATCCTCGTGTTCAGCGGAGAGGGATCATTACTGGCTGGCAACTCTCCTTGATCCACGGTACAAGGGTAAGGTTGCGGACCTTATTTTCCTATCGCAGAGGGAGCAGAGGATGAGACATCTCCGGGAGGCCTTGCAGAAAGGTCTGTGCAACGCGTTCCCAGAGTCTGGGAGGTTACAAATTTCTGGTCCTGGACAACGTGTTGCTGATACTTTGGTCAGTCAAAGAAAGAGCAGTGGAGAAGGTGGCCATCTGACCCATGCGTTAAGACAATTTTTTAGTCCGCAGCCCCAAGGTATGATCGGTTCCAGCAACCATCGCCAGCGTCTGATTTACATGGTCCAGGAATACCTAGGGGCAAGTTCAGACTTGGACACCTTTCCCACCGAAAATCCTCTGGGTTACTGGGTCTTGAGGATGGATCACTGGCCAGAGCTTGCACAGTATGTAATTGAGCTACTGGCCTGTCCTGCCTCCAGCGTTCTTTCGGAATGCACATTCAGTGCTGCTGGAGGCTTTGTAACCAATCACAGGGTGCGCCTGTCCACTGACTCGGTTGATCGAATGACCTTCATAAAGATGAATCAGTCTTGGATCACCATCAGCTACCAAGCACCGAAGCTGATGTAACCAAATATTTTTTTTTTTAAATGCCAGATCCCTTCAAGACTGCCTATGCTGATGCTGAGTGACTATCCTGTTATGCTGACTGACTATCCTCTTCCTCCTCCTCCTCAATGATCCTGCTGATAGCTTGGAAGAACATTTTTGGTACTGGGCGCTGCCACCAGTGGCTAAGGCTCAATTTTTCATCCCCTGTTTGTAGTGATATGACTGAACAATAGTGATTCCATCTTGTTCTAGCTATAGGGCAATATGCTTTTAATTCAGTATAGGGAACTTGGAGTCATATTCTTTACTCTCAGTGTCTAGCTTTATGTCACAAGAGCATGCATAAGCTTACATAAGCATTTTGTGAGCATTCTATAATATATAAATAGGATGTGGTATCTCCCGCCTTCCTCTTTTAAGGGTATACAGACTCGGGACAGGAAACCAAGTATTAGTCATCATCACCAGACAGCTATGTCTCAGAGGTTATTAACATTATAGGCGTTGTGACATTGGGGTGTTTAACTCAAGTGGATAGATGCATTTTGGTGCAGTGAGTCCTCATCAGACAGGCATATATAGTTAAGGGCCTGGTAGCCCACGTTTATTAAAAGGGAAAAAAACAAAAAGTCCATCCAGAAATCCCACGCAAGGGCGTAAAAACTTCATTAAGCACTCATAAATGAAAAACATATCAAGCCACCTGGCTCTCTCTATCCTCAAGACCCGGACACAGGGTTGGAGGTCCCATCCCACCCATGACTCTCAGGGATCTCCAAACTACAGACTCCCATCCAGAACTAGTAAAACCTGGAGAAAACAGAGAGCAGTTTTCTCCATTTAAAATTCTACACTCTGTAGTCTTGCAGTCCGCAGATATGCAAACTCTGCGTCTCTTTTACCTCTAATTTCATAGGGACAGAGCCTCGCTCTGCCACATATCCCCCCCTTGTTTCGATCCGGAGGGAGGAACACCAGCACCCCTCATCATGGTTGGGACACCTCTGTGCTGGCTGTCAGCCACGTAGGCCCAACCCTTTTTCTGGGTGCGCTTCCAGGACCATCCCACCCTGGATCTTAACAGGTTCCTATATTGTCATATACTCAGCCTTCCTCTTCTTTTGGGGTCCCTGGGCTTATTCACTTTTCTTTGGGGAACTCTGCCTTCCTTGAGCCCTCCTTTCAACTTACAGATACCCGTTTTACCCTTCACCATCAGTATTTCAGGTTCAACCAAATCATTGTTTGCAGAACAAACCCTTAACAGATCACAGCTTCCAATATCATCAGTGCTTTCTAACTCAGTGTTTGTTAGAACCAGACCTGAGGAGGGACTACACACAGGCGAGGGACTACATCCCACGGGACCATAGCACAGCTCCACCACACCTGTTGTCCAACACTCCATGGGTACCTGTTCTAACAAACTACCCTGTCCTAAGCATAAACCATTTTTTTTAGGTGTACACATTACATTGTTACAGCAACCAATATTAGCACTTTCTCCCACAGTGTCTCCGGGCACTTTAACTTGTACCTCCGGGCCAGTGACAGAAATCATCTCCGCTACTGCTGAGTCTATTCGGGGCCGTTTCTTCTCATGAGGCCTAGCGGGCGAGGCAGTATCTGCGCCCTCTACTGACCACTGCTCAGCCGCACCTCGGACCACACCAGCAGAGATGTTTCTAGTCACTGCATCAGACGGAGAGACCTCTGATATCTCAAACAGTTCTCCTGTGTGCCTTACATACCAATCAATAACTGGAAGTACACTCACAGGGAATATGGAGATCATGTGCCAAATGGTTAACCATTGGTGCCACCAATTCCACTCTTGGTCAAGGTTTCCCAGCACGGCCTGTACCACCTGGCTCCACCCATTGGTGCTACGCAGCACCACCTGGTCCAACTGCGGTGGAGACACCCAAGTGTACAGTAAGTGTGTTTTTACCAACACTAGCATTTCCAGTAAGGTTTCTGTCATCTCTAAACATCCCATGTCTAAACACCAGACCTTTATAGGGTCTTTTCCCATGTTCAAGACATGGAGGGGCTCATCCACTGCAGGCTGAGAAGGTGAGGCATTTAAAGCGACCTCCACCTCTTTGGAGGTACCCATCACAGCCTGTTGCTCCCCTGGAGCGCTGTCAGACACGTCTCACACTTATCCCTTCAGTGTCAGTGAGCCGCTGCAGGTCATTACAAGTCACACTATCAGTTTGACACTCAACATTTAGCTGCAGGGCTGTGGACAACACATCTGCGATGCCAGTGCCCTGAACTGTTTCTTCAGACTGGAGGGCAGCAACCTTTGCCGGGACCAAGGTGCCCTCAACCACCGGCCGCTCTGCGATCCCCCTGTCTGGCATAGCAGTTGTGTCCACACCCTTGTTACTTAAGCTAGCCTTACCCAGCATGGCTAACAATTGTTTGGCCCAGCTGTCCCAGTCTATTGTGGTTCCCTCATGGGCATTCCACAGCGTTGCATCACCTGCTGTAGAAGGTCGCACAGAAACCTGGGATTCATTAGCTACAAATGCACATTCATCACTTGTATACATATCATTTTGTGACACCACACTTTTACCAATGTTGTATTGGGTTGATGCTTCGTCACCTAAAGCTAGGTGCAGTACACCATTTTGACCACCTTTTTCTGGTGGCGCTATGGACACATCCAGCTTTGCACACTCTACTTTTGCAGGCTGAATTAACCCCTTGTCCACTGGGTTACACTTAGGGTTGTGGGGCTGCGCCCACACACTCTCACTGTGTGACTTAGTCATGACATTACAGGAAACACATTTTTTAATAGATTTTTATTGAAATTTTACAAGTAATACAGAATAATAAAGAAAAATGTAAACAACAAAATAATAAAAAAAAAAGCGCCAGATTTTGGCCAAACATTGAAACAGCAAGTAGCTACTATGGCAAACATTAGTTCAGGATTTTGATGCAACATCACATAAATAGGAGAAGGTAAACTGAGCACAATTCAAGTGTGAAGACCTTTTCGAATGTGAAGACTTGTACTGTCTTTGAAGAAAAGGGATGAGTGGACCCCCAACCCGACCACCCCTGACGGGATCATACTGTGGCCAGGGTGGGGGTCCATCCCACCAGTGGGTCAAAATTAGATTATTATATCCAATAACTAGTATCTATAGAACCATATATGTAGGTAGCGACGGTACTTTATTTTCTATACTCTGGTCAGTGAGGTGCGTATGCCGTCTTGGTAAGTATTGTATTGTGTAGCGGAGCTTCTCAGTCAATGGTATTTGTGTATTAGTCTTGATCAACGTGGACCATGGGAGCCATGATTGAGCAACGTGGTCCCTATTACCATTCCTGAGTGCTATGTTTTGTTCATATATGTAGTGTAGATGGGTCGTTCTCACCACCTCTCCTAGAGTGGGTGGTTCGGGGTTTTTCCACCTTCTTGTTATGGACAGTCTAGTGGAGAGCAGAACATGAGATATAACATCTGTGTCGGGTATGTGTCTATGTCTAGTGATAAGAGTGCCAGGTCAGGTCGTGGCGTAATATTGTGGTGTGAAATGTCCGATAGAAGTTGAAACGTGGATGTCCATAGGGGTATTAGTGCAAGGCAGTTCCAGAATGTATGGAGCATATCCCCTGTTTGTCCACATAAACGCCAGCATTGGGCGTCGGCGGAATCAGAGAATTTGGATGTTCTCGATGGGGTCAAATACCAACGTTGGGCTATTTTTATGGCTAGTTCCCACAGGTTAGAGCATCTAGTGACTTTGTAAACTGATTTGCATGCCGTGGTCCATTGGTCAATGGAATATGCTCGTCCTAGGTCTAATTCCCATTTTAGTAAGTGATTAGATTTGGTGAATATGTTTTTCTGTTGGAGTAAATTGTAAAAGAGAGATATGCCCTTATGTTTGCAAATTGGGTTATGTAGGAATTGCCAAGCTGGTTGGGGGATTTTGCATGTCCAAGAGGTAGATGTAAGTAAGTAGTGCTTGACTCTGACGTATAGGTAGTAGTCAGAGTCAGGCAGGAGAAACTCGGTTTGCAGGTCGTGAAAGGATTTGAGATGAGTGTCAATGAAGAGGTCGTTGATGTAAGAGACGCCTTTCTTGCACCAATGTTTAAAGGATACTTGGTCCATTTTATGATGTAGCGTCAGAAGTGGGATTTTCAGGGGGACTTTTGTGGGATGGGTCATAGTGAGATTAGTGAATTGTTTCCAGGATTGTATTGAGGCCACCATTGTGGGAGGGAATTGGGATGTAGAAGTGGTAATACTTGGGTTAGATAACAGCCAAGGGAGTAGGTTTCTTCCTGGGATCAGAGAGGATTCTAGTTGTCCCCATATGGTGCATTGAACGGGAGAAAACCATTCTTTTATCTGGGTAAGGATTGCCGCTAGGTAGTAATCACGGAAGTCAACATAACCTGATCCCCCTGCAAAACGTGTTTTAATTAGTTGTGTATGTGCACTCCTGGCCTTTTTACCTTGCCAGATATAGGAGGATAGAATAGTTTGGAGGGATCTGAAGTAGGCACTTGGTATGGGGATTGGTAGGGTCCTAAATAGATACAGGATTTGGGGGAGGTGAAGCATTTTGAATGCCGCTAGGCGGCCCATCCAGGACAGCTCAAAAGACGCTAGTTTTCGTAGACTATCTTGGAGTTTGTTGCGGAAGGGGATATAGTTATGATAGAAAAGGTCAGCAGTGGTTTTAGTTAATTGAACTCCAAGGTAGGTCACACTTTTGTCCGCCCAGGTAAACGGATATTGTTGTTGTAACAATAAGCTGGTTGTAGAATCTACTCCTAGGTTCAGGATGTTGGATTTGCTGTCATTAACTTTGTAATAAGATATCTTGCTGAAACGGGCTAGCGTCTCTTGAACTGCCGGGAGGGAGGAGGTAGGATTGGATAACATAAGTATGACATCATCTGCGAACAGGCTTATTTTATGTTCTTGTTTTCCTATGTTTATACCTGTGATTTGGTTGTTTGTGCGGATGGATTGAGCAAGGGGTTCCATAACTAAATAAAATATTAAGGGGGAGAGGGGGCAGCCTTGTCTAGTGCCATTTGTTATGTTGAATGGGCTAGATAATGATTCCGCTGAATACACACGGGCTGAGGGAGAAGAGTACAGGGCCATGATTGCGCTATAAATTTGTCCTGTGAGTCCGAATTTCGTTAAGACTGATGAAAGGTACCCCCAGTGCACTCTATCGAATGCTTTTTCAGCGTCTAAGGAGAGGAGTACAGAGGGGGTACCTGTGAGTTTTGCCTGGTGTATAATGTCTATCATCCTTCTGGTAGCGTCTGAAGATTGTCTGCCCTTTGTGAATCCTGATTGGTCTTTATGGATAAGTTCTGGGAGGATGTCAGTTAACCTATTGGCAATTAGTTTCGCGTAGATTTTAGCATCTACATTGAGTAGAGATATGGGCCGAAAGTTTTGGGGAGAGGTTGGTTCTTTACCTGGCTTGGGGAGCGTGACTACTATGGCACTTAGCATATCTGAGGAGAAGGAGGATGAGGAGGTTGCGGCATTGTAGACTGCGCTAAGCTTGGGGGCTAGAATCTGATGGAATGTTTTATAATATTCCCCGGTGAACCCGTCAGGTCCAGGGGACTTGGCTGTCGGGAGTTTAGAGATAGCGTACTCTATCTCTGGGATCGTAAAAGGGTCATTGAGCTTGGCTAATTGAGCTGAGGAGATGGAGGGGAGATCAATGTTATCTAAAAATTTGTTAATATCGTCTTGGGAGGGCTGAATGGTGGCTGTGTCGTCTTTTAAGTTGTAAAGGTCTTTGTAATATGTACTGAATGCGTTCGCTATTTCGTGAGGTTTGAGCAGTTTTTCCTTAGTGTGTGGGTGCAGAATGTATGGTATTTTAGATTTGGCTTTATGTCCTTTAAGTCTTAACGCCATCAATTTGCCTGCTTTATTGCCTGTGGAGTATGTGTTAGCTCTCAATTTGGTGTATGTTTTTTTCAAACGCCTGGAGGAGTAAGGATCTCAGGTCATGCCTTAGTTTAAAGAGTTTGGTTTGGAGTGTAGGAGATGGGTCGGTTTTGTTTTGGGCGTCAGTGAGTTCTATGTCAGCTGTCAGTTGGTCAAGTTTTTGCGATCTTAGTCTTTTATTTCTGGCACTTAGTTGTATGATGAGACCCCTAAGTACAGCTTTGTGGGCACTCCACACCACCTCCGGGTCAGATACCGAGTGGGAATTTATGGAGAAATACTCCTCAAGATGGTGTTGTATTTCCTGCCTTATGGGCTTGCTATGCAGAAGGTAGTTATCGAGTCTCCATAAGTAGGAGTTAGGCTGATGGGGTTTAGTGTTAATGGTGATACTAATGGGGGCATGATCTGACCAGGTGGTAGTGTGGATCACTGATGCTAAGATTTTTTGTAACAGACATTTGTCAGAGAGAAATAAGTCTATGTGTGAGTAGGTGTTGTGACGCGGTGATAAGAAAGTATAGTCGCGTTCACTGGCGTGACAACACCTCCACACGTCAAAGAAATCATTGGAGTAAATAAAACTTTTCAGAGGGGAAGCGTGTCTTTTGTTACCCGCTGTGGAGTCCATATGGACATCAGGTACCAAGTTAAAGTCACCACACCATAATACATGTCCTTTTTGGATCTTGTGGACCTTTTTTATGAGCTTGTTGAGGAAGGACATCTGACGTTGGTTCGGTGCATATAAGGATACTAAGGTGTAGATAATGTTGTTAATCTTGCAGATGAGGATAATGTACCGTCCCTCAGTATCCGTAATGCAGTGTAGAGATTCAAACAAGACTGTGTTGCGTATGGCAATTAGGACGCCTCTTTGTTTCTTACTGTAGGATGATTGAAAGATGTGAGGATATAGCCTATGCTGGCACACGGGGGCCGAGTCACGGGTGAAATGTGTTTCTTGGACACAAAGTACATCGCATTTGAGCGATATGGCTGTCTTCCATAGGGAAGAGCGCTTAGCAGGGTGGTTTAGTCCCTTCACATTTAAGGACACAACTGTCACGGACATTTTACTGTTCTGTATATTGGTGGTGTGTGCACACAACTTACAGTTGAGATGGGTGGAACTTGTTCTTTTCTATTCATATGTCAGGAGAGGTTGCGGAGGCGACTGTAGAAGATGCTCGATGGGTAGATATGTCGCTGGGAGGCACCAGATGGCGGAGGTCGGCTGTGAAGTCTTCTCTGTCTTGACACTGGAGTTTGCCGCTGTTGGTTATCAAAATCCTGGATCAGCCAGATGGATCTGAAATAAAAAAAAAAAGGGACAAGCGGAGAAGGGAAAGGAGGATAGGGGGAGAACAGATGCTGGTTCAGTGGGTAGTAGTCGATGGTGTTCGTTCTGAGACAGGTCAGCAGTTATCAACCAAACGTGGATGCCGACAATACTAGGGGGGAGAGAGTTCAGAGTAGTAGACTGAGACAGCGGTCGGCCGGACCGGATTCAGTGTGTTAGCTTTAAAGAGAGTACGGGCAGAAGCAGTCAGTTCATGTTCGGGTGGTGGTTTCTTCGCTGGGTGTTCTGAGGAGGGGAGTTGAATTTTCGTGGCGGTGCAGAGGGATTTTCTGGTGGATCAGGTATGATACCCCACGCATGCAGCAATTTCATGCCTCCTTCCATTGTAGAAATTGTGTGGGGTATGCCGTTGTATGTAACCAGAATGGTGGCTGGATGACGCCACTTGTAGATTACTTTGTGGTTTGTGAGGGCTTTTGTTATTGATTTCAATTGTCTGCGCATTTGCAGGGTGTACTGCGAGAGGTCTGCAAATAGTTGGATGTCTGAGTAGGGGGCTGGTAGTGTATTTATCGCCCTTGCTTTTGCTAGGATTTGTTCCTTTGCTTGATAGAAGTGGATCCTCAACAGTACGTCTCTCGGAACCGTGTCTGCTAGGTGTTTGGGTTTAGGTATCCTATGAATGCGGTCGATCGTCAACTCAATGGGGGTTAATTCAGGCAACATGGCGGCAAACATGGAGCTGGCATATGTGTGTGCAACTCAGCAGGGGGTACCGATTCTGGTATGCCGCGTATTTTTATATTGTTGCGACGAGAGCGGTCTTCAAGGTCTGCGATTTTAGATTTGATCCAGTCAGTGTCATATCTTTGGGCCATACATGTATCAACCAGGTCATTGACAGTCTCTGTGCATTTCTCCATTTTGTCTTCTAGGTAGTGTACTCTGTTCCCCATTTGCCTCATGTCAGTAGTGAATTTTTGCATCAGGGAAGACAGATTAGTCATGAGGGATGATTGGAGGGACATTAGCATATCCTTCATTGTTGTGTCTAGGACTGGTTGTCCTGATGTGGGGAAGGCCGCAATGGACGATTGTAGTGAGGATATGGCGTGTGCATTGTGCAATGCTGTACTCACTGTGGGTCCGGGCTGGAGATTTGCATCCAGGCGCATCCGCGCTTTAGCTGGGCTCTGGGAGTTGCGGGTGAGCGGGGAAGAACCATCCCGAGCTGGGGGTGTGAAATCCCCGTCCATTTCGCCCGGATCGCCGCTTCGGTGGTCTGTGTAGGTCGCGGCCTGTTTGTTTACTGCTCCGGCGGCGCCATCTTGCCTGAGACCTCTGCGCTGGAAGGAGAGGGCCGTCAGTTTCTCGAGGTTCCGTTCCTCCTTTCGCTTGCGGGATGTCATGTCGGAGGGGTCCCCAAACCTTTCTGAGGTGGTGTGGGGGTTCGATGGGTCCGAGATCTGCCCGTAGAATGCTCGTTTTCCGGCCGGCCTGGGAGAGCTGCAGACTCAGGCTTCCATCCGGATCGCGCGCAAGCCACGCCCCCCAGGAAACACATTTTTCAACATCATCATCACCAATAACATTACAGTGGCCAAAAATATTGTTGGCATGACTATCAATATTCTCATTACATGGAGACATAGCTACTGGTTTTGTGGGTTGTCTATGAGCCACCACAACCTCTGAGTGACTCCTCACAGCGCCCGCTCTCTGTAAAGGAGCACTCTTACCTACTTGGGCAGCTCCATAGCTGACCTGGGAAACTCTCGGTTCCATCACTGTGGGCTTCTTGGAAATTTCCCTAGGGAACATGGCACAAGGACAGTTTTGGTCACCCCTAGTTTAACTTCTCCAGCACTCTGCTGGATTATAGCTGGCACATGCATAGTCCCCATGTCCTTTCCAGTCTTTAGCCCTGTGGCTAGTTGGGCTTTACGCTGTGCCTCTGCAATGCTCCGGGTAGCACACTGCAGCAAGTCTATGTCCATTGGTATTGTGGATATCCCCACTGAACATACTCCCACTTCACTGGGTTCAGTACCATAAACTGAAAAAGTCTTACCAGTTCCTGCAGCTGGTGTAATAGCCTTCACTTGAGTGCACTGTCTTACAGGTGTGGTGTCTCCACAGGCTGACTCCCCCATGTGGCCATGGAGCAACACTGCAGCCTTTCTGGACTCACTGACGCCCCTGTAGGTAACACAAGATCCCTGTTGCTAGGGGTAACCACAGAATTGCACTCCAAATCTGGTTAGCTATACCTCATGCAAGATTCAGGCTGATGAGCTCTCCTTTCTGGGCTGACCACTTCCGGTGACCCTTCTCCCATCCTGGAGCATTGCTGGCGGCCCATGACACAATGAAACTCTCCTCTAAGAAGGATTTTCTCTTTAAACTTGCAGTAGTCATCGTGGTCCCCATCCATCAAATGGTAAACCGACCGGAACTCTATCCGTAATAAGGTTTGCAGCAATTTTGGCCACCCATCCCTAGGCCATTTTCTATTTACAGCAACTTTTTCAAATCTTACAAGGAAGTCCCCAACCTCCTCTGTAGGCAGCATGGGTTGCATATAGTCAGAGGCCAAAATCGCAGCCCCTTGCGCCACTCTTTGCGGTTCTGCTTGAACCATTCATTCACTGTCTCACACGTCCCTATGCCTTCTGGAGTGGCCCTCCTAGGTGGAGACATCGTCTCAGGCCACGCTGAGCTCACTTCTTGGCACCTCCTCCATGACTGTCTCTCACTCGTTGCCATGGGATACCACTTCTGAGGACACAGCTGGTCACAATCATTAGTAGGTGAGTTCCAGAATTTATCATCAACCTCCCGTCCAGCTTGGTTATTTCACAAACATTCCTGTGACAAGGGGCAATGGACAACAGCATGTCCCCACTCACGGCAATGCATGCAGCGCAGAGGCCTCCTTGCCTCATGCTGTGGCACCTTTGGGCTCAGGCTGCCAGGGACAATGTCCTCTTTCACTACCCCTTTAACTGGGGGTGACGTGATCAATTTACCCCAGGTCACAGCGATATCACACTCAGACAAATTCTCTGGTGTGGCTGGGGCATGTGGTGAAATACCCTCTAGCCGCTCCCTGGCTTTAGCAAGGATTGCTTCCTTTTTCTGCTTTGACTGCCCCATCCCTGCGGTCTTGCACACAGCAACTTGTAACAGTTCTCAGCAGAGGAAAAAAAAAAAAGTTTGAGCCTTCTTTCACAGGTAGACAACCTGCATGCAACACAGTCCAAATAAAAGTATCAAAAAAAGGAGGGGGATGGTGGAGTAGGGATTATAGCAGTGCTAGGATAATATAAGAGAGTTGGGGCGGACTCACAGTTCAAGGCTCGTAATACTCATTAGTTAGTAAAACAATTTTTATTACATATAGACAATTATATCAAAACATACAAGAAGAAGAATATATACGTATGGAGAAATATTAACAATATATATTTTTCGTAGTAATACTCAGTTAGATGAATCAGGGCAAATGATTGAGGTATCACTTAAAGAATTTTTTAACAATCAAAGGTATTGAGGACAGTACATAGTCAGTGATAAAGTTAATTTATGCACATAAAATTGGAAGTAGGATTCACATTTAATGTGGGAAAACGACCTAAGGTAGACTGATTTAGTCTTTGTAGACTGTTCCGACATGTTTCGCCATAACAATGGCTTCCTCAGGGTATGTCTACTTTGCGTAATTGGTGTATCTGGTAAGAGAAGTATCAAAATGAGTTCCATTCAATGCTCAATAAAGGAGAAATTAAATACAGAGCAGTATAAAGGACAAATATAATTGTAAAGTGGATTGTCACCAAGTTATCAGCGCAGAGGATAACTTGGTGACAATCCACTTTACAATTATATTTGTCCTTTATACTGCTCTGTATTTAATTTCTCCTTTATTGAGCATTGAATGGAACTCATTTTGATACTTCTCTTACCAGATACACCAATTACGCAAAGTAGACATACCCTGAGGAAGCCATTGTTATGGCGAAACATGTCGGAACAGTCTACAAAGACTAAATCAGTCTACCTTAGGTCGTTTTCCCACATTAAATGTGAATCCTACTTCCAATTTTATGTGCATAAATTAACTTTATCACTGACTATGTACTGTCCTCAATACCTTTGATTGTTAAAAAATTCTTTAAGTGATACCTCAATCATTTGCCCTGATTCATCTAACTGAGTATTACTACGAAAAATATATATTGTTAATATTTCTCCATACGTATATATTCTTCTTCTTGTATGTTTTGATATAATTGTCTATATGTAATAAAAATTGTTTTACTAACTAATGAGTATTACGAGCCTTGAACTGTGAGTCCGCCCCAACTCTCTTATATTATCCTAGCACTGCTATAATCCCTACTCCACCATCCCCCTCCTTTTTTTGATACTCTTATACTAAGGGATGAGGTGCTGTATCATTTAGTGGACCCTCTCTGCCTTTTTGTACAGTCCAAATAAACTTCAGTGCAATGCTGTTCGCCTGGCTGCCACACACAGCTAGCAGTAGTTCCTGATGCGACTCACCATGGAGCAAGGACCCGGTTTCCACCGTCTACATGCCCGCATTCGAGCACCACTTGTGACATTGGGGTGTTTAGCTCAAGTGGATAGATGCATTTTGGTGCAGTGAGTCCTCATCAGACAGGCATATATAGTTAAGGGCCTGGTAGCCCACATTTATTAAAAGGGAAAAAACAAAACAAAAAATCCATCCAGAAATCCCACGCAGGGGTTTAACTTCATTAAGCACTCATAAATGAAAAACATACCAAGCCACCTGGCTCTCTCTTGTCAGCAGTTCCTATGCTTGCTCTCAACAGAGTTGATTCCTTCCAGCCCCCTGGACTCACTGGCTTCCTTAGTCTTCCTGACTCTCAAGGCTGTCCAGCCTTTCCCAGTCTCTGGGCAAAGAATCCCCCTGACACAGGGATCACCCCTCTACAGACACAGGTCTGTCTTCATACAGCAGCAAGCTGCTCACACTCCACCATCCTCCACTCACCAGCCCCTCATTATATGGTCTGTGTGCAGCTGGGCACACACCTTGCTTGCTATCCTCAAGACCCGGACACAGGGTTGGAGATCCCATCCCACCCATGACTCTCAGGGATCTCCAAACTACAGACTCCCATCCAGAACTAGCAAAACCTGGAGAAAACTGAGAGAGCGGGTTTTCTCCAAATACATTCTACACTCTGTAGTCTTGCAGTCTGCAGATATGCAAACTCTGCGTCTCTTTTACCTCTAATTTCATAGGGATAGAGCCTCGCTCTGCCACATATCCCCCCCCTTGTTTCGATTCGGAGGGAGGAACACCAGCACCCCTCATCATGGTTGGGACACCTCTGTGCTGGCTGTCAGCCACTTAGGCCCAACCCTTTTTCCTCGCTCTGCCACAGCTTGTATAACATTATAGTGATGAACTGTTTTATTATTAATGATATTCATATATCCTCCCACTAACACACCCCTTTTCCCCATCATGATTGGATAAGATATTTTGTATATAAGCTGTCCCCACCCAAATAAATATCAGACATTTTCTTTGAACTAACTCTGTCGTAGTATTCTGTTTATTGAAAGTGTCTCCCAGTACTGGGGGCCCTCGAAGAGTGTCTTGCATTATTACCCCTTGGCTAGTCCGTGTGTTACCTGGAGTACCTGTATAATCACTACAGTTTTGGAGGCACTGCCGAAATTTGGATTTAGGATTTGACAGGGTTGGTTGTCAAGCTTTGGCTTTGGTGAGTAAACAGATAATTGTTTGCTGCCTTAGTTTTGCCTTAGTTTTGACAAAACCTTGGTCGTGTAAATTTTAATTAAGAAGGGACACGCCAAAGAGATAGAAATTGAAATACAAGCTAGGAAAAACGAAGGGTATTGAAATATGCTGATGGGGAGGAGATCACAACCTGGACAACCTATTTGGGGGTTTCTTTTTTTTTTTTTTTTTTTTTTTCTTTTCTGTGTTTTTTTTTTTAAATA
Organism: Lithobates sylvaticus; assembly: GCA_028564925.1. Lineage (NCBI taxonomy): Eukaryota > Metazoa > Chordata > Amphibia > Anura > Ranidae > Lithobates > Lithobates sylvaticus. The sequence goes on from CM053026.1 coordinate 784,707,351, forward strand.
GAAATGTATAAGGAAATGCTGAATATAAATTTAATGGATGTTTGTGGTGGAGGGAGAGGGGCGCTCTCAGTGGCCATGGACCATAGGGAGGAAGAAGGAATTAACATTAATTCTTCCCCTTTTTTTTTTTTTTTCTTCCTCTTTCATCACAAATACAAGATAAACTACACTTGATTAGGTAGGCACAAGGAAGGGGTATCAGGAGAAAATAAAACAACACATTAACAGAATGGCGTGTAGGGGAAGGGGGGGGGGGGGGGGGAGGGGAAAGGTAATAGGGGAGGGTCGAGAAGGGTAATTAGAGATTGGAGCATGGTTTGAGGAGTTAAGGGGATATGTACACCCTCACAACAAATTTTTTTTTAAATACCTTTTTAAATAGGCAGGACGACACTAAAGCCCCATACACACGGTCGGACAATCCGCGGACCAGGTCCGTCAGACCATGTCCGTCATACTTTGTCCGATGTTGGTTTTGTGTACACACGGTCGGACAAAGTTGTCGGAAAATCCGATCATTCTGAACGCGGTGACGATTGTTGCCTACGACGGGACTACGTAGAGGCTAGTAGCCAATAGCTTTGGTCTTGTAATGTGATCTGAGCATGCGTAGCACTTTGTCCGGTCGGACAACCGTACACACGATCGGATTTGGTGTGATCGGACCGTGTTGACGGCAAAGATTTCCAGCAGGAGATAAGACTTTGTCCGTCGGTCAAACCAACGAACACTGTCCGATGGTGCATACACACGGTCTGATTTTTCAACAACCTTGTCCGATCGGACAGAATCCATGAAAAAGTCCGACCGTGTGTACGGGGCTTAAGGTCACGCAGTAAGAAATGAACTGTAAACACTTAGGGAGGACTGAGCCTCCTCCCCTTAACTAACCCTTCTTTTTTTTTTTTTTTCTTTCTTTTTTTTTTTTTCCCATCACAAACACAAGATAAAACACATTTGATTAGGTAGGCACAAGGATGGCGTACTGGGAGAAAGTGATATAACACGTAAACTGAGTGGCGTGTAGAGGGGGGGTGGGGGGGAGGGGAAGGGTGAGAGGGGTGACTGGAGATTGAGACATGGCTCGGGGAGTTAGCGGGCCATATACACCTTCACAAGGAATTATTTTAAACACCTTTTTTATTAATAGGTAGGACGACACTTTGGATACGTAGTAAGAAAAGAACTGAAAACAAAATCTTTTTTTTTTTTTTTTTTTTTCCTTTTTTTTATGTATTTTTTTTTTTTTTTTGGGGGGTGGGGGGCCACTGGGAGGGTTGATCTTCAGTCCACAAGGGTATCAAATGACTGGATAGAATATTGAAATGAAATCAGCAAAATGTAAATTGTATATGTAAAAAATTATTAATAAATATTTAATTATAAAAAAAAAAAGAAGGGACGCGGACTATGCCTTAGAAGTGTCTTTTAAGTGTCCCCGCACTTCCTACTCTGCCTGTCATTGATTGGCTGTTCACGGTCATCGGGAAAGCCGATCAATGACGTCAGACTTCAGCCCCGCCCCCTAATGTAAAAAAACACACGTCACAGCCCATAACCCCTCCCCTCCCCCTAGTGGTTAACTCTTTCACTACAACTGTCATTTATACAGAAATCAATGCATTTAAATAGCATTGATTGCTGTATAAATGACAATGGTTCCAAAAATGTGTCAAAAATGTCCGATGTGTCCGCCATAATGTCGCAGTCACAATAAAAATCGCTGATCGCCGCCATTATTAGTAAAAAAAAAAATATTAATAAAAATGCTATAAAACTATCCCCTATATTTTAAACGCTATAACTTTTGCGCAAACCAATCAATAATCGCTAATTGCGATTTTTTTTTTTACAAAAATATGTAGAAGAATACGTATCGGCCTAAACTGAGGAAAAAATATGTTTTTTTTATATATTTTTTGGGGATATTTATTATAGCAAAAAGCAAAAAATATTGAATTTTTTTCAAAATTGTCGCTCTATTTTTGTTTATAGCGCAAAAAATAAAAACCGCAGGGGCGATCAAATACCACCAAAAGAAAGCTCTATTTGTGGGAAAAAAAGGACGCCAATTTTGTTTTGGAGCCACGTCGCACGACCGCGCAATTGTCAGTTAAAGCGACGCAGTGCCGAATCGCAAAAAGGGGCGTGGTCCTTTGGCTGCCAATTGGTCCGGGGCTGAAGTGGATAAAAGGGGAATGTGACATGTCACTGATAAAATGATATTGGTACCAAATGTTTTTGTTTTTCGAGGAATCTGATCAGATACAAATTTTTTAAAAGTAGTATTACAATTTATGTGTAGGATATTCTGATAATTTCTGACTGTAAGAACGGTTTTGGTTGTAGTTGACTATCCTTTACATTATTGAAGTTAAAAGATGTTTTTTTTTTTTTTCTGATAACAGCAAATGTGCCATATTTGTGCAAATTGTTTTCCAAGTGTTTGAGCTGTAGTAACAACGATCGGGGATTTTAAAATGTTGATTTTGACAAGTTTAAGAATATTATAATTAAGAGTCTAGAATTCGAAAGCAAACAAAGAGAAGTTGTATATTCCAGTTGCTACGCCAGAGGAATTGTGGTTAGTAAAGAAAAAGAGAAGTAACTGTGTTGTGTAATTCCGGATACTAGAGAGAAAAATATTAAAGTGGTGGGAAACCCTGAAAACAAAAACTTAAAAAAATGTTAGTAACCATTTAAAATGAAAAAAAAAATATATATATTTTTTTTTTACTTACCAGAAATGGCTGTTGCTAGGCAGATCGTCCTTATCTGCCTCCTCCAGCGCCGCGGTGATCTTCTCTTCTTCCGTCTTCTGTTGAATGGGGCGCGATGTGTTATGGGAACTATGTCCCACAACACATCGCGTTCCCCATTCACAAATTAGAGTCGCGCATGCGCAGTCGGCCGCGCGCTGACTCGCGCATGCGCAGTAGGAAACGTGAAGCCGTTTCCCTTACTGAGGATGGCGGCGCTGGAACCGGATCGCCGAGGGACAGCTCGTCCTCCACGGCCGACATCGCGGGCGCCCTGGGAGGGTAAGTGTACTTATTAAAAGTCAGCAGCTACTTTTTTTTTAGCTGCCGACTTTAAAAAAAAAAAAAATTGTAAGGTGAAACACCCCTTTAACCACTTCAACACCGCTCACTGTCATATGACGCCCACAAGGTGGATCTCCCATCCTGGGTGGGCGTCATATGACGTCCCCGGATTCCCGGCCGCCTGGGGGGCGCACGTGTGCGTTACCGGCGGCGCGCGCGTGCGCCCGCGGCATCGCTCTGGACCCGGTGCGAGTGCCCGGCGGCCGCGATGTCCGCCGGGCACCCGCGATTGCCCGTTAAAACAACGGGACCGTGCGGGACCGTGGAGCTGTGTGTGTAATGATGGGGTGTAAACACACAGCTCCACGTCCTGTCAGTGGCGAGGAGACCGATCATGTGATCCCAGTACGGAGGAACACATGATCGGTCTCCTCCCCTTGAGTCCCCTCCCCCCACAGTTAGAATCACTCCTATAGGGACACACATTAACCCCTGCAGCGCCCCCTAGTGTTAACCCCTTCCCTGCCAGTCACATTTACACAGTAATCAATGCAATTTTATAGCAACGATCGCTGTGTAAATGTGAATGGTTCCAAAAAATGTGTCAAAAGTGTCCGAAATGTCGCAGTCACTAAAAAAAAATTGCAGATCGCCGCCATTACTAGTAAAAAAAAAAAAAAATTCAATAAATCTATCCCCTATTTTGTAGACGCTATAACTTTTGCGCAAACCGATCAATATACGCTTATTGCGATTTTTTTTTTACAAAAAATATGTAGAAGAATACGTATCGGCCTAAACCGAGGAAAAAAATAGTTTTTTTTTTAAAAAATGGGATATTTATTATAGCAAAAAGTAAAAAATATTGTGTTTTTTTTCAAAATTGTCGCTCTTCTTTTGTTTGTAGCGCAAAAAATTAAAACCGCAGGGGCGATCAAATACCACCAAAAGAAAGCTCTATTTGTGGGAAAAAAAGGACGTCAATTTTGTTTGGGTGTAACGTCGCACGACCGCGCAATTGTTAGTTAAAGCGACGCAGTGCCGAATCGCAAAAAGTGCTCTGGTAAGGAAGGGTAAAAAATGGCCCGGTGCTGAAGTGGTTAAGGATTAAGGCGCCGCGCACACGAGACGCTGTTAAACACGCGTTCAGAGGCAGTTGGACACTTTTTTCAACTGCTCCTGAGCGCATGCAATGGTGATCCCAAGAAGAAACCCCCTACTTGTGGGACTTTACTTAGACCACCACACTAGACGACAGTATATAAAAAATAGTATTTTAATTCAAATAATAAAAATGATCACCTGATTTTCAAGAACAGGATACACAATGCAACATGTATAAAACAATACAAAAATTACAATACAGTATACTCAAAACAAAAAAAGGACACAATACAAAAAAACAGATAGGTAGCACTGGAGCTCTCATAGGAGGTAGGTGACCTCCAAAAATACCCGACGCGTTTCCAGTTCTTTAGATGGGAGAACTAGACATGTGCAATTTGTTTCGTTTTTTTTCCGTTTTTCGTTTTTTCTCGTTATTTTCGTTCGTTCGTTTTCGTACGAATGAACGAATCATTCGAATCGTACGAATCCGAATAACGAATCGTTCGAATCGTACGAATCCGATTAACGAATCATTTGAATCGAACGAATCCGAAAAACAACGAAAATCCGAAAAAAACTAATTAGAAACAACGAATGTACTAATGAAGAAAATACGAAAATGAACGAAAAAATTTGTACATTCGTAACTTTTTTTTTGTTGAATTGGTAATTTTCCGTGTCCCTTACAATGTCGCTGCTAAACGTGCTTCGAATGGATTGAACAAAAAAATTCGTACATTCGTAACTTTTTTTCGATTCTTTTTTTTTCGAACTTTTTTTTTTTTTTTTTAGATTTGTAATTTTCCGTGTCTTTATTGAACCAAAAAATTCGTACATTCGTAACTTTTTTTTTTTCGATTCGTACATTTTTTTTCAATTCGTAACTTTTTATTTTTTTTTTCGATTTGTAATTTTCCGTGTCTCTATTGAACCAAAAAATTCGTACATTCGTAACTTTTTTTTTTTTCGATTCGTAACTTATTTTTCAATTCGTAACTTATTTTTTTTTTTTCGATTTGTAATTTTCCGTGTCTCTATTGAACCAAAAGATTTGTACATTCGTAACTTTTTTTTTTTTTCGATTCGTAACTTTTTTTTCAATTCGTAACTTTTTTTTTTTTTTTTTTCGATTTGTAATTTTCCATGTCTCTATTAAACAAAAAAAATCATACATTCGTAACTTTTTTTTTTTTCGATTCGTAAATTATTACAATGTAATAATAGCATACACATTACATCAAATTATGAATTATGCTCCGATTACGAATCTACGAATGTTACGAATGTACGAATTAATACGAATGCGTCCGAAAATTAAACAAATAACAATCACAAAGTAGGATCTTAGGTATATGGTAAGTAAATTGAGTGTGTCTCTGTCTCGTAGAGGTCCACTATCATTTTCTGTGGATATGGAGATCAAAGAACATGGGAAAAGGCACCTATGTTAATACACATAGAGAGGGAGAGATGGATTAGTGGACAACCCCCCTAGAAGGGAACGGCATGTTACAAAAATAACAACATGCAATGGTAATGGACCAGAAAACTCAGAAATATGATGGTAAACCATAAAAAATACAAAAAAAATTGGTTTAGAATGTGGTAATTACTTTAGATAGTTCATAGAGCGTATATACTCACTGATGCAATGCCATAAAAAACTCTAATTTTTTTAGGTAGCTTAGACAATGAGGAGCCTCCACTTCTTTGCCCCAACCCTTCATCCAATGTCTAATCTAATCAGTGACTCCACCCAGTCTGACCAAAGCATAGCAATGTCTTTTTTTCACAAAGAAAAACCTGCATACCAATGTCTAGTCAGCCCCAACCCCCCACCATGTTTGTGAAATATCCAACGGACATTCGCTGTGCCATCAACGGACGGGTCCAATATCGACGAGCTCCGACTCTGGACCTCTCACGCAATTTGCGACGACGTTGCTGCCTCATCAAGAGCGACATCAGGAGCATTTCCTGACATATATTCAATACGGGATCCATTTCAAAATAAAAAACACAGAAAGAGAGGCAAATACAAATGTACAACGGCTCTCTCTGCTGCTCACTCTGATCAAATTGGCAGAAATAGTTAATAATACATGCTTTCTGAGCTTGGGGAGGGTCTATATGATGTTATCTTTACAAACGCTAATAGACGCAAACGCGGTAAAACGCAGCTAAACGCGGCATGGAAACGCGGCAAAGCGCGTGTTTTTAAACGCAGGTTTCTGCTTTTTAAAACATGCGTTCAGCAGAATTTGCATCTGCGTCTCGTGTGCATGGGGCCTAAAGGTGTTGTATTTTGTTTAACGAACACACAGGGTATCATTTCTATTAGTAAAGTATTTTAAAGCGGTTCTGCACTGTGTGTTTTTTTTTTTTTAAATGTAATGCATAGGATTAGGAGGTAAATTGGGGGACTCACGTGTTCCATCTTCCTAATTGATTGCTGGCGTTTTTTCGTCCTATAAAATATTTTTTAAAAATGTATTCTTGCTGGGGGCCATCTTGCCTGTGGGCATGTGAAACCCCACAGGCACTTCAGATGGCCCAGCATGCACCGCCGTTACTGCGCCGAGCTCGCGCGTGCGCAGTAACGGCAAAGTGCAGCTCACGTTCTCCGAAATCTCGCGAGATTTCGGCACATCTGTCGACATCTCGCGAGATTTCGGAAGATGTGCCCGAAATCTCGCGAGATTTCGGAAGATGTGCCCGAAATCTCCCGAGAATTCGGAAGATGTGCCCGAAATCTCGCGAGATTTCGGAAGATGTGCCCGAAATCTCGCGAGATTTCGGAAGATGTGCCCGAAATCTTGCGAGCAGTGTTGGTCATCTTACTTTAAAAAAGTAATTAGTTAAGTTACAAATTACTTCTCCCAAAAAGTAATTGCGTTAGTAACTCAGTTACTACATTGGAAAAGTAATTAGTTACGCAGCAAAGTAACTGTGACTTTTTTTTTTTATATTCTATACGTGTAACTAAGGGGCGGGTCTAGTATTACTGTAACCAAGGGGCGCACTTATTATTATTGTTATATATCGTGTAACCAAGGGGCTGCTCTATTATTACCCTAACCAAGGGGCAGATCTGTTATAGCGTGTAAGCAAGGGGCGGGTCTATTATTATTATATAGTGTAAGGGGCGGGTCTATTATTATTATATCAGGTAAGGGGCGGGTCTATTATTATTATATCGGGTAAGGGGCGGATGGCTACAGAAGAGGGCGAATGTTAAATTAATGGGCAGAGCTCGATATTTAACTATAATAATAAATGCGCCCCTTGGTTACAGTAATACTAGACCCGCCCCTTAGTTACACAATAGACGCCCCTTGCAGAGTAGCACGAGCATCGGGAGCGTGCGGCATCGCCTCGTACAATTACATGTTAACTGCGCCTGCACGATGTAGAGTTCACTCAGAGCTGTTTTAGGTTCGGCAATTTTCGGAAGCTCCGTAGTCCTTCGTACTGCGCAAGCGCTGCGCCTGCACAGTACAGGGGGTCCTTATCCGGCGGGGGAACTTTTTCTGCAGGACACCGGAATTACACTACTGCCATCTAGTGGCGGTAGATGTAATTGTGGTAACTAAGCCAAAGTAATGGGAACTGAGTTACCATGAGGGGAAAAGTAATCAGTTAGATACTCGTTTCCCTCTAAAGTAACTGCGTTACGTAACTCAGTTTATTTTAACTCAATTACTTACATCACTGCTTGCGAGATTTCGGAAGATGTGCCCGAAATCTCGCGAGATTTCGGAAGATGTCCGCACTGACTCCTGGGATCAATGACACCAGATCCCAGTAGACAGTGCGGCGTGACGACGATCGACGCAGAGAACCCGCCCACCGCTGAAGGGACAGAGGAAAGGACGTCAGCGATTACAAGGTAAGTGGAAAAAAAAAAAAAACGGAAAATTCCTATCAAAATACTTACCGTAATTTTCCTTTCCTGATGGACTCCATGGCAGCCAACGTGTGGGTTTAGTCCCGCCTCCACTACCCTATAGGACGTTACTCCCATAAATCTTTGCTCCCTGCCAGAGGCCGTGTTCGGTAACTATCCTACTCCAGCCATTTGGGAGGGAACTCCGGCTGCCATGGAGTCCATCAGGAAAGGAAAATTACGGTAAGTATTTTGATAGGAATTTTCCGTTTTCCTGACAGACTCCATGGCAGCCAACGTGTGGGAAATAACTCGCCAATCCACACGGGTGGGCAAAATGCTGAACAAACAAAGATTTATTTGACACCGTCAATTGACAAAACTTTAGCACCAAAATCAACTGAAGACAGAGCCGCTGGCTCAACACAGTAGTGTGACATAAAAGTATGGATTGACGACCAAGACGCCGCTCTGCATATCACATCAGGAGCTACATGGCGCGAGGCTGCCCACGAAGTTGAGAGACTTCTGGTTGAGTGTGCTGTCACCGCCTGAGGAGGAGCCAAGCCCTTCTCCTTATACGCCCACTGGATCGCTTGAACTATCCAAGCAGCAATAGATCTGACTGATGCTCGGGAGCCCTTGTGTTTCCCATAGAACAGGACGAACAGATAGTCCGACTGGCGGAATGAGGCTGTAACTTCTAAGTATTGTTTCAGGGAACCCCCAACATCCAGAGGGTGAACATCTGAGACTCCAGTGGACCTGAAGGTGGGTAGAGAAATTTCTTGATTCTGGTGAAAAACTGAGGTGACTTTAGGGTTTGACCCTAACATCGGAACCAGAACCACTCTGTCTGGAAAGAAGGTTAGGAAAGGTTCTTTGGCTCCTAGAACCTGGATTTCAGACACCCTCTTCGCCGAGGTGACGGCCACTAAAAAAAGCGGTTTTTAACGTAAGCTCTCTGACAGAAAGCGACTTGTCCAGATGAGAGAAAAAGTCCAAAACAAGAGGCAGATCCCATTTAGGGAATCTTGGCTTCCTTTGGGGTCTCAATCTCATTGCCCCTTTGAAAAATTGTTGGATAAGGGCATGTTTGGCCCATGACACTCCCGTGAAGGCGGAAATAGCTGACACCTGAACACGAAGGGAACTGACCGACAAGGGTAGGTCCAGACCTGACTGCAGAAAACTTAGGATGTCCTGAACTGCCGGGGAACCACATGAATTGGCTCTGGAAGACATATGGGACGAAAATCTTGCCCAGATCCGCTCATATACTTTGTTGGTGCTACGCCTCCTTGCACTCAGAAGGGTGGGAATAGCCTCCTTGGGACACCCTAGTGCCTCCAACCTTCCCCTCTCAAGAACCAGGCCTTCAACTGTAGGTGACCTGGACACGGGTGGAGGATCGTGCCCTGGGAGAGCAGGTCCCGACGGGTCGGAAGAGGAACTGGGTCCCGTAAGCTGAGCAGAGACAGGAGAGGAAACCACGGTCTGTTGGGCCAGTGTGGGATTATAGCCACCATCTCCACTTCCTCCCATCTGAGTCTCCTCAGGAATTGAAAGATGATCGGAGTTGGAGGGAAGGCATAGGCTGTGCGGAACCACCAGCGCTCCGTTAGTGCATCCACCCCGTAGGCTTGTGGATCCCTGAACCGCGAGTAGTATCTCGCCAGCTTCCTGTTGTACTGGGAGGCAAAGAGATCCACTTCTGGAGAGATCCCTAGGGATACCACCCAACTGAACACCTCCTCGTGCAGAGCCCACTCGTTGTTGTCCAGCTGCACCCTTGAGAGAAAGTCCGCTTGGACGTTGAGAACCCCGGGAACATAGGTTGCCGTCAAGTTGGCTAGATTCCTCTGTGCCCAACGCATGATAGGTTCCACTTCTGCCAGTAGGGAACGACTCCTGGTGCCCCCTTGTTTCCTTATGTAGGCAACAGCTGTTGTGTTGTCCAATCTGAGAACAACCGACTCTCCCGATATCAGATGAGGGAAGGCCACCAGAGCTAGGAAGGCTGCACGCAACTCCAGGACGTTCGAGACTATCCCTCGAGAGGGAAAGTCCCAAGTACCCTGAGCCACCTCCATCAGACAATGGGCCCCCCAACCTCTGTTGCTGGCATCTGATGTTACTGTTATCCACCTGATCGGAAGAAGGGAATGGCAATTCAGCAGGTTCTCTCGCTGAAGCCACCAGAAGAGGGAACTCCTCATGACTTGAGTGACACGAATTGTCTGGACTCTGTCTCCCGACCACTGGAGAAGAAAACCCTTCTGAAAAGGACGCATTCTCCATTGTGCCCACTTCACCATCGGTATTGTGGACACCATGGTGCCTATGACCTTCAGGCAATACCGAGTGCTGAGATGAGGAGAGGCGAGAGCCAGGTGGATCCTGTCTCGCACTATTCTGACCTTTTCCTCGGGCAGAGAGATGGTACCTCTCACCGTGTTGAAGAATGCTCCCAGGAACACGAGATACTGTGAAGGTTCCAGCTGGCTTTTTTCCGTATTCAGGAGCCATCCGAACTCCTTGAGCGTTGAGATGGTCTGATCTCTGTGATCTACTAGACAACTTCTGTCCTGAGCCAACAAGAGTAGATCGTCCAAGTAGTGATGGATCCGGATTTTTCTGATCCTTAGCAGAGCTACGATTGCTAGTAGGACCTTCGAGAAGGTACGTGGAGAAGTGGACAGACCGAAGGGAAGGCAAGTGAATTGTAAATGAACCTGGTCTATGGAGAACCGCAGGAACTGTTGGAAGTCTGTTGCGACGGGCACGTGGAAGTAGGCGTCTTTTAGGTCTATGGAGACCATCCAATCCCCTGGCTGTACTGACTGTTGGATTGTGGCCAGGGTCTCCATCTTGAACCTCTCCTTCTTTATGAAGCGGTTCAGATATGTCAGGTCTATTACGGGTCTCCACGCCCCGCTCTTCTTCTGAACTAAGAAAAGAGGGGAATATATTCCCATACCACGTTGCTCGACTGGCACGGGAATAGCTGCGCCTTGTTCCAATAAAGATTTTACGTAGGTTGAAAGTATCATCCTTTTTCCTTCTGATGTTGGAATGGATGTGGGGACACACCTGCACTTGGGGACCCTGCTGAACGTCCAAGTGTGTCCTGAGGAAACCGTCCTGACGGTCCAGAAATCCTGGATTGAGGCCGCCCAGACGTGCCGAAAAAGGAGCAGGCGAGCTCCCACCCGGTCCGTCTGGACGGGCTCGCTCTCAAAAGGACTTGGTCGGTTGTTTCTCACCCGACAAACTGCTTTTTGTAGCTTTTTTGAAAGATGATTGCCTGGACCTCCAAGACCTGGAGAATTCCTTCCCGGGCCTGTAACTGCGTGCCTCCCTGGCACGGTCTTGACCTTGCTTCCTTGGAAACGAACCTCTGGGATTTTGTTGGCGCCTGTCTTGGGGAAGGAACCCAGACTTACCGCCCGTGGCCCGAGTTATAGCACTATCCAACCTATTCCCAAACAAAGACGAACCGTCAAAGGGGATCCGGCACCAAACCTGCTTAGATGCCGGGTCGGCCAGCCAAGGACGGAGCCACAGGGCACGCTTGGCAGTCACAGAGGATAGCATAACTCGAGACAAGAGACGAATAATGTCAATTGAGGCCTCCCCCAAGAAAGCCGAGGCCAGCCTCAGCTCCTGTATAGGAGAACTCCTGGCTAGCTCTTCTGAGACACCCCTGAGTGTCTCGTCGACACTGTCGGACCAGACCTCCATCGCTCTAGACAAGGCTGCCAGAGCCAGGGCCGGTTTACAGGCCGTGCCAGCCATAAGGTAGACCCGCTTCAGGTCAGAATCAATTCTCCTGTCTAGAGCGTCCTTGAAGGAGACCGTGTCCTCTAAGGGAAGGGTCACATGTCTGACCAACCGCATTACTGCCGCATCCACTAGGGGGGGTGATTCCAGCTGTTTTACCTCTTCTTCTCTGAATGGGTACAGCTTCTGAATTTTTGGCAGGAGAGAGTTCTTCTTCTCTACCTTTCCCCATTCTTCCGTAATAACCTCTCCTAGTTCTGACAGAAAGGGAAAACTGATCCGCTCCTTCTTTAATTGTTTGAAAAATTTTCTCTGCTTCGCTGGAGCCGTCACCGGCTCTTCCCAATTCAAGGTTTCCTTGATGGCTTTGACCAAAGGAGGGAGCAGAGCAAAATCAAAACCGGAACCAGCCACATCTTCCTCAGATTCACTATCGGAGAGATCCGCGGATGGATGGCTTGGTAACGAGGCTTCCCAAGTATCTTGAACCTGGGTATCCCTCACAGGAGATCTGGGCGACTCTACAGGAGATACATGAGGGGCTTCCAGCTCCTTTAAGCTGTCCTTGACCATCTTCTCCACCATAGACTTTAACTGTTGGCCAGAGTCAGTCCTTTCTCCAGTCGCCTTTACATAACAGGCATCACAAAGGGACTTGTCCCTAGGGACTTGAGCCCTACACCCCCAGCATGACCCTTCAGAATGGCTGGGGCGAGTCGTGGAAGAGCGGGATGGTTCCCGGCTACGATGACTGGATCTCGCAGAAGAACCGTGGTGTCTAGATCTGGAAGAGGAGTGCCGGCGGGATTTTGATGAACCGCTTCCTTTATGCGAACTCCGGTGTTGAGTAGACCTGGAAGGGCTGAAAGAAAAAGACAGATCCACCGTGTCAGCGGAACATCACCTATGATGATGTTCCACCCTCCCCCTCCCCCAGCAGGCACCCCAGGGAATGCCCCCCCCAAAATACCTGCTGCGAGAGGGCTGGCCACTAGCAGGCGGTGACGGCACAAGTGGTCCGGGAAGGTCTATTATGCTGCAATCAGAATTGACCCAAATCAAAAACTAAAAAAAACATCAACACAAAGACAGCAGAGCAGACCACCGAGGATTCCCTACCTTTTGTAGCAAAAACGGGCTCTCTGGAGTGCTTCTGCAGACTTACAGGCATTCCAGAGCCTGAAAGCTGTCTTTCCCTTTTTAAATCTGCCGCCTATCGTGACGTCATCAGCGCGACGGCCACGATGCTAGTGCGCATGCGCGAATACCGCTACGCGCATGCGCGAACCAAGCCTCGTTCTCGCGCTGGCTCTGCGCATGCGCAGAACGACCGCGCGGCGAACGAGGAAGGGACTCGGCGGCTGGAACGCACAAGGAACCAGCCGCCATGATGACCAGACACACCGCACCAGCGGTGTATGGGGACACAGAACCAGGAAAGGCACAAAACAATACTGCCACGAACAACAGAAACAGGCTGCCATGCAGAACTCACCCCTCCTGTGAACGATCGTTTGGCCGAAGGTAGGAAAGACTTACATGCCGGACTTTGTAGGGGGAAACAGTCACCTGCTAGTAGCCAGGATTAACGACCATAACGCGGTTCTGCCTTGTCAGTGACCAGGAACACACCTCTTCAGCGCCTCTTCCATATGCCCCTTTCCATACTCCGCTAGTAGCCAGAGCTTATTGGAAATGTGCGACTCCCAGTCGCTCGGCCAGTCCGTATCACAGGGGGGAACGATAATCTTCAGGTAGAAAAGACATAGTATAGGTCCTTCGGAGGAGGACAAAAAAAGAACACGGCCTCTGGCAGGGAGCAAAGATTTATGGGAGTAACGTCCTATAGGGTAGTGGAGGCGGGACTAAACCCACACGTTGGCTGCCATGGAGTCTGTCAGGAAAAAACACATTTCATTTAGTACTCTTTGCCTGATTTGGAAGGCAAAGAGATTTACTAAATGAAATGTGCTTTAAGTGTGTGTCTGGAATGTACACAACAGGTTGTCTCATATTGTGTTTAGGCCCATGTTATATTTTCCCTAAAAGTTTGGGGTTCAATTAAATAAAAAAAAAAATGATAAAGGGATTTTGGTAACAGAAGGGTGAAATTTGGAAAAAAAAATGTTTGAAGAAGTTACTGAAATTAAATGACTGGGATCCGGATACATTGCTGCATATATTGAGTCCTTGGGGTACTAATTTGTTTAAAATAAGCAATCAGAATGACTATTCTGGATATTTACCTTCTGAATTCCCAGAGTGTCAGTCATGAAGTGTTGATGATTAGAGTTGAGCGGACACCTGGATGTTCGGGTTCGGCAGGTTCGGCCGAACTTCAGAAAAAAGTTCGGGTTCGGGACCGAACTTGACCCGAACTTGACCCCGAACACCGAACCCCATGGCTTTCCCCACGTCACGGGGAAAGCCATAGGGAAGTCCCCATGACGTTCCCATGCGTCAGAGGGGGGTGGGGTTACCAGGTGGCCACGCCCTCCGTTATAAAAGAACTGTCAGCCCAAGTGAAGCCTCACACACCGGGAGCCTCCCATTGCGAGGAGTGGCCCAAGAAGAGACCGACGCCCTGGATGAAGATACCGGCGCCGTGGAAGAAGATACCCAAGAGAAGCCTCACCCAGCGGGAGCCTCCCATTGCGCGGAGCGGCCCAGAAGAGACACCGATGCTGGACGAGAAGGCCAAGAAGAAGCGGATCGGAGGAAGAAGAAGATGGAAGAAGAAAATGAAGAAAGAAAGACCAGAAGAAAGAAGAAAGAAGATTTTAATAAAGTAATTGTCAAAGACCGCCTCCTGTCATTTTTACAATTTTTGACACTTTTTTGGTGAAATGGTAGGGGTACTTTTGTACCCCCTTACCATATCACACAGGGGGGGCGGGATCTGGGGGTCCCCTTGTTAAAGGGGGCTTCCAGATTCCGATAAGCCCCCTGCCTGCAGACCCCCACAACCACCGGGCACGGTTGTGGGGACGAGGCCCTTGTCCTCATCAACATGGGGACAAGGTGCTTTGTGGGTCTTAGACCCCCAAAGCATCCTCCCAATGTTGAGGGCATGTGGCCTGGTACGGTTCAGGCAGGAGGGGGGGCGCTCTCGTCCCCCCTCTTTTTCTGCGGCCTGCCAGGTTGCGTGCTCGGATAAGGGTCTGGTATAGATTTTGAGGGGGACCCCACGCCATTTTTTTTGGCTGGGTTTCCCCTTAAAATCCATCCCAGACCTCAAGAGTCTGGTATGGATTTTGAGGGGGACCCTACGCCACTTTTTTTTTTTTTTTTGGCTGGGATCCCCCTTAATATCCATCCCAGACCTGAAGGGCCTGGTTATTGAATTTGGGGGGACCCCTACGCTTTTTTTTTTCATTTTTTTCATTTTTTATCAATGACTTTTTTTTTATGAATGGCTTTCAATGTATGACTGTTCTCTGTGTTACGGGAGCCGACAATTCATATAGCTGCGAGTGATTTTAAATAGCTTTCTTTTCTGCAAAAAATGACACTTTGTGCAGGGACAGTTCTAAGCACAGGAAACATGCCCCCCTTTACAGGCATACTATAGACACCCCCCAGGTACGAAATTTAAAGGAATATTACACTTTTATTGTTTCAATTTAATCATTATTAAAATCACTGCTCCCGAAAAAACGGCCGTTTTTAAACGTTTTTTTTTGCATTGATACATGTCCCCTGGGCAGGACCCGGGTCCCCAAACACTTTTTATGACTAACTTTTTAAAAATAAATGACTTCAATGACTGTTCTCTGTATTAAAAGCACTCGCGGCTATATGAATATCAATTCATATAGCCGCGAGTGCTTTTAAAAGACATTTTAAAAAGCAACATTAAATCCCCGAACACCGGACCCGAACATACAGTCAATTGTTCGGGTTCGGGGTCCGGGACCCGAACACCCTAAAGTCCGGTACGGACCCGAACTTTACAGTTCGGGTTCGCTCAACCCTATTGATGATGTAATGTTGTTTAGCCATCAATGTTTTGTTTGTTGCTGATGATCAGACATATTTGAAAAGTCGGGAGACTTCTGAGTCAGAATATGCATTTGGGTAAAATGTTCTGGTCTAAGTCCTTTGGGTCCACTTGGGTCCCGGGGATAGAAGAAACTAAAGAGGTTTAAGTTTTGTTGAAGTTCTGCTATAAAACTGGATTTGGAAAAATGTTTAGTTAAATATATTGAATCTATATAATGAAAACCCTTGCTGAGAAACATTTTCATTCCTGCATGCTTTACTTATGTTTAAGTCAATGAAGAATAGTATTTCTAATACCTCCAATGGTTAAGGCCTGAATTGATCAGGTAGATTCTGTGATTACTCATGTCGGATGAGGAGTATCTGCCCCAGCCAGCCTGCATTCACCCACTGCCCCATGCACATAAAGAAATGCCCACCCCAGTCATACCCTACACCCCACTCATACCCTGCCCTATACCCGATCCGGATGAAGTGATGACTACGGCTTTTACCTGGAAATCTTCGTTGTTCATCTTTGTTGTTCAAATACCATAGGAGGTGCTCAGACGACTAAAGGCGGACTCCTGCTGGAAAATGTTCCTGCGAATGACACCTTGAGGGGGAGCCAAATTACGCAAACCCGAGGTACGAAATTCTAGTGAGCACCACATGAGAGAGATCCAGATGTGCCAGCCCAAAGACCCCCGGTCTCGCCCAACGCATCAGTTCCAGTTTGTCTGTGGATATCAAGTTCTGTCCTTACAAAGAGGCAGTGTTTTGAGGTAGAGAATGCATGTCTGTACATATGAGTGATCACAAAATTGAACCAAAAGGTTTTGGGAAAAGTTGAAGAGAATGAGAGTTATAATGTGGACATTTCCTTTTCCTTCATTTTCTGCTAATTTAATGGACATTCAGAAGCCAATCAACCAGAACACAAACAATTGACTGTATGTTCGGGTTCGGGTCTGGTGTTCGGCGATGTAATGGTGCTTTTTAAAATGTCTTTTAAAAGCACTCGCGGCTATATGAACCCCCAAAGCACCTTGTCCCCATGTTGATGAGGACAAGGGCCTCATCCCCACAACCGTGCCCGGTGGTTGTGGGGGTCTGCGGGCGGGGGGCTTATCGGAATCTGGAAGCCCCCTTTAACAAGGGGACCCCCAGATCCCGGCCTCCCCCCCTGTGTGAAATGGTAAGGGCATTTCACCAAAGAAGTGTCAAAAATGGTAAAAATGACAGGAGACGGTCTTTGACAATTCCTTTATTAAAATCTTCTTTCTTCTTTCTTCTGGTCTTCCTTTCTTCATCTTCTCCTTCCGGCATCTTCTTCTTCCATCTTCTTCTTCCTCCGATCCGCTTCTTCTTGGCCTTCTCGTCCAGCATCGGTGTCTCTTCTGGGCCGCTCCGCGCAATGGGAGGCTCACGCTGTGTGAGGCTTCTCTCCGGTATCTTCTTCCAGGGCGTCGGTCTCTTCTTGGGCCACTACTCGCAATGGGAGGCTCCCGGTGTGTGAGGCTTCGATTCGGCTGACAGGTCTTTTATAACGGATGGCGGGGCCACCTGGTAACCCCGCCCCCTCTGACGCATGGGGACGTCATGGGGACTTCCCTATGGCTTTCCCCGTGACGTCAGAGGGGAAAGCCATAGGGAAGTCCCCATGACGTTCCCATGCGTCAGAGGGGGGCGGGGTTACCAGGTGGCCCCGCCCTCCATTATAAAAGACCTGTCAGACGCAGCGAAGCCTCACACAGCGGGAGCCTCCCATTGCGAGGAGTGGCCCAAGAAGAGACCGATGCCCTGGAAGAAGATACCGGAGAGAAGCCTCAGAGACCGACGCCATGGAAGAAGATACCGGAGAGAAGCCTCACCCAGCGGGAGCCTCCGATTGCACGTAGCGGCCCAGAAGAGACACCGATGCTGGACGAGAAGGCCAAGAAGAAGCGGATCGGAGGAAGAAGAAGATGCCGGAAGGAGAAGATGAAGAAAGGAAGACCAGAAGAAAGAAGATTTTAATAAAGGAATTGTCAAAGACCGTCTCCTGTCATTTTTACAATTTTTGACACTTTTTTGGTGAAATGCCCTTACCATTTCACACAGGGGGGGGGGCCGGGATCTGGGGGTCCCCTTGTTAAAGGGGGCTTCCAGATTCCGATAAGCCCCCCGCCCGCAGACCCCCACAACCACCGGGCACGGTTGTGGGGATGAGGCCCTTGTTCTCATCAACATGGGGACAAGGTGCTTTGGGGGTCTCAGACCCCCAAAGTATCCTCCCAATGTTGAGGGCATGTGGCCTGGTACGGTTCAGGCGGGAGGGGGGGCGCTCTCGTCCCCCCCCTCTTTTCCTGCGGCCTGCCAGGTTGCGTGCTCAGATAAGGGTCTGGTATGGATTTTGAGGGGGACCCCACGCCATTTTTTTTGGCTGGGTTTCCCCTTAAAATCCATCCCAGACCTCAAGGGTCTGGTATGGATTTTGAGGGGGACCCCACGCCATTTTTTTTTTGGCTGGGGTCCCCCTTAATATCCATCCCAGACCTGAATGGCCTGGTTATTGAATTTGGGGGGACCCCTACGCTTTTTTTTTTTTTTTTTTTTTTAATTTTTATCAATGACTTTTTTTTATGAATGACTTTCAATGAATGACTGTTCTCTGTGTTACGGGAGCTGTCAATTCACATTAGCCGCGAGTGATTTTAAATAGCTTTCTTTCCTGCAAAAATTACACTTTTTGCAGAGACAGTTCTAAGCACTGGAAACATGCGCCCCTTTACAGGCATACTATAGACACCCTCCAGGTACGAAATTTAAAGGAATATTACACTTTTATTGTTTCACTTTAATCATTATTAAAATCACTGCTCCCGAAAAAAACGTCCGTTTTTTAAAAGTTTTTTTTGCATTGATACATGTCCCCTGGGGCAGGACCCGTGTCCCCAAACACTTTTTATGACTAACTTTTTAAAAATAAATGACTTCAATGACTGTTCTCTGTATTATGGGGACGGGAGCCGACACTTTATTATAGCCGTTCGGGTCCCCATTGACTTCAATGGGGTTCGGTGTTCGGGGTCAAGTTCGGGTCAAGTTTGGTCCTGAACCCAAACTTTTTTCTGAAGTTTGGCCAAACCTGCCGAACCCGAACATCCAGGTGTCCGCTCAACTCTAGTCATCACCAGATGGCATTTCCATCCTGGTAACCTTATGACAGCTATGATATGTCTCAGAGGTTATTTACATTATAGGCGTGTACAACATTATAGTGATGAACTGTTTTATTATTAATGATATTCATATATCCTCCCACTAACACACCCCTTTTCCCCATCATGATTGGATATTTTGTATATAAGCTGTCCCCACCCAAATAAATATCAGACATTTTCTTTGAACTAACTCTGTTGTAGTATTCTGTTTATTGAAAGTGTCTCCCAGTACTGGGGGCCCCCGAAGAGTGTATTGCAGTATTAACCCTTGGCTAGTCCGTGTGTTACCTGAAGTACCTTTATAATCACTACAGAAGAACATTTTTGGTACTGGGCGCCGCCACTAGTGGCTAAGGCCCAATTTTTCAGCCCCTGTTTAACACGGGCGTGTAATTAAAATTTTTGATGCAATACTTTGCAACAGGGCTCATTCCTGCGCTCCTACTAGAGTATCTGTGAGGGGTTGTAGTGTCGTGGCACCAGTGCCTAATAGAGATGGCCTTGCGGTTCGCCCGGCGGTCGGTTTGCGGCGAACTTTGCTCGTTCGCGATTCGCTAAACCGGCGGACTTATGGCGCTGTTTGCGGCGGCCATATTCGTTTACATTGTGAAGAACGTTGACCCATGACACATCCATCATGGGGTACAGGACAGCCAATTGAGACATTTCAGCACATGGACATACCCCCTACCTTATAAATAGACCTGATCTGGCGGCCATTTTACATTCTGTCTTTTGGCAGTGTTGGGAAAGGATGCTGTGTGGAGCAGGGACAGTCAGTCTGTAATCACTAGCTATTACTATTAGGGCCACAAAAGTCATTTTAAGGACTGGTATAGGTGTACAGTATATAGGGCTGTTGTAATACACTTATAATATACTTTCTTTCAAATATAGAAAGCATATTATAGTGACTGCAGTGCTGACCAATTCTGCAGCTGTCTTTTCTCAGTGTAGGTACAGTTTGGTGTTTGGAGCAGGGACAGTCTGTAATTCACTAGTTAGCTACTATTAGGTTCACAAAAGTCCTTTTAAGGACTGGTATAGGTGTGCAGTATATAGGGTTGTAATACACTTATAATATACTTTCAAATATAGAAAGCATAGTATAGTGCATTTCTACTGTGCAGCATTGTGACTGCTGAGCGGTTCTGCAGCGCTACTACAAAGAGTGACAAACACAATTAGAAAAAAGTATTATAACTGGTGTGATAGACCAGTGGGCCCCCAAAATGACAGATTGAAGCGGGGTGTTATATACCTTCTTCCACATATACTGCACTTCTCTATAGACTTTTGTCACAGGTCATTTAAAAAATGACAGGCAGAGGAAGAGGCAGGCTCTTCCGCAGGGGTGGTAGGGGTAGGATAGGAGCAACAGACTTGAGCCAAAGTGGGAAGTTGCAGAAGGTGCGTTCGATTACGTCAAAGGACGCACCAGACTTGGTTGAGTGGCTCACTCGGCCTTACTGTTCTGCACCCTCCTCATCCTCTCGATCTGCACCCTCTTCACTCTCTGCTGTGTGCACCCCCAAAGACACAACCACCAACACCAACACCACCATATACCCTCCGCTTGAGTCACAGGAATTATTTTCCGATCCATCATCACAAGACATTTCCGATGCGCAGCCATTCTTGGCATTGGATCAGGAAGAGGAGGTAGCAACAACCGCCACTCAGCAGTCTGACGACAGTACCCGGATCAGCCCAAGGAGGTTGGTCCCCGCTGTTGCTGCCTACTCCGAGATCTCTAATTATAGCGGTGGGGAAGGTGACGTCGATGATGACGTGTCTAGGGACGTCACGTGGGTGCCCACAAGAGAGGAAGAGGAGGGGAGTTCAGAGGGAGAGATGGACCAGCAGATAGGGAGGAGAAGCAGGCGGAACTTACATTGCACAGAAGGGACAAACCAGACTGCTAATGTATCAGGAGCGAGGCATCAACCATGTACGGTCACATCTGGCTCTCCCAGGACGCCGGCACATGGCTCCGCAGTGTGGGCCTTTTTTTAACGTGTCCACTGCTGACAATAGTGTTGCCATCTGCAGACTTTGCAGTCAACGCATAAGTCGCGGTAAGCCCAACACTCAAACACTCACCTAGGGACTACCGCCTTAAGAAGGCACATGAGCTGCCATCACCGAGCCCAGTGGGAGCAACGCTGTCAGAACCCACAAAGCCACACTCCAGGCTCTCACCGTCCAGCCTCTTCTCCTCTCTCCTCAGAATTGTCCTCCACTCCACCTTCTATCATGCCGTCCTCACGTTTTTCTGGAAAAAGGCAGGCTTCCGTGGGCCAAATGTTCGAGCGTAAAAAAATGATGATGCCGGATAACCCTCTTCCCCAACGGTTGACCGCTGGCCTATCAGAACTGATAGCCCGCCAACTACTGCCATATAAACTGATGGACACGGAGGCCTTTCGAAAATTTGTGGCCATTGGAACACCACAATGGAAGGTCCCAGGAAGGAAGTATTTCTCACAGAAGGGCATCCCAGAGCTATATGGCCATGTTCAGCAGCAAGTGAATGTATCTCTGGCACACAGTGTCGGTGCCAAGATACATCTGACCACAGACACGTGGTCTAGCAAACATGGGCAGGGAAGGTATATAACTTTTACTGCCCACTGGGTGAACCTTCTGACAGCCGTCAAGCATGTAACCCGTGGCACCCGTGTAGATTTGGTTTTACCTCCACTGATTGCATGCAGGCCTGACTCTTCTTCTCCTCCTCCTACTCCATCCTCCCTCTCCTCCTCGGCTGACTCCTCCTTTTCCGCTGCTACCGTCTCTTCCGCTGCGCCACCCAAGATCCCCAGAACCTATTCGACATGCCAGGTGAGACGTTGCCATGCTGTGCTGCATCTGTTGTGCCTGGAAGCCAAGAGCCACACTGGCCCTGCACTCCTTTCAGTTTTGCGTTCACAGGCAGATCAGTGGCTAACACCGCTCAATTTGACAGTTGGTAAAGTGGTGTGCGACAATCGTGCCAATCTTAAACTTGGTCGTGCAGCGATTCGTTGTCAAATACCCTGGGGTCCAGGACATCTTGCGGCAGGCAAGGAAAATCTCGGCCCATTTCAGAAGATCTTACATGGCCATGACTCGCCTTGCTGACATTCAGCGGTGACACAATCTGCCGGTCAGACGTCTTATTTGTGATTGCCCGATGCGATGGAACTCAACCTTCTATATGCTTGATAGGCTGCTCCAGCAGAAACGTGCAGTTAACGACTACCTGTACGAACTCTGCGGCAGAACAGGTTCTGGGGAGCTTGTTTTTTTTCACCGCGCCAGTGGCTGCTCATGCGCGATGCATGCAGACTTCTGTGGCCATTTGATGAGATCACCAAACTGGTCAGCCGCAGCCATGGTGCCATCAGTGACATCGTACCTTACACCTTCTTTATGGAGCGTGCATTGCGTTGTGTCATTGATCAAGCCGTTGAGGAGCAGGAGCAGGAAGATGAGGAAGTCGCAATGCTGGATGAATTCCCAGGGGGGCTACTCTATCTGAGACAAGTCAACAACAGGAAGGTCTGAAGAGGAGTCAGAGGAGGATGGTGCCGGGGCGGATGAGGAGGAGCAAGAAGATCATGCTTTAAACCTTTCTGGGACCCCTGTTGTTGTCCGTGGATGGGGGGAGGAGAACGAGGAGGACAACATTATCCTGGATGATGATCAGGAGCCAGGCCACCACACCACTTCCAGTTTAGTGCAAATGGGGGCCTTCATGCTTCAGTGTTTTAACAGGGACCCCCGTATAAAAAGCATAAAGGTCAAGGATCAGTACTGGGTGGCAACGTACTTAGACCCCCGGTACAAACACAAAATGGTGGAAATGTTACCACCATCACAGAGGGCTGTCAGAATGGAGCACTTCCAGGCCTTGCTTAGAGAAATGCTGCATTCTGCTTTTGCGTGCGCTGGCAGAGGAATTTCCACTCCCAGATAAAGAGTTGCGGGTACCAATCCAACAGCACCTGCAAGAAGAGGGCGGTTTGAAGATGTATTGGTCACTTCTGATATGAGATCATTCTTTCAGCCGACCCATCGACAGGTGTGATCCGGATCCAGCATCAGGGAACGCCTAGACCGACAGGTGTCCGTCTACATCGGGTTAACGGGCGATGTGGACGCTCTGAGAAGTGATGAACACCTGGACTACTGGGTGGGCAGGCTGGACCTCTGACCAGAGCTTGCACAATTTGCAATGGAACTGTTGGCTTGCCCCACATCCAGTGTCCTGTCCGAAAGGATGTTCAGCGCAGCAGGGGGGATCGTGACCGATAAGCGCACTCGCCTAGCTCACCACAGTGTTGACTACCTCACATTTATAAAAATTAATAAGGCATGGATCTCGGAGGAATTCAACACATGTGACCAGTAGACCATGTATATGCATAACTCTATAAATGATTTATATAATCTAGCACGGTGGTCATCATCAACCCTGTCCTCAGGGCCCACTAACAGGCCAGGTTTTATGTATTACCTTGGGGGAGATGCAGACTAGAATACTGCAATCACTGAGCAGCAAATGATATGTATTTCAGTTTTCTTGCAAACCTGGCCTGTTAGTGGGCCCTGAGGACAGGGTTGATGACCACTGATCTAGCACACAGACCTTTTTTCTACCTTTGGCTCACTTGTAGAAAAAAAGCACACCGTACTATATGTCTGTACCCTCCTGTTTGAAGAGGTTGAGCGTGTCATATTTTTGGGTCCCGCAGCGACTTGCTGGTGTCAGTGCTCTCTATCTCGGTGCTGGTGACAGTGCTCTCTATCTTGGTGCTGGTGTCAGTTCTCTCTATCTCGGTGCTGGTGTCAGTGCTCTCTATCTCGGTGCTGGTGTCAGTTCTCTCTATCTCGGTGCTGGTGTCAGTGCTCTCTATCTCGTTGCTGGTGTCAGTGCTCAGTCTCTATCGCGGTGCTGGTGTCAGCAGGCCAATCAGCAGGCAGTGCCAGCACCATGGCTGAGGATCAGCACTGGACTGGCACCTCTGGACCACCGCAGTGGAGCCCTGCATAGGTGGGGGTAAGGGCTGGGAAGAGGGAGGGGGCTCAAGCACAGGTTGGCACACTGGGACACTGGCACAGGACTGTGCTGCCCTGACTGTGGCACTGATCATCTCCTGCACCCCCTTCATAGCCTGGCCTTACCTTGCCTCTCCTCCATGGCCTTCATGCGCTCCTGAATTGACAAAATTTCACAGATAAAAAAAGAATGCTTGTCGTTGTCGATCCCAGATTCACTTAATACTTCTGGTATGTCAGTGTCCATGTTGTGGGACTATGTGTGCACAGCTAGTAAGTATTTTGTGGCTGAAAATATGACCTGGAGGTTTTTTCTAAGGTTCGCCTGCCATTAAAGTCAATGGGGCCCGCCTTTGGGCACGTTCGCGGATCGTGTTCGCGAAACGTCCCGTCGGAAGTTCGTCCATCACTAGTGCCTAAGGCCCAATTGTTAAGCCCCTGTTTAACAGGGGTGTGTAATTACAATTGTTGATGCAATACTTTGCAGCAGGGCTCATTCCTGCTCTCCAACTAGAGTTTCACTAAAGTGTGAGGTGTTGCAGTGTTGTGGCACCAGTGCCTAAGGCCCAATTTTTCTGCCCCTGTTCAACAGGAGCATGTAATTACAATTCTTGATATAATATTTCACAGCAGGGCCCGTTCCAGCGCCCACCAAGAGTAACTGTGAGGACTTACAGTGTTATGGCACCAGCACCACCACCACCAAAGGCCCAACTTTTCTACCACTGTTCAACAATGTCTTTGGGAGGTAACTTGGACACGGCTTGAGTATGAATCACAGCGCGACTTGGGGCGACTTCAACAGGACTTGGGGTGACTTACAACACGACTTTAAGTTGCCCCCAGGCCAGGCGACTTTAATTTTAAATAAAAAAACAGCATGGGTTCCCCTCCAAGAGCTTACCAGGCCAAGGTTATTGATTTATGAAATTTTTTAATTTTTTTAGTAATGGTGGTGATCAGCGGACGGATCGGACACTTTTGACACTATTTTGGGACCAGTGACCCACTAGTTTTATTTTATTTTTTTAAAAGCCAAAAACAGTTGATACCAGCCTATGTGGGCATGGGCACATAGGATAATATTCTGGGGAGTTTATTGACTGTAGAAAAAAGAAGACAAAAACAGCCGCTGTAAACACGCCCAGAGTGCATGAAAGTGAAAGATTAATGACTTGTGAGAAATGTTCTCAGGATGGAGAAATAGATAAATTCTTATCGGGGTTCATTTTACTTTCTAAGAAAAAAAGGGTTTGGCATCTGAACTTCACCGAACGCCTTCTGAGCTGAACCCAGGACAGTTCATCTTATCACTAGGCTACCAATGTAAAACATTTTTACTTTCTGCTATAAAACATATCCAATAAAAAGTGTAAAAAAATCTAATTTCTTTAACCACTTGACCACCGGGCACTTACACCCCTTTCCTAACCAGACCAATTTTCAGCTTTCGGTGCTCTCACACTTTGAATGACCATTACTCAGTCATACAACACTGTACCCCAAATGACATTTTTATCCTTTTTTTTTTACACAGATAGAGCTTTCTTTTGGTGGTATTTAATCACTGTTTTTTTTTTTTTTTTTTGCGCTATAAATGAAAAAAGACTGAAAATTCTGTAAAAAATACATTTTGTTTCTGTTATAAAATTTAGCAAATTAGTAATTTTTCTTCATAAATTTTGGGCACATTTTATACTGCTACATATCTTTGGTAAAAATAATCCAAATAAGGGTCTTTTCACAAGGGACGGATTAGCAGGTTTTTCTCACACACAGCATATGCATACCACAAATTACATCCCAAAATACATACAAAATCCCAAAATACACTGCTACTCCTCCCGAGTATGGCGATACCTTATGTGTGAGACTTTTACACAGCTGGGCCACATAGAGAGACCCAACATGCAGGGAGCACCATCAGGTGTTCTAGGGGCATAAATGTAAAATCAAATTACACTTTCAGGCAGGCAGGCCAGGCAGGTGGTTTAGTGATCTGCAGTGCATAAAGATATATATATATATTGTTGTGGAAAATTTTATGTATTGTCATAAGAGTCCCCCAGTTTTCGTTCTATCCCAGCCCGCTCTAAAGAGCTGACTGGGGCAGACTGACGCTGGTTGAGACCTGTTAGTAGTGGATAACTTCCTGTTTGGAGAGAGAGGTGTTTGCGGGGTGAGGACATGTCAGCCAGCAAGGGGCCCCTGTGCGATGCACGGAACAATCGTCTGGGGGGAATTTGTTTGCCCTGCAGACACATTTATCGGTTTTAGTGGATGTGCCCTTTTGTCACCCCTGTATGCCTGATCAACATATTTGGGGTGCCATGACGTACACCTGCAGATAATCTCCCATCCATGAGGAACTGTAGTCATTGGTTATTGAATCATTTAGTCGGTTTGCAAGTCTATTTGAATGTATACATGTCTGTGAATGGTTGTTTTGAAGGAATACAAATGTCTGATTGGCTGTCTGTGAAGAAACCACCTTTCTCTGTATTGTCACATCCTGTATTGTTAATTCATTTATTCTGTGTCATGTCCTTATATGGTCATGCACATCCTGTGTTGCTCCTGTGAGGTCACAAGTAGGGTTGAGCGAACCCCAACTGTAAAGTTTGGGTCCGTACTGGACTTTTGGGTGTCCGGGTCCCGGACCCGAACCTTAACAATTGACTGTGTGTTCGGGTTCGGGTCCGGTGTTCGGCGATGTATTGGCGCCTTTTTAAATGCTGCAGGGCAGCCAATCCACGTTAGTTTCACTAGTGTGCCCTTAGAAGCCATCACAGCCATGCCTACTAATGGCATGGCTGTGATTGGCCAGTGCAGCATGTGATCCAGCCTCTATATAAGCTAGAGGCACACAGCACAGCACATCACTCTGCTTTACACAGTGTAGGGAAAGGTTCTTGGCTGCTGTGAGGGAGAGAATTACATGCTAGGAGTCAGTCCACATCCCTGAAATATCTTCTAATTAGTCAGCGATCTACATAGAAAGATAGAGTGTAGGGCAAGGTTCCTGTGTCTGTTTTGAGGGAGAGAGAATTATCCAGATTCAGAAATCAATTCTAAGACCTGGTTTGGTTGCAGTGCACAGTCTTTTTACACTGCCATGAGCCCAGTGCCAGACAAAATATAACTTTTATCTGCAAGCTCAGTGCACCAGCACTGCATATGTTACTGAGACATACACCCTGTACATACTCTGGGTGTATTCTGCTATTGCAAAAACATTGCAAAAACAAAAAAAATTGCATTGTTTTCTGAATGTTTTCAGGAGTGTGACATATTCAATTGATCTATTTTTCTTCTATTGTGCTATTCCAAAAAAAAAATTGAGTGAATTTTTTTTTTCATAGCATTTTCTGCAGTTTTGCAGTTTTTGAGATACACGCTGTACATACTGTGGGTGTATTCTGCTATTGCAAAAACATTGCAAAAAAATAAAAATTTGCAGTGTTTTCTGCATGTTTGCAGGAGTGTGACATATTCAATCAATCTATTTTTCTTCTATTGTGCTATTCCAAAAAAAAAATTTGAGTGAACGTGTATTTAGCACGGCAGGGGGCGTTATCACAGACAAGCACAGCCGCCTGTCCAGAGCCAATGTGGACAAGCTCATGTTCATTAAAATGAACCAGGCATGGATCCCACAGGACTTGTCCGTACCTTGTGCAGAATAGACATGTATACCGGTGTTCTGACAAAAAAACTGTCTGGCCATCGGATAGTGTCCGCCCACTTACTGCGCAGGCGCAGCGCTTGCGCAGTACGGAGGACAAGGAGATTCACAAAATCTCCGAAGATGAACGGCGCCTGAGTGCAGTTTCAAGCCCCATCCATCCAAGTGGACATACGGTAGCACATAGTAACAGGGCCCCTCACGGGCTTGCCACGCTTCGGGCACAGCCTCGCTTGGCTCGGCTTCAACCTCAGATGATGTGGCTTGAACCTGAACTCACCGCGCATTGTCTTCGGAGAGTTTCGAAATCCCCTTGTCCTACATTTGCAGCCCTCTAGCCCTTTCCATTACTTTTTTACAGCCATTTTAATCTTCAAAAGTTTGGGTCCCCATTGACTTCAATGGGGTTCGGAGTTCGGGGTCAAGTTCGGTCCCGAACCCAGACTTTTTTCCGAACATCCAGGTGTCCGCTCAACTCTAGTCACAAGCTTTGTAGGAGCCGTTTAGCTGTTGGAGGCAAACCCTCCCGGGTGTGGCTTCCTGTTGATATGTAAATAAAAGCAGAGATGCACGGCTCAGGAACCCAGACATGCTGACCGATTTGAGAACGTAAGAATGCTAGTGATGTCTCTTTAATGGGGAACCAAAGGGGCCTGGCTGGGAAGCAGCCAGGCTGAGATGAGGATGTAGGAATGCTGTTGATGTCTGAATGCTTGGATGAGTGGGTTGATGGCTAAGGTAAAGTATTATATCATTAAGATGGAAATGAGTGCTTATATGAGCACAATAGATGTGGCTGTGTGCATAGCATACAGCCAAAATTCTACCACAATATACAGTCTCCTACATATATATCCACTGCATTCTAGTCTAGCCAAGCCTATACCTGACTGCAGGTCATTCCTGGTGAATTTTTTTTCTAGTAAACTTCAGGTGGTGTTTTGCTAATCCAATTTTACAGCATGTCTGGAAGGCCACCAAGGAAAGGCAGATGCTCACAGGCCACTAAAAGAGGACAAGCAGACTCTGTGCTGTGCCAACAGTGCTCGTCGTGGACACGGTTCATCCTCAGCACGTGGCCGTGGGGAATGCTTGTCATTTTTTTCGGCAGCTGGCCGTGTTGAGCCACAACATGCAGAAAAGTTGGTAGAGTAGATCACAAAGCCGTCCTCATCCTCCTCATCCTCTGTCACCCAGGCTAAGACAAATTTGGCTGCCAATGTAGCTGCCAAATCAGCCTATTCCATCGGCTCAATGGCTTCAGTCACTCCTTCCCTAGCCCCACTATAATGTCCTGAGGAGTCCCCCAAACTGTTTGACCACAGTGTCGGGTACATGCTGCAGGAGGATTTGCAGCATTTTGAAGGCTCCGATGATGTTACCCAGGTTGAGGATGAAGGCAGTAACTTGAGCCCAAAGAGAGGGGTGCCCAAGAAGGAAAAGAAACTGGCAGTTATGTTCCCCCAGCTGCAGCATACTGCCAGGTTTACTCCAGTGGCGAGGAGGGAGAGAATTATGAGGTCACTGACTCTACGTGGGTGCCTGATAGAAGAGAGGAGGAGGAGGCACATCTCCAATGAGGCAGGCTGCCCTCCAGGGGCCAGCTTAAGGACAGCCAACCTACTGCATCACACTGCAGAGCTCCGCATGTGCAAAACTCTGCTGACTGTGTGCATTTTTTCCAAAGTGTTTTGGTGTGGGCCTTTTTTGAGACGTGTGGAGCAGATTGCACCGTTGCTGTTTGCAACATATGTCTGAAGGGTATCAAGCATGGCCAAAACAGCAGCCGCTTGGGCACCACATGCTTGACCAGACATATGTCGAGCTCCCATGCAGTCCGTTGGCAGCAGTACTTAAAAGACCCACACCAAAGAACAAGGCTGACCTCTCCTTGCTCCTCATCAGTTAGGATCTCCAACCACACTATACCTTCAGTCCTCTCAGAGACCAGCACTGAGAGGAATAAAGGTGTAGAATTAGGTGTCCCAAGCACTTGCGGGCAATCTGCTAGCGGTACACTTTAATTGGATTGTAGCAGGCAAGTTTCCCTGCTAAAGTGTCGAAAGAAATTCGGTCCCAGCCATCCTCATGCTCAGCTGCTGAATGCTAGTTTGGCTAAATTGCTAACACTCCAACACTCCAACTGCTGCCTTTTCAGCTGGTAGACTCTGCCCCCTTTCGAGAATTTGTGGAATGTGCGGTTCCTCAGTAGCAGGTTCCCAAACACCATTTTGTTTCTCGGAAGGCCATTCCGGGTCTCTACTGACATGTGGAAGGCAAAGTCTTGGCCTTGTTGGACAGGACGGTCAGCGGTAAGGTGCATATTACCGTTGACTCATGGTCCAGCTGGGAAGGATACAGGACAAGGTGCAGTAATGTTGGAGCTTGTTCCACCACCACGCCTCCAAAATGCTGGTAGTGGTGATTCTGCCACACCTCTCTCCTCCACCCCTCCTCTTCTTCTTCTTACTCTATGGCCTCTTTCTGTGCAGATTTGTCCTTGGAACCAGTGGTGCTCTGTAGGCATTCTAGGGGCTATGCATATAATATGTATTGTGTGTATTTATTTTTTCTCTTTGGATTCACTTACCATATGAGATTTGAAGCATACCATTTGGCACATTTTCAGACATTTCTCAGTATTTAAACCTGGGGTATATATATTATTCATTTTTTCACTTATATTTTTTTTGGGGGTCATGACCGGCTGTTCATAGCACTTTTTGTGGTATATTGTTTTGTTCACTAAATTCAAGCACAAGTGCAGATCTTTTTCAGCACTTTGATATAGTGCTGTGTCATCACATTTCATTCAGAGGGTTCATAATAGGGGGACCCTTTAGCGCAGCATTTTTTATTTTTATGTTTGATTTCCTTAGCAATATTTGATGGTTATTTGCTGCTGCCTTCAACTTTATTGTTTTTTACATATATTTTTATTAGCGCTGTATTATTTCACTTCTTTTTTACCGATGGTGAGCAGTGACAGTACATGCATCAGGGATACTGTCCCTCTTGTCTTCCTGTTGGAGCACACGCTGCATGGAATAATGGACAGGGCACTTGAGGCAGAACAGAGGGAGGACTTCCTTACCTCTCAAGGCCCCTTTTATCCAGACAGTATTCCTGCAGGCCCGCCTATCACAGAGGAAGAGGAGGAGGAGGATTGTGTCAGCATGGAGGTGGAGCCTGGCACTGAGTTATTCTACATCCACAGGGGAAGGAGAGTGGGGGGATCCCAGCAAAGCGCAGAGAGAGAGGGGGGAGAGAGAGAGGGGGGAGAGAGAGGGGGAGAGAGAGAGAGAAGTACCCCCTTCCACAGCCACCTCTGTATACCCCACTTGCACAGCCACCTCTGTATACCCCCCTTCCACAGACACCTCTGTATATTCCCCTTCCATTACAACCTCTGTATACCCCCTTCCATAGCCACCTCTGTATATCCCCCTTCCATTACAACCTCTGTATACCTCCCTTCCATTACCACCTCTGTATACTCCCCTTCCATAGCCACCTCTGTATACCCCCCTTCCATAGCCACCTCTGTATACCCCCCTTCCAATACCACCTCTATATACCCCCCTTCCACAGCCACCTCTGTATACCCCTTCTTACACAGCCACCTCTGAATACCTCCCTTCCACAGACACCTCTGTATATTCCCCTTCCATTACAACCTCTGTATACCCCCTTCCATAGCCACCTCTGTATATCCCCCTTCCATTACAACCTCTGTATACCTCCCTTCCATTACCACCTCTGTATACTCCCCTTCCATAGCCACCTCTGTATACCCCCCTTCCATAGCCACCTCTGTATACCCCCCTTCCAATACCACCTCTATATACCCCCCTTCCACAGCCACCTCTGTATACCCCCTGTGACAGACCTAGCCGGGACAGAGGCTGTTGGAGGGGACTGAATGTGAGCCTCTTACCTTGCGATTATGGGCCCTGGCATTTGGGGGAACGGTGCTGTTTGTGAGCTGTATGCCTGGGGACCCCTGAGCTGGTTTTACTTGGATTCAGGTCCATGCTGGCCCCCCAAGACACATAGACTCTGGATATGTATATGCTATATCAGCAATAGACTGAATCATACTGTTGGGACACAAGCTATCAGATGCTAATGTCATGAACTCCAGCCACCTGTCTGTTGTGTAAATGAGTCTAGTCTGGCTTGAATATTCCACAATGCTGTTGTGCTAATTAACCCTGTGTTGATGTTTATGGTAATATGGTAATGTGTATTGAATAGTCAGTCCGTTATCTAGGAGACGTACCCTGAAAAGTCTTCTCTCAGTCAACTAGTCTGGGTCAATGATTAGATAATTAGCTCATGCTAATTAGGTTAGGTTTTAGTCATCCGGCTGTATATATTTGTGTGACATCTCAAATAAAAGTTATTCCTGATGTACTCCAAGACTGGTGTTGTCTAGTTCTTGGGGGTTCCTATAGCCAGATCCATTGGACTCATGTTCCAGGACTTAGGAAGCGGTATACTGACGGAAGCCCTCAAGCAGAGTGTAAGCATGTTCCGTCACATTGTTGGCAAGCAGTGAGATTGTGCTTCCTGCAGTCTGGGACATCCAAACCTCCACCGGGATCCAAGATTCAGGATAGCAGACTTCGGTCACCCCAGCGGAGATATGGATCTGGCATCAGAGTTCCCGGGGCTGCTGCGGATCGTCCTTTCAGCATACACCAGGACTGTGTCTGAGGATGAATTCCTGGAACTCAGGCAGCAGATTCGGGTGGAGCTCTGGATTGGAGCCCTCCAGCTCACTGGTATAAAACAGGGCAAATGCTTTCCAACCCAAGAGCAACGGGCCAGTGACCAATGGGCATTGTGGATGGCATGCCT
The DNA here is from genome assembly GCA_028564925.1 of Lithobates sylvaticus. NCBI lineage: Eukaryota > Metazoa > Chordata > Amphibia > Anura > Ranidae > Lithobates > Lithobates sylvaticus. The sequence goes on from CM053026.1 coordinate 784,739,949, forward strand.
GGGAGAGCAGCCCAAGGAGCAATGGGTGACTGAGTTGGACAGGCTGGTCCAGCAGGAGATAGAGCTGGACAATCGTTATCGGGCTCTGCAATGGCACGCAGAGCAGGGATATTTAGGGGAGACAACAGAATGCTCTCCGGAGGGATATGACTTTAGAGGCCCTGGATTGCTGTGGGAGAGCCTTACAGATCGTTTTGTGTTTGGCGATGAAGGGGAACCTACCCTTGAGGACCTGCGAGAATATAGAGAGGCTATGCTCAGTCTTGCAGGGGTCTCAGAGCTTAAACCTGATCTGGACCATTTGTTAAGGAAGGAACAGCATCTGGAAAGGGCATACAGGAAACTGCTAGAACACATTCAGCAGCATGCCAGAGAATCGGCAGTGGAAGCTCCAGAGATTGTCGTCCCCAAAGTGGAAGTGTTGACAATTGGGCAGAACTCTGCTAACTTCTGCCCAGCACCAATAGTGGCTTCAGCCTTCTTGAGAGAAGAGGTAGTCAGCCTTTCTCCCACAACACTGACAGGGACATGTGATTTTCTGCCAGCAGCATCTATGGAGTTACAACAAACTTCTCCACCTGGAGATCTGGTAACTGAACAGAGGGTCCAAGACCTTTGTCCAACACTTTTAGCAATTCCAGAGACTGGGGATTTAATAGATGTTTCTGTAGAGGAGGAACCACCTAGCAAACCCCCAGCAGAAGTGCTGACAACTGGACAGAGAGTCCAAGACCTCTGCCCCACACCTACAGCAATTCTGGAGGCCCAGGGTGAGGAGGTGGCAGTCCATCACGAGTTGCAGATCAGGATCCAAGGAGAGAATGCAGTCGTCACCTCACAACTGTAGCTTGATCTAGTGTCAGTGGATGGGCCTGTGGTCTCCACTAACAGAAAACCAGCAGAAGTGCTGGCAACCGGGCAGAGTGCTACCAACCTCTGCCCAGCACCGGTAACAGCTGCGGAGTTCCCGGGAGCTGGGGCAGTCGGCCTCTCTCCCCAACAGTTAGCTGGAGCAGATGATGTAGGGAAGCTCCTACACCCAGCCGAACTGCTAGTGACGGAACAGAGCGCGGCTGGCCTCTGCCCACAACTAACACAGGACAGATTTCCTGTAAAGGTGGATGGGAATTCAGTCTTCACCTGTATACCCCAGGGATGCTGGGCAGTAGGCCCATATGCCCAACAGCATGACGGACTGAGCCCAGCCACCCTGTCTTCTCTCCTGCGGCTAAAGGGAATCCAGGAGGAAGGACCAGTCCGCACTTCCCCCCAGCAGCGGGTATGTTCTATGAGAGAGGCAGAGGTTGGCTGGGGGAGTAGTGCTCTGTTTGAAACAATTTGTTTGGGGTACTGTGTTGGTACAGGCATTAGAGGACTGGAACTATGGACTAACTTCGGAGTCAGCCCGTCTGGGGTCTCCTCCTGTGTTAGTCTCCTGCCGAAAGGAGAGGAATGTGACAGACCTAGCCGGGACAGAGGCTGTTGGAGGGGACTGAATGCGAGCCTCTTGCCTTGGAACGATGCTGTTTGAGCTGTATGCCTGGGGACCCCTGAGCTAGTTTTACTTGGATTCAGGTCCATGCTGGCCCCCCAAGACACATAGGCTCTGGATATGTATATGCCATATCAGCAATAGACTGAATCATACTGTTGGGACACAAGCTGTCAGATGCTAATGTCATGAACTCCAGCCAGCCTGTCTGTTGTGTAAATGAGTCTAGTCTGGCTTGAATATTCCACAATGCTGTTGTGCTAATTAACCCTGTGTTGATGTTTATGGTAATATGGTAATGTCTATTGAATAGTCAGTCAGTTAGCTAGGAGACGTACCCTGAAAAGTCTTCTATCAGTCAACTAGTCTGGGAAAATGATTATATAATTAGCTCATGCTAATTAGGTTAGGTTTTAGTCATCCGGCTGTATATATTTGTGTGACATCTCAAATAAAAGTTATTCCTGATGTACTCCAAGACTGGTGTTGTCTAGTTCTTGGGGGTTCCTATAGCCAGATCCATTGGACTCATGTTCCAGGACTTAGGAAGCGGCATACTGATGAGTGTAAGCACGTTCCGTCACACCCCTTTTCCACAGCCACCTCTGTATACCCCCTTCCACAGCCACCTCTGTATACCCCCCCTTCCATTACCACCTCTGTATACCCCCCTTCCACATCTACCTCTGTATACCCCCTTCCACAGCCACATCTGTATACCCTCTTCCACAGCCACCTCTGTATACCCCCCTTCCACAGCCACCTCTGTATACTCCCCTTCCATTACAACCTCTGTATACCCCCCTTCCATAGCCACCTCTGTATATCCCCCTTCCATTACAACCTCTGTATACCCCCCTTTCATAGCCACCTCTGTATACCCCCCTTCCATTACCACCTCTGTATACCCCCCTTCCACATCTACCTCTGTATATCTCCTTCCACAGCCACCTCTGTATACCCCCTTCCATTACCACCTCTATATACCCCCATTCCACAGCCACCTCTGTATACCCCCCTTCCACAGCCACCTCTGTATAACCCATTCCATTACCACCTCTATATACCCCCCTACACAGCCACCTCTGTATACCCCCCTTCCACAGCCACCTCTGTATACTCCCCTTCCACAGCCACCTCTGTATACCCCCATTCCATTACCACCTCTGTATACCCCCCTTCCACAGCCACCTCTGTATACCCCCTTCCATTACCACCTCTGTATACCCCCCTTCCATTAACACCTCTGTATACCCCCCTTCCACATCCACCTCTGTATATCCCCTTCCACATCCAACTCTGTATACTCTCTTCCACAGCCACCTCTGTATACCCCCCTTCCATGGCCACCTCTATATACCCCCCTTCCACAGCCACCTCTGTATATCCCCTTCCATTACCACCTCTGTATACCCCCCTTCCACAGCCACCTCTGTATACCCCCTTCCATTACCACCTCTGTATACCCCCCTTCCATTACTACCTCTGTATACCCCCCTTCCACAGCCACCTCTGTATATCCCCTTCCATTACCACGTCTGTATACCCCCCTTCCACAGCCACCTCTGTATATCCCCTTCCATTACCACCTCTGTATACCCCCTTCCACAGCCACCTCTGTATATCCCCTTCCATGACCACCTCTGTATACCCCCCTTCCACAGCCACCTCTGTATACCCCCTTCCATTACCACCTCTGTATACCCCCCTTCCATTACTACCTCTGTATACCCCCCTTCCACAGCCACCTCTGTATACCCCCTTCCATTACCACGTCTGTATACCCCCCTTCCACCTCTGTATACCCCCTTCCACAGCCACCTCTGTATACCCCACTCCACATCTAACTCTGTATATCCCCTTCCATTACCACCTCTGTTAACCCCCCTTCCATTACCAGCTCTGTATACCCCCTTCCACAGCCACCTCTGTATACCTCCCTTCCACAGCCACCTCTGTATACCCCCTTACATTACCACCTCTGTATACCCCCCTTCCATTACCACCTCTGTATACCCCCTTTCACAGCCACCTCTGTATAGCCCCCTTCCTTTACCACCTCTATATACCCCCCTTCCACAGCCACCTCTGTATACCTCCCTTCCACAGCCACCTCTGTATACCCCCCTTACATTACCACCTCTGTATACCCCCCTTCCTTTAGCACCTCTATATACCCCTCTTCCACAGCCACCTCTGTATATCCCCCTTCCACAGCCACCTCTGTATACCCCCCTTCCACAGCCACCTCTGTATACCCCCTTCCATTACCACCTCTGTATACCCCTCTTCCACAGCCACCTCTGTATACCCCCCTTCCATTACCACCTCTGTATACCCCTCTTCCACAGCCACCTCTGTATACCCCCCTTCCATTACCACCTCTGTATACCCCCCTTCCACAGCCACCTCTGTATACCCCCTTCTACAGCCACCTCTGTATACCCCCTTCCACAGCCACCTCTGTATACCCCCTTCCACTGCCACATCTGTATACCCCCTTTTAATACCACCTCTGTATACCCCCCTTTTATTAAGACCTCTGTATACCCCCCTTCCACATCTACCTCTGTATAGCCCCTTCCACAGCCACCTCTGTATACCCCCCTTCCATTACCACCTCTATATACCCCCTTCCACAGCCACCTCTCTATACCCCCTTCCACAGCCAGCTCTATATACCCCCTTCCACAGACACCTCTGTATACCTCCCTTCCGTCACCACCTCTGTATACCCCCTTCTATTACCACCTCTGTATACCCCCCTCCACATCTAACTCTGTATATCCCCTTCCATTACCACCTCTGTATACCCCCTTCCACAGCCACCTCTGTATACCCCCCTTCCATTTCCACCTCTGTATACCCCCCTTCCATTACCAGCTCTGTATACCCCCTTCCACAGCCACCTCTGTATACCCCCCTTCCATTACCACCTCTGTATACCCCCTTTCACAGCCACCTCTGTATAGCCCCCTTCCTTTACCACCTCTGTATACCCCCCTTCCACAGCCACCTCTGTATACCCCTCTTCCACAGCCACCTCTGTATACCCCCTTTCCACAGCCACCTCTGTATACCCCCTTCCACAGCCACCTCTGTATACCCCCCTTCCACAGCCACCTCTGTATACCCCCCTTCCACAGCCACCTCTGTATACCCTCTTCTATTACCACCTCTATATACCCCCCTTCCACAGCCACCTCTGTATATCCCCCTTCCATTTCAACCTCTGTATACCCCCCTTCCATAGCCACCTCTGTATACCCCCCTTCCATTACCACCTCTGTATACCCCCCTTCCACAGCCACCTCTGTATACCCCCCTTCCATTTCCACCTCTTTATACCCCCTTTTATTACCACCTCTATATACCCCCCTTCCACATCTACCTCTGTATATCCCCTTCCACAGCCACCTCTGTATACCCCCTTTCACAGCCACCTCTGTATACCCCCCTTCCATTACCACCTCTATATACCCCCTTCCACAGCCACCTCTATATACCCCCTTCCACAGCCACCTCTGTATTCCCCTTCCGTCACCACCTCTGTATACCCCCCTCCACATCTAACTCTGTATATCCCCTTCCACAGCCAACTCTGTATATCCCCCTACCATTACCACAGCTGTATACCCCCCTTCCATTACCACCTCTGTATACCTCCCTTCCATAGCCACCTCTGTATACCCCCCTTCCATTACAACCTCTGTATTCCTCCCTTCCATTACCACCTCTGTATACCCCCTTCCATTACCACCTCTGTATTCCCCCTTTCACAGCCACCTCTGTATACCCCCCTTCCATTACCACTTCTATATACCCCCCCTTCCACTGCCACCTCTGTATACCCCTCTTCCACAGCCACCTCTGTATACCCCCCTTCCACAGCCACCTCTGTATTCTCCCCTTCCACAGCCACCTCTGTATACTCCCCTTCCACAGCCACCTCTGTATACCCTCTTCCATTACCACCTCTATATACCCCCCTTCCACAGCCACCTCTGTATACCCGTTCTTACACAGCCACCTCTGTCTACCTCCCTTCCACAGACACCTCTGTATATTCCCCTTCCATTACAACCTCTGTATATCCCCCTTCAGTTACAACCTCTGTATACCTCCCTTTTATTACCACCTCTGTATACCCCCCTTTTATTACCACCTCTGTATACCCCCTCTTCCATTACCACCTCTGTATTCCCCCTTTCACAGCCACCTCTGTATAGCCCCCTTCCATTACCACTTCTATATACCCCCCTTCCACAGCCACCTCTGTATACCCCCCTTCCACAACCACCTCTGTATACCCTCTTCCATTACCACCTCTATATACCCCCCTTCCACAGCCACCTCTGTATATCCCCCTTCCATTACAACCTCTGTATATCCCCCTTCAGTTAAAACCTCTGTATACCCCCCTTCCATTACAACCTCTGTATACCCCCCTTCCATAGCCACCTCTTTATACCCACCTTCCATTACCACCTCTGTATACTCCCCTTCCATTACCACTTCTGTATACCCCCTTCCATAGCCACCTCTGTATATCCCCCTTCCATTACAACCTCTGTATAACTCCCTTCTATTACCACCTCAGTATACCCCCTTCCGTAGCCACCTCTTTATACCCACCTTCCATTATCACCTCTGTATACCCCCCTTCCACAGCCACCTCTGTATACCCCATTCCATTACCACCTCTATATACCCCCCTTCCATTACCACCTCTGTATACCCCCTTACACAGCCACCTCTGTATACCCCCTTACACAGCCACCTCTGTATACCCCATTCCATTACCACCTCTGTATACCCCCCTTCCATTACCACCTCTGTATACCCCCCTTCCATTACCACTTCTGTATACCCCCCTTCCACAGCCACCACTGTATACCCCCTTCCATTACCACCTCTGTATACCCCCTTCCACATCTACCTCTGTATATCCCCTTCCACAGCCACCTCTATATACCCCCCTTCCATTACCACCTCTGTATACACCCCTTCCATTACCACTTCTGTATATCCCCCTTCCACAGCCACCACTGTATACCCCCTTCCATTACCACCTCTGTATACCCCCCTTCCACATCTACCTCTGTATACCCCCCTTACACATCTACCTCTATATACCCCCCTTCCACAGCCACCTCTGTATACCCCTCTTCCAAAGCCACCTCTTTATACCCCCCTTCCACAGCCACCTCTGTATAGCCCCCTTCCACAGCCACCTCTGTATACCCCTCTTCCACATCTACCTCTGTATACCCCCCTTCCACATCTACCTCTGTATACCCCCTTCCACAGCCACCTCTGTATACCCCCTTCCATTACCACCTCTATATACCCCCCTTCCACAGCCACCTCTGTATACCCCTCTTCCACAGCCACCTCTTTATACCCCCCTTCCACAGCCACCTCTGTATACCCCTCTTCCACAGCCACCTCTGTATACCCTCTTCCATTACAACCTCTGTATATCCCCCTTCCATTACAACCTCTGTATACCCCCCTTCCATAGCCACCTCTGTATATCCCCCTTCCATTACAACCTCTGTATACCCCCCTTCCATTACCACCTCAGTATACCCCCCTTCCATAGCCACCTCTTTATACCCCCTTCCATTTCCACCTCTGTATACCCCCCTTCCACATCCACCTCTGTATACCCCATTCCATTACCCCCTATATATTCCCCCTTCCACAGCCACCTCTATATACCCCCCTTCCACGGCCACCTCTGTATTCCCCCCTCCCATTACCACCTCTGTATACCCCCCTTCCATTACCACCTCTGTATACCCCCTTCCACAGCCACCTCTGTATACCCCCTTCCACAGCCACCTCTGTATACCCCCTTCCACAGCCACCTCTGTATACCCCCTTCCACAGCCACCTCTGTATACCCCCCTTCCATTACCACCGCTATACACCCCCCTTCCACAGCCACCTCTGTATACCCCCCTTACATTATCACCTCTGTATACCCCCTTTTCATTACCACCTCTATGTACCCCCCTTCCACAGCCACCATTGTATACCCTCTTCCACAGCCACCTCTGTATACCCCCCTTCCACAGCCACCTCTGTATACCCCTCTTCCATTACCACCTCTGCATGCCCCCCTTCCATTACCACCTCTGTATACCCCCTTCCAGAGCCATCTTTGTATACCCCCCTTCCATTACCACCTCTGTATACCCCCCTTCCATTTCCACCTCTGTATATCCCCCTTCCACAGCCACCTCTGTATACCCCCCTTCCATTTCCACCTCTGTATATCCCCCTTCCGCAGCCACCTATGTATATCCCCCTTCCATTACAACCTCTGTATACCCCCTTCCATAGCCACCTCTGTATATCCCCCTTCCATTACCACCTCTGTTTACCCCCCTTCCATTACCACCTCTGCATACCCCCCTTCCATAGCCACCTCTGTATATTCCCTTCCATTACTACCTCTGTTTACCCCCTTTCCACATCTACCTCTGTATACCCCCTTCCACAGCCACGTCTGTATACCCCCTTCCACAGCCACATCTGTATACCCCCCTTCCATTACCACCTCTATATACCCCTCTTCTACAGCTACCTCTGTATACCCCCTTTCCATTACCACCTCTGTATACCGCTCTTCCACATCTACCTCTTTATATCCCCTTTCACAGCCACCTCTGTATACCTCCCTTCCATTACCACCTCTATATACCCCCCTTCCATTACCAAGTCTGTATACCCCCCTTCCATTACCGCCTCTGTATACCCCCCTTCCACATCTACCTCTGTATACCCCCTTCCACTGCCACCTCTTTATACCCCCTTCCATTACCACCTCTGTATACCCCCCTTACACATCTACCTCTGTATACCCCCTTCCACTGCCACCTCTGTATACCCCCCTTCCACCTCCTGTATACCCCCTTCCACAGTCACCTCTGTATATCCCCCCTTCCATTACCACCTCTGTATACCCCCCTTCCACATCTACCTCTGTATACCCCCTTCCACTACCACCTCTGTATACCCCCCTTCCACCTCTGTATACCCCCGTCCATTACCACATCTGTATATCCCCTTTGCGCAGCCACAATTTGTAATCCTCCCTTTAAAGAGTTCTCACCTCTTCTCACAGTTCTCATTCTCAGCGCACCTTTCCGGTATGTGTTTTGCGCTCTTTTCCCAACACACAGCCTCAGATCTGTATTATACAGGCAGGACTCTTCACTCTGTGCTATAGAAGTCTGAGGGGTGCGACGGGGGAGCGCGGATGACCGCTCTGCTCTGCCTCACTCCCTGACACAGACCAGCCACTCCGATCCCGCAGCTCCTGACAGAGGGAGAAGTAGAACGAGCCGCGGGATAGTGACTTTCATGCTACACCGGCTCTTACACGCACAGCCCGCATGCTCTTCTCCTCCCCTGTCAGTGTGGCCGCTTGTGTTAACCCGGCCGGGAGAGCAAACGGGAGAGGACAGAACAGCTGTGCTCATTGCCGCTACAGCGGGAGAACTACCCCAAGGCTGATTTTGCCCTGCGTTTAAAAAAAAAAAAGAAAAAAGAAAAAAAAAAAGACGGTCCTGAACCCGCAACCCTAACACTCCGCCCAGGGCACAGCCCCCCCCCCCCTTGTACCGGCTCCGAACAGACATTCTGAAGAAATTATGAAACTTCCCGTAAAATGAGTCCATGTCAGCACTGAGGCTCCTGTATAAATTCCCCATCAGCCAAGAAGAGAACTGAAACCAACCTGCAGAGAGATTTCCGTTCCCATCATCTCCCCTTCACATAGAACAAGAAGATGAGCGCTCTTGAGCTGTTCGAGCTTCCAGATTTCAAGGGAGACTTTGTGTCAATAGAGCAAGACACGAGAGACTTGGCATCTATTGGATTCCTGCAGAGAGCTCGATCTCTCAAAGTCCACGGAGAGCCATGGATTGTCTTCTGTGCAACCAATTATAGAGGAAAGTTTAAATGCTTCTTGGAAGGTTCTTATCCCTCAATACCAGCATTTGAGGAGAACATCAGCTCTGTGCGAGTTGTGAGGGGCGGTCTGTATAATCCCAAGATTACTCTGTTTGAGCACATCAACTATGGGGGGAAATCTGTGACCCTAAGGAAACCTGCAAATACCCTTAAATCGTATGGATTTGACAACATGGCTTCATCACAAAATAATGTCAGTGGTGCCTGGATCCTGTATGCTGAGGAGTATTACAAAGGTGATCAGATGGTCACTGTGGCAGGAGATGACATTCCAAATTATCATATATATGGCTGGGGAGATAAAGTTAGCTCCCTGAAGCCTCTGGAACCCTATGGAGCTAGTGAGGCTCTTGAGTAAGATGTGGTGGACTGTCCATCTCTCCACCATTTACCATGAAATCCCGAGCCAGTGCTGTTCACTGAATCTTCTTTTCTTCTGATTTCTGATATTATCCAAGGCTTGCCTGTTACAGAGAGTCCAGCTTCCCATAACACTGCTTCTGATCTGATGAAGACCTCTAGAGAAAACCAGTTCCGATCTGATGAAGACCTCCAGAGAAAAACAGTTCTGATCCGATGAAGACCTCCAGAGAAAACCAGTTCTGATCTAATGAATATCTCTAGAGAAAAACAGTTCTGATCTGATAAAGACTTCCAGAGAAAACCAGTTCTGATCCGATGAAGACCTCCAGAGAACACCAATCCTGGTCTGATGAAGACCTCCAGAGAACACCAATCCTGGTCTGATGAAGACCTCCAGAGAGTAAATCATTGTCCTTTACAGGGTGAGAGAACCTTAAACGATTCCATCTTAATTTCTACAAAATACATTTTCTTAGTTACACCGAGTCTGAAGAAGAGACCAGACTTGAAAGATCTCCACTGAACTAAATTTGCTATAAATTCTATTACATCTTGTTTTGTGACTCTGTCAAATCTTTTCCAACTTGACGAGAACCCAAACCCAGAAAAAATATGGACTGAGAGAAGGTTCCTTTCCTCTATTTTCTAAATTCCCACAACTTATTATACATTTTATTTATTTTTATTGATTTATTTTAACAAATAACATATCTGAAGGTATATAAATTGTCTTTCCTTATCAATTCCTTCCTTGTAATGTTACTTTTATATAAGAAAGGAAAGGAGAAGTCTAGGTGGGGGTGTCGCAGTGTTTCTGATGATCTGACAATGTTTCCTTCCCGGTGTCATCATCCAGACACTGCGATCACTCCATACACACACAGATCAGATCTTTATACAGATACAAATGTTTCCATTGGGGAATAGGAGATGTATATTAGAAATGGAGGAGTGACTTGTATAGAGGATGTTCTTCTATCCCATCAATAATGACTTCTTTCCTGGGAACAATCTGTGATATGGACATTCCACACACACATCCCGGGAAGGTTGGTCAGTAAATCTGTTTTGTAGGATGAATGGATTTCAGTCATTGGATCTCTGGAATTGATCCATTGTACACATTCTGGAATTCCATTCATCTGATCTCAGGAAAGTGACATTGATTGGTTGGAGGTTCATCAATAATCTTCATATTGATCAGATCAGATCTTCTCCTGTAACATGTTTATTGAGACAATGTAAATCTTTCTTCTGCTTTTCTCTCGCTAGAAATAAATGGTTTTGTATGACGGTGATCTGTGTCTGTGTATGAGATATCCTGGGCTGGGATATGAAGAATTCCCAGGGGGGGGGGGGGGGGGGGACACACAGAAGGACAAATGCACACTCACATACACACATTGATTTCTATAGTGTACACAGGTTTTCATTTTATGAAATTTTATTCAATCTATTTATTCAGTGGAGTTCAAACTTCTATAAACTCTCATGTTAAAAAAAATATGAATACTGAATACTGTGTGTGTATATATATATATATATATATATATATATATATATATATATATATATGGCGGACAGCACCAGCAGGTAAAAATTGTTATAAATGCATATACAGTAACTAGGTGTGTTCCCAAGAAAAACACCACAAATCCATATATAATACAATGTGGGTTACAGCACAGAGATCATAACTTATGGATTCATCACAAGAAATAATGGGGACTTCAGGGGTCCCGGCCCTTTCTAATTACTATTCTGCACCGTGCAGAGGAAAGAGAAATCTGAGTGTTCAGCTTCTAAAGATCTCCATAAATACAACATGAGACACCAAAGAGATGTCACCACTTATCTCCATCTCTTCTGTATGGTGCAGGTCAGTAATTACAAAAGACGGGTCCCCGACATTCCTATCATGAAGCCTATATTATGATCCCTCTGCTCTCACCCCATTGGTAGGGCTGCTGTTAGAAATCATGGGGCCCCATACAGCCTACCTGACAGGGCCCGGGTTGCCACCTTTTCTTCAAGCCAAACCCCAAACACTTTGCTGTAGTAGGATTGTAAAAGACCTGGGAAACCTTTGGGTACACCATGGGGAGTAGTACTGCGGCGCAGCGAACAGTGGGTGTGGCCAAATTGTGGGAACAGATTTGTGTGTGACAATCTCAATTACCTGGTCTGAATAATGTGGGATCAGGCAGACTAAAACCCGGACACATGACTCCAAACCCAGACGCATGACTCCAAACCCAGACGCATGACTCCAAACCCAGACGCATGACTCCAAACCCAGACGCATGACTCCAAACCCAGACGCATGACTCCAAACCCAGACGCATGACTCCAAACCCAGACGCATGACTCCAAACCCAGACGCATGACTCAAAACCCAGACGCATGACTCAAAACCCAGACGCATGACTCAAAACCCAGACACATGACTCAAAACCCAGACACATGACTCAAAACCCAGACACATGACTCCAAACCCAGACACATGACTCCAAACCCAGACACATGACTCCAAACCCAGACACATGACTCCAAACCCAGACACATGACTCCAAACCCAGACACATGACTCAAAACCCAGACATATTACTCCAAACCCAGACATATGACTCCAGACCAGGACATATGACTCAAAACCCGGACTGTCCAGGTGAATCCAGGTCAGCTATCACCCCCCCCCTCATAATACAGAGGTCAGTGTCACCCCCTCATAATACAGAGGTCAGTGTCACCCTCCCCCTCATAATACAGAGGTCAGTGTCACCCCCTCATAATACAGAGGTCAGTGTCACCCCCACTCATAATACAGAGGTCAGTGTCACCCCCCTCATAATACAGAGGTCAGTGTCACCCCCCCTCATAATACAGAGGTCCGTGTCACCCCCCTCATAATACAGAGGTCAGTGTCACCCCCACTCATAATACAGAGGTCAGTGTCACCCCCTTCATGATACAGAGGTCAGTGTCACCCCCTCATAATACAAAGGTCAGCGTCACCCTCCCCCTCATAATACAGAGGTCAGTGTCACCCTCCCCCTCATAATACAGAGGTCAGTGTCACCCTCCCCCTCATAATACAGAGATCAGCGTCACCCTCCCCCTCATAATACAGAGGTCAGTGTCACCCTCCCCCTCATAATACAGAGGTCAGTGTCACCCCCTCATAATACAGAGGTCAGTGTCACCCCTTCATAACATAGTTGCCAACAGTCCCGATTTTCCCAGGACAATCCCGAATTTGGGACCCTCATCCCGATCGGAGGCTGTCCCAATTCGGGATTTTGTCCAGGGAAATCGGGAATGTTTGCTTTTCCAATTTTTGGAGCAGCAGGCTTCAACAAAATGGCCACCACCGCCGCCAGATCGTTCCCCCTTGTGTTCAGTGGAGAGAGGAAGGGGGCTCGATCCGTGCAGCCAATGAATCGGCTTCCCCTCTCACAATACTAAAGCCGGGGTTAGCTGCATGGATCAGCCCCTCCCCTCTCCACTGAACACACAAGGCCGGCCGCTCATGCCAGGAATCTGCGCTTGTCTGAGTCAGAATTTAACTTTAATGTACAGGCAGGAGGGGGGTTAACTATATACAGCAGGAGGGGGTTAACTATAATATACAGGAGGGGGGTTAACTGTATACAGGAGGAGGGGGGTTAGCTATATACTGGAGGGGGGAGTTAACTAACCCCCTCCTCCTGTATATAGTGAACCCCCTCCTCCTGTATATAGTTAACCCCCCTCCTCCTGTGAACTTTTTTGTGAAATGGTAGGGGTACAATGTACCCGTTACCAATTCACATGGGGGAGGGCAAGATCTGGGGGCCCCCTTGTTTAAGGGGGCTTCCAGATTCCGATAAGCCCCCACAACCACAGGGCAAGGGTTGTGGGGATGAGGCACTTGTCCAATCAACATGGGGACAAGGTGCTTTGGGGGCTATTCCAAAGCATCCCCCTATGTTGAGGGCATGTGGCCTGGTACAGTTCAAGAGGGGGGTTGCTCTCTCATTCCCCCCCCCTCTTTTCTTGAGGCCTGCCAGGTTGCGTGCTTGGATAAGGGTCTGGTATGACTTTTGGGGGTACCCCTACGCCATTTTGTATTTAAATTTGGCGCAAGGGTTCCCCTTATTATCCATACCAGACCTGAATTGTTTCACTTTAAGCATTATTAAAATCACTGCGCCCGAAAAACCTTTTTTTTGCATTGATACATGTCCCCTGGGGGACTTAAACATCAGGCTCATCTCTAGTCAGGGGTGTGTAATGCACAGAATGCAGGGGACAGGAGTGTGTAATGCACAGAATGAAGGAGACAGGAGTGTGTAATGCACAGAATGCAGGGGACAGGAGTGTGTAATGCACAGAATGAAGGAGACAGGAGTGTGTAATGCACAGAATGCAGGGGACAGGAGTGTGTAATGCACAGAATGCAGGGAACAGGGGTGTGTAATGTGCATGTAGCCAAGTATCGGACCCCCCTTGGTCTAATGAGAACTTCCAGAGTTAGGGACAGCTGACATCCTTCTGTGTAGAGTGGGTTACGAGGCATGGTGGGTGCAAAGTAAGGTAGATTAATGGGTGCCAGACACTGCAAAGAGATTTATTGTCTCTTAGGTAGACAGCCATGCAGGGAAAGGCATCCAGCAAGACACCACATCTGCATGAGTAGGACTGCTATCGCCTATGGCAACAGTCTTGTAACAGTTTGTAACAAACTGCTTTACGTCCTCTACAATCTTCTATTGTAGATCTTCACTCCACTGAGCTCCCAGTCTCTCTAACTATACTTACTGATCCACTGCTACTGGATCCCCTGAGATCTTCCAATCTTCTCACTCAGTATCTTCCTCAACATCACCCCTGCTGGGCCCCTAGCTTGGCACTCCAGATTCTTCTCAAGCCTCACCCCACTGGCCTGCTCGGTTTTACACACAAGGCTGCTCTGCAAGCATCACCTCCACTGGCTGGGCCCTTGGCTTGGCACCTGATGAGGTTTCCCAATTCTATTCCTTTAAATTTCGTAACTGGGGGGTGTCTATAGTATGCCTGTGAAGGGGCGCATGTTTCCAGTGCTTAAAACTGCCCCTGCACAAAGTGTAATTTTTGCAGGAAAAAAACCTATTTAAAATCTCTCGCGGCTAATGAATTGTCGGCTCCCGTAACACAGAGAACAGTCATTCATTGAAAGTCATTGATAAAAAAAAAGTCATTGATAAAAAAGAATTTAAAAAAAAGCGTGGGGATCCCCCCAAATTCAATTACCAGGCCCTTCAGGTCTGCTATGGATATTAAGGGGAACCCTGCATCAAATTTTAAAAAAAAATGACGTAGGGGTCCCCCTAAATATCCATACCAAACCCTTCAGGTCTGGGATGAATTTTAAGGGGAACCCCAGCCAAAAAGAAAAAAAAATGGCGTGGGGTCCCCCTCAAAATGCATACCAGACCCTTATCCGAGCATGCAACCTGGCAGGCCCCAGGAAAAGAGAGGGGGACGAGAGCGCCCCCCTCCCTCCTGAACCGTACCAGGCCACATGCCCTCAACATTGGGAGGGCGCTTTGGGGGTCTGTGACCCCTCAAAGCACCTTGTCCCCATGTTGATGAGGACAAGGGCCTCTTCTCCACAACCCTGGCCATTGGTTGTGGGGGTTTGCGGGCGGGGGGCTTATTGGAATCTGGAAGCCCCCTTTAACAAGGGGACCCCCAGATCCCGCCCCCCCCCCCAAATCTGTTTTATGACATTAACATGCATTTTGGCCGTTATAATTAGCACTTTAGATTTCGAACGTTCGCGTCCATTGTAACTAATAGGGTTCTGGTGCGAACCGAACCTGGGGGAGTTCGGCTCATCCCTAATTGCTAACTTTAAAGAATCTAAGATTATTAATTAATTTAGGGACTCCTCCGTCGCTGTCTGACGCTGTTATGTGCCCAATGTTTAGAGCATGTGGCCTGGTATGGATTTATGGGTGAACACACGCAACAATCATCGGTTTCTCCCTCACAAGTCTTATCAGCTCCTCACAATCAATGGATTCCTTCGCCTTTGATGCCACTTTTCTACCTCTTTTGGACATGCTTGCTCCAGTCAGCATCACAAAACAGACAGGGGAGGAACTGAAAGAGGGGGAGGTGTAGGAGGAGGGGAGATCATTTATGTTCACATCACAACACAGCTGCGAATCAGATGCGTGCCCATAGAAGATAATGGCCTTGTAATTCGCACCGCAATGCCCAAAAAATGCACAAGTTTTTGGTGCAATGCGCAGTGTGAATGCAAAGCACATATGTGAACAAGATACATTCATTTGAATGTATTTTAAAATGTCCTGCGAATTGGATGCGGTCTAATTCGCATAGGTGTGCACGGGGGCTGAAAGGGGCCTAAAGAACAATAAACAGGCCACCACTCAGGACTTTACGAAGGCCTTATCAGAGGCTAATAATAAGGATGAGACTTAGATCCCTATTTGAATAGAATCTCTGGATACAACTAAGATACTCCTTAGCCATTCTTATATAATATGGTACTGAATTCTTTTTATCGTTAAACATTTAGTATACAGACATATTAGGGGTCATTTACTATAGCGCTGAAAAATTATCCTGCAGTGCCCAAAAATAGCGTTTAAAAAAAGCCAAAAAGACTTCAGCTCTCAGAAACTGAGCGCTAATGCAAATGGAAAGCAGCGCTATTGCCGGCAATAATGCCTGTCAGATCACATATGTGGGAACAGGGGCTCGAACCTGCAAAATCCAATGTTCTCACTGAAGGCTTACATGCAAGTTCTTTGCCAAAAAGTGTTTGGGGACCCGGGTCCTGCCCCAGGGGACATGTATCAATGCAAAATTTTTTTTTTTAGGAGCAGTGATTTTAATAATGCTAAAAGTGAAACAATAAAAGTGTAATATTCCTTTAAATATCGTACCTGGGGGGTGTCTATAGTATGCCTGTAAAGGGGCGCATGTTTCCAGTGTTTAGAACAGTCTGACAGCAAAATGACATTTCTGAAGGAAAAAAAATCCATTTAAAACTACTCGCGGCTATAATGAATTGTGGGTCCAGCAATACACATACGAGTTCATTGATAAAAACGACATGGGGATTATCCCAAAGGGGAACCCCGAACCAAAATTAAAAAAGAAAACGCGTGGGGGTCCTTCAGGTCTGGTATGGATTTTAAGGGGGACCCCCGCACCATTTTTTTTACATTTTGGTGTGGGGTTCCCCTTAATATCCTTACTTGACCTGAAGGGCCTGGTATTGAATTTGGGGGGACCTCCACACATTTTTTTTTTAATGCAAAATTTAAAAAAAAATGGCGTGGGGTCCCCCCAAAAATCCATACCAGACCCTTATCCGAGCACGCAACCTGGCAGGCCGCAGGAAAAGAGGGGGGACGAGAGAGCGGCCCCCCTCCTGAACCGTACCAGGCCACATGCCCTCAACATTAAGATGGTGCTTTGGGGTAGCCTCCCCAAAGCACCTTGTCCCCATGTTGATGGGGAGAAGGGCCTCATCCCCACAACCCTTGCTCGGAGGTTGTGGGGGTCTGCGAGCGGGGGGGCTTATCAGAATCTGGAAGCCCCCTTTAACAAGGGGATGCCCAGATCCCGCCCCCCCTTTTGAAATGGTAACGGGTACATTGTACCCCTACCATTTCACAAAAAAAGTGTGAAAATGGTTAAAAAAAAACGACACACACTGTGGGAGAAGTCCTTTATTAAAAAAATAAAAAAATAAAACTGTCCCACGTAGTCCATTCATCTCCACCGACAAAAAAATAAAGAAGATCTGCATGGAGGCACACGCCATATGAAGCGTCCTCGCAGGTGACAGCTCTTTTAAAACTGTGGGCAGGGACCCCGCCCCCTCTGGCGCACGGGGGCTTCCCTATGGCTTCCCCGTAGTGTCAGAGGGGGCGGGGTCACTGTGATGTTCCCGTGCGTCAGAGGAGGGCAGGGTCATGGGGATGTTCCCGTGTGTCAGAGGGGGGCGGGGTCACAGGGAGGTCCCCGTGTGTCAGAGGGGGGCGGGGTCACGGGGATGTTCCTATGCATCAGAGGGGAGCGGGGTCACAGGGAGGTCCCCGTGCGCCAGAGGGAGCGGGGTCACGGGGATGTCCCCGTGCATCAGAGGGGGCGGGGTCACCCGACGACAACACCATGTGGCCCCGCCCACAGTTTTAAAAGAGCTGTCACTTGTGAGGACGCGTCATATGGCGTGTGCCTCCCATGGAGGCAGATTTTCTTTATTTTTTTTGTCCGGTCCGTCGGCAGAGGTGAAAGGACTATGTGGGACAGTTTGATTTTTTTTATTTTTTAATAAAGGACTTCTCCCACGGTGTGTGTTTTTTTTTTTACCATTTTCACACTTTTTTTGGGAAATAATATGGGTACAATGTACCCGTTACCATTTCAAACAGGGGGGGCGGGATCTGGGGATCCCCTTGTTAAGGGGGGCTTCCATATTCCGATAAGCCCCCCGCATGCAGACCCCCACAACCACTGGGCAAGGGTTGTGGGGATGAGGTCCTTCTCCCCATCAACATGGGGGCAAGGTGCTTTGGGGGAGCTACCCCAAAGCACCCTCCCAATGTTGAGGGTATGTGGCCTGGTATGGTTCAGGAGGGGGGCGCTCTCTCGTCCACCCCTCTTTTCCTGTGGCCTGCCAGGTTGCGTGCTTGCATAAGGGTCTGGTATGGATTTTTGGGGGGACCCCATGCATTTTTTTTTTCAATTTTGGTTCGGGGCTCCCCTGTGGGGAAATTTCATGCCGTTTTTATGAACTTTTATGTGTATTGCTGGACCGACAGTTCATTATAGCCACGAGTAGTTTTAAATGGCTTTTTTTCCTTTAGAAATTTTAATTTTGCTGTCAGACTGTTCTAAACACGGGAAACATGCGCCCCTTTACAAGCATACTATACACAGCCCCAGGTACGAAATTTAAAGGGATATTACACTTTTATTGTTTCACTTTAAGCATTATTAAAATCACTGATCCTGAAAAAACATCAGTTTTTAAAAGTTTTTTTTAAACATAAAGCCCATCCCTAACAGGGAGCAGTAGGATGCACAAGTGAGAATAGGGCCTAATTCAAAGGTATTATCCATGAATCTCATTCACACTGCTGCGACCTGAAAGTCACATTATTTTGCTGCCACTTTGCTACTGCAACTTAGCCCCAACTTCTGGGAATGCCTGTGTAATATTTAGTCCCATGTACTTCAAGTCACATGAAAGTCACACCAAAGTAGTACAGGGACTACTTTGAAGTTGTTGCAACTTGAAGTAGCACAGATATGAATGGTTATCATTGAGAATCATGGGGTAGAACTTGTCAACAACTCCGAGGTCCAAGGGGGCGTGGCTTGGAGCTCGACCGGAATGGACGCTGACTAGCTGAGCTCCGCCAGACCGCGACAAAAAATCCCCTTCCAGCAGTAATAAGAGAGCGATGGGCAAGCGGGACAAGACACTAATCTGCCCAGGATCACAACGCTCCTTTTCCATGCAGGAACCCGCAGCATCCCGGAGATTTTTGAGCTCCAAACTCAGAGAACCAGAGGCCGCTCTACCAGCAAAATGGCGCTGAGGAAGCACGAGGCGTCACACAGTGAAGACTCCATGTCGGCCACGGAAGACATGGTAAGGGACATTGACTACCCTGATCACCCTCTGAGATACTCGGAGATGACCAAAATAGCTGCTGACATCAAAAGCACTTTGTCCTCTGCATCTACTGACCTACGATCAGACTTTTTAAAATTGTCAGACAGACTGTCCCATACTGAACGAGCGGAGGCCAAACGGGACAGAGCAGTGGAGAGATTATCCTCCACTGTCTCTTCCCATACCAATCACCTCATCCAGATGAATAGGCACCTGGAGGATTTAGACAACCGTGGACGCAGGCAGAACATTAGGGTGAGGGGAATAACTGAGAAGGTTGATTCAGCCCAAATCAAATATGCCCTCCAGGATGTGTTTATTGGCCTGCTCAATAGGCCCAAAGAGACAGACATTGATTTTGTGCGGGCGCATAGGGCTCTGGCGCCAAAACCAAACGACAATGCCCCTCCTAGAGACATTATATGCTGTCTCCAAAGCTTTCCTCTGAAGGAGGAGATTCTTGGCAACGCAAGGAAGAGTGACCAAATCCTCTTTGAAGGGCAGGCTGTTGCTCTGTACCAAGACTTATCACACATAACCTTACAAAACAGGAGAGCACTGCGCCCTATGATAACCGCACTGAAGGAAAAGGGCATCCCATACCGCTGGCGTTTTCCGTTCACACTCAACGCTACATTCCTGGGGAAACAGCTCTACTTAAGACTGCCAGATGACATACCTCACTTTTGTGACCAACTACAGCTGCCTCTTATCGACGTACCAAACTGGTACAAGGAATTCAGATCTCCCCCACAGGATGTCTCTCCACCAGGTACCTTGCGGTCGTCACCTTCCAAACCATCATGCACCAAGAAATCCAAGCCTGACAAGCACCTGGGACCAGAAGCGGGTAAATCCCCCCATACGTCCAGAGGACCTTGGTCACTGACATGAAGTAAGTGAGTTAATTTAACTGATGGTCATAACTCTGTTGCTGGATCAGGAGACCAGCTACCATAACAGGTCACCACCGGACAGTGACCTAGAACTCTTGTTATACCCCTTGCTGGACGTCCCCCTTGCAAGAGGGTCCTTGCAATATACTGTATGTGCCCCTCATAGGGCTTCATTTGATTTTTGAAGATTCACCAAATGCCTTTACATAGCAAGGAAGAGACAGATGCTGACATAATAGGTTACCCCATCTTGGAAGGTGGAAGTTCTGACGCTGGCTGCCATCTTGTGGCAAGAATTAGAAGTGCTAACCAGAAACTTCAATTTGGTTGCCCACTGAACTTTGCGACCGTTTTACCAGATACCCTGACTAACTGAAAATGCACAGGAATTGATTTGATATCCGGATCGCACCTGTTCTTTTTTGGCTGCGGGTGGGGGGCGCTCATGTTTTATTGTGCCCAACTGGAAAATTCACATGTGAATTCTGCTCCACTAGGTTTATAATATGTTGCCATGGTCCTAAGCTGAGATGAAGATAACATACTCCAAGGTATACCAAGTTGGTTTGCAGAATATAGGCTGATGCCCATAGAAGATATTTATAACGCGCCTACGGTGCCAGCCTTATTACTCATAACCCTATAGTTGTGTTAGCCAGAAAGGGCTCTGCGGGATGCATAACCGCTATATAATTTCATATGTATCTTAAGATATCAGTTGAGACCATCGCTTACTAAGTATTGATTTACATGTCCAAGTTATGTTCATGTTACTACCCTCTAGGCTGGAAGGGGTACATGATTATATAAGTTACATGTTTGTATGTTTTTGAGTCGTGGGAGGCTTACCTCAGTTATTTTACTGTAATTGGTTATCCTCACGCAAGTATTTACTCATACTTGCAGACTGACCGTTCTGGTAGTGCCATCCTCCCATAGCACCCAATAGTGCATTCCTGTTTGGTTTTCAAGCAGGAATTCACCTCTGCTTGTTCCTAGTATAAGTACTAGGGGACACGTTACCTGCACACCTCTCTAAGAGACACTCCACCTGAGGGTGTCTACAAATTTTTCTCTTTTGTACATCTTTACTATCCTCTCCTGCTTTCTCTTTTTTACCCTCCCCCCCTTCTCACATAGATACATATGCCAGGCTGGTATCAGTGATAATATACAACATTTGTGGTACTAACCATGTCTTACTCTGAATTAGGTAACCATGCCTTTGTGATTTCTCATAACGTCAGGGGTCTGAACGTACCGGAGAAGCGTATTTCGTTGCTAAGGGAGCTTCATAAGACGGGGGCAGCAGTGGTGCTTCTCCAAGAAACTCATTTCAAAACAGGTACTGTGCCTAGACTACACGACAAGCACTATACTCAGGTTTTTCATGCTACTAACGCCACAGCTAAGTCAAAGGGGGTATCCATCCTAATACACAAAAATGCAGACATCACCGTCACCCACCAAGTAGCGGATGCGGAGGGAAGATACTTATTTCTAAAAGGGCACTGGGCAGGAACGCCAATCACAATAGCGAATGTTTACTTCCCTAATACTGCACAAGTCACTTTCTGCCACCATCTAATAGCTGAACTGAAAAGCTTTGCATCTGGTTGTGTCGTACTGGGGGGGGGGATTTCAACCTTGCGTTGGACCCCTTGGTGGACACATCCGATGGCAAGACTAGTATACAATACAGTAAATTACGTAAAATCAAATCACTCCTAGCCTCACTTACCCTAATAGACACCTGGCGCTTGACCAACCCCTCAGGTAGGGACTATACTTATTTCTCAGCTCTACACAATAAACTTACGCGTATAGACTATATATTCATTACACAAAGGGATACATCCCTAGTGAAATCTGCCAAGATCGGTATGAAGACCCTTTCGGACCACGCACCAATTTCCCTGCAACTCCAAAAGATACACAGAAAAAAGGGCTCCCACTCCTGGAGGTTGAACCCCTCATTGCTCACTGACTTAGCTATTACTAGTAAAATAACTGAAACAATCAAACTCTATTTTAAAGAAAATGCTACAGAGGACATGTCAGCTCTAGGGTTGAGCGAACCCGAACTGTAAAGTTCGGGTCCGTACCGGACTTTTGGGTGTCCGGGACCTGGACCCGAACCCAAACTATTGGCTGTAAGTTCGGGTTCGGGTCCGGTGTTCGGCGCTGTATTGGTGCCTTTTTAACAGCTTTAGGGCAGCCAATGGATGATCGTTTCACTAGTGTGCCCTTAGAAGCCATCACAGCCATGCCTACTAATGGCATGGCTGTGATTGGCCAGTGCAGCATGTGACCCAGCCTCTATATATAGCCCACACACAGCACACAGCGTCATTCTGTTATAGACAGACACTGTTAGACAGGTTCCTGTGCTGCAGATAGATAGAGGATTTTAGGAGTTAGTGTGATAAAGTCAGTCAGTCAGTCCACATTCCTGGAATTTTATTCTAATTAGTTAGATCAGTGAGCGATCTAGATAGCTAGAGTAGAGTAGGGAGTTTCTTTATTAAGCAAAAGAGAGGCAGAGAGAATTATTGAAGAGATTCCTAAATCAATTGTACCCTGGCTGGGGTGCAGTGCACAGTCACAGTAACAGTGCCACGAGGCCAGTGCCAGACAAAATATAAAAGTTTTACCTGCAAGCTCAGTGCACCATTAGGACCAACACTGCATATAGTAAGAGATACACCACAGTCTGTGTGTATTCTGCTATTGGAAAAACATTGCATAAAAATTAAATGTTTCTTTTTTTTTTTCCCCAATAGCATTTTCTGCATGTTCATACATACACGCTGTAGACACTAACCGTGTATTCTGATATTGCAAAAACATTGCAAAAAAAAATAATTTTGCAGTGTTTTTTTTTCTTACCAATAGCATTTTCTGCGTTTTCATAAACGTTTTACATATTGTCCGTGTATTCTGATATTGCAAAAACATTGCAAAAAAAAAATCTTTTGCTGTGTTTTTTTTTCACAATAGCATTTTCTGTGTTTTCATAAACGCTTTACATATTGTCCGTGTATTCTGATATTGGAAAAACATTGCAAAAAATTTAATTTTGCAGTGTTTTTATTTCCCAATAGCATTTTCTGCGTTTTCATAAACGCTTTAGACACTGTACGTGTATTCTGCTATATACAAAAACACCCATTTAGGGCGAGATCATACATTTTGAAAATATGAGGAGATCATCAAAAAGGGGACGTGGCCCGGGTCGTGGTGCTGCTGGTGGCGCTCCTGTTGCAGGGAGAGGACGTGGTCGATCTGTGCCAGCTACACGCACTAGTGAAACACGTTCCTCAGGTGCGAGCAGGCGACAGGGCCTGCAGCGGTATTTTGGCGCGCCTAATGAGGCTGTACGAATGTTGAGGCCAGGACAAGTACAGGCGATAGTAGATTGGGTTGCTGACAGTGCCTCCGGTTCCTTCACATTGTCTCCCACCCAGTCTCCTGATGAAAGTTAATAATTTTTTCCAGAAAGTGCGTATTCTGGGGTATTCCCTCCATATGTGTGGCATCGTGCCGTTGAGCTTCTGAGGTTCTTAATGACTTCCTGTACCTCTTCTGCTGAGAAGGGGGCCTCCAGCATTTTTTTTTCTTTTTTATTTTTTTTTATGTTATTTTAAGTTATTTCCCTATCCACATTTTTTTGCAGATCACTTGCCATGCTCTTAACAACATTTTGTTGCCATTTGCAGCCCTCTAGCCCTTTCCATGACTTTTTTACAGCCATTTTAGTGTTCAAAAGTCCGGGTCCCCATTGACTTTAATGGGGTTCGGAGTTCGGGGTCAAGTTCGGGTCAAGTTCGGTTCGAACCCCGCCGAACCCGAACATCCAGGTGTACGCTCAACTATAGTCACCTCTCATAGTGTGGGCAGCCCATAAATGCGTGGTCAGGGGGGACTTCATGCGGATTGGAGAAGACAAGAAGAGAGCACGGGAAAAAGAAATTAATGATCTGATACAGGCTATAACTACACTAGAAAGGAAACATAAACAATCCCTAGCATTAGACATAGCCACAAACCTATTAGAACTTAGAAAAGAATTACAAAACATCCTGAACCTTAATGCCCAGAGAATCCTCTTCCTACGGAAAGGGTTCTTCTATGAACATAGTGACAAAACAGGCAAATTTCTAGCAAGTGCCCTCAAAGACACATTACTATCAACAAATATAGCTGCCATTAAAACTAGCACTAACCTAATTACACAAGACACAGCTAAGATTGCACACAGATTTCAAGAATATTATACCAGTCTATACAATCTACCAGGCACACATAAACCCAGCGACTTAACAGGGACGAAAGCAGAACTCATCCATAAGTTCCTCAAGGAGAGCGGTCTCCCGACCCTTAGTGAAGAAGACTCACTAGCTTTAGAAGAACCTATAACAGCAGCAGAACTTGCTGCAGCTATTAAAGCACTAAAAGTAGGAAAGAGCCCCGGACCTGACGGACTGACAGCACATTACTATAAAACCTTTTCTGACCTACTGATCCCCCACATACTGAGGACATTCAACTACTTTAGGGACCCAAAAGAGATACAGGAGGACTTTCTGAGAGCCCATGTTACAGTATTACCCAAATCCAACAAAGACCCCCTTGACTGTGTCAGCTATAGACCGATATCATTAAATTTCGACCTAAAACTATACACTAAAATTCTAGCGAACAGATTATGACCCTTACTATACAAACTCATAGGACCTGAACAAGTAGGCTTCATGCCAGGCAGAGAAGCAAAAGAATGTGACAAAAGCATTAAATCTTTTACACCAGGCCCAAACAGGAGATTTCGAAGGCATGCTCCTCTCAACAGACGCGGAGAAGGCCTTCGACCGTGTGTCGTGGGATTTCTTATTTGCCACATGCTCTCATATAGGACTGAAGGACCACATGTTGTCCTGGATTAGAACGGTATATCACAACCCGACTGCCCAAATAAAAGTTAATGGGACATTATTAGAAAAGGTAACAACCAGTGATGTAAGTAACTGAGTTAAAATAAACTGAGTTACGTAACTCAGTTACTTTAGAGGGTAACTAGTAATCTAACTGATTACTTTTCCCCTCATGGTAACTCAGTTCCCATTACTTTGGCTTAGTTACCCCAATTAAATCTACCGTCACTAGATGGCAGTAGTGTAATTCCGGTGTCCTGCCAAAAAAGTTCCCCTGCCGGATAAGGACCCCCTGTACTGCGCAGGCGCAGCGCTTGCGCATTACGAAGGACTACGGAGCTTCCGAAAATTGCAGAACCTAAACAGCTCTGAGTGAACTCTACACAGCGCAGGCGCAGTTAACATGTAATTGTATGAGGCGATGCCGCACCCTTATGATGCTCGTGCTACTCTGCAAGGGGCGCCAATCGTGTAACTAAGGGGCGGGTCTAGTATTACTGTAACCAAGGGGGCGCATTTATTATTATTGTTATATATCGAGCTCTGCCCATTAATTTAACATTCGCCCTCTTCTGTAGAAATCCACCCCCTTACACGATATAATAATAATAGACCCGCTCCTTACACAATATAATAATAATAGACCCGCCCCTTGCTTACACGCTATAACAGAACTGCCCCTTGGTTAGAGTAATAATAGAGCAGCCCCTTGGTTACACGATATATAACAATAATAATAAATGCGCCCCTTGGTTACAGTAATACTAGACCCGCCCCTTAGTTACACGTATAGAATATTTTAAAAAAAAAGTCAGTTACTTTGCTGAGTAACTAATTACTTTTCCAATGTAGTAACTGAGTTACTAACGCAATTACTTTTTGGGAGAAGTAATTTGTAACTTAACTAAATTACTTTTTTAAAGTAAGATGACCAACACTGGTAACAACACACAATGGGACCAGACAGGGGTGTCCTCTTTCACCCCTGTTGTTCATACTTACCCTAGAACCATTGATACGCTCGATAAATGGATCACCTTCTGTACATGGCTTTCATATAGGAGACAAAGTATACAAATGTGCGGCATATGCCGACGATTTATAATTTTTTCTATCCCAGCCACATGTGACTATGCCCAAATTATGTAACATATTCACACACTACAGTTATATATCAAATTTCAAGATCAACTACAAAAAATCAGAAGCACTGAACTTGACATTAAGTGACGATACACACAGACGCACGCAACTGAACTTCAAATTTAGATGGGAATCCAGATCACTTACGTATCTGGGAGTACAATTGACCCCAAGCTTAGACTCGATATACCCACAAAATTTCTTGCCACTACTACAAAAGGTAAAGAAGGACCTTGAAAAATGGTCGCATAAACATTTTTCATGGTTTGGCAGGGCAGCCATTATTAAAATGACGATCCTACCTAGAATATTGTATTATTTCCAAACCCTTCCCATCACATTACCTGCAAACTTCTTCCGCTTATTAAATACCCTACTTAGAAGTTTTCTATGGGCCTCCAAAAAACCTTGCATAAGCTTGGCACTACTTACCAGAGACAAACACAGGGGGGGAATGGGCTTTCCTAAATTTAAACATTATTTACTAGCCACGCACCTCACTAGAGTAATAGATTGCACCTGTCATGCAAATAATAAAGACTGGGTAGCCCTGGAGAACAGAGTAGACACTGTACCAGTGTCCCACATGCCATGGATACCATGGAATCAATGCCCCACACGAATGAAACAACACCCGCTTATAGGAGCGACACTGAAAGCCATACAGACGGTGACCAAACTGACGGCCATGATCACTTCCCCAGGGCCACTAACGCCAATAGTGGCAAACCCGGATTTCCCTCCAAGCTTGCAGGCCCTGACACGACATTTTGCGTGGAGCAATACACCACTACTCGCGATACACTGTATTGCGGACGGGAAAGTTAAATCAATTTCAAACATGCAAGAAGAATTGGGCACCCCTTCATTAGACCATTGGTCATATCGACAAATACACGACTATATCTCGAGCCCACAGAGGTATAAACATTTTACACGACCTCTATCGCCTTTTGAGACTGTTTGCTACTTGGCTAACGCCTCCATGAAAAACATTTCTTTGACTTACGCTTGGTTGCAGGCCGCTAGCCTCCAAGAACCGAACAAACACAAGATATTCTGGGAAACGGCCCTAAATATGTCTTTTACGAAGGACCAATGGTTACAAGCATGCCCATTTGCGCATAAGTGTGCAATTAGCACACGCCTACAAGAAACTTCGTTCAAATTATTAACAAACTGGTATAACACCCCAACCAAATTACACAAATGGTTCCCGATGGTGTCGGAGGCCTGCTGGCGCTGCAACCAAGATAGGGGCACACTACAACACATATGGTGGGAATGTAACCTGGTTCGAACGTTTTGGGACCAGGCTTTATTGAATGTATATTTGTTCACTACTGTATACTTGTTTACTTTTGAAATAAAAACTTTTATTGTTAAAAAAAAACTCGGAGGTCCAAAGTCACCCAACTGTGAAAAAAAGTCATATATATTTTAATAGAAAGGAGCTCTCATTTATACTTGCATTTACATCAGCAGAACAAATGCAGGAAGTGATGTGTGCACATGGGCCAGAAGCAAATGTGTGGTGATGCCAAACAAATCAATGAACCCCACCCACACCAAATCTAACTACCACATCCACCCCCACATTAAGTACATATCCTACACTTACCCGGAAAATCAGCAGCACCTCCTCTTTGCTAAATAGAGACCTCACCATGTCCACCTAGATGGAGATCCAGACCAGCACAGGAACTTCCGGGTGATTACAATGACTCATTTCCGGGTCAGAAGGTGAAACCACGCTCTTGATCGCAACCACGATTAGAATTTTATTATTTTTGTTTATT
Organism: Lithobates sylvaticus; assembly: GCA_028564925.1. NCBI lineage: Eukaryota > Metazoa > Chordata > Amphibia > Anura > Ranidae > Lithobates > Lithobates sylvaticus. The sequence continues at coordinate 784,768,244 of CM053026.1, forward strand.
GGTAGATATGCACATTTGTATTTCTACTTATGATTATTTAAAGTAGTTCGATAAGAAATGGTGTCCCTGGGATAGCAGCAGGTGAATGGTCCAGTTTGAGCCCTGGTTCACACTGACAGCGGGAGGAAATCGTTCACCTGAACTCCCACAATATCATTCCCCCATGTCAGTCCCGACTGCGGGGGGAATATCAGAGACATCTGTGCAGGTTTCTGCACTGATATCAATACAAATTGCACCCCAAAGTCGCACCAATTAGCACAGTGCAATTGCCACGTCAAACCGCACCAATGTGAACCAGAGCTGACACATACAACACAAGGAGAAGGAGAAGGAGAAGGAGAAGGAGAAGGAGAAGGAGAAGGAGAAGGAGAAGGAGAAGGAGAAGGAGAAGGAGAAGGAGAAGGAGAAGGAGAAGGAGAAGGAGAAGGAGAAGGAGAAGGAGAAGGAGAAGGAGAAGGAGAAGGAGAAGGAGAAGGAGAAGGAGGAGCAATAATGTACTTTTATTTTCCCAGCATAAAAAATAAATAAATGTACATTCATTTACTGGCTACAAAAAAAATGGACAGTCTAGATGGTGCTATATTTAGCAATTGTATTTTAAGGGCCCTGCTCATAGGAGCTTACCATCTAAAATTTGACAAAGCCTTAGACCCCTTTCACACCAAGGGCGTTTTGCAGGCGCTATAGCGTTAGAAATAGCGCCTGCAATCCGCCCTAAAACAGCTGCACCATTGTAGTGTGAAAGCCGGAGGGCTTTCACACTGCAGCGGTGCGCTGACAGGACGTCAGGAAAAGTCCTGCCAGCAGCTTCTTTGAAATCGATGGGGTAGCGCTGTAATACCGCCGGCAAAATGCCGTTATTGCGGCATTTTGCCGGGGGTTTTAAACCCTTTCTCGGCTGCCAGCGGGGGGTAAAAGCACCCCGATAGCGGCCGAAATGCACAGCAAGTCCGACGGTAAAACCCTGCTAAAAATAGCAGCGTTTTACCGCCGACGCTATGGGCTGTGTGGTGTGAAAGGGGTCTTAGAGTGGACACAGCTTTACTTTCAGTGTATAACAGGCAACACGTCACATTTTTATCTGCAAGATTATAGAAACATACTCAACAGTCATTCTTACAAAGCATTACAACATAATAATAAAAAAGGCACTTATTCAAAACATAACACCCACCACCACCCTACATTCCACATACATACATTGGTGACCACGTTCTGCTGGAAGCTGCATTTCTGTGAACACGATTAAGCAAGGAGATCAAAGAATAGAAGGTCAGCAGATGCTTCCAAACAATGTTTACATGGTCAGACAGGAACAATACACACACAACATTGACAGCATGGCCACATAAACCTACTTTTGATTGAAAAAATGCACAAGAATTTCAGCAAATATCCCTAGTTGGGCGTTTGTCAATAGGCACAATTACATTCCTTCTCTCCCCACAAATCACAGCAAAAAACCTGACCTTCTCAGGCCAAATGAACCCCCCTACTGCAGGCCTTTATATAAGAGAGGTTGTATTGTTAGCACACTGACACACGCCCACTAGAAGTACACGCCCACCAGTATATTTTAATCTGTCTCTTTGTGTATGTCTAAAGTGATTGCACCTGATGGGCAGGTACACATAATACTATTTGCACCTGTGTTAGCCCTTGGCTATATGCATCAAATCTCCAACTACAGGCCAAAGATCGACGTGTATTTGCATCCACAAAGCAACAGTTTTCTAAGCATATATACCTGCGTAAACCCTACAATTTTAAATATCCAAGTGCCTGGGCATGATTAGTGCTAACAAACATTAACATCAGTCCCTGACTGCAATGAGCTTCCAATCTAAAGTCCAAAACTAACTTTCCTACAGTAGAAAGGGGAGCACAGTGGTGTAGTGGATAGCACCTTCACATAGCAGCAATAGGGTCGCTGGTTCAAATCCCAACCAGGACACCATCTGCCTGGAGTTTGCATGTTCTCCCTGTGCCTGCGTGGGTTTCCTCCCACACTCCAAAGACATGCTGGTAGGTTAATTAGATCCTGTCAATAAAATTGGCCAAATATGTGTATGTTGTACGTGTATGTGTTTGCAAGCATGTCAGAATCCCACAGGGCAAGGACCACGCTATACCACAGATGGACACCAGTGGCAAAAGCGCCCTGAGGCGATTCAGTTTGCATAGGTAGCGCTATACAAGTCATTCATTCAGAAACTATTTCAACAGGAGTGAAATAAAATGCCAGCCTGTCTTTGGATTGTAGTGAGAAACCCACACAGGGAGATCATATAAACTTCAACACAAGCATTAGCATGTTGGGAAATAGAACCAGCAACCCCAGTACTACTAGACAGAATTGCTACCCATTTAGCCACCAGGCAGCCTCACATATGGTGGCTGCATCTCTGTGGTGTGAACCAGCCCTAAGTGCATAGCCATGCTCAGTGTCACAAGCAATATACAATGTATTGGTAAGCCTGCCTTTATATGCACATGAATAGGGATAAGCTTCGAGTTTGACTCGAACATTGCCTATTCAGCGAACAGCGAACAATTTGGGGTGTTCGCGGCAAATTCGAAAAGCCACGAGCACCCTGTAAAAGTCTATGGGAGAAATCTCAAGTGCTAATTTTAAAGGCTAATATGCAAGTTATTGTCATAAAAAGTGTTTGGGGACCCGGGTCCTGCCCCAGGGGACATGGATCAATGCAATTTTTTTTTTAAAAACTGATGTTTTTTCAGGAGCAGTGATTTTAATAATGCTTAAAGTGAAACAATAAAAGTGTAATATTCCTTTAAATTTCGTACCTGGGGGGTGTGTATAGTTTGCCTGTAAAGGGGCGCATGTTTCCCGTGCTTAGAACTGTCCCTGCAAAAAGTGTCATTTTTGCAGGAAAAAAAGCTATTTAAAATCACTTGCGGCTAATGAATTGCCGGCTCCCGTAACACAGAGAACAGTCATTCATTGAAAGTCATTGATAAAAAAAAGTCATTGATAGATAAAAAAATAGAAAAAATAAAAAAAAAGCGTGGGGGTTCCCCCAAATTCAATTACCAGGCCCTTCAGGTCTGCTATGGATATTAAGGGGAACCCCCGCTTCAAATTAAAAAAAAAAAAAATCCCGCCCCCCCCCATACCATTTTACCAAAAAGTGACAAAAATGGTAAAAATGACAGGAGACGTCTTTGACAATTTCTTTATTAAAATCTTCTTTCATCTTCTTTCTTTTGGTCTTCCTTCTTCCTTTCTTCATCCTTCGGTTTCTTCATCTTCTTCTTCCATCTTCTTCTTCCTCCGATCCGCTTCTTCTTGCTCTGGTCTTCTCGTCCGGCATCTTCTTCCATGTCGTCAGCGTCTTTTCTTGGGCCGATCCGCGCAATGGGAGGCTCCCGCTGTGTGAGGCTTCGCTGCATCTGACAGCTCTTTTATAACGGGGGCGGGGCCACCATGGCTTTCCCCATGACGTCAGAGGGGGGTTGGGGCCATCCCCCGCCCCCCTCTGACGTCATGGGGAAAGCCATAGGGAATTACCCATGATGTCCCCGTGTGTCAGAGGGGGACGGGGTCACCAGGTGGCCCCGCCCTCCATTATAAAAGAGCTGTCAGACGCAGCGAAGTCTCACACAGCGGGAGTCTCCCATTGCGGGGAACGGCCCAAGAACAGATGCCGACGCCATGGACGAAGATGCCGGACGAGAAGACCAGAGCAAGAAGAAGCGGATCGGAGGAAAAAGAAGATGGAAGAAGAAGATGAAGAAACCGAAGGATGAAGAAAGGAAGAAGGAAGACCAGAAGAAAGAAGATGAAAGAAGATTTTAATAAAGGAATTGTCCTTTATTAAATTTAATTGTACTTTTGTACCCCCTTACCATTTCACACTGGGGGGGGGCGGGATCTGGGGGTCCCCTTGTTAAAGGGGGCTTCCAGATTCCGATAAGCCCCCTGCCCGCAGACCCCCACAATTAATGGCCAGTGTTGTGGGGAAGAGGCCCTTGTCCCCATCAACATGGGGACATGGTGCTTTGAGGGGCCACAGACCCCCAAAGCACCCTCCCAATGTTGAGGGCATGTGGCCTGGTACGGTTCAGGAGGGGGGGGGCGCTCTCGTAACCCCTCTTTTCCTGCGGCCTGCCAGGTTGCGTGCTCGGATAAGGGTCTGGTATGGATTTTAAGGGGGACCCCACGCCATTTTTTTTTTTGGCCGGGGTCTCCCTTAAAATCCATCCCAGACCTGAAGGGTCTGGTATCGATATTTAGGTGGACCCCCACGTATTTTTTTTTTTAATTTGAAGTGGGGGTTCCCCTTAATATCCACAGCAGACCTGAAGGGCCTGGTAATTGAATTTGGGGGAACCCTCACGCTTTTTTATTTTTATTTTTATTTTTTTCACCAATGACTTTTTTTTTATCAATGACTTTCAATGAATGACTGTTCTCTGTATTACGGGAGCCGACAATTCATTAGCCGCGAGTGATTTTAAATATCTTTTTCTCTTGCAAAAATGACACTTTGTGAAGGAACAGTTCTAAGCACGGGAAACATGCGCCCCTTTACAGTCATACTATACACACCCCCCAGGTACGAAATTTAAAGGAATATTACACTTTTATTGTTTCACATTAAGCATCATTAAAATCACTGCTCCTGAAAAAACGGGCGTTTAAAAAAAAAAAAATTTGCATTGATACATGTCCCATGGGGCAGGACCCGGGTCCCCAAACACTTTTTATGACAATAATTTGTATATAAGCCTTTAAAATTAGCACTTTTGATTTTGAACGTTCGAGTCCCATAGACTTTAATAGGGTTCTAAAGTGCACACAAGCTTTAGGTCTGTTCGCAGGTTCTGGTGCGAACCGAACAGGGGGGTGTTCGGCTCATCCCTACACATGAACTGTAATGGCATCCCAGTCTTAAGCCCCATACACACGGTCGGATTTTCCGATGGATTCTGTCCTATCAGACAATGTTGTCGGAAATTCCGACCGTGTGTAGGCACCATCGGACAGTTTTCATCGGATTGTCCGACGGACAAAGTCCTATCTCCTGCTGGATAGATTTTTTGACAACAAAGTCCGATCACACCAAATCCGATCGTGTGTAGCGAATTCCGACGGACAAAGTGCCACGCATGCTGAGATCACATTACAAGACCAAAGCTATTGGCTACTAGCCTCTACGTAGTCCCGTCGTAGGCAACAAACGTCACCACGTTCAGAATGATCGGATTTTCCGACAACTTTGTCCGACCGTGTGTATGCAAAACCAACATCGGACAAAGTACGACGGACATGATCCGACGGACCTGGTCCTCGGATAATCCGAGCGTGTGTATGGGGCTTTAGTCTGTAGGGTTCAAAATTTAGTTGGCCCTTTGCAGCTATAACAGCTTCAACTCTCCTAGGAAGGCCGTCCACAAGGTTTAGGAGTGTGTCTATGGGAATGTTTGACCCATTCTTCCAGAAGCACATTTGTGAGGTCAGGCACTGATGTTGGACGAGAATTCCCCATGACGTCCCCGTGCGTCAGAGGGGGCGGGGTCACCAGGTGCCCTCCATTATAAAAGACTTGTCAGCCGCAGCGAAGCCTCACAGAGCGGGAGCCTCCCATTGCGAGGAGCGGCCTGCGAGAAGAGACGCCGATGCCGGACGAGAAGGACGAGAAGACCGGAGCAAGAAGAAGCGAATCGAAGGAAGAAGAAGATGGAAGAAGATGACGGAAGGAGAAGATGAAGAAACCGAAGGATGAAGAAAGAAGATTTTAATAAAGGAATTGTCAAAGACCGTTTCCTGTCATTTTTAACATTTTTGACACTTTTTTGGTGAAATGGTAGGGGTACTTTTGTACCCCCTTACCATTTCACACAGGGGGGGGGGGGCGGGATCTGGGGGTCCCCTTGTTAAAGGGGGCTTCCAGATTCCGATAAGCCCCCGCCCGCAGACCCCCACAACCACCGGCCAGGGTTGTGGGGAAGAGGCTCTTGTCCTCATCAACATGGGGGACAAGGTGCTTTGGGGGGGACCCCAAAGCACCCTCCCAATGTTGAGGGCATGTGGCCTGGTACGGTTCAGGCGGGAGGGGGGGCCGCTCTCGTCCCCCCCTCCTTTCCTGCGGCCTGCCAGGTTGCGTGCTCGGATAAGGGTCTTGTATGGATTTTGAGGGGGACCCCACGCCATTTTTTTTGGCCGGGGTTCCCCTTAAAATCCATCCCAGACCTGAAGGGTCTGGTATGGATATTTGAGGGGGACCCCACGCCATTTTTTTTTTTGGCTGGGGTCCCCCTTAATATCCATACCAGACTTGAAGGGCCTGGTTATTGAATTGGGGGGGACCCCCACGCTTTTTTTTTTTTTAATCAATGAATGACTGTTCTCTGTGTTACGTAGCCGACTTTTTATTAGCCGCGAGTGTTTTTAAATAGCTTTTTTTCCTGCAAAAATGACACTTTGTGCAGGAGCAGTTCTCTATATTAGATATACTGAATCTCGAATTCATTCGAAGCATTCAAAGCATTCGTTATATCCGCTATTATAATTTCTTTCATATTAGTTGAAATTCGATATTTGTAGTTGGATTTACTAACGATTCGTAACTATTTGTAACGATTCGTAACGATTCGTAACTTGAAATTGAAATTCGATATTTGCAGTTGGATTAAAATTTTTCTCTGTGTTATGAGAACCGACAATTCATTAGCCGCGTTAACGATTCGTAACGATTCGTAACTTTACTAACGATTCGTAAAAAAAATTACGATTCGTCCGAATTTCGTATTTCGTACACGAATTACGAATTACGAATTTTTTTATATACGAAACGGGACGAAACAAAACAAATTTTTTGACAGTTCCCATGTCTAGCAGACTGCCCACTCCACTTAACTGACAAATTTAAATACTTGGGGATCACAATACAACTGCCTATATCATCCTATATTGAAAATAATTTGTTGCCGTGTATAGACTCCTTTAAACACAAAATGACCAGTTGGGCAAGTCTGCCATTAACACTGATGGGTAGGGTTAACCTATTCAAAATGGTGTTTTTAAGTTTTTATATATACTGGCAAATAGTCCGATATATATCCCCAAGAAGACATTCCGAGAAATCGATTCTTTGCTAATAACCTTTTTATGGTCTCCCAAGAACCCTAGAATAGCACTAAAAATGCTACAGTTGCCAACAGCTCAGGGGGGTTTGGCACTTCCAAACCTCAGACACTACTATTTTGCATCACAACTTGTGTATGTACATTGGTGGTTATTCCCGCAGATTGCTAACGCTGCTGTAACGGCAGAAGCAGGAACGCTTGCATCACGGGAGGCCCTTGGGAATTTGATATTTTGCACGACTGTCGGAAAGCAAAAAGGCACGAACATGTTACGGGTGTCTTTGGATATTTATAGAAGGTGCCTCCTCTTAGTTTCCCGGGGACGCGCCGTCTATGTCTCCTAGTCGCCCGATATGGAATAACCCCACGTTCACCCACTTCTTGAGCCTCCCTGGCGCCTCTAGTTGGGAGGCGAGGGGGCTAAACTATGTACACCAATTGTATGATCAAGGGGCTTTTAAGCCCTCCAGTATACTGCGACAGGAATTTGGAGTGCCAGAATCTTGGCACTTCAGGTATCTTCAGCTAAAACATGCTGCAACGGCCCAATTAGGCCTAAGGAATGTACTGTTTCAAAACTCTACGCTTGAAGTGGCACTATTACAACCCGAGCACTCGGGTTTAATCTCAGAGTATTACAAGCTCTTGTCTCAGGGGAATGAGGGTCAGTTACAGAAGGTGAAAAGTCACTGGATTGTGGATATACCAGATATGTCAGACGAAAACTGGGAGGAATTTATGGACACGTTTTTTGCCACCACTATCTCGGCCAGGGATAAAATGATACAATTGCGCATCTTTCACAGAGTTTACTACACACCCCTACGCTTATTTCGCATGAAGAAGATAAACAGCTCTATCTGTCATAAATGTAATAAACTTACGGGTGACTTACTCCGCATGCTCTGGAACTGTGAGAAGATACGCCCATTCTGGTCACAGGTAACCCAATTTATAGCGACTCATTTTGAACTACCAAACATCTGCAGCCCAAAGTGGTGTATACTGGCGGTCTTCGAGGATGTGGACATGAGCACATACCAAAAACATTTTTTACGTCTGTTATTATGTTATGCCAAGAAGACGGTGGTTATGCAATGGATACATTCCACACCGATTTCTCTGAATTTATGGAAGAATATAATCAACCAGGTACTACCTGTGTATAAGTTGACTTATGAAGCTAGGGGGTGTGCGGCTAAATTCGAGAAGATATGGGGAAAGTGGACGGATCTTGTAGATCAGTGGTTCTTAACCTCAGTCCTCATTACCCCCCACCAGGCCATGTTTTGGGAATTTCCCTTAGATAAAATAGCTGTCCAAAATACCAAGCCATTGACTTAGATTTAAAGCACCTGTGCAAGATAAAAGGAAAGCCTGCAAACCTGGCCTGGTGGGGGGTAATGAGGACTGAGGTAAAGAACCACTGTTGTAGATGCATGTGAATACCCTGAAGTGGACTAAACTACTGGTATATGAACGTTATTGTATATTGATTAGGATGAATGATCATAGGGCAACCTCTGTAGAGGGCAGATTGATAGTTGATAGAGGTAAAGGAATACAGTCTTTGCTATGCAAAGGCACCGATGACTCACACAAGGGGCGACTATGTCTTCTGATGCTTGATGATCAATGTAACCGATGCAGTGACACAATTGTTAATATTTGGGGGTGTAGTGACATGAATATGTACAAGTTTCTCTTCATTGTAGGGTTAATATCTTAGAACTTCCTGTTTCATTCTAGATGCCATGATTGTCATAGAGATGTTATGTACGGGAATATTTGTTTAATAAGGTGAAAGATCTGACAGGAACATACAAAGTTGGTTATGTAATACGATTGTAAATGTATTCTGTATGCAATGAAGATTAATAAAAACAGTTTAAAAAAAAGCACATAAACTAACAAGAGAAATAAACCAATGAGCAAATGCTTAAAATAGCGAAGAGAAAAGAGAAAGAATGTTTCATCAATAGGAGAGCATCTAAACATCAAGAGTGACATGCCAAGGGTGCCAGTGGGGGTTATGGGGCCACCCTTACAGAAGAGCGGTACATAACCATTAGACATGTGCAATTCGTTTATTTTTTTTTCTTTTTTTGTTTTTTTTTTCTTTCGTTTTTGTACGAATGAACGAATCGTTCGAATCGTACGAATCCGAATAACGAATCGTTCGAATCGTACGAATCTGTTTAACGAATCGTTCGAATCGAACGAATCCGAAAAGCAACGAAAATCCGAAAAACCAAACAACGAAAATCCGAAAAACGAAAAAAGGAACAGCGAAAATGAATGAAAAAATTTGTACATTCGTAACTTTTTTTTTTGTTGAATTGGTAATTTTCCGTGTCCCTTACAATGGTGCTGCTTAACGTGCTTCGAATGGATTGAACAAAAAAATTTGTACATTCGTAACTTTTTTTTTCGATTCGTAACTTTATTTTATTTTTTTTTCGATTTGTAATTTTCCGTGTCTCTATTGAACCAAAAAATTAGTACATTCGTAACTTTTTTTTTCGATTCGTAACTTTTTTTTTCAATTCATAACTTTTTATTTTTTTTTCGATTTGTAATTTTCCGTGTCTCTATTGAAGAAAAAAAATTCGTACATTCGTAACTTTTTTTTCGATTCGTAACTTTTTTTATTTCGATTCGTAACTTTTTTCAATTCGTTACTTTATTTTTTTTTCGATTTGTAATTTTCCGTGTCTCTATTGAACAAAAAAATTCGTACATTCGTAACTTTATTTTCGATTCATAACTTTTTTTTTTTTCGATTTGTAACTTTTTTTTTCGATTCGTAAATTATTAAAATGTAATAATAGCATACACATTACATAAAATTATGAATTATGCTCCGATTACGAATCTATGAATGTTACGAATGTACGAATAACTACGAATGCGTCCGAATTTCGATTAAACGAATGAACGAAAATTAAACTAACGAAAAAACAAATCAACGAAAAATAACTCTTACAAATGTACGAATCATTACGAATACGAACAACGACGACTTACGAATGTACGAATCGTTACGAATACGAACAACGACGACTTACGAATGTACGAATCGTTACGAATCAACGGAAACGAAAAAAACAAAACGAAAAAAAAACGATTTTTTTTCAAAAACGAAAAAAACGAAACGAAAATAAACAAATTTTTTTGTTGTGCACATTTCTAAAAATAACTCTTACAAATGTACGAATCGTTACGAATACGAATAACGACGACTTACGAATGTACGAATCGTTACGAATACGAACAACGATGACTTACGAATGTACGAATCGTTACGAATCAACGGAAACGAAAAAAAAAACGAAACGAAAAAAAAAAAAAAAAAAAAAAACGTTTTTTTTTCAAAAACGAAACGAAAATAAACAATTTTTTTTTTTTTTTGTTGTGCACATGTCTAATAACCATTGGCGGAGCACGGCCGGCCACTGTGCACAAGAAGATTGACTTTTGAGCCCTCATTGTATTTGATCCAGGTTGTGTTTTCATTGGTCCTCGCCCGTTATGTCTGTGACATCCCCCTCTTGTTACTCCTCCATACACATTGTTGTATTTGTTTTCTTATCTGGTCTTCGCTGCTCTCCACATTTTTCTTAGCGATGTCTAGCAGTTCTTCCATCAAATATTCATTAAAGGAACAAACACATGTGTTATACTTCTTAGTTAATTTCTTTATTTTTTCGGCATCTGAAAGAAACACGTGTATCAGATCGTAGAATTAAAATATAGCAATGACTGAATTATCAGTGAGATTTTTTTTTTATAAAATGACTTCTCCGGTTTCTTACAAACATGTCTGCATTTTTTTTTTTTATTATTTCATCAAGATCTCCTTTTTTTTTGGATTATTGAAAAATTATTTTCGAGTGATCTCCATATCTAATAATTTTTTAACATTATTTAACATTATTATCTTGTAATTTTTATTTTTTTTTATAAATTCTTTATTTTCTTTTCACAGAGATAGTTTCATAGTTATACATCAAAATATCCGTACATCTTATCTTCTATTTAGTATCATCCCTCTTTAACCACTTGCCTACCAGGCACGAACACCTCCTTCCTGACCAGGCCATTTTTCAGCTTTCAGCACTGTCGCATTTTGAATGACAATTGCGCGGTCATGCAACGCTGTACCCAAATAACATTTTTATCATTTTTTCCCCACAGATAGAGCTTTATTTTGGTGGTATTTGATCACCTCTGCGGTTTTTATTTCTTGCGCTATAAACAAAAGAAGAGCGACAAGTTTTAAAAAGCATAATATTGTTCGATTCGAATGATTCGTTAATCGGATTCGTACGATTCGAACAATTCGTTATTCTGATTCGTACGATTCGAACGATTCGTTCATTCGTACGAAAACGAACGAACGAAAATAACAAAAAAAAAAAGAAAAACGAATAAAAACAAAACGAATTGCACATGTCTAATTCACAATAACGTTTCTTCCTCAGGGATATAGTGCCACCTGGCTATACATTTTTTTAAAGAAAATCAGGATGGCAATGCCCCAGTAGAAGAGGGTTTTGGAACCAAACTTTCCACCTGATCCACAAAATTACCAGCGTATCTCTTTCTCAGGCTCCCGAGAAAGCCCTTCTAAATCAACATATATCTAAAATTCCTAAATATACTAGACATGAGCACACTGAAATATTTTGTTTCGGAATTTCGTTTTCGTATGAAAAATACATTTATTTAGTTACTCCCGAAACTCGTTTTTATTTATTTAGTTTTTCGTTTAAAATTGCATTCGTCCGAAAATCCAAATGAATTAAGGTCGAATCTGTCATTGAAGGCTTATGGTGTCTGTCGAATGTTCAAAGAAGATTCGACGGAGCAGCTAAACTGTATGACTCTGTATAGTTTAGCTGCAATTCCACCCAATTCCAGCAGCAATCTTTCCTCTCTACATCGAATCTTTCCTCTCTACATCGAATCTGTCCTCTCTACGTCGAATCTTTCCTCTCTACGTCCAATCTTTCCTCTCTACGTCGAATCTTTCCTCTCTACGTCGAATCTTTCCTCTCTACGTCGAATCTTTCCTCTCTACGTCGAATCTTTCCTCTCTACGTCGAATCTTTTCTCTCTACGCCGAATCTTTTCTCTCTACATCGAATCTTTTCCCTCTACGTCAAATCTTTTCTCTCTATGTCAAATCTTTCCTCTCTACGTTGAATCTTTCCTCTCTACGTCAAATCTTTTCTCTCTACGTCAAATCTTTTCTCTCTACGTCGAATCTTTCCTCTCTACATTGAATCTTTCCTCTCTATGTCGAATCTTTTCTCTCTACGTCGAATCTTTCCTCTTTACATTGAATCTTTCCTATCTATGTCGAATCTTTTCTCTCTACGTCAAATCTTTTCTCTCTGCGTCGAATCTTTCCTCTCTACGTTGAATCTTTCCTCTCTACGTCGAATCTTTTCTCTCTACGTCAAATCTTTCCTCTCTACATTGAATCTTTCCTCTCTACATTGAATCTTTCCTCTCTACGTCAAATCTTTTCTCTCTACGTTGAATCTTTCCTCTCTACGTCGAATCTTTCCTCTCTACGTCGAATCTTTCCTCTCTACGTCGAATCTTTCCTCTCTACGTCAAATCTTTTCTCTCTACGTTGAATCTTTTCTCTCTACATCGAATCTTTTCCCTCTACGTCGAATCTTTCCTCTCTACGTCAAATCTTTTCCCTCTACGTCAAATCTTTTCTCTCTATGTCAAATCTTTCCTCTCTACGTTGAATCTTTCCTCTCTACGTCAAATCTTTTCTCTCTACGTCGAATCTTTTCTCTCTACGTCGAATCTTTCCTCTCTACGTCGAATCTTTCCTCTCTACATTGAATCTTTCCTCTCTATGTCGAATCTTTTCTCTCTACGTCAAATCTTTTCTCTCTACGTCAAATCTTTCCTCTCTACGTTGAATCTTTCCTCTCTACGTCAAATCTTTTCTCTCTACGTCGAATCTTTTCTCTCTACGTCGAATCTTTCCTCTCTACATTGAATCTTTCCTCTCTATGTCGAATCTTTTCTCTCTACGTCAAATCTTTTCTCTCTACGTCAAATCTTTCCTCTCTACGTTGAATCTTTTCTCTCTACGTCAAATCTTTCCTCTCTACATTGAATCTTTCCTCTCTACGTCGAATCTTTTCTCTCTACGTTGAATCTTTTCTCTCTACGTTGAATCTTTCCTCTCTACGTCGAATCTTTTCTCTCTACGTTGAATCTTTTCTCTCTACGTTGAATCTTTCCTCTCTACGTCAAATCTTTTCTCTCTACGTTGAATCTTTTCTCTCTACGTTGAATCTTTCCTCTCTACGTCGAATCTTTTCTCTCTACGTCGAATCTTTCCTCTCTACGTCGAATCTTTCCTCTCTACGTCAAATCTTTTCTCTCTACGTCAAATCTTTTCTCTCTATGTAGAATAATCTTGGACTAATAGAGTTAAGGTTAGGTACATTCGACCACAGGTTCAATGAACACAGATTGTTATTGTCAGTGTCGAATCTCCTATCTATATCGAACTGTTGTCACAACGAAAACGAAAATAAAGCATTTGTTTATGTCGGATCTTTCGTTTTTCGGATTCTGCACTTCAGTTATCGTTTGTTAAAACGATAGCGAAAATACCTGAAATTCAGACGAAAATGCATTTGGACGAAAACGAATGCACATGTCTAGAATATACCCAGGCTCTGATATTCTATATATTACTCAGGGCTAAACTCCCCATAGTCCGTGCTTGGAAGAGCCTACGGTCTCCTTCTTGCCAGCTTCATGAAAATTTCATGGATGATGTCCCAAGGAAAAACTAGCATGCTTCAAAACACCAAGGAGAAGTATGAACTGACCTGGGAACCTTGGACCTCCTACATGAAGGTGTCCCTATAATTTAACAAGCCTTACATTTCTTTTTAGGTTGATTGTACCGAATAAGCTTATTTCACCTAGGAATCTCCCCTTTACTCTTCTCCAATGCTTCTTCCCCTTTTTCTCTCTTTCTATTCACTACCTTTGACCCATTTTTGTCACAAATTTTTCTCTTCAGTCCCTCCTTCCCATCTAGGCCTCTTTGACCTTTATCTCTGACAACCCCGATATGGTTTTTCCACGAGTTTAAAAGATACCCCTCTCCGGAGGTCGGAATTTCATCTTGCCCGTGATAAGAATCCTCAGCACCACATGTCAGCTATACCTTAGTCCTACAAGCTGCACCCTAGGGCTATGGTTTTCCGAATGGTCTTATGGAGAAAAAGACTTTAATCCTCAGTATCTTGTTAGTAAGCCTGTTGATACCTATACCTATTTAAGTTGTTCACTCGGTTGGAGTGTGACACTGTTAACTTTTGATCAGAATTTAAATTTATGCTTATTTTTTCACTTTAGTAATGAGACTGTAATGCCGCGTACACACGATCGGAATTCTCGTCGGAAAAAGCTCTGACGTTTTTTCCGACGGAATTCCGATCAAGCTGTGTTGCCTACACACGGTCACACCAAATTCCGACTGTCAATAACACAGCGGCATAAAACACGTTGGACAGCACTATAAAAGGGAAGTTTAATGCTTCCGAGCATGCGTCGAATTGTTTCCGAGCATGCGTCGGAATTTTGCGTGTCGGAATTGCATACACACGATCGGAAAATCCGATAGAAAGGTTTTCCGTCGGAAAAATTGAGAACAGGTTCTCAATTCAAAGTCCGTCGGAAATTCCGACAGAAAAAGACCGATGGGCGTACACACGGTCGGAAAATCCGATGAAAAGCTCCCATCGGACTGTTTCCATTGGAAATTCCGACCGTGTGTACGCCGCATAAGTATAGATACGCTGTATTGCCTTCAACTCTGACGCAGCTTGCACCCAGATGGGGTGTCTGAGTGGAATGGACAACATCCTTACCAGAAATTTAAAGTCATTACTGCCTCCAGCTTTCAAGTTCAGACAAGAATCTTGCCCTGTTAAATATACTCTTATAAGCACTTATCAATTATGAGTCCATTGATAGGCATGAAAATGTCAATGTTTTCTTATCGCTTTGTATCTTTTTATATGAGAAAATTCAATAAAAATTATTGGAAATAAAAGAAAATCAGGACTAAAGCTGTTAGCATGTAAAATTGTGTTACCCACCATCTCTTTCTTGTATAATTTACTCATGAGGTGGACCCATTATTTTTTACATACCGATATATCCAGAAAGTCAGCATCCTGGAGGTCATAATTCATGGGGAAAAATACATGTAAATTATTTTTGCTTATCCTTTCTAGTAGGGATGCACCGATACCGATACTGGTATCGGTATCGGCGCCGATACTAGCCATTTTACGGAGTATCTTCCGGACAGTGCCATCCCCACCTCCTCCTCCTCCCAGTGGCATTGCAAGGTGCAGGACCGCCCAGCCTAACAGCCCACCAGCCCCGTCTCCTCGCTGCACAGCTCCCTCCTACAGCTCTGACTTCCATCCACACAGAACACTGGATCGGGGCTCTCCCTGGCTGGATGCTGAGGCAGAGAACAGGGGGGGCTCTGTATGAATACACTCTACGGGCTGTATCGTGTTGTACTGAGCAGCAGGGCTCTGTCCCTGTACCATACCTACAGTCTCTGACTGTCTCTCTGTACCATGCCTGCAGTCTCTGGCTGTCTCTCTGTACCATACCTACAGTCTCTGGCTGTCTCCCTGTACCATGCCTGCAGTCTCTGGCTGTCTCTCTGTACCATGTCTGCAGTCTCTGGCTGTCTCTCTGTACCATGTCTGCAGTCTCTGGCTGTCTCTCTGTACCATGCCTGCAGTCTCTGGCTGTCTCTCTGTACCATACCTACAGTCTCTGGCTGTCTCCCTGTACCATGCCTGCAGTCTCTGGCTGTCTCTTTGTACCATGTCTGCAGTCTCTGGCTGTCTCTCTGTACCATGCCTGCAATCTCTGGCCTTCTCCCTGTACCATGCCTGCAGTCTTGGGCTGTCTCCTGTACCAAGCCTGCAGTCTCTGGCTATCTCCATGTACCATGCCTGCAGTCTCTGGCTGTCTCCTGTACCATGCCTGCAGTCTCAGGTTGTCTCCTATACCATGCCTGAAGTCTCTGGCTGTCTCATGTACCATGCCTGCAGTCACTTCTGCCTGTGTCCTCCTCCTTCCCTCAACCAACTATCACCTCTGCCCCATGTCTTCCAATAACTCTATCCCAATCTCTTCCCCCCAGCGATCACAGTCTTTTCCATCCCAACGCTCCCACCCCACAATCCCTATTTCACCCCACCCTCAACTACCTTGCCCTCACTTACCCCTCCCCTCCCACCCTGCCATCATCCAACTTCCCCCCCCACCTCCCAAACCATCCCTCCTTCTAGGCGATAGGTATCGGTAATCGGTATCGGCGAGTACCTGCAATAAAGTATTGGTACCTGTACTCAGTGTTAAAAAAATTGTATCATGCAGCCCTACTTTCTAGATGTTCAATAAGGAGATCCTTTGCTCCATCCCAGACAAAAAAATATGTCGTCAATATACTGGTGCCACATCATAGTGTCCTCATCTAGGGGGAAGTCTTGATCCCTCTCCCCAGGTTCAATTTACAATGGGGCACAGCATGTCCCCATCCCCATGATTGCACCTGGAGGTAGGGGGAGCTTTGGAACAAGAAAACATTGTGATGTAAAATAAGTTAAGCATTTGTAGGACAAATCTGTTAAACCTCCACTCTGAGGTGCTGCGTTATAATAAAACATGTCTAATGGCTGAAATTCCCTTCCCTTCCCCATAGCTTATATTACAAGTTTTTTTGCCATTGGAAAGGCAGCAGATGGCAAAGAGCATAGATCATTGCCACTAATGTATACAGCAGCAAAGCCCAGATGGAATGTCAAGGGCCTAGTGGGAACCCTGTTATGGATACAAAAATGTCAGCCTGTGTTAATCCTGATGGATATCAAGGAGGGAACCTGGGTGCCACAATTTATGGATCTGAGCAGAAAGAGACATCAAATCTAGCATCAGAGTGATGAAACTTATCTATAACAATTTACTGTCATGGAACCAGTGGGGGGGGGGGGAGGTCTTGTCATCAAACGTTCTGCTGCCTTCTGTCTTCTTAATGGAATTTCATAAAATGTTTTAATAAATAAACCACTGGGGCATGGGCGTCCACAGAAGTTTTTTCAGGGGGAGGGGGAGGGCATCATTTTAAGGTCACCCATGCTCCGCCCCTTTTTGTCAACATCATGAAGGGGAGGGTCTTGAGTGGGCAGTGCCGGTGCCGTGCCAGCTGGATCTATCTCTATCTCGCCCCAGAAGGTCATAATTTTAGAATTAAGATTATTGCCCTCATTCTGATGTGTGCGGTGATATATGTGTAGGGCAAACATCATTTTCCTATCTAGGTGACCTAGCACTTGTGTCTTTGCTCTGCACCCACCCAGGATCAGCCTGTCCCCTAAGTGTCCATGTGCGGACACCTTGCTCCAGGGGAGCACTAACCCCCCCTTGCCCCTACCTGCGGATGCCCTGTTTATGTAGAGATGCCAAAGGAATGTCTCCAGCCCCCCCCGCAGGACTGTATTTACTTCATCTTATGTCTGCGTCCTGGTTGGAAAAAATCTTGTGCCAGCCTGCTAATTACATACCATAGACGTGAATAGGACTTAGGAATAGGACTAGGCCCGTAGAGCAAGAAAAGTGTCCCATTCAAATCTTTGGGACATTAGCAGGTGCTGGCAACCCAATTCAAGATTTTTTTTCTGTCTGGGATGCAGACATGCAAGGAGGCCACAGCCATCGAAAATCAGTATGGATCAGTATGGACAAGCTGTGTGTGTTCAGGGGGCTAGGGAGGGCTTGAATTGTCTGACAGTCTTATCTGATTAAAGAGGTCATTGCCCCACCTCTCCTTCTCCTCCAGTCAGAGACTTTGTTGCATTTATTGAGAGAATGAAAAGCAAACTCTGAATGGTACCCAGGCAGAGTGGCTGACCTCCTGTGTTCAGAATGCAGTAGTGCAGCCTCTTGACATTTGGCCCAGAAATTAGATGCTATCATAAATGTAGCGCTGGCTACTACAGTGATTTCCAGCTTCTAGAGAGATCCCACAGGTATGATATATACAGAGTTGGTCCAAGTTGAATGTAACTATGTAAAATACCCATAGCTGGAATTCTTCTCTAACCACTTGCTGAGCACTCTACACACACACACACATATATATATATATATACACAGTATCTCACAAAAGTGAGTACAACATCATGGAGCTGGTGGATGTTAGAGACGTTGAGCTCCTCCACCATCAATTTGAGGATGCCGTACAGATGATCAATAGGGTTTAGGTCTGGAGACATGCTTGGCCAGTCCATCACTTTTACCCTCAGCTTCTTTAGCAAGGCAGTGGTTGTCTTGGAGGTGTGTTTGGGGTCATTATCATGTTGGAAAACTGCCCTGCGGTCCAGTCTCTGAAGGGAGGGGATCATGCTCTGCTTCAGTAGGTCACAGTACATGTTGGCATTCATGGTTCCCTCAATGATCTGTAGCCCCCCAGTGCCGGCAGCTCTCATGCAGCCCCAGACCAAGACAATCCCACCACCATGCTTGACTGTAGACAAGACACACTTGTCATTGTACTCCTCACCTGGTTGCCCCCACACCAGTGTTGCCAACCGCCAGTATTTTTACTGGCAGCCAGTAAAAAATGGGCGCTTTTCTTCTGCCAGTAAATGCCAGTGAAAGAAAAATGTTGCCAGTAAAATATATGACTGTGACGCTTGGCCGAGACCATCAGAGTGCCTGCTACAGTGTGTTCGGACTGTGCAGGAAGTTTGTCGGGTGACGTCATAGTGCAAGGGAACGGAGCAGCCGGAGCCTCATGTGCAGGTCTGTGGAACAGGAAGGAAGGCAAGCCAGGAGTGGACTGAGGGGACCACCTGGCATGCAGAGAGTGGGTCACTGTGACTCAGGAGGGGACGTGTCATCAGTGGCGTCACTAGGGTTGATGTCACCTGGTGCGGTAAAATTTGGTGTCACCCCCCCCCTGGGCCACTGAGCAATCTGGGGCACTGAGCAGGCTAGCACAACAGCACAGCTCTCCCCCCTGTGTAATCCCTGTAATGTAACTCCCCCCTGTGTAATTCCCCCTAAAGGCGATGCCACTCTGTGTCATGTTGGTGAGGTGCGTTCATCATCTGTGCTGCTGCATACTGCTGTCAGTGTCATTTTGAGAGTCAATTTAATGTGTGTGTGCCACCTATTCTTATTTCTTGTCCTCTTGATTCCTGTCCCTGAGCTACTTACTATATCAAAAATAAAATAAGAAATATGTTTTTGCCTTAATATCTACCTTAAATCACATTGCTAATTTCATATTTCACTTGTTTGTAGCCTAAATACTGAAATTTGCACTTAAAACTGTCATGTTATAACCTTTGGATATGTCAGTAAAAACGTGACTGTGCCAGTAAATTTTGGGTGTTGTGTCAGTAAATTTCAATCTGATAGGTTGACATCACTGCCTCACACACGCTTTTCACCATCTGAACCAAATACGTTTATCTTGGTCTCATCAGACCACAGGACGTGGTTCCAGTAATCCATGTCCTTAGTCTGCTTGTCTTCAGAAAATAGTTTGCATGCTTTCTTGTGCATCATCTTTAGAAGAGGCTTCCTTCTGGGACGACAGCCATGCAGACCAATTTTATGAACTCTGCAGCGTATTGTCTGAGGACTGACAAGCTGACACCCCCCCCCACCCCTACAACCTCTGCAGCAATGCTGGCAGCACTCATACGTCTATTTTCCAAAGACAACCTCTGGATATGACGCTGAGCATGTACACTCAATGTCTTTGGTGGACCATGGTGAGGCCTGTTCTGAGAGGAACCTGTCCTGGTAAACCGATGTATGGTCTTGGCCACCGTGCTGCAGATCAGTTTCAGGTTCTTGGCAATCTTCTTATAGTCTAGACCAGGGGTCTCAAACTGGTGGCCCTCCAGATGTTGCGGAACTACAAGTCCCATCATTCCTCTGCCTGAGGAAGTCATGCTTGTAACTGTCAGCCTTGCAATGCCTCATGGGACTTGTAGTTTTGCAACAGCTGGAGGGCCGCCAGTTTGAGACTCCTGGTCTAGACCATCTTTATGTAGAGCAACAATTCTTTTTTTCAGATCCTCAGAGAGTTCTTTGCCATGAGGTGCCATTGGCACACCAAATTTAACACACCTGCTCCCCATTCACACCTGAGACCTTGTAACACTAACGAGTCACATGACACCGGGAGGGGAAATGGCTAATTGGGCCCAATTTGGAGATTTTCACTTAGGGGTGTACTCACTTTTGTTGCCAGCAGTTTAGACATTAATGGCTGTGTGTTGAGTTATTTTGAGGGGACGGCAAATTTACACTGTTATACAAGCTGTACACTCACTACTTTACATTGTAGACAAGTGTCATTTCTTCAGTGTTGTCACATGAAAAGATAGAAGAAAAGATTTACAAAAATGTGAGGGGTGTACTCATTTTTGTGAGATACTGTATATACTGCACCCCCTGTCAGCAAGTGGTTATAACCCACGATCTTGGTGTCATTTTTTTACATCTGTTGATAGGCTGTTTAGTAAAAGTGATCTGGGTAGCTCTACAGTCATCTGATCACTTTTTTTATATATTAATTCTCTTTATTGAAACAAATTATTTATACAAAAACATTTCCTGGGAGCACATTCACAGTTCACAAGTATCAGCATGTATACTTCCTACTTTTACATCATACTAATTTAACCACTTCAATACCCGCGTATTGTCATATGACGCCCACAAGGTGGATCTCCCATCCTGGGTGGGCGTCATATGACGTCCTCCCATTCCCGGCCGCCTGGGGGGCGCGCGACGTCGCTCGGGACCCGGTGCGAGTGCCCGGCGGCCGCGATGTCCGCCGGGCACCCGCGATTGCCCGTTAAAACAACGGGACAGTGCGGGACCGTGGAGCTGTGTGTGTAATGATGGGGTGTAAACACACAGCTCCACGTCCTGTCAGCGGAGAGGAGACCGATCATGTGATCCCAGTACGGAGGAACACATGATCGGTCTCCTCCCCTTGAGTCCCCTCCCCCCACAGTTAGAATCACTACCTTAGGGAACACATTAACCCCTGCAGCGCCCCCTAGTGTTAACCCCTTCCCTGCCAGTCACATTTACACAGTAATCAATGCAATTTTATAGCAACGATCGCTGTGTAAATGTGAATGGTTCCAAAAATGTGTCAAAAGTGTCCGAAGTGTCCACCGCAATGTCGCAGTCACGAAAAAAATAATTGCAGATCGCCGCCATTACTAGTAAAAAAAAAAAAATCCAATAAATATATCCCCTATTTTGTAGACGCTATAACTTTTGCGCAAACCGATCAATATACGCTTATTGCGATTTTTTTTTACCAAAAATATGTAGAAGAATACGTATCGGCCTAAACTGAGGAAAAAAATAGTTTTTAAAAAAAAAATGGGATATTTATTATAGCAAAAAGTTAAAAATATTGTGTTTTTTTTTTTAAATTGTCGCTCTTCTTTTGTTTATAGCGCAAAAAATAAAACCGCAGAGGTGATCAAATACCACCAAAAGAAAGCTCTATTTGGGGGAAAAAAAGGACGTCAATTTTGTTTGGGTGTAACGTCGCACGACCGCGCAATTGTTAGTTAAAGCGACGCAGTGCCGAATCGCAAAAAGTGCTCTGGTAAGGAAGGGTGTAGAAAGGCCCGGTGCTGAAGCGGTTAATATTTATGCATTGCTTCTTTTATTTTACATATATACGACTACACACTTAGACTAAAAAAAAAAAAAAAAACAACAACCCCCTGTGGTCCCCAGCATTAAATTCACCTCTCTTCAATACAAGAAGGCAGGGCTCAAGTCCTGCGGGGACGCATGGGAACGGAGTTCCTGTACTTTTTCCATAACAGGAACTCGGTTCCTGTTAGCAGCCACGTCCTGCAAGACTTGGAAGTATGCGAGCTGTGTGGGAGGTGCTACACCAGCAGCTGCCGACACAGCTCGCAATAGTAAGTGCCGCACACCAGGGGTGGACTGACCATTCAGGCATTGCCAGTAGGGGGCCCCATGACAGCTTCCTCTTCGATCCACCTGTCAATCACAGCTAGCTGATGGGTAGATCAGGTCCCTGCTGCTAAGAGATTGTATTTAGTCAGACCTCTCGTGATGCGCTCCTTCCCGCCGGCCCCTCCTGATTTTCTGTCTCCTCATCTCCCCCCCCCCAGTCTCCTGCATACTTGCTCTGTGTGTCCCGCTGAATCCCCCCCTCCTCTATCTTCAGTGCCATATGATGAGAGAACCCAGAGGAGGAGCACAGCTATTCTGCTCACAGGACATGCAGGGAGAGAGGTGAGCTGAGGGAGGAACATCAGTTTGGGGAGGTAAGCTGAGCACAATACCTGGCAAAGTTTAATGCCAGGAGGGAAGTTTATGTGGAAATATGTGAAGGGTTGGAATAGCAGTGAGTGTGTGTTGGAGCCCCTGCAGAGTTTGCAGCCCCCCCCCCCAAGCTAACACACATCTCCTAAGCAGGAACACATCACTATCTCCCCAGCATTCTGTCCAGATAATGTGCACTTCATTTGTCACCTTTCCGTTTAACCCTGTGTTATCCAAACTCTGTTCAATGAAAAGTGTAAACTCACCACATAAACACTCTATATACAAAATAACATTCCCCAATAAAGATCAGAACATGATGATCACATTACATGGAAGCACAATTGTATGAATGCTGATTATTCAGAGAATTACCCGATTTATGTTTATTGAGGATCGTTTTTTTTTTTATGTAACAGTTAAGCTTCATCCACACAATCCGAAAATTGGATGAAAAACACCACTTTTGAAGTGTTTTTTTTTTTTTTTGGTGGGGGAGTGGATCTTGGGTGGGAGTGCCCACACTTTTTTTCCCCAGGACTTGACCCCCTGCAAGAAGGTGTTGAAAGAAGGCGAGGGGTGGCGATGGCCAGATGGAGATAGGGAGTGAGAGGCAGGAAGGGAAGATAAGCGGCAAGATGGGAATAAAAAATAAAAAAGGTGTTCTATTTAACCGCTTCCCGACCGCCTCATGTAGATATACGTCTACAGAATGGCACGGGCAGGCAAAAGCACGTACCTGTACGTCCCCTTTAATTGCCTGCCCGTGGGTCGCGAGCGCGCCCCCGGCCGCGGGACCAGTGGACCCGATCGCCGCTGGTGTCCCGCGATCGGGTCACGGAGCTGAAGAACGGGGAGAAGTCTGTGTAAACAAACCTCTCCCCGCGCTTCCTACTCTGCCTGTCAGTGATCGGCTGTTCCCTGTCATCGGGAAAGCCGATCAATGATGTCAGACGTCAGCCCCGCCCCCTAATGTAAAAAAACCCACACACGTCACAGCCCATAAAACCCTCCCCTCCCCCTAGTGGTTAACTCTTTCACTAAAACTGTCATTTATACAGGAATTAATGCATTTAAATAGCATTGATTGCTGTATAAATGACAATGGTCCCAAAAATGTGTCAAAAATGTCCGATGTGTCCGCCATAATTCGCAGTCACAAAAAAAATCGCTGATCGCCGCCATTACTAGTAAAAAAAAAAAATATTAATAAAAATGCTATAAAACTATCCCCTATTTTGTAAACGCTATAACTTTTGCGCAAACCAATCAATAATCGCTAATTGCGATTTTTTTTACCAAAAATATGTAGAAGAATACGTATCGGCCTAAACTGAGGAAAAAAAAATGTTTTTTTATATATTTTTTGGGGATATTTCTTATAGCAAAAAGCAAAAAATAATGCATTTTTTTCAAAATTGTCGCTCTATTTTTGTTTATAGCGCAAAAAATTAAAACCGCAGAGGTGATCACCACCAAAAGAAAGCTCTATTTGTGGGAAAAAAAGGGCGCCAATTTTGTTTTGGAGCCACGTCGCACGACCGCGCAATTGTCAGCTGAATCGACGCAGTGCCGAATCGCAAAAAGGGGCCTGGTCCTTTGGCTGCCAATTGGTCCGGGGCTGAAGTGGTTAAGGATGAACGCAGTTCATCAAATGCACCTCAAATGTGTATTACTTCTTTATATTATATTTCTGTCTAGCCTACCATATTATAGCCTTCAACAACCATTAACAGTAAAACCGTAACAAAAAGAAAATCAAAAATAAATAAATCAGGTGCTTAATATTTAGTGCATGTTCTTTGACTTTAAAATTCTATATTCGTATTCTTTGTAGCTTGCCCAGTGTCATTTGTAGCTTGCCCAGTGTCATTTGTAGCTTGCCCAGTGTCATTTGTAGCTTGCCCAGTGTCATTTGTAGCTTGCCCAGTGTCATTTGTAGCTTGCCCAGTGTCATTTGTAGCTTGCCCGGCGTCATTTGTAGCTTGCCCAGTGTCATTTGTAGCTTGCCCGGCGTCATTTGCAGCTTGCTAGTGTCATTTGCAGCTTGCTAGTGTCATTTGCAGCTTGCTAGTGTCAATTGCAGCTTGCTAGTGTCATTTGCAGCTTGCTAGTGTCATTTACAGCTTGCTAGTGTCATTTGCAGTTCGCCATCGTTTAAATTTCCCGCCGCGAGAAATACCGCGCATGCGCGGCCGAAAAAGACCGTACCGCGGCCGAAAAAGGCCGAAGTGTGGCCGAAAAAGACCGAGCCGACTGTTCAGCTCCGTTCGGAGTCCCGCCTCCCTGCTGTTTTGGGAGCGAGCGCAGGGAGGCGGGACTAGGAGCGGAGCTGAACAGCCGGCTTCGGTCTTTTTCGGCCGCGCTTCGGCTTTTTCCGGCCTTTTTCCGCCGCGGTTCGGCCTTTTTCGGCCGCGGTCGCCATTTTTCCGCGCCGCAACCGATTTTTGTCATTTTTTTTTGGGTATCGGCGTATAACACGCACCCACGACTTTCCCCCGATTTTAAGGGGGAAAAAGTGCGTGTTATACGCCAATAAATACGGTATATTGCCATGTCTGGGGGGTACAGATTTCTCAAAATGTATCTTGAAGTCAGACATAAGTCCATATCTCTCAACCTCAGACATCAAAACAGCTAATGACACCCAAGGGTCGGAGAGATAAAATAATAAATTGTCTGCGTAAGCTGACACCTTATGTTCCACGGCCCTGATACGAATCCTCGAGATCTCCTCTCTTCCCGTGACTATACAGAGAAAAAGGGCTCCAAGACCAAGGCAAACAGCAATGAGGATAAAGGGCACCCCTGTCTCGTCCCGTTGCTTATGCCAAAATAGTCAAGATTGTACCGTTCACTTTTTCTCGTGCTCTAGAGTCATTGTACAATAGACATGTGCACAATAAAAAAAATTGTTTATTTTCGTTTTGTTTTTTTCGTTTCCGAAAAAAATAGTTTTTTTTTTCGTTTAGTTTTTTTCGTTTCCGTTGATTCGTAACGATTTGTAAATTCGTAAGTCGTCGGTGTTCGTATTCGTAACGATTCGTACATTCGTAAGAGTTATTTTTTCGTTGATTCGTTTTTTCGTTAGTTTAATTTTCGTTTATTCGAAATTCAGACGCATTCGTATTTATTCGTACATTCGTAACATTCGTAACATTCGTAACATTCGTAGATACGTAATCGGCGCATAATTCATAATTTTATGTAATGTGTATGCTATTATTACATTTTAATAATTTACGAATCGAAAAAAAAAAGTTACGAATTGAAAAAAAAGTTACAAATCGGAAAAAAAAGTTACGAATGTACGAATTTTTTTCGTTCAATCCATTCGAAGCACGTTAAGCAACGCCATTGTAAGAGACACGGAAAATTACGATTCAAAAAAAAAAAAAAAGTTACGAATGTACGAATTTTTTCGTTCATTTTCGTTGTTCCTGTTTTCGTTTTTTGGATTTTTTCATTCGTACATTCGTTGTTTCGAATTAGTTTTTTTTCGGATTTTCATTGTTTTTCGGATTCGTTCGATTCGAATGATTCGTTAATCGGATTCGTACGATTCGAAGGATTCGTTATTCGTACGAAAACGAACGATTCGTTCATTCGTACGAAAACGAATGAACGAAAATAACAAAAAAAAACGAAAAACGAAAAAAAAAAAAACGATTTGCGCATGTCTATTGTACAATGCTGAGACCCAGCCCATCATTCTGTCCCCTAGGCCTATCCTCTTTAACACCTCTCTCATTAAGGCCCAATTTACCATATCAAATGCTTTCTGAGCATCTATTGATATTACCACGCATGGGATTTGTCCGGGTCCTTTTTGAGCCCAGTGTAGAATATGAAGAGCTCGGATTGTATTGTCTCTGGCTTCTTGATTCTTCATGAAGCCAGTCTGATCTAGGTAAATAAAATTCCGCACGTGATCTTGTAATCTAAGGGCCATTAAATTTTAAAAGATTTTCTTATCTGAGTTAAGAAGGGATATGGGCCTACAATTGTTGTGGATCCTTCCCAACTTTTAGAAGGACCACAACATGAGCCACTACCGCTTCTGGAGGCAACGGGTTTGAGACAGTGATAGAGTTAAGATAATGACAAAGAGGATGTGTCAACTCTGAAAGGAATTTTTAATGAGGTGACACATCCCAACCTCCCTTCCACCTCTGACTGCAATGGTTCCCGGGCTCCCCCATTCCTCTGGGGAGTCCAGGGCTGTGGCAAAATCCCAGGATAGCTAAACACAGAGGAGAAGGAGTAACATCCATTTCCCCAACTCCTCTGTGGCTAATGAAGCCGAAATTGACCGTGATTTTGTCACTTCTGATTTAAAAGCCATCATTCAACTAGAGAAGCAGCTAATCAAGCATTATCTCTGTTTGATTGAATGAATGAATGAATGAATGAATGAATGATTGGTATAGCGCTGCAACTGCGAACTGAATCGCCTCGAGGCGCTTGATCCGACCTGCGTTGATTCCTTCTTAGAAGAGGTAGGTCTTGAGTTTTTTCCTGAAGGCCCGATGGTCTTTTTCCAAGCGGATGTTCGTAGGTAGAGCGTTCCATAGCCGTGGTCCTTGGACTGCAAATCTTCGTTCTCCCCTTGACTTGTACCGGGATTTGGGGACAAGGAGGAGGTTTTGGTCGTTAGATCGGAGGTTGCGATTGGGGGTGTAGTGTTGTATTTTTTCGCATAAGTATTGAGGAGCGTCTCCTTGTGTGCATTTGTGGGTCAAGCAGAGGGTCTTGAATGTGATCCGATTCTTTGATTCTTTTGAGGGCAAGGAAGACATTGGGGGTCTAATAGACACCTGGTGTCTCCAGAAAGATGTGCTGTAATCTAACCAAAGCTATCACATTTTAACATGTGTATGGAAATGTTTTTAAATTGC
This sequence comes from Lithobates sylvaticus, assembly GCA_028564925.1. Classification (NCBI taxonomy): domain Eukaryota; kingdom Metazoa; phylum Chordata; class Amphibia; order Anura; family Ranidae; genus Lithobates; species Lithobates sylvaticus. The sequence goes on from CM053026.1 coordinate 784,795,690, forward strand.
CTTGGAAAGCAAGTGGTTAAACATCCGCCATATCGAGAGACAAATCAATGTGCCAGTCAGAGGTCCGGCTCAGAGACTAGTAGCTATAGCAGCCTAGTGGATGACACGGGTTCATCGGTGTCTAAGCATTAACTGGTTTTCACCAGAGCTTCTGATGGTAGAGATTGGTTTTGCTGTGTGTTAGTACCAGGTCATGGTCCTCAGGATCACCCCACCAGGAGGCGAGCAAGCCAGGTCCAGTAGCAGATATAGCAAGTAGGGATCAAGCAGAAGGGTAGTCAGGAAACAAATCAAAGGTCAGTAACAAGTGGTCGCAGGTTGGGATCAAGTGGAAGCGGAGTCAAGAAAAAAGTCAAAAATCAATAAAATATGGCAGTGACAATAAGGAGCAAGATATTGGCTAAAGAGAGCTCAATGCTCTGCCAAATAGGAAGTACAGAGACATGGCTTAAATTAGGAAGTTCATGGGAGGAGCAAAGGGTACAAGGTTTACCAAAAAAAAGAAAGCAAGATTGTTCTAATGCCGCGTACACACGAAGGGACTATCACGTGGGATTGTCCGCTGGACTCAAGTCCACCGGACAATCCCCTCGTGTGTGGGGCGCCGGCGGACTTTTTGGCGCCAAAAGTCCGGCGGACTAGGTTTTAAGTTTTTGTTTTAAAATTGTTCGCTGGACTTGGCAGTCCGGCGGACAATAACGGCCCTAAGTAAGCTAGTCCGCCCGACTTTTGAAATGAACGGACTTGCCGCTCATTGGAAAGTCTGTTCATTCCCGCTGACTTTTTCCAGCGTATTGTCCGCCGGAGAAGTCCGGGCGTGTGTGGGCAAGTCACACGCTCGGAAGTCCGGGCGTGTGTGGGGAAGTCCCGCCGAACGTGTGTACGCGGCATAAGAGATCAGACGAGGAGCTGTCCAGCATCTGAAGTGGCTCAGCTAAAAGAGCCACCACCGGGTAGAGCAGAGGTTGTGGGTTCAGATCCCAGACCTGACACACTAAAAACACAAAAACACACAAGCTGCATTACAGGACTTTTCTCTGTAAACTCACCTCCACAAGTCTCGATATTGAACTGAGGAAAATGCATCACATCAGGTGTCCCATTTCCATCTCCTTCAAAGATGTAGCACCTTTTTGTTGGAGGTTCCTCATAACATTCTTCAGTGATTTTCGGAAAGGGAACATTGTGATCCTTACAGTATTTAGCCGTTTCTTTCACTGTCTAAATAAACAAAAAAAATATTTAAAAAAATATGCCCATTGTACTTTAAGACCCCTTTCACACTGGGGTGTTTTTCAGGTGCGTTTTAGGCAAAAAATAGCGCCTGAAAAATGGCTCCCCTGCAGTCTAGGCTGAGGGCTTTCACACTGATGTGATGCGCTGGCAGGACGTTAAAAAAAGTTCTGCAAGCAGCATCTTTATAGCAGTGAAGGAGCCGTGTATACACCGCTCCTCCACCGCTTCTGCCCATTGAAATGAATGGGCACCGCTGCAGAAGCACCTGCAAAGCGTTTCAGCAGCAGCTCTACATGGACCCTGTTAACCCCTTCACCGGCCGCTAGTGGGGGTTAAAATCACCCCGCTATTGGCCGAATAGCGCAGATAAAATGACGGTAAAGCACCACTAAAATTAGTGGTGTTTTACCGTAAATGCCCGCCCGCTCCAGTGTGACAGCAGCCTAATAATGATAGTGATGAACAAGTCTAGGTTCAGTTCATGAACAGTTTCGCTAATCATGCTCAAAGTTCAGTGAACCCAAACTTTCTTTTGGGGGGTATGTTATGTTATATATATATATATATATGTATACGCACACACTAAACATCACACAGTAAACATCCCCTTGTGTGAAAATTTCTCATACAAATGCCACTGGGCTAATGTAAAGAATTTGATGGGCCATGCTCCCATTGTTTCAGAGGAGTTCTGGTCAAACACTATACCCAGGCTATGTCAATAAAAAAAACAACATCATCTTGACTTTTTGATATATTCAACCTCTTCCAGAAACTGGACATCACCTCCTTGCCCCACTGGGACACCCCCACTGCTTTCAGTTGCAGCCTTCACAAATGAATATGGACCTTTCTATATGTACCCACATGCCTCATTCTCACTGAGAAGTTGTAAATAGCCATTTGGCCACCTTTTATTCCATTATGTTAAAATTGCACTTACATACTGCAGTCAGATTGGTGCGCCCTGTCTTTTCTCCGTAAAGGGACATGCCCATGTGGGAATGGCTACCCAAACTTTCCAAATAAAAGGCTAGCAGCATAATCTGAAAGAGGAGCTCCATAACAACAAAAATAGCTAAAAAGGAAAGTCTGTCCCAGAGAAGGAACATTATCTGGGGATGATGCTATATCTACACTACATTATACTATATCTACACTACACTATATCTACACTAGGAGAGAGCGTAAATTCTGCAATTTCTGCAATTGCTCAAATAGCATGGAGTCCTTTTTGACTACAGGGATCATGAAGCTACTATAACCCAAGTTCAGTGATTTCTTAGTGTAGGGCCCCCTTATTATTATTATTGACCCAACCTGCAAACCCCCACAACCATCAACCATGGTTGTGGGAAGGAGGCCCTTGTCCTTATCAATATGGGATCCCTCCGTGCTGAAGGCATTTGTACTAGCATGGTTTAGGTGAGGAGGGGGGTGCATATTCACCTACCCCTCTTTCTTGGCCACCCAGTAGAATTATTAAGGGGTCTGGTATGGATTTCCTGGGGAGCTCAATGTTCTTTTTATGGTATGCACTATCTATACTTACCTATGGGTAAAACTTAAAGATGGAAGTTTATTTCCTCTTTAATTAGCTTATTTTTTAGGTTGACTTTTCCTTAACTATGTTAATTATAGTACTGTTTACAGTTTGCATTGTATAGGATAAAGTGATCAGGCTCGCCTGATATTGTGTGCTATATATTCTGTGTAAAATTTAAGTTTGAGTTCCAGTTTATACTTAAGCTAGTGTCATCTAGATCTTGGGTTTCTGGTTCCAGACTGGAGGAAGCTATAGCTTGACAAAAGCACCCAAGCCAAGTGCTGGATGTTCCATCACATTTAGTGGCAAGTGGTGGGATGCTTCCTGCAGTCTGGGACATCCAAATCAGCACCGGGATCTGAGGTCCGGATAGCAGAAGAGGAGAGCTACAGATACCAGCAGCCATGGAAGAGGAATTGGTAAAGATGCTGTGAGAGATTCGAGGGCAGCATAGAGGACCAGTGCCAATGTAGGTCCTGCTGGGATGGTATAAATGTGTCAACCAGCAACTTTGGAAGGAAGAGCTGGGCCGAGAGCAGTGCCACCAGGGAAATATTCTCCCCTCCGTCCAGGAAAGTTACTGGTTGCAGTACAAAGTCCGGAGATGCAGCTGGACAAGAGCTACAGACCTCAGCCCCATGCCTGTGGCACTTCCTGGAGGCCCAGGGTGGGAAAGGTGGTGGTTCTTATTTCCCAGCAGCAGATCCACAGTTCAGGAGAGGAGGTGGTCGTCCTCCCTCCCCAACAGCTTGCCAGGGCAGAGGAAATTGTCTTCCCTCACCAGCAAGAATCTGTGAACCTGGGAGCCAGTAGCAGATAAAAGTCTTTCCAGCAGCTGGATGAGAGTATGGGAGATGGAGCAGCCCTCTCATCTCACCAGCATCAATTCAAGGACCAGGGAAGAGAGGAAGCAATCCTCACTCCCCAGCAGCAGATATACAGTCTGGGAGAGAAGGTGGTCGTCCTCCCTCCTCAGCGGCAGATCCACAGTCTGGGAGTGAAGGAAGCTGCCCCCCCCCCCCCAACAGTTAGCTGGAGTGGATGGTGTGGGGTCCACAGCAGATATGCTGGTATCAGGACGGAGTGCTACCAACCTCTGCCCAGCAGCGGCAACAACTCCGGAGTTCAAGGGACCCAGCGCAGGTGGCCCCTCTACCCAGTGACAAGCTGATGTAGTGACACTCCTACTCCCAGCTGAAGCGCTGGCCTCTGGCCTTTGCCTTGCACCTACAGTGTCTCCACAGCAGCAGACCAAGCACAGCAACAGTAAAGACCACCCAGCTGAATCACTGGCAGCCGAACAGAGAGTCCACAACCTCTGTTCCACACCTACAGATGACCAAGAATGGAGATCATGTGGACCGACTATGTGGGTTCACTCTGTCTGATTAATGCATGTCCAGACCAGGTGGAGGTCTGGGAAATGGTTAGACATGGTTAGTCTACTTTGTATAGGGGATAAATGTGACAGACCCAACCAGGACAGGGACTTCTGGAGGGGATTGCAGTGTAGGCTCTTGCCTACTGACTGGGCGTTGGCTTTTGGGGTGGATCTATTCTTGGGATGTGTGTGTGCTTGGAGGACCCTTGGAGTCTTGTTTCGGATTCGGGCTTGTCTCCCCTAAACACATACTCTGGGAACCTAGGCTTGGGATTCAGATTGGGGTCATGTGTGCCCAAACCAACAATAACTGCTTTAGACTGTGAGACTCAGAACAGATGTTAATATAATGAGCTCAAACCAACCTAACACTGGGGTCTCTTGCTATAGTCTGTTTATTAAGGTGTTATGTGTTTATTGTTGAGTATGCGTCTCCCATTGTGTGCTTCCTAGGTGTGCATACCCATTGTTAATTGAGTCGCCTATTGTTTCTGTCTGTCTGCTCATCTTTTGGAGATGTGATTAATAATGTGTGTACTTTACCTTGTTATAGAAATATTTTGGGATGTTTATGTGGTTATGCTTATGATAAAATCTGTATACTAAAGGACTGTCCCTACAGGGTACATGAATAACCATTTACAACATTGTTTTTAACCATGCCTATAAAGTCTATTCATTACTCTACACAATACTAATGATTCACCTATGCTTAAAGCGGTTCTGCACTGTCTGTATTTTTTTTATTTTTTTGTGCAATGCAATGGATTACGAGATGTAATTTAAGTACTCACGCGTTCCATTTCACTAACTCATTGCTGATGGTTTTCGTCATCTAAAAGAAGTTAGAAAAATTATTCCTGCTGGTTGCCATCTTGCCTGTGGGCATGTGAAACCACACAGGCACTTCAGATGGCCCAGCATGCACCGCCGTTAATGCGCCGATCTCGTGCGTGCGCAGTAACGGCAAAGTGCAGATCACGTTCTCCGAAATCTCGCGAGATGTCGGCACATCTGCCAAAATCTCGCGAGATTTCGGAAGATGTCCGCACTGACTCCTGGGATCAATGACACCAGATCCCAGGAGACAGTGCGGCGTGACGAGGATCGACGCAGAGACCCCTCCCACCGCCGAAGCGACAGAGGAAAGACGTCAGCAATTACAAGGTAAGTGGAAAAAAAAAAAAAAAAAACACTTCATTTAGTACTCTTTGCCTGATTTGGAAGGCAAAGAGATTTACTAAATGAAATGTGTGCAGGACCGCTTGCTGCAGCACTTTCTGTATATCACAGAGATGCCCCTTCACAGGCAGGATTATGACCCCCTCCGGCATGTTATTTAACCACTTAAGGACCAGCCTCGTTATGAGATTTAGGTGTTTACATGTTTAAAACAGTTTTTAACACCCTAGAGAATAAAATGGCGGTCGTTGCAATACTTTTTTTCACACCGTATTTGCACAGCGGTCTAACAAGATATCAGTCTTTCCAAAAAAAAGATAATGTTATGCCAAGTAAATTGATACCCAACATGTCACGCTTCAAAATTGCGCCCGCTCGTGGAATGGCGACAAACGTTTACCCTTAAAAATCTCCATAGGCGACGTTTTAAAAAAAATACTACAGGTTGCATGTTTTGTGCTACAGAGGAGGTCTAGGGCTAGAATTATTTCTCTCGATCTACCGATCGCGGCGATACCTCACATGTGTGGTTTGAACATGGTTTTCATATGCAGGCGCTACTCACGTATGTGTTCATTTCTGCGCATGAGCTCGGCAGGACGGGGCAAATTTTTAAAAACATTTTTCATTATTATTAGTTATTTTACCTTTTAGTTTTTTTTTTTTACACTGTAAAAAAAAAATCACTTTTATTCCTATTAAAAGGAATGTAAACATCCCTTGTAATAGAAAAAAAAGGACAGGTTCTCTTAAATAGGAGATCTGAGGTCAAAAAGTCCTTAGATGTCATATTTAGACTAAAATGCAATAAAAAAAAAAAAGTAATTTAAAAAAAATTAAGTGACGTTTTGACGTTGCTTTCACCCAGAAATTGCATTGTGGGGGCCATCTTCCCCTCACTCGTCTCCATACCCAGCCACGACAAGGACCAGATCGCCTCCGACGCTGCCGACAGCTCTGGTAAGCGGTGGAAGGCACCGGATCGCAGTGGGAGGGGAGGGGGGCCCTCTCCCGCCACCGATAAAAGTGATCTTGCGGCGAATCCGCTGCAGGGACCACTTTTATCTTGTAGCGGACTGCCTGCTGAAGAAGGGGATACCGGGGTTATGGCAGCTAGCTGCTGCCATAACAACGATCTTCCTCTTCAAACAGCTGCCATAAAACTGCGGCGGGCGGTCCGTAAGTGGTTAAAGGAATCGGACATTTTTACTAATTCACTGCTGCTGGCCAAATATACCGTATTTATTGGCGTATAACACGCACTTTTTTCCCCTTAAAATCAGGGGAAAATCTTGGGTGCGTGTTATACGCCGATCCCCCACTGATCTGCGCTGTCTGTGGAGCGCCGCCGACATTTACCGAGCCGAGTGTACTGTGTACTTGGCTCCACTCGCAGTCACACCCAGTCCCGCCTCCTAGCCTTTACGTCCCGCCATTGGACTGGTGTTGTTTCCATCATAGGAGCCGGGCCAAGGGGCAGGACAGGGGGCGTTACTGCGAGCGGAGCTGAGTACGCTCGGCTCGGTCTATGTCGGCGGAGAGAGGAGCCAAAGATCTCGGCGTCGGGGGCGGCGGCGGCACTAAATTTAAAATGAAACCATGCTGCAATTTTGGGGAAGGCTGCAGATAGACAGTGGAAGGCTGCAGGTGGACAGTGGAAGGCTGCAGGTGGACAGTGGAAGGCTGCATTGATGGGCATTTAAAATGTAAGTTTTTTTCCTTAAACTTGCCTCCTAAACTTGGGGTGCATGTTATACACCGGCGCGTGTTATACGCCGATAAATACGGTAATTTTTTTTCCGAATTGATACATGTTCCCCAGGGCAGTAGCCCCCACCCCATGCTAATTTTTGACAGCTTTGGCTCCCATTGATTCAGTGGGATTAGGGTTCAGCACCTGAACTTATTTGAAGCTTGCAGAACAACGCTTGAACTGAACTCCGGGCAGCTCGTTCCCCATAATTATTCCATCACTTTCAATCCGTTTTATATCTGCTGTTGGTGAGATCAATCGAATGACCATAAAATGTGATTACCGCAAATGGATCTCCTGAACTGAAATCGAAAGACAAAATCAGATCTACTTTGCGATGAGGAGGTAACACTAACGGGTACGGAGTATTAATTTCCAACCCGGCATCGATCAGATGGATGCGCTCTTTATCAAAGAGGTCGCTGCTTTCTGGGATTTTATCTATGAAATAAATCAATGAAAATATTAATGACACAAAATAATGTCAAAACATATACAGGTGCACTTGTCAGCATTCTATTGGTTTATCATTTTTTTTATTTATTTTTTTAAGTAAAAAGACATTTTTAGAAATATTTTCACAATTTCCCGATTATAGAATATGTGAAGCCATACACTAAAATCTCACCCAAATTTTGATTTGTTAATGTCATTTACAAGATTTTTCATTCTACAGCTTTTATTAACCGCTTCAATACCCGGCCATAGTCATATGACGCCCACAAGGTGGATCTACCATCCTGGGTGGGCGTCATATGACGTCCTCGGATTCCCGGCTGCCTGGGGGGCGCGCGCGCGCCGCCGGCTCGGGACCCGGTGCGAGTGCCCGGCGGCCGCGATGTCCGCCGGGCACCCGCAATTGCCCGTTAAAACAACGGGACCTGTCAGCGGGGAGGAGACCGATCATGTGATCCCAGTACAGAGGATCACATGATCGGTCTCCTCCCCTTAAGTCCCCTCCCCCTACAGTTAGAATCACTCCTATTAGGGACACACATTAACCCCTCCAGCGCCCTCTAGTGTTAACCCGTTCCCTGCCAGTCACATTTACACAGTAATCATTGCAATTTTATAGCAACGATCGCTGTGTAAATGTGAATGGTTCCAAAAATGTGTCAAAAGTGTCCGAAGTGTCCGCCGCAATGTCGCAGTCACGAAAAAAAAAATCGCAGATCCCCGCCATTACTAGTAAAAAAAAAAAAAAAAAAAATTCAATAAATCTATCCCCTATTTTGTAGACGCTATAACTTTTGCGCAAACCGATCAATATACGCTTATTGCAATTTTTTTTACCAAAAATATGTAGAAGAATACGTATCGGCCTAAACTGAGGAAAAAAATAGTTTTTTTTAAAAAAATGGGATATTTATTATAGCAAAAAGTAAGAAATATTGTGTTTTTTTTCAAAATCGTCGCTCTTCTTTTGTTTATAGCGCAAAAAATAAAAACCGCAGGGGCGATCAAATAACACCAAAAGAAAGCTCTATTTGTGGAAAAAAAGGACGTCAATTTTGTTTGGGTGTAACGTCGCATGACCGCGCAATTGTTAGTTAAAGCGACGCAGTACCGAATCGCAAAAAGTGCTCTGGTAAGGAAGGGTGTTTAAAAGCCCTGTATTGAAGTGGTTAAAGTGTGAACAGGGAGGCTTTTTAACGTAGAAGAGACACTAATGCGGCGTACACACGGTCGGAATTTCCAATGGAAACAGTCCGATGGGAGCTTTTCATCGGATTTTCCGACCGTGTGTACGCCCATTGGTCTTTTTCTGTCGGAATTTCCGACGGACTTTGAATTGAGAACCTGTTCTTAATTTTTCCAACAGAAAACCTTTCTATCGGATTTTCCGATCGTGTGTATGCAATTCCGACACGCAAAATTCCGACGCATGCTCGGAAACAATTTGACGCATGTTTAGAAGCATTAAACTTCCCTTTTATAGTGCCGTCAAACGCGTTGTATGTCGCGGTGTTATTGACCGTTGGATTTTGGTGTCACCGTGTGTAGGCAAGACAGTTTGAGCGAAATTCCGTCAGAGTTCCGACGGGAAAACCATCAGAGCTTTTTTCCGATGAGAATTCCGACCGTGTGTACGCGGCATAAGGGGTCGATGTATAAAATGTTTGTTGAATGAATAGGACAAACATCAGTACAATCAGGATGAACATTTCCACACTTCCTCTATTATGTGCAGTTCCTATAATGCCTCGTACACACGATCGGACTTTGTCCGCCGGACCTAGTCCAGCGGGCAAACCGCCGGACTTTCCAGCGGGGCTTCGCCGGACTTTCCGAGCGTGTGACTTGCCCACACATGCCCGGACTTCTCCGGCGGACAATCCGCAGGAAAAAGTCTGCGGGACTTTTGAAAATGAATGGACTTGCCCACACACGGAGCAGTCCGTTCATTTAGAACGTAACTGCAGGTAGACGGGGCTAGCGAAGGCAGTGAATGCCGCCGCGCTAGCCCCATCACCTGGTATGGATTTAAAGGGAATCCCCCAAATCCATCTCAGACCCTTATCTGAGCACGCAGCCCGGCCGGCCAGGAAAGGGGTGGGGACGAGCGAGCGCCCCCCAACTGAGCCGTACCAGGCCGCGTGCCCTCAACATGGGGGGTGCCCTGGGGAAAGGGGGGCCGTGCGGCCCCCCACCCCAAAGCACCTTGTCCCCATGTTGATGAGGACAAGGGCCTCTTCCCGACAACCCTGGCCGTTTGTTGTCGGGGTCTGCGGGTGGGGGCTTATCGGAATCCGGGAGCCCCCTTTAATAAGGGGGCCCCCAGATCCCGGCCCCACACCCTATGTGAATGAGTATGGGGTACGATGTACCCCTACCCATTCACCTAAGGCGTAAAAGTGTAAATAAAAAAAACACACAATTTTTTAAAAATATTTTATTGCACTGCTCCGGGGGTCTTCTTCCATCTTCTTCCATTAAAGGGGGCTCCCGGATTCCGATAAGCCACCCGCCCGCAGACCCCGACAACCAACAGCCAGGGTTGTCGGGAAGAGGCCCTTGTCCTCATCAACATGGGGACGAGGTGCTTTGGGGTGGTGGGGCCGCACGGCCCCCCTTTCCCCAGGGCACCCCCCATGTTGAGGGCACGCGGCCTGGTATGGCTCAGGAGGGGGGGGCGCTCGCTCGTCCCCACCCCCTTTCCTGACTGGCCGTGCTCGGATAAGGGTCTGAGATGGATTTGGGGGGAACTCCCACGCCGTTTTTTTTCGGCGTGGGGATTCCCTTTAAATCCATGCCAGGTGACGGGGCTAGCGAGGCGGCATTCACTGCCTTCGCTAGCCCCGTCTACCTGAAGACACGTGCTAAATGAACGGACTTTCCAATGATCGGCAAGTCTGTTCATTTCCAAAAGTCCGGCGGACTAGCATACTAACGGCGGGATTGTCCGCCGGACTGCCAAGTCCAGCGGATAATTTTAAAACAAAACTTAAAACCTAGTCCGCCGGACTTTTGGCGCCAATCCCGTGGGAAAGTCCGCTCGTGTGTACGCGGCATTAGAGAATCCTATATCATCATCGCCATCTAGTTGCCACAATACATTTTTTGTTTCCTGATTGAAGAATTTCCCCAAAAACTGTATTATGGCCGCTAGGCGGTGCTGACAATTTACACATTTTAGAGAAGTATGAAAGCATTAAAATGACCGTCCGCCATCTTATCTCTGTAATAGACAATTTCATGTCCTGTACAGTATCTTGCCAGAATATCTGACCTTACTGGAGCTGCCGATTGGAAGGTCAGGGAGGTCGTACATCTAGAATGATGGATCCTATCTGGTTTATGCTTAAACTATTTCTGATTTAGAGAACGTTTATTTGTTACAATGTCACTCTTATGCTCACCTTTGCATTTGTAGAGGAAATTGTTTGTTGTTCCCCATTTCCCCCGCACAAAACAAAATGTGAGGTTCTTTATCGCTATCACATTTTCGTACACATCTAGAGAAAACAAAAAATATTTTCTTAAAAGCAAACTAGACCTAATAATCATACAATACAAGATGAGAACAGCTGTGGGAATCGATGGTGGAGAGAGATCCGGGTGCTCTGGTAGATCATAAGAGAGACAGAGATCTGTACAAATCATTAGCAAGACATCATCTGGAATATGCAGTTCAGGTTTGGGATATCGGGGAACTGGAAAAAGGGCAGAGGAGGCATTTCTAAATGTATTTATACATGGAGATAATTTCCCCCCTTATGTATTATACATGGAGATCATATCCCCCCTTATGTATTATACATGGAGATCATATCCCCCTTATGTATTATACATGGAGATCATATCCCACACTTATGTATTTATACATGGAGATCATATCCCCCTTATGTATTTATACATGGAGATCATATCCCCCCTTATGTATTTATACATGGAGATCATATCCCCCCTTATGTATTTATACATGGAGATCATATCCCACACTTATGTATTTATACATGGAGATCATATCCCCCCTTATGTATTATACATGGAGATCATATCCCCCCTTATGTATTATACATGGTGATCATATCCCCCCTTATGTATTTATACATGAAGATCATGTCCCCCCTTATGTGTTATACATGGAGATCATATACCCCCTTATGTATTATACATGGAGATCATATCCCCCTTATGTATTATACATGGAGATCATATCCCCCCCTTATGCATTTATACATGGAGATCATATCCCCCCTTATGTATTATACATGGAGATCATATCCCCCCCTTATGTATTATACATGGAGATCATATACCCCCCTATGTATTATACATGGAGATCATACCCCCCTTATGTATTTATACATGGAGATCATATCCCCCCTTATGTATTATACATGGAGATCATACCCCCCTTATGTATTATACATGGAGATCATATCCCCCCTTATGTATTATACGTGGAGATCATATCCCCCTTATGTATTATACATGGTGATCATATCCCCCCTTTATGTATTACACATGGAGTTCATATCCCCCCTTATGTATTATACATGGAGATCATATCCCCCCTTTATGTATTACACATGGAGTTCATATCCCCCCTTATGTATTTATACATGGAGATCATATCCCCCCTTATGTATTATACATGGAGTTCATATGCCCCTTATGTATTATACATGGAGATCATATCCCCCCCTTATGTATTATACATGGAGATCATATCCCCCTTATGCATTTATACATGGAGATCATATCCCCTTATATATTACACATGGAGATGTAAGGGGTATTGATGGGCTTTATGTTCGACTCGAACATTGGCTGTTCGCCAGTTCGCCGAACAGTGAACAATGTTGGGTGTTCGAAAGCCGCAGAACACCCTTTAAAAGTCTATGGGAGAAATCAAAAGTGCTAATTATAAAGGCTTATATGCATGGTATTGTCATAAAAAGTGTTTAGGGACCTGGGTCCTGCCCCAGGGGACATCAATGCAAAAATAGGTTTTACAAAAGGAAGTTTTTTCGGGAGCAGTGATTTTAATAATGCTTAAAGTGAGACAATAAAAGTGTAATATTCCTTTAAATTTTGTACCTGGGGGGTGTGTATAGTATGCCTGTAAAGGGGCGCATGTTTCCCGTGTTTAGAACAGTCTGACAGCAAAATTACATTTCTAAAGGAAAAACGTAATTTAAAACTACTTGCGGCTATAATGAATTGTCGGTCCGACAATACACATAACAGTTCATTGATAAAAACGGCATGGAATTTCCCCACAGGGGAACCCCGAACCAAAATAAAAAAAAAATGGGTGGGGGTCCCCCTAAATTCCATACCAGACCCTTTAGGTCTGGTATAGATTTTAAGGGGAACCCCGCACCAAAATAAAAAAAAAATGGTGTGGGGTCCCCTCAAAAATCCATACTAGACCCCTGGTAGGCCGCACGAAAAGAGGGGGGACGAGAGAGCGCCCCCTCTCCTGAACCGTACCAGGCCACATGCCCTCAACATTGGGAGGGTGCCCTGGGGTAGCGCCCCCTCAACGCACTTGTCCCCATGTTGATGGGGAGAAGGGCCTCTTCCCCACAACCCTTGCCCGGTGGTTGTGGGGGTCTGCAGGCCGGCAGCTTATCGGAATCTGGAAGCCCCCTTTAACAAGGGGACCCCCAGATCCCGCCCCCCCTGTGTGAATTGGTAATGAGGTACAAATGTACCCCTACCATTTCACAAAAAAAGTGTCAAAAGGGTTAAAAAACACAAGAGACGGTTTTTGACAAGTCCTTTATTAATGTCTTCTTCTTTCCGCTTCTTCTTCCATCTTCTGGTCTTTCTTTGGTATTCTTCTTCTGACTCCATCTTGTTCTCCATCTTCTTAATCTTCATCTTCCTCCGCTCTTCTCGTCCCGCATCTTGCACCAGCTTCTTCTCCGCTCCATCTGCACGATCCGCCTCAGTGGGAGTCTTCCGCTGTATGACGCTTCGGTTCTTCTGACACTTCTTATATAATGGAGGGTGGGCCCGGTGACCCCGCCCCCCTCTGATGCACGGGGACTTCCCTGTAGCTTTCCCCATGATGTCAGAGGGGGCAGGGAAAGCCATAGGGAAGTCCCTATGCGTCAGAGGGGGGCGGGTTCACCGGGTGTCCCCACTCTCTCCGTTATATAAGAGGCGTCAGAAGAACGAAGCGTCATACGGTAAAATTAGAAGAACTTGAGGGGGACCCCCACAATATTTTTTTTTTATTTTGGCACAAAGTTCCCCTTAATATCCATACCAGATATTTTTTTTAATTTTGGTTTGGGGTTCCCCTGTGGGGAAATTCCATGCCGTTTTTATCAATGAACTTTTATGTGTATTGTCGGACCCGACAATTCATTGTAGCCGAGTAGTTTTAAATGACTTTTTTTTCCTTTAGAAATGTAATTTTGCTGTCAGACTGTTCTAAACATGGGAAACATGCGCCACTTTACAGGCATACTATAGACACCCCCCAGGTACGAAATTTAAAGGAATATTACACTTTTATTGTTTCACTTTAAGCATTATTAAAATCACTACTCCCGAAAAAAAACATCCATTTTTAAAACTTTTGTTTGCATTGATACATGTCCCCTGGGGCAGGACCCGGGTCCCCAAACACTTTTTATGACAATACCATGGATATAAGCCTTTAAAATTAGTGCTTTTGATTATTCATGTTCGTGTCCCATAGACTTTAACGGTGTTCGCGTGTTCAAACACATTTTTTGCCTGTTTGGATGCGAACCGGGAGGGTGTTTGGCTCATTCCTAGTAAGGGGGGGGACAATGATGGGAATTTATTCAGCCTGCAAATATGTGTAAAATATAAGATATATTGACCACCATTCTAGATAGAACAAGATGACATCAGTATCACCTCATCTTCTAAATCGGACCCCCTGCATTACATACCTCGCATATATTCAGAGAAGGATTTACGAATTTGCGGGACCTTTGTAATTTCTGGATAAAATAAAACAAGATGATATCAGTATCACCCCAAATGTCACATGTACAGAAGAATAAAAGTTACTTTTATGGGGAAATATATTTCTGAATGGAGGGAAGATTTATCACATGTCATGTGAAGAATTGAATGTTCTATACTGTAACCTTAGAAAATGTTACATAGTTACATAGTGGGTGAGGTTGAAAAAAGACACAAGTCCATCAAGTCCAAGTATCAATGCCCCTTGCTGAGACCACCGCCTGTGGAAGGGAATTCCACATCCTTGTCACTCTTATGCCCCTTACAAACGGTCTGAAATTCCGACGGAAAATGTCCGATCGGACCATGTTGTCGGAAAATCCGGCCATGTGTGGGCTCCATCGGACTTTTTCCGTTGGAATTTCTGCATGCTCAGATCAAATTACGAGACCAAAGCTATTGGCTACGAGCCTCTACGTAGTTCCGTTGTATGCAACGAACGTCACCACGTTCAGAATGATCGGACAACTTTGTCCGACCGTGTGTATGCAACACCAGTGTCGGACAAAATCCGTCGGAAAAATTCCGACGGATTTTGTGGTCGGAATTTCCGACCTTGTGTCTACGGGGCATTACAGTAAAGAACCCTCTAAGTAGTTTAAGGTTAAACCTCTTTTCTTCTAATTTTAATGAGTGGCCACAAGTCTTGTTAAACTCCCTTTTGCGAAAAAGTTTTTTCCCTATTAAGGGGTCACCAGTATGGGGCACGATCCCCGCAAGCCGTCATTATACTGAGGCAGGACGACACGATCCTGAGAGCCGTCATTATACTGGGTCAGGTCGGCACGATCCCGCAAGCCACCATTATACCGCGGCAGGTCAACACGATCCCGCGAGCCGTCATTATACAGCCGTCATTATACTGCGGCAGGTTGGCACGATCCCGCAAGCCGTCATTATACTGCGGCAGGTTGGCACGATCCCGCAAGCCGTCATTATACTGCGGCAGGTCGGCACCATCCCGCGAGCCGTCATTATACTGAGGCAGGTTGGCACGATCCCGCGAGCTGTCATTATACTGCGGCAGGTTGGCACAATCCCATGAGCCGTCATTATACTGCGGCAGTTCGACATGATCCAGCAAGCCATCATTATACTGCGGCAGGTCGGCACGATCCCCGCAAGCCGTCATTATACTGAGGCAGGACGACACGATCCTGAGAGCCGTCATTATACTGCGGCAGGTCGGCACGATCCCGCGAGCCGTCATTATACTGCGGCAGGTCGGCACGATCCCGCGAGCCGTCATTATACTGCGGCAGGTCGGCACGATCCCGCGAGCCGTCATTATACTGCGGCAAGTCGGCACGATCCCGCGAGCCGTCATTATACTGTGGCAGATCGGCACGATCCCGCAAGCCGTCATTATACTGCGGCAGGTCGGCACGATCCCGCAAGCCGTCATTATACTGCAGCAGTTCGACACGATCCCGCGAGCCGTCATTATACTGTGGCAGATCGGCACGATCCCGCAAGCCGTCATTATACTGCGGCAGGTCGGCACGATCCCGCAAGCCGTCATTATACTGCAGCAGGTCGGCACGATCCCGCAAGCCGTCATTATACTGCGGCAGGTCGGCACGATCCCGCGAGCTGTCATTATACTGCGGCAGGTCGGCACGATCCCGCAAGCCGTCAATATACTGCGGCAGGTTGGCACGATCCTGAGAGCCGTCATTATACCACGGCAGGTCGACACGTTCCCACGAGCCGTCATTATACAGCCGTCATTATACTGCGGCAGGTTGGCACGATCCCGCAAGCCGTCATTATACTGCGGCAGGTCGGCACCATCCCGCGAGCCGTCATTATACTGAGGCAGGTTGGCATGATCCCGCGAGCTGTCATTATACTGCGGCAGGTTGGCACAATCCCATGAGCCGTCATTATACTGCAGCAGTTCGACATAATCCAGCGAGCCATCATTATACTGCGGCAGGTCGGCACGATCCCCGCAAGCCGTCATTATACTGAGGCAGGACGACACGATCCTGAGAGCCGTCATTATACCATGGCAGGACGACACGTTCCCACGAGCTGTCATTATACAGCCGTCATTATACTGCGGCAGGTCGGCACCATCCAGCGAGCCGTCATTATACTGAGGCAGGTTGGCACGATCCCGCGAGCTGTCATTATACTGCGGCAGGTTGGCACAATCCCGCGAGCCGCCATTATACTGCGGCAGTTCGACATGATCCAGCGAGCCATCATTATACTGCGGCAGGTTGGCACGATCCCCGCAAGCCATCATTATACTGCGTCAGGTTGGCACGATCCCCGCAAGCCGTCATTATACTGAGGCAGGACGACACGATCCTGAGAGCCGTCATTATACTGCAGCAGTTCGACACGATCCAGCGAGCCGTCATTATACTGCGGCAGGTCGGCACGATCCCGCGAGCTGTCATTATACTGAGGCAGGACGACACGATCCCGAGAGCCATCATTATACTGCGGTAGGCCGGCACAATCCCGCGAGCCATCGTAGCTGTACGTCAGTTCCTTTAAGTGGGATAGCAGGCACGTGCCCGCTGCATTGTGGGGGTGCTAATACTCGTGGTCGGCAGTCGTTAGGACAGCCGCCCACGAGCGACCGTGGGCACAAGCGGCAGAACAGGGACGTGTGTGTGTAAATACACAAATCCCTGTTCTGTTCTATGAGGACAGACAGATTGTGAGTTCCTAATAGCTCGGAATAATGATCTGTCATTTCCTCTAGGTCAGTCCCCCCCCCACAGTTAGAACACATGCAGGGAACACTGTTAACCCCTTGATCGCCCCCTAGTGTTAACCCCTTTCCCTGTCAGTGAATTTTATCCAGTGATCAGTGCATTTTTACAGCACTGATCGCTGTATAGATGACAATGATCTCAAAATAGTGTCAAAAGTGTCCGATGTGTCCGCCATAATGTCACAGTCCCGATAAAAATTACTAGTAAAAAAAAAAAAATAATGTCATAAATCTATCCGCTATTTTGTAGATGCTATAAATTTTGCGCAAACCAATCAATATACGCTTACTGCGATTTTTATTACCAAAAATATGTAGAAGAATACATATCGGCCTAAACTGAGGAAAATGTTGCTTTTTAAAAAAAAAAAATTGGGGATATTATAGTTAAAATTACAAAATATTGTAAAATATTCCAAAATTTTCGCTCTTTTTTTTTTAGCGCAAAAAAAAAAAAAGAATCGAAGAGATGATCAAAAAAAGAAAGCTCTATTTGTGGCGAAAGAAGGATGGCAATTTTGTTTGGGTACAGCGCCGCACGACCGCGCAATTCTCAGTTAACTGCCTCAAGAACATTTACGTCGAAACAATGGCACGGACAGGCAAATGGGCGTACAGGTGCACCCCTTTAAATTGCCTGCCACGGGCTCCGTGAGTGTGATCGTAGCTGTGTTTGTACCTTTTTGTCAAGTTTTCAGTAGAAGAGTGGCAATTTTTTTGTATTGGATTTTGGTTTTGGCGGGAAAATCCTCCATTTTGTTGTAGTCTGGCCTTTGTTGATTGCTACCATGTGCTGTGCTGTGGCTTTCGTCGGCCATCTTGTTGGGCCTGCTGTGTTCAGCCTTTGGGGCAGATTTCAACGCTTAGTGCGAAGTAAGTAGTACGGTCTGTCCTGTTTTAAAAAGGTAATTTAGAGGCGCAGTTTGATCTTGTTAGCCTTTTATCCAGGAGAAACCACATTTTGAAGGATTTTGTGCTTTTCAGCTCGCAAATCATCCCAGAGTGGAAACTGCTCCATTTCCTTTGTGTGTGTAGCCATGTGGTCTGGGCCGTCACTTTCTCTCTAGGCACCATTTCCTTTTTAAGTGAATTCTATTTTTGTACTTTTTTACATATTTTTAAGTAAAGCTATTGCGTTTTTAAACTAGCTTTAACTTTTACAAGTGTATGGGAGTTTCTCAGATGGGAATTCATAATAGGCTTGTATTGTATATCCTGCATTTGAAAATCTAGGCTCCCCCTCCCCTCCCTCTTCCTGTTCATTGATATTTTGATGTATACACAGAAAGTTTGGTGGGAGGGGCTTAGGGGCTTTTTGACTTGCGTTTGGAAGGAGGCATTCAAGTTATTGTAATATCAAGTCTCTATAAATTTAATGGGTAACAAGACTAGCTTTAACTGAATTAGCGGTGTGTGATAGCTTTAGCTGAGTCTTGTAGAAAATGACTTTGTTTTTTTAACCGCTTCCCGACCGGCTACTGCATATATACGTCAGCAGAATGGCACGGGCAGGCAAAACCACGTACCTGTACGTGATCGTGCATTTGCCTGCCCGTGACCCCGGCCGCGGGACCAGCGGACCCGATCGCCGCTGGTGTCCCGCGATCGGGTTACGGAGCTGAAGAACGGGGAGAGGTCTGTGTAAACAAACCTCTCCCCGCGCTTCCTACTCTGCCTGTCATTGATTGGCTGTTCCCGGTCATCGGGAAAGCTGATCAATGACGTCAGACGTCAGCCCCGCCCCCTAATTTAAAAAAAACACACACACGTCACAGCCCATAAACCCCTCCCCTCCCCCTAGTGGTTAACCCCTTCACTAAAACTGTCATTTATACAGGAATTAATGCATTTAAGTAGCATTGATTGCTGTATAAATGACAATGGTCCCAAAAATGTGTCAAAAATGTCCGATGTGTCCGCCATAATGTCGCAGTCACAATAAAAATCGCTGATCGCCGCCATTACTAGTAAAAAAAAAAAATATTAACAAAAATGCTATAAAACTATCCCCTATTTTGTAAACGCTATTACTTTTGCGCAAACCAATCAATAATCGCTAATTGCGATTTTTTTTTACCAAAAATATGTAGAAGAATACGTATCGGCCTAAACTGAGGAAAAAAAATGTTTTTTTATATATTTTTGGGGGATATTTATTATAGCAAAAAGTAAAAAATATTGCATTTTTTTCAAAACTGTCGCTCTATTTTTGTTTATAGCGCAAAAAATAAAAACCGCAGGGGCGATCAAATACCACCAAAAGAAAGCTCTATTTGTGGGAAAAAAAGGACGCCAATTTTGTTTTGGGGCCACGTCGCACGACCGCGCAATTGTCAGTTAAAGCGACGCAGTGCCGAATCGCAAAAAGGGGCGTGGTCCTTTGGCTGCCAATTGGTCCGGGCTGAAGTGGTTAAAGAAAAAACTTGTTTTATATTCACTATATTGTTTGCAGTAAGAAGTACATTTTTTTTGTTCATGCCCAGACTGTTAGTTCATTATTAGGTTGATTGTGTAACTACTGAGACATCGTACAACCGTTGAAATAGACAACAGAAGGCTATTCCCATTTTATTTTTTTATTTATTTTGAAGAGAACGGGGAGATGCTAATGTAAGCAAGCATTTCCCTGTTCTGCCTAGTGACAGGACACTGATCATAGATCCCTATAATAGGGAGCAGAGATCAGTGGTGAGTCACACACAGCCCCTACAGTTAGAATCACTCCCTAGGATACGCTTAATCCCTACACTTCCACCTAGTGGTTAACACCAAAAGTGTCAACATTAGGAGCCGGGTCACACAGGGGCTTAGCCGCCTGACAAGTCGCGTCCCGTTCTGTACTATGGAACCGTTCTAATAGGAGCGACTCAAGTCGCTGCGACTTAGAAAAAGGTTCCTGTACTACTTTTGGGGTGACTTCAGGTGACTTGCATTGACTTCTATACAGAAGTCGTTTTGCAAGTCGCCGCTGAAGTCGGATCCCGGTTTCCCTGAGGCAGTCGCGCTGCAAGTCGTGCTGCCTCCGCGTGAACCGGCTCTTAAGCCCCATACACACGATCGGACCGTGGACCAACTTTTCCGTGGATTTTTGTCCAAAGGGGCGTTGGTCCCAAGTTGGTATTGCATACACACGGCAGGACTTTTTCAGCCAACTTTCACCAAATCACTTGTTTTTTCTGCTCTTTACCGCCACCTTTGGTCAACTTCTGTATTGTTGTCTGATCTTTTGCATTGGTTCTGCATTGGTTTGTACAAAAGTCCGTTGGTTTTGTGTACACACGGTCGGACTTTGGTCCATCGGACTTTTGTTGGCAGAAAGTTGGTCCGTTCGCACAGCCAACAAAAGTCCGATGAAACCTGGAAAAAGTTGGTCCGATGGAGCGTACACACGGTCGGATGTTGGTCCAAAACAGCTAATTTGCATGTTGGTTGTCAAAAAGTCCGATCGTGTGTACGGGGCTTTAGTCTGGTGAAGAAGGTTTTGATGATTCCAGGACTTGGATGGATGAATTGAACTTCTAAACATCACAAGAGATGATTTGGTGTTGCCGAATCTGATTGCCATTTATTGATGATCTATTATTACATTGCACCCCCCCCCCCCATATCACTGCCCTGGGCGATCACTTTGTCGCGATCTCTCTGTGATAGGTCAATAGTCAGATTATTCAAAATAGATCCACACAACTCGATTCGTGCAAACGGCCACATTATTTTAATTCCATTCACCGGCGCCCAATCTCCGAGTCACCCGCAGCATTACATACCTTGATCCATTCGCAGTCTTGTTGGAATACTAAACATACGCTTTGGCTCATCTGCATAAAGTGAAAAACACACAGATAACATACAGAATAAATATCTCCGCCTCTATTGAAGGGCACTTCACATTTTACATTGCAGTTTTTAAACAACATATAATCAAATAAAATGATTACTGTTCAGTTATGCTCTGTACAAATCACTGCTCCAAAAAAAAAAAATGCAGTTTTTAAACCTTTTTTTTGCATTGATACATGTCCCCTGGGGCAGGACCCGGGTCCCCAAACACTCCCCTGGGGCAGGACTCGGGTCCCCAAACACTCCCCTGGGGCAGGACCCCCGGGTCCCCAAACACTCCCCTGGGGCAGGACTCGGGTCCCCAAACACTCCCCTGGGGCAGGACCCGGGTCCCCAAACACTCCCCTGGGGCAGGACTCGGGGCCCCAAACACTCCCCTGGGGCAGGACCCGGGGCCCCAAACACTCCCCTGGGGCAGGACCCGGGGCCCCAAACACTCCCCTGGGGCAGGACCCGGGTCCCCAAACACTCCCCTGGGGCAGGACCCGGGTCCCCAAACACTCCCCTGGGGCAGGACCCGGGTCCCCAAACACTCCCCTGGGGCGGGACCGGGTCCCCAAACACTCCCCTGGGTCAGGACCCGAGACCCCAAACACTCCCCTGGGGCAGGACCCGGGTCCCCAAACACTCCCCTGGGGCAGGACCCGGGTCCCCAAACACTCCCCTGGGGCAGGACCCGGGTCCCCAAACACTCCCCTGGGGCAGGACCCGGGTCCCCAAACACTCCCCTGGGGCAGGACCCGAGACCCCAAACACTCCCCTGGGGCAGGACCCGAGACCCCAAACACTCCCCTGGGGCAGGACCCGGGTCCCCAAACACTCCCCTGGGGCAGGACCCAGGTCCCCAAACACTCCCCTGGGGCAGGACCCGAGTCCCCAAACACTCCCCTGGGGCAGGACCCGAGACCCCAAACACTCCCCTGGGGCAGGACCCGAGTCCCCAAACTCTCCCCTGGGGCAGGACCCGCGTCCCCAAACACTCCCCTGGGGCAGGACCCGAGACCCCAAACACTCCCCTGGGGCAGGACCCGAGTCCCCAAACTCTCCCCTGGGGCAGGACCCGGGTCCCCAAACACTCCCCTGGGGCAGGACCCGAGACCCCAAACACTCCCCTGGGGCAGGACCCGAGTCCCCAAACTCTCCCCTGGGGCAGGACCCGGGTCCCCAAACACTCCCCTGGGGCAGGACCCGAGACCCCAAACACTCCCCTGGGGCAGGACCCGGGTCCCCAAACACTTTTTATGACATTACCTTGCATATTAGCCTTTAAAATTAGCACTTTTGAGTTCTCCCATAGACTTTAAAAGGGTGTTCCGCGGCTTTCGAATTTGCCGCGAACACCCCAAATTGTTTGTTATTCGGCGAACAGCCAATGTTCGAGACAAACTCATGTTCAACCCGAACATAAAGCCCATCCCTAGGTGTCACTGATGAACACTGATTGGTGTCACTGATGAACACTGATTGGTGTCACTGATGGGCACTGACTGGTGTCACTGATGGGCACTGATTGGTGTCACTGATGGGCACTGACTGTTGTCATTGATGAACACTGGTGTCACTGATGGGCACTGACCGGTGTCACTGATGGGCACTGATTGGTGTCACTGATAGGCACCGATTGGTGTCACTGATGGGCACTGACTGGTGTCACTGATGGGCACTGACTGGTGTCACTGATGGGCACAGATTGTTGTCATTGATGAACACTGGTGTCACTGATGGGCACTGACCGGTGTCACTGATGGGCACTGACTGGTGTCCCTGATGGGCACTGACTGGTGTCCCTGATGGGCACTGACTGGTGTCCCTGATGGGCACTGATTGTTGTCACTGATGAACACTGAATGGTGTCATTGATGAACACAGATTGGTGTCATTGATGAACACTGATTGGTGTCTCTGATGGGCACTAATTGGTGTCACTGATGGGCACGGACTGGTGTCACTGATGAACACTAATTGGTGTCAATGATGAACACTGATTGGTGTCATTGATGAACACTGATTGGTGTCATTGATGAACACTGATTGGTGTCATTGATGAACACTGACTGGTGTCACTGATGGGCACTGACTGGCATCACTTGCTGGGCACTGTTGGGGCTGCACTGATGATCAGTGCCCTGATTACCTGTACAGATCTCCCCTGCGGGGAGATCCCACTGATCGGCTCTCCTAGCCAACACAATGTGTCGGTGTGAGGTGAGGAGAGTCGATGAATGGCACGTCCACATTTACATATGACCAGCTATGATTGAACACAGCCGATCACATGGGTAAAGAGCCTCATCATCGGCTCTTTACCGAGATCGGGGTCACGCAGTTGCCAAAGGACACACCGCCCGTGGTGGCGGCACTGCGTGCCCCCGCAGGCACGTGAGAGCGGGGACACTGGGGCAAAATCATACGATGTTGTCCTAGATTGAAAGGAGATTCCACACGCCATATATGGAAATGATGGCCGGCGGGATCTCCTCTCGCCCTTGGACACTGCATGATCCCAATCTCGGTAAAGAGCCAATGACGTAGGCCCGCAAGAGCAGTCGCGCTGGGGCGACGTCCTATGACCTCGTCCCAAACTGAGAGGAGATCCCTCCCACCGTCATTTCCCTACACGGCCGGCGCTAGGTGCTTTTATAAAACTTTCCCTCTCTGGCTGTATCTTCTTAATGACAGAAAACACGCAATGAATCCCGCGTTGTGTACAGCTCTATATATGGCAGAAGATGACGTCTCCTTACCCTTCTTTTTACGGGAAATCCAATTCCAGGCTCCTGGATAAAATGAATGGAAACACTTATTGTAAAAATTGTATATAACACTGACACCAAGAATGAGAGATATCTGTGCGCCTTCACATCCCGTGTACGATTGGATAGAGGGGTGCTTTTCATGAAGGCCAAAATTTAAAAAAAAATAGTAAGTTGAATTTAATATTAAGTTATATTTATTTTATATTGCCACACCTCCCAAATTTTTTGAGATGGGAATGAGGGACACTTATCAGCAAAAGTATGCAGACATAGGACACACCTCTTGCCACGCCCCCTTAAAGGAGAATTGTACAAGAAATCAAAATTGGTTAAACACCCAAGTTCTTTTTTACCGCTCATATTCCTTTATGTTGGATTTTGGAATTTACGAAGGCAGCAATTTAAAGGTCAGATGAAAGGTTTAGCGCTGGGAAACACTTTTCGAAAGATAAAAAGTGCATTTTATATACATCTATATGGATCAGACCAAAATGAGGGACAAATGAGGAGGAATGAGGGACAGAGGGACATTGTTCCAAATCGGGGACAGTCCCTCGAACTCAGGGACAGCTGGAAGCTATGTATTCCTCATAGGGGGGTCTATGTATAAAATGTTCATGATACAGATTTGCACAGCTACAAAAAAATTGCCATATCATAGTGTTATAGAACTCTTGTATGAGTATAAGCGCCATCTATTGGCCATCATGTGGTGTTCGTTTTTTTTTTTTTAACCACTTAAAGCAGACTTAAAAAAATCTCTCTCTCTCTCTCTCTCTCTCTCTCTCTCTCTCTCTCTCTCTCTCTCTCTCTCTCTCTCTCTCTCTCTCTCTCTCTCTCTCTCTCTCTCTCTCTCTCTCTCTCTCTCTCTCTCTCTCTCTCTCTCTCTCTCTCTCTCTCTCTCTCTCTCTCTCTCTCTCTCTCTCTCTCTCTCTCTCTCTCTCTCTCTCTCTCTCTCTCTCTCTCTCTCTCTCTCTCTCTCTCATCTCTCTCTCTCTCTATATATATATATATATATATATATATATATATATATATATATATATATATATATATATATTGTGATCTTCGGGCCAATAGCTCCACGGGATTAAGTGCTTAAACCGTTAGTTTTATAACAAAAGACATTTATTTGTAGGAAAAAATCAAAAATAAGGCTTTCTTCATCGCACAGGCAAAAACACAAAACAAAGTCCGCTTAACCACTTGCCGACCGGCGCACGACGATATACGTCGGCAGAATGGCACTCCTCTCCTCTCTACTCTCATCCTCCTCCTCACACTCTCCTCCCTCTCTACCCCTCCTCTCTATCTCCCTCCGACTCCCCCCACTCTCCCGTCCCTTCGTTCTCTCCTCACCCTCCAGTCAGCTCTCACCTCATCTCTCTCTCTACTCTCCTCAGTTTCAACTATCTCTCTATTCTCCCCTCCCTCTCCCTTCTCACGTTCACAACTCTCCTCATCCATCCTCTCACTCTCCTCTACTCCTATCCCTCGTCCTCCTCTCTCCCACTCCTCTCTTCCTCTCTCTCTCTCTCCTCACTCCCCTCTCCTCCTCCTCCTCTATCTCCATTCTCACATCCCCCGCTCTCTCTTCTCCCGCTCACTCCCCCTCGATCGCCTCTCTCCTCCCTTCTCTCTCTCTAAGGTTCCTCGACATCCGTCTTCCTCCCTCATCCTCCACCCCCTCCTCTCTCGTTATTTCACTCTCCATCGCTCATCAATTATCTCTCTCTCCTCCTCTCGACTCCCTCTCTCACTCTTCTCGCTACTCTCTCTCCCTCCCTCTCCTCATCCCTTCTCGTCCTCCTCACTCCTCTCTCTCTCCTACTCATCCTCTCCCTCTTCTCCTTCCAACCTCTCACTCACCCTCTCCTCTCTCTCCCTCTCTGGACTCTCTCTCTCTCCTCTCTCTCCCATCGCAGTCACCTCTCTCCTCACCATCCCATCCTCCCTTCTCTTTCTCTCCTCTTCTCTTCCTATCACCTCTCCACCAACTCCCATCCCCACACTCTTCCTCTCCGACTCACTCCCGTTTCATCTCTCCTCCTCCACTCTCACTCCTCTCTTCTCCTCCTCTCTCTCCATTACCTCAATCCTCCCCCTTCTCTCTCTCCTCTCCCTCTCTCCTCCTCGCATTCCTCCTCTACTCTCTCCCTCTCACCTAGTCTAATCTCCACTCGAACTCGCTACTCACCTCCTCTACCTCACTCTCTCCCTCCGTCTCTCCGCGTCCTCATCACCAACTTATCTCTCACTCTC
Source organism: Lithobates sylvaticus (assembly GCA_028564925.1). Taxonomy (NCBI): domain Eukaryota; kingdom Metazoa; phylum Chordata; class Amphibia; order Anura; family Ranidae; genus Lithobates; species Lithobates sylvaticus. The sequence goes on from CM053026.1 coordinate 784,821,841, forward strand.
TCTCTCACTCTCTCTCTGAATGGCACGGACAGGCAGGAGGGCGTATATATAAGTCCCTCCTTTCTGCCTGTCGGTGCCATCGGGAGCGCGCCGGGATCTCTGCTCCCTGTGATTGGAGCAGAGATCAGCATTCACTAGCTGACAGCCATGCCCCCCCACAGTAAGAAACACACCCCTAGGCCTACTTAACCCCTACACTGCCCCCTTGTGGTTAACCCTTTCACTGCCAGTGTCATTTATACAGGAATCCATGCATTTAAATAGCATTGATTGCTGTATGAATGACAATGGTCCCAAAAATGTGTCAAAAATGTCCGATGTGTCCGCCAAAATGTCGCAGTCACAAAAAAAATCGCAGATCGCCGCCATTACTAATAAAAAAAAATTATTAATAAAAATGCTATAAAACTATCCCCTATCTTGTAAACGCTATAACTTCTGCGCAAACCGATCAATAATCGCTTATTGCGATTTCTTTTACCAAAAATATGTAGAAGAATACGTATCGGCCTAAACTGAGGAAAAAAAATGTTTTTTTATATATTTTTGGGGGATATTTATTATAGCAAAAAATGAAAAATAATGCGTTTTTTTTTTCAAAATTGTCGCTCTTTTTTGTTTATAGCGCAAAAAATAAAAACCGCAGGGGCGATCAAATACCACCAAAAGAAAGCTCTATTTTGTTTGGGAGCCACGTCGCACGACCGCGCAATTGTCAGTTAAAGCGACGCAGTGCCGAATCGCAAAAAGGGGCCTGGTCCTTTGGCTGCAAATTGGTCCGGTCTGAAAGTGGTTAACTTCAGCATAAAAGAAAATCAGCTTATCTTCAGCACAGAAACAAATTTAAGGAAAAGACATACGGTTTTGTAGCTGGGTCTTTAGCAGCCTCCAAAACATCCACACAGCTCAACCGACTCCTCCTCACCAACAACTCTTCCCTACTTCCTGTCTTATGAGCTGTCTTCCTGGAGGCCCTTAACCCCCTGTGCGCTGAATCCCTGTGGTCAAGGAGGGAGGCTCTTACCCACCCGAATATCTCTTCAGAGCCTCCCAAATTCCGGGACCCAAATAACTTACTATTAAACATAGAGAGGACTGCGAGTCAGTCCTCTCCTGCTTGGCTACTCCCGGAACCCCTCACCCATTTTGGGTGACCCCCTGAGCAACGCTGCGACTCCTTTAAAGGGACCACAGCACCCGTCCAGGACCCAACCTTGGCGTCCTGTACAATATATTAAAAGTCAGCAGCTACAAATACTGCAGCTGCTGACTTTTAATATTACAGCACTAATGCCCGGTACACGCGAGTGAAATTTCCGTCGGAAAAATCTTGGATGTTTTTTTTCCGACGGAAATTCCACTCGCGTGTACCGGGTATTAGTGCTCTGATATTAAAAGTCAGCAGCTGCAGTATTTGTAGCTGCTGACTTTTAATATATACAGTTCTCTGAACTTTCGACCGCCAAGAACGCGGTGTGACGGACAACACCACAACACCACGACGAGCCGAGAAAATGAAGTTCAATGCTTCCGAGCATGCGTCAAATTGTTTCCGAGCATGCGTGATTTTTTTTGCGCGTCCGAATTCCATACAGACGAATGCATTTTCGGATAGGAACCTTTTCCGACCGAAAAATAGAGAACCTGCTCTCGATCTTTTGCTGGCGGGAATTCTGCCAGTAAAAGTCAGATGGAGCATACACACGGTCGCAATTTCCGACCAAAAGCTCTCATCGGTCTTTTGCTGGTGGAATATCCGATCGTGAGTACGGGGCATTACCTGTCCTGGGCGCCTTGATGTCGGCACCCGAAGCCGATCTGTCCCTCGGCTCTCGGGTGCTGCCACCGCCATCTTCGGTAAGGGAATCACCTTGCGGCTTCAATTCCTGGTTCCCTACTGTGCATGCGCAAGTCACACTGCGCAATCCCACTGGTCCCTGCTGTCTTCTGGGACCTGTGTGTCTCCCAGAAGACAGTGCGGGGGGGGGGTAGGCATCGGGAGTGGCGTAGGTCGCCAAGGTGATTTATGCCCAGAAATGGGAGCAGATACCTTTATTAGACATGTATTTGCTCCCCCCTCCCCCCTGAAAGGTGCCAAATGTGGCACCGGAGGGGCGAGGATTCCAAAAAGCGGAAGTTCCATTTTTGGGTGGAACTCTGCTTTAAGGACCAGGCTTTTTTCTGACACTTGGTTTTTACAAAAATCTGTATTTTTTGCTAGAAAATAACTTAGAACCCCCAAATATTATATATATTTATCTATACATCTATATAGATATATCTATCTACCTACCTATCTATCTATCTATATATATCCATATATATATATATATATATATATATATATATATATATATATATATATATATATATATATATATATATATGTATGTATGTAGCACGGACCCCCGAAGGAGCTGGATTTTACAACCTCTGCATAGACCTCCTCTCACTAGGCCTAGCAGCCGGTAGGGTGTTAAGCAAAGTCTCTGCCACAGACTTGAGTGTAGAATATTTGAGAAAGTCTCTGCCACAGACCTGAGCATTACTGAGGGACACAGACAAATTTAAAGAGCTATCATACGGTACCAGTATCTCTCAGCCGATCCGGCGATACCGTATGAGTGTTGATCCATGTAGTTTCCTTCAACTGAGCCTCCAGGCTCCTTCAGAGAAGCCAGCCTTGTGCACGGCCTTCTCCTGAAGAGTCCTCCCCTGGGGATTCTCCAGTTGCTGGGCCTCTCCCTTAGATGAGACGGCACCGGACCACCTTTGGTTTAATAGGCCCCCGAAATCCATTCAGGCCTGTCCCTGCAGTTGCGTTGCCTCGGGCTAGCCAGCCCCAAGACTTGAAATGCATGGTTCCACACCCCAGGCCAGGAGGGCCACGGGGCTGGTCAGGAGGACCAGGACCAAACAGACAGAAAATATTCTCCGGAGCAGAACAGAACTGAACCCCCCCCCCCCCCCCGGAAGCACGTGCTGTCCATAACTTAAATACCACCTCCCAGAATGAACAGCAGGAGAACACTCCCACTGCGCTGGTTCATAAAGAACAGTGGCATTCAATACACCCAGCTGCATTCTCAACTCTTGACAGCGACACCTGCGGTCAAGGAGAACCCAGTGCAACCCAGCCAGACTGGTACTGAAACCAGAATTTTAGAAAATTAGCCCCAAAACCCAACTGTGGTTCCAGGAAAATTTTACTTTGAAAAACCATATATATATATATATATATATATATATATATATATATATAGCCAGAGAGAGATACAGATATATATGTAGAGAGAGAGATACTGTGTGTGTGCGCATGTGTGTATATCCCTTGCAATAACATGCTGAAATCTGACTTATGCCACGTACACACGATCTGACTTTTCGGCCGGACTATCTGGCGGACAATCCGCCAGAGTTTTGACGGAGGTCCGCCGGACTTTTACACGGAGTAAAGTCCGTTCATTTAGAACGTGACTCCAGGTAGACGGAACTAGCAAAGGATGTCAGTGTCGCCGCCTCGATCGTCGAGATTGACACCTTGCTAGCCCCGTCACCTGGCATGGATTTAAAGGGCAATCCCTACGCCGAAAAAATGGCGTGGGGGTCCCCCCCAAATCCATATCAGATCCTTCAGGACTGTGACATCATAAGGGGGGCGGGGTCCCCATGTGACATGATACGGTGACCCCGCCCATTGTCCCTATTTAAGTGGCTGCGCAACACGTCTCAGCCATTAAGGCCAGAAAGTGCGTCGTGTCAACATCGGATGAAGAAAGAAGAAGCAGAAGGAGAAGGCGGCTGCGACAGCAATGGCGACAGAAGACCGGGCCAACGCTAGCAAAGGAGCTGCAAGAAGAAAGCGGCGGCCCGGCAAGAAGAACAGAAGAGCGGCACAAGACCCCCGAAGTCGGAACAAGACCCCCAGACGGCGACGACAAAGTAGAAAGCCAGGCTCCTCCGCTAGTAAAAGAGCTAGCAGAAGATAGCGGAGGAGTATTTGATGTTGTGTTTTTTTAGGTACACGTTTTTTTTTCCCCAGGTGAATGGGTAGGGGGTACATGGTACCCCATACTCATTCACATAGGGTGGGGGGGCCGGGATCTGGGGGCCCCCTTATTGAAGGGGGCTCCCTGATTCCTATAAGCCCCCCACCCGCAGACCCCGACAACCAATGGCCAGGGTTGTCGGGAAGAGGCCCTTGTCCTCATCAACATTAGGGACAAGGTGCTTTGTCCCCTCCGCTCGTCCCCTTCCCCTTTCCTGACTGGCCGGGCTGCGTGCTCGGATAAGGGTCTGATATGGATTTGGGGGGGGGGGGGACCCCCACGGCGTAGGGATTCCCCTTTAAATCCATACCAGGTGACGGGGCTAGCAAGGTGTCAGTCTCGCCGATCGAGGAGGCGACATTGACTTCCTTCGCTAGTCCTGTCTACCTGGAGTCACGTTATAAATGAACGGACTTTACTCTGTGTGTCGGCAAGTCCGTTCATTTCAAAAGTCCCGCGGACTAGCACACAGACGGCCGGATTGTCCGCCGGATTGCCGAGTCCGGCGGATAATTTTGAGTCAAAAATTCTTTCTAATGCCCCGTACACGGTCGGATTTTCCGACGGAAAATGTCCTATCTGACAATGTTGTCGTAAATTCCGACCGTGTGTAGGCTCCATCGGACTTTTTCCGTTGGATTTTCCGACGGACAAAGTTTTATCTCCTGCTCTCAAATTTTCCGACAACAAAGTCCTATTGGACTTTTTCCGATCGTGTGTAGCGAATTCCGACGGACAAAGTGCCACGCATGCTCAGATCACATTACAAGACCAAAGCTATTGGCTACTAGCCTCTACGTAGTCCCGTCGTAGGCAACGAACGTCACCACGTTCAGGATGATCCAATTTTCCGACAACTTTGTCCGACCGCGTGTATGCAACACCAGTGTCGGACAAAATCCGTCGGAAAAAATCCGATGGATTTTGTGGTCGGAATTTCCGACCGTGTGTACGGGGCATTAGTCCGCCGGACTTTTGGGAAGAAAAAGTCCACCGGAGCCCACATCGTGTGTACGTTGCATTAGGCAGACTTCTGGGAAAATTGGTGAGCCAATCACACAAGCAGGAAATGTTTCTGGGGAGTGGCCAGTACACATTCTGTGTACAGAACAACTCCAGGTAGCCATATTGCATTCCCAGAAAATGATAGCGGCTGCAGATTGAAAAGGAAAAGTCATTTTTAATAACATTCAAATACAATATGATTAGTGTCGCAATTATATGCGCTATATTATTTTTTCTTTATTTTGCTATTATAATCAGAAAATAAATAAACATTCACATGATAAAAAAAAAACTTCCCTTACTTTTGAAGAAGCTCACTGTTCTTTTTTTTACTGTTGGATGAGAAAATAAAAGTAGAGAAATGAGTAAGGCTCATGTCGAAACGCGTCAGCTGTTTGCTTTTTAATGCTCATACAGTATGTAGCCAATTCATTTTTGCATCAAGGACTTTGGAGTTGCCGGCTCTTCTCTCTTATACACTACAAACACACCAATTTTATGTGTAGATGAATGGAGGAGGACATTGGAGGAGGAGATCCTGAGGATGATGGAAGAGGGAAGCAATATGCAGGAATTAGTCTCACTATACTGTACTAGAATGTTTTTCCAAATTTTTTTATTTTAAGAACATTTGTTGGATTTTCCAAGCGTTGGTTGGATTAAATCGATGTTCATTTTTGACCGCGATGACCAGAAAATTCAAAGGAGCAGAATAGATTTCCAATGTTGTCAGGGGAATTCAGAATGATCAGAGCGCCAGTTATCTGGCGGTATGACATACTTACATAGTAGTAGACATGTGCAATTCATTTCGTTTTTCATTTTTTTTTCGTTTTTTTCGTTTGTTCGTTTTCGTACGAATGAACGAATCGTTCGAATCGAACGAATCCGAATAACGAATCGTACGAATCCGATTAACGAATCGTTCGAATCGAACGAATCCGAAAAGCAGCGAAAATTCGAAAAACCAAACAACGAAAATACGAAAAACGAAAAAAGGAACAACGAAAATGAACGAAACAATTTGTACATTCGTAACTTTTTTTTTTGTTGAATTGGTAATTTTCCGTGTCCCTTACAATGGTGCTGCTAAACGTGCTTCGACTGGATTGAACAAAAAAATTTGTACATTCGTAACTTTTTTTTTCGATTCGTAACTTTTTTTTTTTTCGATTTGTAACTTTTTTTTTTCGATTCGTAACTTTTTTTTTTTCGATTTGTAACTTTTTTTTTCGATTCGTAACTTTTTTTTTTTTTTTTCGATTCGTAATGAATGGATTGAACAAAAAAATTCGTACATTCATAACTTTTTTTTCGATTCGTAACTTTTTTTTTCGATTCGTAAATTATTAAAATGTAATAATAGCATACACATTACATAAAATTATGAATTATGCTCCGATTACGAATCTACGAATGTAACGAATGTACGAATAACTACGAGTGCGTCCGAATTTCGAATAAACGAATAAACGAAAATTAAACTAACGAAAAATAACTCTTACGAATGTACTAATCGTTACGAATACGAACAACGACGACTTACGAATGTACTAATCGTTACGAATATGAACAACGATGACTTACGAATGTACAAATCGTTGCGAATACAAACAACGACGACTTACGAATGTACTAATCGGTGCGAATACGAACAACGACGACTTACGAATGTACGAATCGTTGCGAATACGAACAACGACGACTTACGAATGTACGAATCGTTGCGAATACGAACAACGACGACTTACGAATGTACGAATCGTAACGAATACGAACAACGACGACTTACGAATGTACGAATCGTTGCGAATACGAACAACGACGACTTACGAATGTACGAATCGTTGCGAGTACGAACAACGACGACTTACGAATGTACGAATCGTTGCGAGTACGAACAACGACGACTTACGAATGTACGAATCGTTGCGAATACGAACAACGACGACTTACGAATGTACGAATCGTTGCGAATACGAACACCGACGACTTACGAATGTACGAATCGTTGCGAATACGAACACCGACGACTTACGAATGTACGAATCGTTACGAATCAACGGAAACGAAAAAAACGAAACGAAAATAAACCAATTTTTTTGTTATGCACATGTCTACATAGTAGGTGAGGTTGAAAAAAAACACAAGTCCATCAAGTCCAACCTGTGTGTGTGATTATATGTCAGTATTACATTGTATATCCCTGTATGTTGCGGTCATTCAGGTGATTATCTAATCGTTTTTTTAAACTATGGATGCCCCCCCACCGAGACCACCGCCTGTGGAAGAGAATTCCACATCCTTGCCGCTCTTACAGTAAACCTCTTTTCTTCTAATTTTAGTGAATGGCCAGATCTATTGTTAAATTCCCTTACGTGGAAAAGTTTTATCCCTAATCATATCCCCTCTCAAGCGTCTCTTCTCCAGAGAGAATAAGTTCCGTGATCAGGTCTGTATTGTTGGTAATCAGTAGATACGGTAACGCTTTATTTCTAGTTGGTGCGTCTACCATCTGACCCATGAAATTGTCCTGCAAGACTGTCAGGGATACCCTGTAGCAAGGCAGATGCTCGGACCTTCGCACATGAGTTCCTATGAGTGCCCGCTGGGCGGGGCGGGGCAGTGGCGTGTACGTGTGCGCGCGTGTGCAGGAACACCCGGCAGGCACTGGTCCCCGGGCACTAATTTCTGCTTTGTGCCAATGACCCTTTAAAAGGACAGCACCTGCGATAGTACAGTGCTGTCTGATCTGAAGCTTTACCTGAACCCTGATTCTGTACCTGCCTGTGATATTTACTGACCCAGCTCTGTTTGACTACTGCTGCCTTCTCCTATCCTGACCCGGCTTGCCTCGACCCTGCTATACCAGTACCTGTTTGATCTTCCGTTGCCAACCAACAAGCACTCCTACCTCGCTGTGCTCCCGTGACCACTGTTGCAACCCCAGTGGTCCCCGAGCCAGGGCTGTAAGAGAGGTCTCTATCTACTATTAGGCTCTGATTCAAGGTACGTGACAAAGACATTTTGGAACTGGCGAGCATTAGATGAATGGTTCCGTCCGCCCAGTCTATATCTGGATAATTAAAATCCCCCATTATGATGACACTTCCCATCCTTGCCGCTAATCCAAATTGTGATAGGAGGTCCTTCTCCCCCTCCTCCCTCTGGTTAGGGGGCCTACAGCATACTCCCAGTATTATTTCCCTCTTAGCTTCATCCCTTAGGAGCTCTACCCATAACGATTCCACCTCCTCCCTAGCTCCCTTAGTGATGTCATCTCTCCCATTCACTTGTACATAATTTTTTACCCTCCCCCTTTTTTTTTCTATCCCTGCGATATAGGGAATACCCTTGAATTGTTGCCAGCCAATCATGAGAGCTGTTGAACCAAGTCTCTGAAATTCCTACAAAATCTCAAACCTCCTCAAACAACAGTAGATCGAGTTCACCCATCTTGTCCTCCAGGCTCCTGGAATTGGTGAACATGCCACATAGTTTAGAGCGTTTGCATACTGTCTCCTTATTGGGTGCTCTGGGGTTGCAAATAGGACTTGTTACTATTAAGCCCCATACACACGGTCGGACTTTTTCATGGATTCTGTCCTATCGGACAATGTTGTTGAAAATTCCGACCGTGTGTAGGCACCATCGGACAGTGTACGTCGGATTGTCCGACGGACAAAGTCTTATCTCCTGCTGGAAAGATTTGTCGACAACACGGTCCGATCACACCAAATCCGATCGTGTGTACGGTTGTCCGACCGGACAAAGTGCTACGCATGCTCACATCACATTACAAGACCAAAGCTATTGGCTACTAGCCTCTACGTAGTCCCGTCATACGCAACAAACGTCACCACGTTCAGAATGATCGGATTTTCCGACAACTTTGTCCGACCGTGTGTACGCAAAACCAACATCAGATAAAGTATGACGGACAGGATCCGACCGACCTGGTCCGCGGATTGTCCGACCGTGTGTATGGGGCTTTAGAGTTGAGCAGACACCTGGATGTTCGGGTTTAATGGGTTCGGCCGAACCTCGCAAAAAAGTTTGAGTTCTGGACCAAACTTGACCCAAACTTGACCCCGAACCCAATCCCCATTGAAGTAAATGGGGACACAAACTTTTGAGGACAAAAATGGCTCTAAAAAAGTAATGGAAAGGGCTAGATGGCTGCAAATGGCAGCAAAATGTTGTTAACAATAAAAGTGTAATATTCCTTTAAATTTCGTACCTGGGGGGTGTGTATAGTATGCCTGTAAAGGGGCGCATGTTTCCCGTGCTTAGAACTGTCCCTGCACAAAGTGTCATTTCGGAAAGAAAAAAGTCATTTAAAATCACTCGCGGCTATAAGGAATTGTCGGCTCCCGTAAAGTTATTGAAAGTCATTGATAAAAAAAAATAAAAATGTGTGGGGTTCCCCCCAAATTCAATTACCGGGCCCTTTAGGTCTGGTATGGATATTAAGGGGAACCCCGCGTCAAATTAAAAAAAATGACGTGGAGTTCCCCCAAAAATCCATACCAGACCCTTTATCCAAGCATGCAACCTGGCAGGCCACAGGAAAAGAGGGGGGACAAGAGAGCCCCCCCTCCTGAACCGTACCAGGCCACATGCCCTCAACATTGGGAGGATGCTTTGAGGTCCCCCCCAAAGTTGATGAGGACAAGGGCCTCATCCCCACAACCCTGGCCGGTGGTTGTGGGGGTCTGAGGGCAGGGGGCTTATCAGAATCTGGAAGCCCCCTTTAACAAGGGGACCCCCAGATCCCGCCCCCCCCCTGTGTGAAATGGTAAGGGTACCCTTACCATTTCACCCAAAAATTGACAGAAGTGTTAAAAATGACAAGAGCCAGTTTTTGACAATTCCTCTATTTAAGTCTTCTTCTTTCCATTTTCTTCCTTTTTCTTTCCTTCATCCTTCAGTTTCTTCCTCTATCGTCTTCTTCCTCCATCTTCTTCTTCCTTCGATCCTCTGCTTCTTGCTCCAGTGTTCTCGTCCGGCATCTTCCTCCACAGCGTCTCTTCTTCCCTGCTTCGTTTTGATTGACAGTGTATGGCAGTGGGTGGACCACATGACACCCCGGTGCACCCTCCCTCCTTCCCCCTTCTTCCCTGACCATTGCACCCATCACACTGACAGGCTGAGGATTATTATAGTCTGGTGGGCGGAGCCTACTAGGAAAATGAGAGACTAGTTCCCCGTTAGGTCTGTACCATTTGATTGGCAGTGCATGGCATGGCATAGCTAAATAAGATACCCCCACTGATACTTATTAGGAGACCACTCTTCTGACCTGACGCAAAAAAACTCCCGCTCTTACTCAAGGGCCTGGGAGGGACCTTTTAAAGGAGACCTCTCTTGAACCAACACGCTGCTCCTTATGGAGACCAAGGAGGTGAGACCCTTGGATACCCCCCTCCCCATTTTTGTCCGGTCGTGTGTACGCGGCATTACAAAAAAAATTATAAGAAAAAAAACAAAAAAACAGACACACGATATGTAATGGATAGACAGGTAGGTGATCACAGGAAGTACCCAACATTTTTCTTTTATCGTTAATCTGGATTTGACAAGAGGTCTACAGTTGACTTCTTACCTGCAGTCAGCCATTTCATTAATCTTCTGTACAGTTCTGTAAAACAATACACTCTTTTATATTATCTTAAATTATACATTTAATAAAAAAAAAAAAATACAATAGGCGGTGTTTATATTCTGCGGGTTTTGCTTTTCCTAGAGACCCCATTCACTGTCACCATCCTCGCCTAGTCCATAATGATATGACCTGCTCCTGTAACCCTCTGGGAAACCCCCGTCAATCACTTTTTTTAAAAGAGTCTGCGGGAGTCCATGTACAGAGCATTTGTCAAGGGGCAGAGCTCACATGTCATTGGAGGCCGGGCTGCCTGAACCCGGAAGAGGAAGCTGGCAGAGAAGGACCAAGATGGCAGGCAACTTGAGTAGCCGATCACTGCAGGACAACGCTGGATCTTCTGGTTAGGTAGAGTATGTATTTTGAACAGAACCCAGCATGAGAAGTAAGGGGGGGGGGAGGTGGTGTGAGAAAAAAGGTAGGGGGATGGGGGGCTTCAAGATATGGATATTTTGAATGAATCTGTATTTGGTTTATATTAGGCAAAGTCACAGGCTGATTACAAATTGGAACCCTTAAAAAGTAACAAAAGTCTCTCTTTGAAAACCAGACAGGTTGTTTATTGCACAAGGTACTTCTTTAACCACTTCAGCCCCGGACCAATTTGCAGCTAAAGGACCAGGCCCCTTTTTGCAATTCGGCACTGCGTCGCTTTAACTAACAATTGTGCGGTCGTGCGACGTGGCTCCAAAACAAAATTGGCGTCCTTTTTTTTCCCACAAATAGAGCTTTCTTTTGGTGGTATTTGATCGCCCCTGCGGTTTTTATTTTTTGCGCTATAAACAAAAATAGAGCGACAATTTTGAAAAAAATGCAATATTTTTTACTTTTTGCTATAATAAATATCCCCAAAAAATATATAAAAAAACATTTTTTTTCCTCAGTTTAGGCCGATACGTATTCTTCTACATATTTTTGGTAAAAAAATCGCAATTAGCGATTATTGATTAGTTTGCGCAAAAGTTATAGCGTTTACAAAATAGGGGATAGTTTTATAGCATTTTTATTAATATTTTTTTTTTTATTAGTAATGGCGGCGATCAGCGATTTTTATTGTGACTGCGACATTTTGGCGGACACATCGGACATTTTTGACACATTTTTGGGACATTTGTCATTTATACAGCAATCACTGCTATTTAAATAGCACTGATTCCTATGTAAATGACAGTTGTAGTTAGGGGGTTAACCACTAGGGGGCGGGGAGGAGTCAGTGTGACGTGTTGTGTTTTTTTTTACAGTAGGGGGGCGTGGCTGTACGTCTGACGTCATTGATCGGCGTTCCCGATGACAGGGAACCGCCGATCACTGACAGTCAGTGTAGGAAGCGCGGGGAGAGGTTTGTTTACATAGACCTCTCCCCGTTCTTCAGCTTCGTAACCCGATCGCGGGATACCAGCGGCGATCGGGTCCGCTGGTCCCGCGGCCGGGGTCACGGAGCTCCCGACCGGGTCGCGAGCGCGCCGCTAGCGGCGCGCGCCCGACCACGGGCAGGCACATGCACGATCACGTACCGGTACGTGATTCTGCCTGCCCGTGCCATTCTGCTGACGTATATATGCAGTGGCCGGTCGGGAAGCGGTTAAAATATACACTGAGCATCAGTTTACATTTCTGGGCACGGTGGCTGTGTACCAGGATGATCGAACTCCTGAACATGGGAAGGCGCCAACGAGGCAACAGTAAACTGCGATTACTAGCACTGCTACAATGGCTATTAGTAACTGCGGAATACTTGCCGAAACAGTTCCAAATATTCTTAAACCAGAAATCAGTAATTCTGGTACAAGTACAATAACATTAATGGCTTACAGTATCTCTCAGTACTGCATAAGTCTCACATGTAGGGTTGCCACCTGTCCGGGATTCGGGTTTTGAACCGTGAGTTTCAGACCTCCTGAAACCTAGACACCATATTCATAATGGACTCTGGCTCCCCAAGTAACCGAATACCACAACTGCCAAGTGCATAGGGGTGTGCACATGACCCATTCCCACACATGGATGGGAGAGGAGAGACTTGATTTGGGCTCGATTTGCTACTCCTCCTCCCACCCCTCTGTCTGCCCACGCACACTCACCAACCCCTGGTGTTCTGGTCTTCGGGAGAGCGATGTGTGGGCTGGAAATCTGAAGATCAGCAACCGGCAGGTACATTGTGGATGAAAGGTGTCGATACTCGAGCCTCCATCCTCGGGTGAGTGAGCTCACCATCTAATGTCTGTGACTGAAGTCTCCCCCCACCCTCCCTTCTCTCTCCTGACTCCGAGCGAGTGAATATATTAAGGTAAGGGAGACTCAGATGTAAGGGATGCTCTGTTGACTCTGATTTATGGGGATATTTGGGAACTCAGATGTAAGTGGGAGGTTTGGTGAGCAGCCCACAGCATTCCACCTTAATTTTTTTTTTTTCAGCTGTGACCCGCTAAAGTGTTCAGGTTTGGCTTGAAGAAAAGGTGGCAACCCTACTCACACGGCTGGCCTACATTACCGGGCGCTGCAAGAGGGGTGGCCGACTAGTGAATTGGTGGCACAAACGGCTCTTGAGGAGACTTGCCGAGGCTTAGAAGTTTAGTCTTCCAGGTGGTGGACAGTGAAGCTTGCAGCTCTGTCCATAATCTGTCCCTCCTCAAGCAGGAACCTTTCCCTGAGGCCAACTCACTGTCCCTGACAAGTATGGTTCCTCTTCCTACACTAGCCCCTCACAGAATGTGAGTCAAATGCAACGGGAAACTGCTACTGATTAGCATTGCCAACACTAAAGATAGCCGTTGAGGTCATCCAGTGTTACAGTGCCCAAACGGACCACTGCTCCCCTGATAACTCCTACGAAGCCTACAGAGGAACAATGTTTCTCTCCGCCTCCACTCTCCGACACAGCAGCACAGTAACTAGCTCCACCTAGAGCAAGTAGGGTACATTGCATCCACCTACGTATGGCTCTTTATTTCAGCCATGTGACTGTCATAGTCAAACGTCAGTGCACTTTGACTGAAAATAACTGTCATTTTTTGGGGAAAATGTGAATGTAATTTGAATTTAGGTAGGTGTGATGCTGTAAATGAAAAATGCTTTCAGAAATCAAAGTGTTAATAGTTTATTTTTATCAAGTAATAAAATAGAAAGTAAATGAAAAAAAAGAGAATCAATATGTGGGGTGCCCCCCCCCCTCTTTGCCTTCTTCTAGGTAGGCTTGCACACAGTTGTTGAAGGAACTCGGCAGGTCGGTTGTTCCATGTTCATCTTGGAGAACTAAGCACAGAAGTTCTGTGGATGTCGGCTGCCTTCAGTCCTTCTGTCTCTTTATGTCATCCCAGACAGACTTCATGATGATGAGATCAGGGCTCTGCAAGGGCCAAACCATGACTTCCAGGACTCCTTGTTCTTCTTTACACTGAATATAGTCATTAATGACATTGGCTGTATCTTTGAGATGGTTGTCTTGCTGCAGAATAAACTAGGTGCCAATCACACACCTCCCTGATGATATAGCATGATGGAGAAGTGCAGCATCTGGCTGTATTTCTCAGAATTGAGGACACCGTTGATCCTGACCAAATATCCAACTCCATTTGCAACCCCAAACTTGCACTGAACCTCCACCATGCTTCACAGTTAGCTGCAGTCACTCGTTATTGTACTGCTCTCCAGTTTTTCCCCAACAAACTGCCTCCTGCTACAGACAAATATTTTTCATTGTGATTCATCAGTCCAGGGCACCTGCTGCCATTTTTCTGCACCCCAGTTCCTATGTTTTCCTGCACAGTTGAGTCACTTAGCCGTGTTTCCATGTCGGAGGTTTGGCTTTTTGGCTGCAATTCATCCATGAAGACCACTTCTGCCCAGACTTCTCTGGACAGTAGATGGGGGTATCTGGACCCCATTGGTTTCCACCAGTTCTGAGCTGATGGCAGTGCTGGACATCCTTCGATGTGGAAGAGAAGTAAGCATGATGTGCCTTTAATCTGCTGCGTTATGTTTCCTTGGCTGATCACTGTGTCTACACTGCTCAATGTTGCCCCAATCAATGGTGTCCTCAATGCTGAGATACAGAAAGATATTTATCCATACCATCAGGGAGACGTGTGATTGGCACCTAATTTATTCTGCAGCAGGGCAACCACCCCAAACATACAGCTATTGTCACTGTAAAGAAAAACAAACAGTCCTGAAAGCCATGGTTTGGCCCCCCACAGAGTTCTGACGTCAACTTCATGGAGTCTGTCTAGGATGATATGAAGTGACAGAAGGTTTGGAGGTGGCCGACCTCCACAGAAGATATGTGCTTAGTTCTCCAAGATGAACATAGAAACAACCTAGCTGCCGAGTTCCTTCGAAAACTGTGTGCAAGTCTACCTATTTTTTATTTATTTATTACAGGATTTATATAGCGCCAAAAGTTTACGCAGCACTTTACAATATAAAAAGGGAGACAATACAGTTATAATACAATAAAATACAAGAGGATTAAGGGGGCCCTGCTCAGAAGAGCTTACAATCTAATAGGGTGGGGGAGGTGATACAAAAGGTTGTAACTGTGGGGAATGAGCTGATGGAAGTGGTAGGAGATTAGTTGGAGACATGATAGGCTTCCCTGAAGAGATAAGTTTTCAGGGATCGCTTGAAGGTAGCTAGAGTAGGGGATAGCCGGACAGGTTGAGGTAGCGAGTTCCAGAGGATGGGAGAGGCTCTGGAGAAATCCTGGAGACGAGCATGGGAGGAGGAAACAAGAGAGCTTGACAGGAGGAGATCTTGAGAAGAGCGGAGAGGACGGTTTGGGATATGTTTGGAGACAAGATTGGTGATGGAGCTTGGGGCAGAGTCTTGGATGGCTTTGTAAGTTGTGGTTAGTATTTTGAATTTAATTCGCTGGGTGATTGGGAGCCAGTGTAGGGATTGGAGAAGAGGGTTGGAGGACACTGAATGGGAGCCAGTGTAGGGATTGGAGGAGAGGGTTGGCAGACACTGAACGGTTGGTAAGGTGGATAAGTCTGGCAGCAGCATTCATGATAGACTGAAGATGCTAGAGCCTATGGAGAGGAATATGGAGCCTACCTAGAAGAATTGATGCCGGTTTGAAGGCAAAGGGTGCCTTAAAGCTGGCATAGAGATTTTAGTTGTTTTTTTTACTATTATTATTATTAATTGTCAAGCTGGGAATCCCTTCTTGTACGGGAGATTTAACCAGTAAATTTTGAACACCTACCATGAGAGAGTGACCAAACCCAATCAGCGGGCGCACTGCCCCACAATCCTGCAGAGAAAAAAAAAGACTGCGTTAGTGCTGAGTTAGTAATGAGGATTGCAGTTATGAATTGCAAATTGACGTATAGTATTTTTTAACCACTTGCCCACTGGGCACTTAAATCCCCCTTCCTTACCAGGCCAATTTTCAGCTTTCATTCCTTTCACACTTTTAATGACAATTACTCAGTCATGCAACACTGTACCCTAGGGTTGCACCATTTACCACATTTTTAAGACCGAGTACCGATACTTTTTTTCAAGTACTCGCCGATACCGATTGCCGAAACTTTTTTTTATGTCATGTGACAGTAACACTGATGAGCACCCATAGTTGGCACTGATATGCAGCACTGATAGGTGGCACTGATATGCTGGCACTGATGGCTGGCACTGATATGCTGGCCCTGATAAGTGGCATTTACGAGCACTGATAGGTGGCATTTATGGGCACTGATAGGTGGTACTTGTGGGCACTGATATGCTGGCTCTGATCGGTGGCATTTATTGGCACTGATAGGTGGCACTTATGGGCACTGATATGTGGCATTTATGGTCACTGATTTGCTGGCTCTGATCGGTGGCATTTATTGGCACTGATAGGTGGCATTTATGGGCACTGATAGGTGGCACTTATGGGGAATGCTAGGTGCAACTGTTGGGCAGGCAGTGGCAATTAAATGATGAGAGAGACAATCCATGACAGTCAAAGTTTAAACTTTCGAGTAAGTTTAAGTTTAAAGTATCGGGTCAGGCATCGGGAGCATTTGTACAAGTACTCAGGCAAATACTCGTTATCGGCACCGATACTGATATGTGGCACTGCTGGGGCACAGATGTGCACTGCTGAGGCACAGATGTGGAACTCCTGGGCATTAACGTGGCACTGCTGGGACACAGATGGGGCACTCCTGGGCACTTATATGGCACTCCTGGGCACTGATATAGCACTCCTGGGCACTGATATGGCACTCCTTGGCACTGATGTGGCACTGCTGGCCACTGATGGGGCACTCCTTGGCACTGCTGGGCTCTGATGGGGCACTCCTTTGCACTGCTGGGTTATACTAGGCACTCCTTGGCACTGCTGTGTTCTGATGGGGCACTGCTGGGCACTGATGGGTTACTCCTTGGCTTTGAAGTGACACTCCTGGGAATTGCTCCACCCTGCACTCCACACTCAAGCAGCCTCACGCTGCAGCTTCAATCTCTTCTCCTTACATGATTGGTGTGAGGAGGGAGAGAACCAGACGCAATGCCGGTTTGTTGACAGTGATTACTACATCCAATTGGACGGGGCAATCACATGGTAAAGGGCCACTGGGATTGGCCCTTTTCCCCCCCTGATTCGTGGCACGCCAGGTCCCGAGAACCCAGCGGTCATGGACATTCCCGGGTGAGCACCCAAGGGGGCGCGTGGAATGCGCAATTCTGGGAGGACATCATTGTACGCCCTCCCAGAATTATCTGACCACGCTGTAGCCATCATTCGGCTATGGCACGGCCAGCAAGTGGTTAAGGCCCATGCACATGATCAGAAAAGTATATGAAAATTACAGCTTTCGAGAGATGATTAACCACTTGCCTACCAGGCACAAACACCTCCTTTCTGACCAAGCCATTTTTCAGCTTTCATTTTAAATGACAATTGCGCGGTCATGCAACGATGTACCCAAATAAAATTTTCCCCACAGATAGAGCTTTATTTTGGTGGTATTTGATCACCTCTGCGTTTTTTATTTCTTGCGCTATAAACAAAAGAAGAGCGACAAGTTTGAAAAAAACATAATATTTTTTACTTTTTATTATAATAAATATCCAGTTTTTTTTTTTTTTTTTAAACACATTTTTTCCTCAGTTTAGGCCGATACGTATTCTTCTTCTACATATTTTTGGTAAAAAAAAATCGCAATAAGCGTATATTGATTGGTTTGCGCAAAAGTTATAGCGTTTACAAAATAGGGGATAGATTTCTAGCATTTTTATTATTATTTTTTTTTTACTAGTAATAGCGGCGATCTGCAATTTTTATCTTGACTGCGACATTGCGATGGACAGATCGGACACTTTTGACACATTTTTGGGACCATTGTCATTTATACAGCGATCAGTTCTATAAAAATGCATTGATTACTGTATAAATGTGACTGGCAGGGAAGGGGTTAACACTAGGGGGCGCTGCAGGGGTTAATGTGTTCCCTATGTTAGTGATTCTAACTGTGGGGGGAGGGGACTGACTGGGGGAGGGGACCGATCGGTGTCCCTATGTACAAGGGACACAACATCGGTCTCCTCTCCAGTGACAGGACGTGGATCTGTGTGTTTACACCCCATCATTACACACACAGATCCACGTCCTGCTCAGTTACTGGGCAATCGCGGGTGCCCGGCGGACATCGCGGCCGCCGGGCACGCGCATCGGGTCCCCAGCGATGCGGCCGGCGCGCGTGCGCCCCCTAGTGGCCAAAATGTTAGCGCCGTCGCATAACGGCGGCCCGCCACAAGAGCCGAACCGCTCCGCCGTCAATTGACAGTGGGCGGTCGGCAAGAAGTTAAGACAGTTCATCTGATATTATCTGATGGGACAAACACAAAAAAAAATGTTCTCGTATGATACCAGATCGCACAATTTTCATTTATTTAGCATAGTTTTCATCTCAAAATACAACACAAATGCACTACAACACATTACATCACTTCCCAATTTTTATTTTATCATACGAAAAATATCAGAACTATAGTTTCATTTAGTTTAGTTTTCTATATATGAGATTAGCATGTAAAAAAAAAAAAAAAAAGAATGATCATTAGTACGATAATCTCTTTAGTCACATAACCATATAAACATTCATATTCTCTAAATATGCGTTTTCTCACCAACTATCAAGGAGGGACATAGATATTAGACATGTGCAATTTGTTTTGTTTTTTTTTTCTTTTTTTTTCGTTATTTTCGTTCATTCGTTATCGTACGAATGAACGAACGATTCGGTAAAAATTTTAACGAATAACGAATCGTTCGAATCGAACGAATCCGAAAACAACGAAAATCCGAAAAAAAACGAATTAGAAACAACGAATCTACGAAAGAAGAAAATCCGAAAAACGAAAACAGGAACAACGAAAATCAAAATGAACGAAAAAATTCGTACATTCGTAACTTTTTTTTTTTTTGTTGAATTGGTAATTTTCCGTGTCCCTTACAATGGCGCTGCTTAACGTGCTTCGAATGGATTGAACGAAAAAATTTGTACATTCGTAACTTTTTTTTATTTTTTTCGATTCGTAATTTTCCGTGTCTCTTACAATGGCGCTGCTTAACGTGCTTCGAATGGATTGAACGAAAAAATTCGTACATTCGTAACTTTTTTTTTTCGATTCGTAATTTTCCGTGTCTCTTAAAATGTAATAATAGCATACACATTACATAACATTATGAATTATGCTCCGATTACGAATCTACGAATGTTACGAATGTACGAATAAATACGAATGCGTTCGAATTTCGAATAAACGAATAAACGAAAATTAAACTGGAAAAAAAAACGAATCAACGAAAAAATAACTAATAATAACGAAAATACGAATCGTTACGAATACGAACACCGACGGCGTACGAATTTACGAATCGTTACGAATACAAACAACGACGATGTACGAATTTACGAATCGTTACGAATCAACGGAAACAAAAAAAACGAAACGAAAATAAACAAATTTCTTTGTTGTGCACATGTCTAATAGATATCAGATATAAAAGGAATATCTGGTGCTGGGGATGTTCATATGGTATCTCTGACCTCTGATCTCTAATTTTTTTGTATTAAACTCCATGTAGGGTGAGGTATATCAAAGGATACACTTTTAAGTTAAAGTCTGCATTAATATTTCATACAATAATGGCACAGCTATACTTGTGCATATGTTTCGGTAATAAGATATCATCTACTGTATGTGTACCTTTGTGACTTGTTGATCATTGCATAGATCACTCAACATTTACCCTGGATTGTTATGTTTTTGTTACTTTTTGCCTTTGTGGAATATATCTGTTGGCATCAAAACATTGTAGATAATATATTCGTGTTATTAACCATAATGCTGCGTACACACAGACGTTTTTTCATCGGAATAAACTCTGACGGTTTTTCCGACGGAGTTCCGCTGAAACTGTCTTGCCTACACACAATCACACCAAAGTCCGACCGTCTAGAACGCGGTGACGTACAGCACTTACGACGGGACTAGAAAAAGGAAGTTCAATAGCCAGTAGCCAATAGTTTCCGTCTCGTACTTGCTTCAGAGCATGCGTCGTTTTCGGTCCGTCATAAACAGCATACAGGCGAGCGGTTTTCCCGATAGGAATTGATTCCGTCGGAAATATTTAAAACATGTTCTATTTCTAGGTCCGTCAGAATTTTCAAAAAAAAATCCGACGAGGCCCACACACGTTCGGAATATCCAATGAAAAGATTCTGTCCGACCGTGTGTACGCGGCATTATGCCCCGTACACACGGTCGGAAAATCCGACCACAAAATCCATCGGATTTTGTCCGACGGATTTAGTCCAACACTGGTGTTGCATACACACGGTCGGACAAAGTTGTCAGAAAATCCGGTCATTCTGAACGTGGTGACGTTTGTTGCCTACGACGGGACTATGTAGAGGCTAGTAGCCAATAGCTTTGGTCTTGTAATGTCATCTGAGCATGCGTGGCACTTTGTCCTGTCGGAATTCGCTACACACGATCGGAATTGGTGTGATCAGACTTTGTTGTCGGAAAATTTATAGAGCAGGAGATACAACTTTGTCCGTCGGACAATCCGATGGAAAATGTCCGATGGTGCATACACACGGTCGGAATTTCCGACAACATTGTCCGATAGGACAGAATCCATCGGAAAATCCGACCGTGTGTATGGGGCTTTAGAGGAAATCACTTGAAGAGAGAGGGAGCGGTGAGCAGGTCACAGGCTAACAGTTAAGCTGAATCGTTGTGGACGCTGTCAGTTCCCACTTGCAAGAAGCACCCACTATTGTGCTAACTGCTCATTCTGTTGCTAGACTAGGCCAAGTTACCTGTTTTTCTACCCAGAGCTCTGCACTGTGCACACCCTAACACCTTGTTGCTGCAACTTGGGTCTGCCTTTGTTTGAAGTATCAAACCGCATCTAAAGACTCCTCATCCTTGCTACTTATTTCTACCGTTGAAACACATTACCACCCAACCTATAGACATACCCTTATTTTTTCTGCACACCAACGTCTCAAAAGGGCCCCAACATAGCCTGCACAAGATCACCTCAAAGACTATACTCAGCTTACTTTATCCTGAGGGCAGATCTGTGTTCAACTTTAGAATATAATCTCTCAGGGCTAAATTTATCCCCTTTGTCATTTTCAAGTGGCATAGTTTGTCCACGTTTGTTACTTTTTTGGCCACTTGGGGCACTTTGTCTCATATGGAAAGCTTGGGGCCAAAGTACATGCTAAAATTTGAAGCCCCTGTAAGGGACTCAAAGAGAATTGTGCATTCCATATTGTGTTGGTTGACTTGCCAACATACTTTGTGATACTTTTATGACTCTAATGCCGCGTACACGCGACCAAACTTTCTGGCAGACTAGGTCCGATGGAATTAATCCGTCGGACAATCCGATCATGTGTGGGCTAATCCGATCGTTTTTCGTAAAAATATCAGACGGACCTAGAAATAGAACATGTTTCAAATCTGTCCGACGGACTCAATTCCGACAGACTCAAATCGGGAAAACCGTTCGTCTGTATGCTGGTCCGACAGACCAAATACGACGCAAGAGAAGCTATTGGCTACTGGCTATTGAACTTCCTTTTTTAGTCCCGTCTTACGTCATCACGTTCAAAATGGACTTTCAAATGGACTTAGTCCGTTCGTGTGTAACCAAGTCCGTTCGTTCGGAAAGTCTGTCGGAACTCCGCCAAAAGTCCATCGGGAAGGCCGTCGGACCTGGTCTGCCGGAAAGTCCGGGCGTGTGTACGCGGCATAGCCTGCCAATACAGTCTGTTATAGACATATGCGATTTTCTTAATTGCAAATACATTTTCGTTATTCTGAGATTTTGATCTAAATTTCCGCATCACAATAGTAACAGATTCTAACAAACCTGAAATAAGTTATAATGAAACAAATTATCTGAATTTGAAAATGAATTTGAATTTGAAAGTGAAATTGAATTTGAAATAGAAAATATTGCAATAAATACAGTAACATTTAAAAGTGAAAGAAGATGTTGATTCCTACTGCTTTAGAGAATATAACAGAAAAAATAGAATTGAATAAAATAAAATAGAGTAGAATATATTATATTGTATTTGATTATTTTTTATTCTGTTCCCTTCTATTAGTTTATATCCTATTTTATTATATTCTATAAAGCAGCCCAAGTAGGAACATCTTCTTGTTTTCATTTTATACCTTTCTGTATGTATTGCAATGTTTCTATTTTGAATTCATTTAATTTTCAAATTTGATTCAAATTTGATAAAAAAAAACTGAAAATTAATATACTAAATAAATTGAAATATACAAAACAAATTCTGAAAACAAATCAGTCTAACATAATGATTACGAAGAAACAAAAGTATTAACTTAACAAACTAATCTGATACAAAACATTTTTTTTTTTAAATCCTGACCATCTCTAGTCTATTATTCTTTTATAGAGTTTTGAGTCTACATAATTCTTGTGTGCCTGTTGAGGCTGGACAAGAGTAGAGGACCCAAATCTACCAGTTGCTCATGCGGGGATAGTGCTACACATATAAAAAATTACACTTTACATAGTTAGTCAGGTTGGAAAAAGACTCAAGCCCATCTAGTTCAACCATAAAAATAAATAAAAAACAATATCATACAATCCCATATACCCAATTCTATACCCACAGTAGACAAAAACCCCCAGCAGAGCATGATCCGATTTGCTACAGCAGGAGAAAAAATTCCTTCCTGATCCCCGAGAGGCAATCGGATTTTCCCCGGATCAACTTTACCTATAAATGTTATATTCTGTACATTTAGGAAAGTATCCAGGCCTTTCTTATAGCAATCTACTGAGCTGGCCAGAACCACCTCTGGAGGGAGTCTATTCCACATTTTCACAGCTTTTACTGTGAAGAAACCTTTCCGTATTTGGAGATGAAATCTCTTTTCCTCTAGACGTAAAGAGTGCCCCCTTGTCCTCTGTGATGACCCTAAAGTGAATATCTCAACACCAAGTTCACTATATGGACCCCTTATATGTTTTTACATGTTGATCATATCCCCCCTTAATCTCCTCTTATCAAGAGAAAATACATTTAGTTCCTCTAATCCACGGTTGCTCAACCTGTGGCCCTCCAGCTGTTCTGGAACTACAAGTCCCATGAGGCATTGCAAGCCACTGAGAATTACAAGCATGACTCCCAAAGGCAGAGGCACAATGGGATTTGTAGTTCGGCAACAGCTGGAGGGCCACAGGTTGGGCACCCATACGTCTAATCTTTGGTTGCCCTTCTCTGCACTTTCTCCATTTCCTTTTTGAGAACTGGTGCCAAAAACTGAACTGCATATTCCAGATGAGGTCTTATGCCGCGTACACACGATCAAAATTTTGGCCAGCAAAAGACCGATGAGAGCTTTTCACCAGAAAATGCGACCGTGTGTATACTCCATCGGAATTTAGCTGGCCGAATTCCCGCCAGCAAAAATTTGAGAGCATGTTCTCAATTTTCCCGATGGAAAAAATTTGATCGTGTGTATGCAATTCCGACGCGCAAAAACTCACACATGCCCAGATTCAACTACGAGACGGAAGCTATTGGCTACTAGGTATTGAACTTCCTTTTTCTAGTCCCGTCGTACGTGTTGTACGTCTCTTGGCGGTCGGAATTTGGTGTGACCGCGTGTATGCAAAACAGCTTGAGTGGAATTCCGTCAGAATTCCGTCGGGAAAACCATCAGACCTTTTTCCGACCATAAATCCGATCGTGTGTACGCGGCATTACTAATGATTTGTACAGGGGGGCAAAATGATATCTCTCTCTCTGGAGTCCATCCCTCTCCTAATACAAGAAAGGACTTTGCTCGCTTTGGAAACCGCAGCTTGGCATTGCATGTTATTATTGAGCTTATGATCTACCAAAACCCCCAGATCCTTCTCCACTATGGATCCCCCCAGATCCTTCTCCACTATGGATCCCCCCAGATCCTTCTCCACTACGGATCCCCCCCAGATCCTTCTCCACTACGGATCCCCCCAGATCCTTCTCCACTACGGATCCCCCCAGATCGTTCTCCACTATGGATCCCCCAGATCCTTCTCCACTACGGATCCCCCCCCCAGATCCTTCTCCACTATGGATCCCCCCAGATCCTTCTCCACTATGGATCCCCCCAGATCCTTCTCCACTATGGATCCCCCCAGATCCTTCTCCACTACGGATCCCCCCAGATCCTTCTCCACTACAGATCCCCCCGGATCCTTCTCCACTACGGACCCCCCCAGATCCTTCTCCACTATGGATCCCCCAGATCCTTCTCCACTATGGATCCCCCCAGATCCTTCTCCACTACGGATCCCCCCAGATCCTTCTCCACTACCGATCCCCCAGATCCTTCTCCACTATGGATCCCCCCAGATCCTTCTCCACTACCGATCCCCCAGATCCTTCTCCACTATGGATCCCCCCAGATCCTTCTCCACTACGGATCCCCCCAGATCCTTCTCCACTATGGATCCCCCAGATCCTTCTCCACTATGGATCCCCCCAGATCCTTCTCCACTACGGATCCCCCCAGATCCTTCTCCACTACGGATCCCCCCAGATCCTTCTCCACTACGGATCCCCCCAGATCCTTCTCCACTACCGATCCCCCAGATCCTTCTCCACTATGGATCCCCCCAGATCCTTCTCCACTACCGATCCCCCAGATCCTTCTCCACTATGGATCCCCCCAGATCCTTCTCCACTACGGATCCCCCCTGATCCTTCTCCACTATGGATCCCCCAGATCCTTCTCCACTATGGATCCCCCCAGATCCTTCTCCACTACTGATCCCCCCAGATCCTTCTCCACTACGGATCCCCCCAGATCCTTCTCCACTACGGATCCCCCAGATTCTTCTCCACTATGGATCCCCCCAGATCCTTCTCCACTATGGATCCCCCCAGATCCTTCTCCACTATGGATCCCCCAGATCCTTCTCCACTATGGATCCCCCAGATCCTTCTCCACTACGGATCCCCCCAGATCCTTCTCCACTACCGATCCCCCAGATCCTTCTCCACTATGGATCCCCCCAGATCCTTCTCCACTATGGATCCCCCCAGATCCTTCTCCACTATGGATCCCCCCAGATCCTTCTCCACTATGGATCCCCCCAGATCCTTCTCCACTACGGATTCCCCCAGATCCTTCTCCACTATGGATCCCCCCAGATCCTTCTCCTCTACGGATCCCCCCAGATCCTTCTCCACTACGGATCCCCCAGATCCTTCTCCACTACGGACCCCCCAGATCCTTCTTCACTACGGATCCCCCAGATCCTTCTCCACTACGGATCCCCCCCAGATCCTTCTCCACTACGGATCCCCCCAGATCCTTCTCCACTACGGATCACCCCAGATCCTTCTCCACTACGGATCACCCCAGATCCTTCTCCACTATGGATCCCCCCAGATCCTTCTCCACTACGGATCTGCCAGATCCTTCTCCACTATGGATCCCCCCATTGTACACCCCCTATTATGTATGATGCATATTCTTAGCCCCCAAGTGCAGAACTTTACATTTATCAACATTAAACCTCATCTGCCACATAGTCGCCCAATTAGACAGAGCATTGATGTCGGCTTGTAAATTGGAGACATCCTGTAAGGACGTTATTCCACTGCATAGCTTGGTGTCATCTGCAAAGACGGAAATCCCAGACCCAATATCATTTATAAAGATACTATAGCAATGAAATTATTCTGATTTGGTGCTATAATAAATTGTACAGGTAGGATGTTTTGCCTTCGTTAGTTAATGACCATTTTTTGATTTGGCTCACCTTGAAGATAAATCAAGTCATGTTCAGGCTGCTCCTCCAATACCTGTCCTCCTTTAAACCTACATCCCAGAAGTTCAGTCTTTACATAGCGTTCGTAAGCAGGAAATCCGGACTTGTGTGGGGTGAACTCAAACCAAGCTTCTGAAATGAGAAGAAGATTTTCCTCCAGTTATTGTCCATCCAGAGATGTGTCCTCTACACACTGAAGAGTCATCTCTATTTCCTCTTCATTGCAAACAATGTCCTTCCAAGCTTCATCAAGGACAAGAAAAAAAACAGCAACTGTGAAGCATGTAGTAGAAGTAAATTCTTCTACTACATGCTTCACAGTTGCTGTTTTTTTTTTTTTGAAAACTTGTTTTCGGGAAAAAATCATCTGCTTTTTTTAATGGTTGGTGGGGTCAAATTGAGGTTCATTTTTGACTGCAGTGGTGATGACATTCAAAAGAGCAGGATAGAAAATGTCTATAGAATAAACAAACAATTTTATTTTCCTGCCCATGACAATTTTCAGCTTCCAGCGCTGTCATGTGACGCTGTACCCAAACAACATTTTTATTATTTTGGTCACATAAATAGAGCTTTCTTTTGGTGATATTTAATCACCTCTGCGTTTTTTTTTTTTTTTTGATAAATGAAAAAAGACTGAAAAGTTAAAAAAAAAAAAAAATGAATGCAAATAAATAATTGTTCTTCATAAATTTAGGCTAAAGTGTATTCTGCTCCATTTCTTTGGTGAAAATAACCCAAATCAGTGTATAATATTTACTCTGTAGGAAAGTTAACCACATACAGACCGGACCAATTTGCAGCCAAAGGACCAGGCCCCTTTTTGCGATTCAGCACTGCGTTGCTTTAACTGACAATTGCGCGGTCGTGCGACGTGGCTCCTAAACAAAATTGACGTCCTTTTTTTTCCCACAAATAGAGCTTTCTTTTGGTGGTATTTGATCGCCCCTGCGGTTTTTATTTTTTGTGCTATAAACAAAAACATGCGACAATTTTGAAAAAAAAAACGCATTATTTTTTATTTTTTGCTATAATAAATATCCCCCAAAAATATATAAAAAAAAATGTTTTCCTCAGTTTAGGCCGATACGTATTCTTTTACATATTTTTGGTAAAAAAAATCGCAATAAGCGATTATTGATCGGTTTGCGCAGAAGTTATAGCGTTTACAAGATAGGGGATAGTTTTATAGCATTTTGATTAATAATTTTTTTTTATTAGTAATGGCGGCGATCAGCGATTTTCTTTGTGACTACGACATTATGGCGGACACGTCGGACATTTTTGACACATTTTTGGGACCATTGTCATTTATACAGCAATCAATGCTATTTGAATGCACTGATTCCTGTATAAATGACACTGGCAGTGAAGGGGTTAACCACAAGGGGGCAGTGTAGGGGTTAAGTATGCCTAGGGGTGTGTTTCTTACTGTGGGGGGGGCATGGCTGTCAGCTAGTGAATGCTGATCTCTGCTCCAATCACAGGGAGCAGAGATCGGCGTCACTAGTTGCTAGGCAGAACGGGGAGATGCTGTCTATTTCCGCATCTCCCCGTTCAGCCTTCCCGTGAGACGATCGCGGGGGTCCCCGCGGCGATCGAGTCCGCGGGACCCGCGACCGGCCTCACGGGGGTCCCGACCGGTGCGGGAGCGCCGCCGCTCCCGATGGCACGGACGACTTAAAGGAGGGACTTATATATACGCCCTCCTGCCTGTCCGTGCCATTCTGCCGACGTACATCGTCGTGCGCCGGCGGGGCACCAGTTAAGAGAGTCCACAAACTATGGGATATATATCTGAAAATTGATCAATCCTGTTCATGATGCCCTAAAATTCCAGGACAACTCAAATATACCCCAAATGACCCCATTTTGGAAAGTAGACAGTCCAAGGCATTTAGTTAACCACTTCCCACCCGGCCACTGCACATATACGTCCGGGTGGGCACTTCCTCCTTCTGAGGGGACGTTCAGGAATGTCCCTCAGAAGGAGGAGGGATCGTACGCGCACGAGCCCGCGCAGCAGCGCGATCCCAATGCGCTCGTGTCACCCGGACGCGGCACATCTCCGAACGGCAGGATCATAGAGCCCTCCTTATCACACGACTGCCATGTCCAATCACAGCCTTCATGTGATGTAAATAGAGAGTCGGTTGCTAGGCGATCGGCTCTCTTCTCCTCACACAGAAGTTGTCGGTGAGGAGAGGAGAGCGGATCTCTGTAGCCGGCTGGTGATCAGTGAGTATGAGATGTTTTTTACAGCTTTTTATACACTGATCACCAGCCTAGTTTCACCACAATGTAAACACACAAAGTCCGATGAAAAAGCAAAAACATTTGTCCGATGGAGCGTACACATGGTCGGATTGTCCGATCAAACAGGTCCGCGGACATTTGTTGTCAAAAAGTCTGATCGTGTGTATGGGCATTTAAAGTGGTTCTAAAGGCAAACGTTTTTTTTTTTATCTTAATACATTCTATGCATTAAGATAAAAAAACATTTTGTGAGTAGCAGCCCCCACCAGCACTCCCCTAATTACTTACCTGAGCCCCATCTCTCTCTCCGGTGATGTCCACAAGTGTAAGTCATCCGGGACAGTCCTCCTGATTGTCCGCTCCCATGGCTGTCAATCAAAGTCAGTCAGCCAATCAGGGGAGAGAGGGGGTGGGGCCAGGGGTGGGGCTCTGTGTCTGAATGGATACACGGAGCTCTGACTCGGCTCGGGTGCCCCCATAGAAAGCTGTGCTGGCTGAGGGAGCACTCGATAGGAGGGAGGGGCCATGAGCAGCAAAGAGGGACCAGAGAAGAGGAGGATCGGGGCTGCTCTGTGAAAAACCAACTGAACAGAGGAGTGAAGTATAACATGTTTATTATAAAAACAAAAAAAAATAGACTTTACAATCACTTTAAGATAAAAACACTTCTGTGTGCAGCAGCCCCCTCAGCCCCCCGAATACTTACCTGAGCCCCATCTCCATCCAGCTATGTTGCACAAGAGCCTCCACTGTCTGAGACTCCTCCTCCTGATTGGCTGAGACACAAAAGTGGGTGCCATTGGCTCCCACTGCTGTCAATCAAAGTCAGTGAGCCAATGAGGAGAGATGGGGCGGGGCCGAGTCACAATTCTGTGTCTGAATGGATACACAGAGCAGCGGCCTTGGCTCCGGTGCCCCCATAGCAAGCTGCGTGCAATCAATTTGCACACAATATACAATAGTCATGTCCCTGCTATAAATACGGCTGGATGATACACCGCTGTGTGTAGTGCTCCTAGTAAGCATGTCAGAGGAGAAAAAGAAGAAATGGCAGCACATCCAAAGTTTGTTAATTATCTCCATCCTGTATCTAATAAACGAATTTCTAACAGTGAATGTGGTTTTCATTCCAGGAATTTCATTCATTCCGAATTTGAATGTGAACGTGGACCTTTACTTAGTCTTTTGCCACCTACATAATGCAAATAGTGTTGGCAACCGCTCATTAATTTGCGGGCAGCCCGTAAATTTCACCCCATTTTCAGAGTGCCCGTAAATGTCCTTTACAGGCAGCAGTGCCCGTAAAAAAAGATGGCTGCGGGCAGGCCATGCAACTGCGCATGCGCCATTCCGAAGCCTGCAGGACTCAGGAAAGATCATACAAGCATGGTCGGGCAGTGCATGCGCAGTAACATAATGTGGCCGCCTGGCGCCATTTTTAAATGGAAGCCGCACTCGTCCTTCTCAACGGTTCCGCGGGGGAGTGCAACGGTGCAGAGAGGAGCCACAGGAGGGCATTACTGGGGGGGGTGAAGCTGGCTCGGTAGAGGAGGACACTAATATGCCTGACAGTGACTGGAGAGATGAAAGGGACACAGTCACAGTGACAGAAGGCACACACTGTCACTGACTGATGTGGAGACAGGTATAGTAATATGAAGGGGGACAGTGGAGGAAACTACCATGTCCACAGTCTTTAACCATCTGTCAGGGCTCCACTTGCGACGTGCGGTCGAATCGGCGCACGCGCATGCGCACACGCGCCGCTGATTCGTCCGGGCGTAGGAACGGTGGTGCGCTCCGGCGTATCCCTCAGGCGCGCGTGCGTGCGCGGCGAGAGCGGGGCGCGCGCATCGCGGGCGCACACGTGACGCGCTAGCGCTGTTTGGCGCCAGTGGCCCTTTAAAAGAAGTGCCAGTTGCACTTGATTGGTGCTGTTCGTCTACAGTGTGACCCTTGTGAATCCTGTCTCTGCCTGTACCTTCCTGTAAACCTGACCCGGCTTCCGTTTGACTCTGCTGCCTTCTCCGTCCCTGATCCCGGCTTGTTGACTCTGCTTTGGACTGATATTGAACGCTGACCTCCTGCCTGTCTGACCTCTCTACTGCCTGAACCCACTTACCTGCCTGCCAAGTGTATCCAGACCCGGCCTGCCTGACGATCCCTCTGCCTGTCTCTCTACATGCTGCACACCTCCAGAATCGCTGACGTCATCTCGGGGTCATCCTGTATCCGGGCCCTGCTCCGCTGCCTGCCAGTCTCTGCTGCTTCAGCTTCCAGGAGAGTGTTACCGGCCAGCTACATCTGCCACCGCATCCAGTCCAGGCACTCCTACCCCGCTGTGCTCACGGGACCACTGTCTCCACTTCAGTGGGCCCTGAACCAGAGCCGTAAGAGAGGCCCTCTCCCAGCAAAGTCAGGCTCTCCACTCAGGTACCTAACACCATCTCCTGTCCACAGCCTCTGACCATCTCTTGTCCGCAGCCTCTGACCATCTCTTGTCCGCAGCCTCTGACCATCTCCTGTCCACAGACCATCTCCTGCCCGCAGCCTCTGACCATCTCCTGCCCGCAGCCTCTGACCATCTCCTGTCCACAGCCTCTGATCCTCTCCTCTCTGCAGCCTCTGACCATCTCCTGTCCGCAGCCTCTGACCATCTCCTGTCCGCAGCCTCTGACCATCTCCTGTCCGCAGCCTCAGACCATCTCCTGTCCGCAGACCATCTCCTGTCCGCAGCCTCTGACCATCTCCTGTCCGCAGCCTCTGACCATCTCCTGTCCACAGCCTCTGACCATCTCCTGTCCGCAGCCTCTGACCATCTCCTGTTTGCAGCCTCTGACCATCTCCTGTCCGCAGCTTCTGACCATCTCCTGTCCGCAGCTTCTGACCATCTCCTGTCCGCAGCTTCTGACCATCTCCTGTCTGCAACGCCTGACCCTCTCCTATCCGCAGCGTCTGACCCTCTCCTGTCCGCAACCTCTCACCATCTCCTGTCCGCAGCCTCTGACCATCTCCTGTCCGCAGCCTCTGACCATCTCCTGTCCGCAGCCTCCGACCATCTCCTGTCCGCAGCCTCTGACCCTCTCCTGTCCGCAGCCTCTGACCCTCTCCTGTCCACAGCCTCTGATCCTCTCCGGTCCGCAGCCTCTGACCCTCTCCTGTCTGCAGCATCTGACCCTCTCCTGTCTGCAGCCTCTGACCATATCCCGTTCCTGTATCCTGTCCACAGCCTCTGACCATCTCCTACATCATGTCTGCAGTCTCTGAGGGGGAGAGGAGTCATGAGTGCAAGTGCTGCCAGGATCATGGGGGCCACGGGAGAAGTCAGATGTGTGTGGACTGTCGAGATGAGACTATAGGAAAACCAGAGCCGCCAAGCTGAAGCCATCTGACTGAGCCCTGCACGGTGCACCTGAGAGGAGGTCAGTGACAGTGTCATCAGGCCAGTCTGGGGGGGTTGCTGGTGTAAGGGGGAGTGAATACAATAATGTAAGGGGCATTCATATAAAGGTCCCCCTCCCCTATATTAGTAACCCCCCTTACCTTAGTGTATTCACTCTGCGGAAGGTGGTCTCTGGTCACCAGAGTGCTCCCCACACATCAGAGTTCCTGGCATTCCCCTTTACATCAGATTCTGCAGTAGGGATGAGCCGAACACCCCCGGGTTCGGTTCGAACCAGAACCTTCGAACGGACCGAAAGTTCGCGCGAATTTTCGAACCCTATACGTTATAATGGACGCGAACGTTCGAAATCAAAAGTGCTAATTACAACGGCCAATATGCATGTTAATGTCATAAAACAGGTTTGGGGACCCGGGTCCTGCCCCAGGGGACATATATCAATGCAAAAAGAACTTTTAAAAACTAACGTTTTTTCGGGAGCAGTCATTTTAATGATGCATAAAGTGAAAAAAAAAAAGTGAAATTTTCCTTTAAATATGGTACCTGGGGGGTGTCTAAAGTATGCCTGTGAAGTGGCATGTGTTTCCCGTGTTTAGAACTGTCCTTGCACAAAATGACATTTGTAAAGGAAAAAAATAAGCCATTTAAAACCACTTGCGGCTTTAGGTTTGATCTTAAGTAGAATCTGAACAGGTACATTATGAAGTGTAGCTCCATCCCAAAAAAATCTATTTTTAAGCTTTTTGAAGAACATAGGGAGGGGTTATCACCCCTGTAACATTTGCTGTCTTTGCACATCTGTTCAGAACATGTCACCTCACTTTCCGTCCCAATGACAAATGTTTTTGGAAAAGTGGGGTTTTAATTGAAACAAGGATTGGTGATAAAGTATCAGTAGAGAGGAGATACCTTTTTCCCAAATTAAATCTAACAGGATAGAATTTCCCTTCCTAGGGGTAGATTTCCTCTCACTTCCTGTTTTCTCTTTCCATTTGCAAGTAGGAGTCGTTTGTAAGTTGGATGTTTGAAAGTAGGGGCCTGGCGTATATACTCTGCAGAAATTTGCCCTATTAGATGTTGGTGTAGCCACAAGACTGGTGGCACAGGAATGGGCCCTGCTGTGAGTTAATAGATCAAGATTTGTAATTGCATGCACCTGTTGAACAGGGCAGAAAAATTGGGGGTGGTGGTGGTGGTGGTGGACGGTTTTGCCACAAGACTGTAAGCTCTCACAGTTACTCTTGGTGGGCGCAGGAATGGGCCCTGCTGTGAGTTATTAGATCAAGATTTGTAATTGCAAGCACCTGATGAACAGGGCAGAAAAATTGGGCCTTTGGCGGTGGTGGTGGACGGTGTTGCCACAAGACTGTAGGCCCTCATAGTTACTCTTGGTGGGCGCAGGAATGGGCCCTGCTGTGAGTTTATTAGATCAAGATTTGTAATTGCAAGCACCTGATGAACAGGGCAGAAAAATTGGGCCTTTGGCGGTGGTGGTGGACGGTGTTGCCACAAGACTGCAGGCCCTCATAGTTACTCTTGGTGGGCGCAGGAATGGGCCCTGCTGTGAACTATTAGATCAAGATTTGTAATTACCCGCCCCTGTTAAACAGGGGCTGAAAAATTGTGCCTTAGGCACTGGTGCTGGTGCCACAACACTGCAACCCCTCACAGAGACTGTACTTGGAGCACAGCAGTCACACGTGTTGCGAAGCATTTTTTTATAAAAATTGTATGTACACGCCCCTGTTAAACAGGGGCTGAAAAATTGTGCCTTAGGCACTGGTGCTGGTGCCACAACACTGCAACCCGGCCCTCACAGATACTGTACTTGGAGCACAGCAGTCACACGTGTTGCGAAGCATTTTTTTAAAAAATTGTAAGTACACGCCCCTGTTAAACAGGGGCTGAAAAATTGTGCCTTAGGCACTGGTGCTGGTGCCACAACACTGCAACCCGGCCCTCACAGATACTGTACTTGGAGCACAGCAGTCACACGTGTTGCGAAGCATTTTTTTTAAAAAATTGTAAGTACACGCCCCTGTTAAACAGGGGCTGAAAAATTGTGCCTTAGGCACTGGTGCTGGTGCCACAACACTGCAACCCGGCCCTCACAGATACTGTACTTGGAGCACAGCAGTCACACGTGTTGCGAAGCATTTTTTTAAAAAATTGTAAGTACACGCCCCTGTTAAACAGGGGCTGAAAAATTGTGCCTTAGGCACTGGTGCTGGTGCCACAACACTGCAACCCGGCCCTCACAGATACTGTACTTGGAGCACAGCAGTCACACGTGTTGCGAAGCATTTTTTTAAAAAATTGTAAGTACCCGCCCCTGTTAAACAGGGGCTGAAAAATTGTGCCTTAGGCACTGGTGCTGGTGCCACAACACTGCAACACGGCCCTCACAGAGACTGTACTTGGAGCACAGCAGTCACACGTGTTGCGAAGCATTTTTTTAAAAAATTGTAAGTACACGCCCCTGTTAAACAGGGGCTGAAAAATTGTGCCTTAGGCACTGGTGTGGTGGCATGGATCATTGAGGAGGAGGAAGAGGATAGTCAGTGAACATAAGAGGACAGTCACTCAGCATCAGCATAGGCAGTCTTGAAGGGATGTGACATTAAAAATTATTCGGTTATATCCGCCTCAGGTGCCTGGTAGCTGGTGGTGATCCAAGACTGATTCATTTTGATGAATGTCAGTCGATCAACCGAGGCGGTGGACAGGCGCACCCTATGATCAGTCACAAATCCTCCAGCAGCACTGAATGTGCGTTCGGAAAGAACGCTGGAGGCAGGACAGGCCAGTAGCTCAATTGCATACTGTGCAAGCTCTGGCCAGTGATCCATCCTCAGGACCCAGTAAGCCAGAGGATTTTCGGTGGGAAAGGTGTCCAAGTCTGACCTTGCCCCAAGGTATTCCTGCACCATGTATATCAGACGCTGGCGATGGTTGCTGGAACCGATCATACCTTGGGGCTGCGGACTAAAAAATTGTCTGAACGCATCGGTCAGACGTCCACCTTCCCCACCGCTCCTTCTGCCACTGACCGAAGCCTCAGCAACTCGTCGCCCAGGACCAGGAGTTTGTAGCCTCCCAGTTTCTGGGAACGCGTTGCACAGACCTTTCTGCAAGGCCTCCCTGAGATGTCTCATCCTCTGCTCCCTCTGCGACGGCAAGATAAGGTCCGCAACCTTACCCTTGTACCGCGGATCAAGGAGAGTGGCCAGCCAGTAATGGTCCCTCTCCTTGATCCGAAGAACACGAGGATCCTTCCGCAGGCTTTGCAGGATCAGGGAGGCCATGCAGCGTAGGTTAGCTGAGGCATTCGGTCCGGAGTCTTCTGGGTCACTGAGGATGACATGATCGCCAGCCACCTCCTCCCAGCCACGTACAAGTCCACTGGCTTGTTGGGACTGTACATCATCCCTAAAAGACTGCTGCTGCTGATGCTGAGTGCCAGGCTCCACCTCCATGCTCACACAATCCTCCTCCTCCTCTCCTCCTCCTCCTCATCCTCTTCCTGTGTGATGGGTGGGACAGAAGGAACACTGTCCGGATAAAGGGGGCCTTGAGAGGCAAGGAAGTCCTCCTCTTCCTGCCTCTGTTCTGCCTCAAGTGCCCTGTCCATTATCCCACGCAGCGTATGCTCCAACAGGTGGACAAGAGGGACAGTGTCACTGATGCATGCACTGTCACTGCTCACCATCCTCGTGGCCTCCTCAAATGGTGAGAGGACAGTGCATGCATCCCTGATCATGCTCCACTGACGTGGGGAAAAAAAACCAAGCTCCCCTGACCCTGTCCTGGTGCCGTAGTCGCAAAGGTACTCATTGATGGCCCTCTGCTGCGTGTGCAGTCGCTGCAGCATGGCCAACGTTGAGTTCCACCTGGTGGGCATGTCAGATATTAGGCGGTTCTTGGGCAGGTTCAGCTCCTTTTGCAGCTCAGTCAGCCGAGCACTGGCATTATAAGATCGGCGGAAATGCACACAGACTTTCCTGGCCTGCCTCAGGACATCCTGTAAGCCTGGGAACCTGCCCAAGAACCGCTGCACCACCAGGTTGAGGACGTGAGCCATGCAGGGCACATGGGTGAGCTGCCCCTGTCGCAGGGCGGAGAGGAGGTTGGTGCCATTGTCAGAAATGACCATTCCTGGCTTAAGCTGACGTGGCGTCAACCACCTCTCGGCCTGCCCCTGCAGAGCTGCCAGAACCTCTGGCCCAGTGTGGCTCCTGTCCCCCAAACACACCAGCGCAAGCACGGCATGGCATCTTTTTGCCTGCGTACTTGCGTAGCCCCTTGTACGCCTACGGAGCACCGCTGGTTCCAAGGACAGAGCACTGGAGGAAGAAGAAGAGGAGGGGGTGGAGGAGAGAGGTGTGTCACAACCAGTAGCAGTAGTCGCGTTTTGGAGGCGTGGTGGCGGAACAACCTCCAACACTACTGCACCTTGTCCTGCATCCCTCCCAGCTGCCAATAGAGTGACCCAATGGGCCGTGAAAGAAAGGTACCGTCCCTGTCCATGCCTGCTGGACCATGAGTCAGCGGTAATATGCACCTTACCGCTGACCGCCCTGTCCAGCGAGGCATGGACATTGCCCTCCACATGCCGGTAGAGAGACGGAATCGCCTTCCGCGAGAAAAAGTGGCGTTTGGGAACCTGCCACTGAGGAACCGCACATTGAACAAACTCACGGAAGGGGGCCGAGTCTACCAACTGAAAAGGCAGCAGTTGAAGTGCTAGCAATTTAGCAAGGCTAGCATTCAACCGCTGGGCATGTGGATGGCTGGGAGTGTACTTCTTTCTACGGTCCAGCAGCTGGGGCAGGGAAATTTGCCTGCTGCAATCGGACGTCGGTGTACTGCAAGTACTTGGTTGTGACACACCGAATTCTACACCTTCAGTCCTCTCAGAGCAGCTTTCAGAGAGGACTGAAGGTGTAGTGGGGATGGAGATCCCAGCTGAGGAGGAGCAAGGAGAGGTCCGCTTAGTTCTTTGGTGTGGGTCTTTTATGTGTGCCTGCCAACGAGCTGCATGGCAGGTCGCCATATGTCTGGTCATGCTTGTCGTGCCCAAGCGGCTGATGTTTTGGCCACGCGAGATACGCTTGAGACAAATATTGCAAATAGCAGTGGTGCGATCTGCTGCACTCGTCTCAAAAAAGGCCCACACCAAAGAACTTTTCTGATAACGTGCAGAGGCAGCGCCCTGCACAGGCGGAGCTCTGCGGTGTTGTACAGTTGCTGTGCTGGCCTCTACCTGGCCTCCAGGGGGCATCCTGCCTCGTTGGACATGTGACGCCGCATCCTCCTCCTCCTCGTCCTCCTCCTCATCCTCTCTCCCTTGAGGCACCCACGTGGAGTCAGTGACCTCATCATCCCCTCCCTCTTCACCACTAGAGCAAACCTGGCAGTAAGCTGCAGCTGGTGGAACTGTACTGCCAGATTCCTCAAGCTGGGTATCGTCATCCGAGCCTTCGAATCGTTGGGCATCCTCCTGGAGCATGTACCCAACACTGTGCTCAAAGAGTTCGGGGGACTCCTCAGGAGGACATGGTGGGTCTAGGGAAGGGGTGGCTGATGATGCTCTGTCAGTACCCTGAGCCTGGGTGAGAGAGGATGAGGAGGATGAGGAGGGCTTGGTCATCCATTCTACCAAGCCTTCAGCATGATGCGGCTCCACATGTCCAGCTGCCGAAAACAAAGACGCGCGTGTCCCATGGCCACGTGCTGATGACGATGCACGACCACGTCCACGTCCACGGCCACGTCCACTAGAAACAGAGCCTGCCTGCCCTGTGTTCTTGGCTCTGCACGCTCTGCCTCCCCTTGGCGGTCTTCCAGCCATTGTAGTCGGTAGTCCTGTGGGTGCTGCTGAGAAGAAAATATAGGAGCTCTGTGTGATGCCACTAACACACTAGAAGTCCTATGGGTGCTTCTGCAAAGAAAATAGAGGAGCTCTGTGTGATGCCACTAACACACTAGAAGTCCTGTGGGTGCTTATGCAAAGAAAATAGAGGAGCTCTGTGTGATGCCACTAACACACTAGAAGTCCTGTGGGTGCTGCTGAGAAGAATATATAGGAGCTCTGTGTGATGCCACTAACACACTAGAAGTCCTATGGGTGCTTCTGCAAAGAAAATAGAGGAGCTCTGTGTGATGCCACTAACACACTAGAAGTCCTGTGGGTGCTTATGCAAAGAAAATAGAGGAGCTCTGTGTGATGCCACTAACACACTAGAAGTCCTGTGGGTGCTTCTGCAAAGAAAATAGAGGAGCTCTGTGTGATGCCACTAACACACTAGAAGTCCTGTGGGTGCTTATGCAAAGAAAATAGAGGAGCTCTGTGTGATGCCACTAACACACTAGAAGTCCTGTGGGTGCTTCTGCAAAGAAAATAGAGGAGCTCTGTGTGATGCCACTAACACACTAGAAGTCCTGTGGGTGCTTATGCAAAGAAAATAGAGGAGCTCTGTGTGATGCCACTAACACACTAGAAGTCCTGTGGGTGCTTATGCAAAGAAAATAGAGGAGCTCTGTGTGATGCCACTAACACACTAGAAGTCCTGTGGGTGCTTCTGCAAAGAAAATAGAGGAGCTCTGTGTGATGCCACTAACACACTAGAAGTCCTGTGGGTGCTTATGCAAAGAAAATAGAGGAGCTCTGTGTGATGCCACTAACACACTAGAAGTCCTGTGGGTGCTTCTGCAAAGAAAATAGAGGAGCTCTGTGTGATGCCACTAACACACTAGAAGTCCTGTGGGTGCTTATGCAAAGAAAATAGAGGAGCTCTGTGTGATGCCACTAACACACTAGAAGTCCTGTGGGTGCTTATGCAAAGAAAATAGAGGAGCTCTGTGTGATGCCACTAACACACTAGAAGTCCTGTGGGTGCTTCTGCAAAGAAAATAGAGGAGCTCTGTGTGATGCCACTAACACACTAGAAGTCCTGTGGGTGCTGCTGAGAAGAATATATAGGAGCTCTGTGTGATGCCACTAACACACTAGAAGTCCTATGGGTGCTTCTGCAAAGAAAATAGAGGAGCTCTGTGTGATGCCACTAACACACTAGAAGTCCTGTGGGTGCTTATGCAAAGAAAATAGAGGAGCTCTGTGTGATGCCACTAACACACTAGAAGTCCTGTGGGTGCTTCTGCAAAGAAAATAGAGGAGCTCTGTGTGATGCCACTAACACACTAGAAGTCCTGTGGGTGCTTATGCAAAGAAAATAGAGGAGCTCTGTGTGATGCCACTAACACACTAGAAGTCCTGTGGGTGCTGCTGAGAAGAATATATAGGAGCTCTGTGTGATGCCACTAACACACTAGAAGTCCTATGGGTGCTTCTGCAAAGAAAATAGAGGAGCTCTGTGTGATGGGACTAACACACTTCAAGTCCTATAGGTGCTTCTGGGAACAAAATATAGCTCTGTGTGTGTGATGGGACTAACACACTTCAAGTCCTATAGGTGCTTCTGGGAAGAAAATATAGCTCTGTGTGTGTGATGGGACTAACACACTTCAAGTCCTATAGGTGCTTCTGGGAAGAAAATATAGCTCTGTGTGTGTAATGGGACTAACACACTTCAAGTCCTATAGGTGCTTCTGGGAAGAAAATATAGCTCTGTGTGTGTAATGGGACTAACACACTTCAAGTCCTATAGGTGCTTCTGGGAACAAAATATAGCTCTGTGTGTGTGATGGGACTAACAAACTTCAAGTCCTATAGGTGCTTCTGGGAAGAAAATATAGCTCTGTGTGTGTAATGGGACTAACACACTTCAAGTCCTATAGGTGCTTCTGGGAAGAAAATATAGCTCTGTGTGTGTAATGGGACTAACACACTTCAAGTCCTATAGGTGCCTCTGGGAACAAAATATAGCTCTGTGTGTGTAATGGGACTAACACACTTCAAGTCCTATAGGTGCCTCTGGGAACAAAATATAGCTCTGTGTGTGTGATGGGACTAACACACTACAAGTCCTATAGGTGCTTCTGGGAAGAAAATATAGCTCTGTGTGTGTAATGGGACTAACACACTTCAAGTCCTATAGGTGCTTCTGGGAAGAAAATATAGCTCTGTGTGTGTAATGGGACTAACACACTTCAAGTCCTATAGGTGCTTCTGGGAAGAAAATATAGCTCTGTGTGTGTAATGGGACTAACACACTTCAAGTCCTATAGGTGCTTCTGGGAAGAAAATATAGCTCTGTGTGTGTAATGGGACTAACACACTTCAAGTCCTATAGGTGCTTCTGGGAACAAAATATAGCTCTGTGTGTGTAATGGGACTAACACACTTCAAGTCCTATAGGTGCTTCTGGGAAGAAAATATAGCTCTGTGTGTGTAATGGGACTAACACACTACAAGTCCTATAGGTGCTTCTGGGAAGAAAATATAGGAGCTCTGCCTGCCTGCCACGAGCACACTACAAGCCCCTCTTTCTCAATCAATCTCTGTAAGTGAATCTCTCTAACTATCTAAATGCAGCAGAGTGTCACAGAATCAGCCTGCTCAATCTGCGCCGGAACAGCATGTGACCGGCGCAGACGGCGTGGCGGCGTTTTATAGGGGGGGGGCGTGTACTACAGCCCCTGAGCTGTAATTGGCTACAGGCGTCCTGCCTGTAGCCAATTATGGCTCTTCGAGTTTCCGGGGCTGTGATTGGCCAAGCATGCGGGGTCACAGTGCATGCTTGGCCAATCATCAGCCAGCAATGCACTGCGTCGGCCGCGCCGGCCGCAATGCATTGCGGGGCCGCGCGCAACAAACGAACGTGATGCGAGCGGCCAAAATAGTTCTGGGCTCGCCGAGCGAGCGAACGCCCGGTGCTCGATGCGAACGTGGGTTCGCATCGAGCACCGGGCCCATCCCTATTCTGCAGGATTGCCCCTTGCAGAGAAAGGGTAATGCTGCAGACCCTGATGTAAGTGGGAACTCTGATGTAAAGGAAATGCAGTGGACTCTGATATAAGGTGGTCTCTGGTGACCAGAGCCTCCCCTTACATCAGAGTTCCCCCTTAGATCATGATCTGCAGCGTTCCCCTTTACATAAGAGTTCCCTTTCACTGTAAAGCCCCATACACACGCGCGGACAATCTGTGGACCAGGTCCGTCGGATCATGTCCGTCATACTTTGTCTGATGTTGGTTTTGCGTACACACGATCGGACAAAGTTGTCGGAAAATCCGATCATTCTGAACGTGGTGACGTTTGTTGCCTACGACGGGACTACGTAGAGGCTAGTAGCCAATAGCTTTGGTCTTGTAATGTGATCTGAGCATGCGTAGCACTTTGTCCGGTCGGACAAGCGTACACACGCTCGGATTTGGTGTGATCGGACCGGGTTGACGGGAAATCTTTCCAGCAGGAGATAAGACTTTGTCCGACGGACAAACCGACGAACACTGTCCGATGGTGCATACACACGGTCTGATTTTTCAACAACCTTGTCCGATCGGACCAAATTGATGAAAAAGTCCGACCGTGTGTATGGGGCTTAAGGGGGATCCCTGCAGATTCTGATGTAAGGGGGAACTCTGAGCTGGCTAGGTTATAGTAACCTGACCGTCATGTCAATGGAGAAATATGTTTTCTGACTTTTGTTTAACTTAAACACATTGCTAATAGCACTAGATATATGTTTATAGTTCAAATATTTAAATTTGCACTGTTTATCATTGAAAACAGTAATTTTAGGTATTTTTGTGTCAGTAAAAAACGCAGCTCTGTCAGTAATTTGCATGATTTTTAGTCAGTAACAAAAATTGGTGCTGTTTGTAAATGTTGGCATCCTGCCAGTAAATTTCACTTCAGGGGGTTGGCAACAGTGAACCTCATGATATGTGTGGTGGCAAAGAGCATGTGACCACTGTGAGAGCCAATCACAGTGTGCACGTGATGGGCCAATCCAAAGGATTTCAAAGCAGAAGATACAAACTATATCTGTTCTGTTTTAAAATATTCTTACCTGCTTGTAGAGTAAGTATTCTTAACGTAATTGTAAAGTCAAAAACTTTTCTTTAACCACTTCAATACCAGGCACTTAGACACCCTCCTGCTCAAGCCAATTTTCAGCTTTCAGCGCTGTCGCATTTTGAATGACAATTACGCGGTCATACAACACTGTACCCAAACAGAATTTTTATCATTTTGTTTCCACAAATAGAGCTTTCGTTTGGTGGTATTTGATCACCTCTGCGATTTTTATGCAGCTGGTATGCAGCACTGATGGGCACTCATAGGTGGCACTGATGGACACTCATAGGCGGCACTGATGGGTACTTATGGGTGGCACTGATGGGTACTTATGGGTGGCACGGATAGGTGGCATGGATGGGCACTGATGGGCACTGATAAGTGGGCACTGATGGGCACGGATGGGCACTGATAGGTGGCACTGCTGGACACTGATGGGTGGCATTGTTGGGCATCACTTATTTTATTTGGTACAGGATGGTGCCAGTCAGTGCCCATTTGTGGGCACTGACTGGCACAGATTGGGCATAATTTGCACATGTGGATAGCCATGGGGTACATACCTGGTCATCCACATGTTGCCCACTTCCCTGGTGATCCTAGTGGAGTCCCTGGTGGTCCAGAGACACCCTAGTGGAGTCCCTGGTGTGAAGAGACACCCTACAGTAGGTGCTACTCTTCGATAAGTGATTTTAATGCTTAAAGTGAAACAATAAAAGTGAAATATTCCTTTACATTTCGTACCTGGGGGATGTCTATAGTATTCCTGTAAAGTGGTGCATTTTTCCCATTTTTAGAACAGTCCGAGCGCAAAATTAAATTTCTAAAGGAAAAAAGGCCTTTAAAAAGTACTATCGCTAGCGCCGGCTGTAATGAATTGTGGGTCCCGGCAATACACATAAAACTTAATTGATAAAAACGGCATGGAATTTCCCCACCGGGGAACCCCGAACCAAAATATCCCTATGGCATTCCCCGTGTTGTCAGAGGGGGGCGGGGTCATCCCCACCCCCTCTGACAACACGGGGAGAGCCATAGTAAGGTCCCGTGTGTCAGAGGGGGGGCGGGCTCCCAGGGTGGCCCTGCCCTCCGTTATATAAGAACTGTCACCTGAACAGAAGCGTCACACAGCCGAAGACTCCACACTGAGGCGGATCGTGCAGAGGACGAAGCGGAGAAAAAGCCGGAGGAAGATGCCGGACGAGAAAACCGGAGGAAGAAGCAGAGGAAGATAGAGGAAGATAAAGGAAGAAGCGAGGGAAGAAGAAGATGGAGGAAGAAGAACACAGAAGGAAGACCAGAAGAAAGAGGATGGAAGAAGAAGTGGGGAAATAAGAAGAAATTAATAAAGGAATTATCAAAAACCGTCTCTTGTCTTTTTTAACATTTTTGACACTTTTTTGGTCAAATATTAGGGGTACATTCACACGGGGGGGACTGGGATCTGGGGGTCCCTTGTTAAAGGGGACTTCCAGATTCCGATAAGCCCCCCGCCCACAGACCCCCACAACCACCGGGCAAGGGTTGTGGGGATGAGGCCTTTCTCCCCATTAACATGGGAA
Organism: Lithobates sylvaticus; assembly: GCA_028564925.1. Classification (NCBI taxonomy): domain Eukaryota; kingdom Metazoa; phylum Chordata; class Amphibia; order Anura; family Ranidae; genus Lithobates; species Lithobates sylvaticus. Next base: position 784,865,085 of record CM053026.1, read on the forward strand.
CAAGGTGCTTTGGGGGGCTACCCCAAAGCACCCTCCCAATGTTGAAGGCATTCAACAAAAAAAAAGAAAAAGAGGACCCCCTCTTTTTCTGCGGCCTGCCAGGTTGCATGCTCGGATAAGGGTCTGGTATGGGCACAGGGTTCCTCTTAAAATCCACCTGAAGGGTCTGGAATGGATTTTAAGTTGGACCCCCACTCCATTTTTTTTTAAATCTTGGTGCAGGGTTCTCCTTAATATCCATACCAGACCTGAAGGGCATGGTATGGAATTTGGGGGACCCCCACACATTTTTTTTAAATTTTGGTTTTGGGGTTCCCCCTGTGGGGAAATTCCATGCCGTTTTTATCATGAACTTTTATGTGTATTGACGGACTGACAATACAGCCATCTGCAGGAGTTAGTGTGTGTTGTGTGTGACTCCAGCACAGCACAGTATACACCTGCACCTGTATCTACCCCTAGGAAGGGAAATTCTCTCCTGTAAGAGTTAATATGGGAAAAACGTGTCTCCTCCACTGATGCTTTATCATCAATCCTTGTTTCCCCAAAAAACCCAAACAGGGGCGCAGACAGCAAAACAAATGTTACAGGGGTGATGATAACCCTTCCCATGTTTTCCAAAAGCTTAAAAATAGATTTTTTGGCTGGAGCTACACTTACAAAATGTACCAGAACAAACCTACAGTCCCTGTCTTTCTTGGCACCGCCTGTATACTGCTGTTCAGAGTATATAGGGCCTGGGGGCCTCACGCCTTTCCTTTTTTTCATTTGGGTGCGGGGTTCCCCTTAATATCCATACAAGACCCAAAAGGCCTGGTAATGGGCTGGGGGTTACCCATGCCATTTTTCTCAATAATTTTCATCCATAGTGACATGAACACACATGACATTACAGCCGCAAGCAATTTTAAATGACTTTTTATTCCTTTAGAAATGTAATTTTGCTCTCGGACTGTTCTAAACATGGGAAATATGCTCCACTTTACAGGCATACTATAGACATCCCCCAGGTACGAAATTTAAAGGAATATTTCACTTTTATTGTTTCACTTTAAACATTATTAAAATCACTTCTCCCAAAAAACAACCGTTTTTAAAACTTGACATGATATTTAACCACTTAAGCCCCGGAACAATTTGCAGCCAAAGGACCAGGCCCCTTTTTGCGATTCTGCACTGCGTCGCTTTAACTGACAATTGCACGGTCGTGCGACGTGGCTCCCAAACAAAATTGACGTCCTTTTTTTACCACGAATAGAGCTTTCTTTTGGTGGTATTTGATCGCCCCTGCGGTTTTTATTTTTTGCGCTATAAACAAAAATTTTGACAATTTTGAAAAAAATGCAATATTTTTTACTTTTTGCTATAATAAATATCCCCAAAAAATATATAAAAAACATTTTTTTTCCTCAGTTTAGGCCGATACATATTCTTCTACATATTTTTGGTAAAAAAAATCGCAATTAGGGATTGTTGATTGGTTTGCGCAAAAGTTATAGCGTTTACAAAATTGGGGATAGTTTTATAGCATTTTTATTAATATTTTTTTTTACTAGTAATGGCGGCTATCAGCGATTTTTATTGTGACTGCGACATTATGGCAGACACATCAGACATTTTTGACACATTTTTGGGACCATTGTCATTTATACAGAAATCAGTGCTATTTAAATGCATTGATTCCTGTGTAAATGACACTGGCAGTGAAAGAGTTAACCACTAGGGGCGGAGAGGGGTTAAGTGTGTGTGTGTGTTTTTTTTTACTGTAGGGGGGCGTGGCTTTGGGTCTGACGTCACTGATCGGCTTTCCCGATGACAAGGAACAGCCGATCAGTGACAGTGTCTCTAGGAAGCACGGGGAGAGGTTTGTTTACACAGACCTCTCCCCGTTCATCAGCTCTGTGACCCGATCGCGGGACACCAGCGGCGATCGCGTCCGCTGGTCCTGCGGCCGCGGTCACGGAGCTCAGGACCACAGCGCGCGCGCGACCCACGGCTGGGCTCCTAAAGGGCCATGTACAGGTACGTGGTTGTGCCCAGCCGTGCCATTCTGCCGACTAATATCGGCGTGAGGCGGTCCTTAACCACTTCAGCCCCGGACCAATTGGCAGCCAAAGGACCAGGCCCCTTTTTGCGATTCGGCACTGCGTCGCTTTAACTGACAATTGCTCGGTTGTGCGACGTGGCTCCCAAACAAAATTGACGTCCTTTTGTTCCCACAAATAGAGCTTTCTTTTGGTGGTATTTGATCGCCCCTGTGGTTTTTATTTTTTTGCGCTATAAACAAAAATAGAGCGACAATTTTGAAAAAAATGCAATATTTTTAGCTTTTTGCTATAATAAATTTCCCCAAAAAATATATAAAAAAACATTTTTTTTCCTCAGTTTAGGCCGATACGTATTCTTCTACATATTTTTGGTAAAAAAAAAAAATCGCAATTAGGGATTGTTGATTGGTTTGCGCAAAAGTTATAGCGTTTACAAAATTGGGGATAGTTTTATAGCATTTTTATTAATATTTATTTTTTACTAGTAATGGCGGCTATCAGCGATTTTTATTGTGACTGCGACATAATGGCGGACACATCGGACATTTTTGACACATTTTTGGAACCATTGTCATTTATACAGAAATCAGTGCTATTTAAATGCATTGATTCCTGTGTAAATGACACTGGCAGTGAAGGAGTTAACCACTAGGGGGCGGAGAGGGGTTAAGTGTGTGTGTGTGTTTTTTTTTACTGTAGGGGGGCGTGGCTTTGGGTCTGACGTCACTGATCGGCTTTCCCGATGACAAGGAACAGCCGATCAGTGACAGTGTCTCTAGGAAGCACGGGGAGAGGTTTGTTTACACAGACCTCTCCCCGTTCGTCAGCTCTGTGACCCAATCGCGGGACACCAGCGGCGATCGCGTCCGCTGGTCCTGCGGCCGCGGTCACGGAGCTCAGGACCACAGCGCGCGCGCGACCCACGGCTGGGCTCCTAAAGGGCCATGTACAGGTACGTGGTTGTGCCCAGCCGTGCCATTCTGCCGACTAATATCGGCGTGAGGCGGTCCTTAACCACTTCAGCCCCGGACCAATTTGCAGCCAAAGGACCAGGCCCCTTTTTGCGATTCGGCACTGCGTCGCTTTAACTGACAATTGCTCGGTTGTGCGACGTGGCTCCCAAAAACAAAATTGACGTCCTTTTGTTCCCACAAATAGAGCTTTCTTTTGGTGGTATTTGATCGCCCCTGTGGTTTTTATTTTTTGCGCTATAAACAAAAATAGAGCGACAATTTTGAAAAAAATGCAATATTTTTAGCTTTTTGCTATAATAAATTTCCCCAAAAAATATATAAAAAAACATTTATTTTCCTCAGTTTAGGCCGATACGTATTCTTCTACATATTTTTGGTAAAAAAAAAAATCGCAATTAGGGATTGTTGATTGGTTTGCGCAAAAGTTATAGCGTTTACAAAATTGGGGATAGTTTTATAGCATTTTTATTAATATTTATTTTTTACTAGTAATGGCGGCTATCAGCGATTTTTATTGTGACTGCGACATAATGGCGGACACATCGGGCATTTTTGACACATTTTTGGAACCATTGTCATTTATACAGAAATCAGTGCTATTTAAATGCATTGATTCCTGTGTAAATGACACTGGCAGTGAAGGAGTTAACCACTAGGGGCGGAGAGGGGTTAAGTGTGTGTGTGTGTGTGTGTGTTTTTTTTTTTTACTGTAGGGGGGCGTGGCTTTGGGTCTGACGTCACTGATCGGCCTTCCCGATGACAAGGAACAGCCGATCAGTGACAGTGTCTCTAGGAAGCACGGGGAGAGGTTTTTGTTTACACAGACCTCTCCCCGTTCGTCAGCTCTGTGACCCAATCGCGGGACACCAGCGGCGATCGCGTCCGCTGGTCCTGCGGCCGCGGTCACGGAGCTTAGGACCACAGCGCGCGCGCGACCCACGGCTGGGCTCTTAAAGGGCCATGTACAGGTACGTGGTTGTGCCCAGCTGTGCCATTCTGCCGACGTATATCGGCGTGAGGCGGTCCTTAAGTGGTTAAAGGAATATTTTACTTTTATTTTTTCACTTTAAGCATTATTAAAATCACTGCTCCCGAAAAAACAGCCATTTTTAAAAAAATGTTTTGCATTGATACATGTCCCCTGGGGCAGGACCCGGGTCCCCAAGCACTTTTTATGACAATAACTTTTGATTTCTCACATTTGAGTCCCATAGACTTTAATGGTGTTCGAGAGTTCGTGCAATCTTTCGGCCCGTTCGCATGTTCTGGATGAAAACTGAACCGGGGGGGGGGGGGGGGGGGGGGGGTGTTCAGCTCATCCCTATTTAGAACCAAATAAGAACAAATGAGACTGGAGATGTCAGCTCATGGTAAGGGGGGGGGGGGGGGCTGTTGTGAACAGGATGCAACATTTTGAAGTACTTTCATAAGACATTTGTCAAGTCATGGAATGTACTGATGAATTTACCAGGGATGGAGCTTGTAGGTTCTGGCTGTAATTAACCACTTTCAGCCCCGGACCAATTTGCCGCCAAAGGACCACGCCCCTTTTTTGCGATTCGGCACTGCGTCGCTTTAACTGACAATTGCGCGGTTGTGCGACGTGGCTCCAAAACAAAATTGGCGTCCTTTTTTTTCCCACAAATAGAGCTTTCTTTTGGTGGTATTTGATCTCCCCTGCGGTTTTTATTTTTTGCGCTATAAACAAAAATAGAGCGACAATTTTGAAAAAAATGCAATATTTTTTACTATAATAAATATCCCCAAAAAATATATAAAAAAACATTTTTTTCCCTCAGTTTAGGCCGATACGTATTCTTCTACATATTTTTGGTCAAAAAAAATCGCAATAAGCGATTATTGATCGGTTTGCGCAGAAGTTATAGCGTTTACAAGATAGGGTATAGTTTTATAGCATTTTTATTAATAATTTTTTTTTTTATTATTAATGGCGGCGATCTGCGATTTTTTTTGTCACTGCGACATTATGGCGGACACATCGGACATTTTTGACACATTTTTGGGACCATTCTCATTTATACAGCAATCAATTCTATTTAAATGCATTGATTTCTGCATAAATGACACTGGCAGTGAAGGGGTTAACCACAAGGGGGCAGTGTAAGGGTTAAGTATGCCTAGGGGTGTGTTTCTTACTGTGGGGGGGGGCGTGGCTGTCAGCTAGTGAATGCTGATCTCTGCTCCAATCACAGGGAGCAGAGATCGGCGTCACTAGTTGCTAGGCAGAACGGGGAGATGCTGTTTATCTCGGCATCTCCCCGTTCAGCCTTCCCGTGAGACGATCGTGGGGGTCCTCGCGGCGATCGAGTCCGCGGGGACCGCGACCGGACTCACGGGGGTCCTGACCGGCGCGGGAGCGCGCCGCTCCCGGTGCGCTCCCGATGGCACGGACAGGCATTAAGGAGGGACTTATATATACGCCCTCCTGCCTGTACGTGCCATTCTGCCGACGTATATCGTCGTGCGCCGGTCGGCAAGTGGTTAAATGGGCAGAGCAGACTATGGAAGCAGAGGAATAATAGGCAGCCCAGGGCTGAATTTTAGTTTTCATTATTCCTCATCATATTGGAATCGTACTTCATTTTAGGCCGTTCTGGTAAAAATCACCTAATTTGCTGTCATGTATTTTATCCTTTCTCACAGCAGAGTAGATGGGATACGGGACTTCTCCGATCTCACACATCTCCTTGTGGCTGGACAGCTTTCCTTCATTGATCTACAGAAGAAAAAGATGAATATTTATCAACTCAATACCCCTTTCTGCCCAGGCCAATTATCAGCTTTCAGTGGCGTCACACTGAACCCATATGACATCGCTACATACAAATAGAGCTTTATTTTGGTTGTATTTAACCACTTCAGCACCGGGCCATTTTACCCCCTTCCTTACCAGAGCACTTTTTGCGATTCGGCACTGCGTCGCTTTAACTGACAATTGCGCGGTCGTGCGACGTTACACCCAAACAAAATTGACGTCCTTTTCTCCCCACAAATAGAGCTTTCTTTTGGTGGTATTTGATCGCCCCTGCGGTTTTTATTTTTTGCGCTATAAACAAAAGAAGAGCGACAATTTTGAAAAAAAAACACAATATTTTTTACTTTTTGCTATAATAAATATCCCATTTTTTTTAAAAAAAACTATTTTTTTTCCTCAGTTTAGGCCGATACGTATTCTTCTACATATTTTTGGTAAAAAAAATCGCAATAAGCATATATTGATCGGTTTGCGCAAAAGTTATAGTGTCTACAAAATAGGGGATAGATTTATGGCATTTTTTTTTTTTACTAGTAATGGCGGCGATCTGCGATTTTTTTTTTTCGTGACTGCGACATTGCGGCGGACACTTCGGACACTTTTGACACATTTTTGGAACCATTCACATTTACACAGCGATCGGTGCTATAAAATTGCATTGATTACTGTGTAAATGTGACTGTCAGGGAAGGGGTTAACACTAGGGGGCGCTGCAGGGGTTAATGTGTTCCCTATAGTAGTGATTCTAACTGTGGGGGGAGGGGACTCAAGGGGAGGAGACCGATCATGTGTTCCTCTGTACTGGGATCACATGATCGGTCTCCTCCCCGCTGACAGGACGTGGAGCTGTGTGTTTACACCCCATCATTACACACACAGCTCCACGGTCCCGTTGTTTTAACGGGCAATCGCGGGTGCCAGCGGACATCGCGGCCGCCGGGCACTCGCACCGGGTCCTGAGCGACGCTGCGGGCGCGCGCGCGCCCCCCAGGCGGCCGGGAATGGGAGGATGTCATATGACGCCCACCCAGGATGGGAGAGCCACCTTGTGGGCGTCATATGACTATGGGCGGGTAGGGAAGTGGTTAATCACCACTGGGGTTTTTATTTTTTGCTTAACCAATGAAAATGGACAGACAATTTAAAAAAAATATGTTTTTTTTAATAAAAGTTTGCAAATAAGTAATTTTTCTTTTTCACTGATGGGCACTAATGAGGCTGCACTGATGGGCACTGAAGAGACTGCACTGATGGGCACTGATGAGACTGTACTGATGGGCACTGAAGAGACTGCACTGATGGGCACTGAAGAGACTGTACTGATGGGCACTGAAGAGACTGCACTAATGGGCACTGATGAGACTGTACTGATGGGCACTGAAGAGGCTGCACTGATGGGCACTGAAGAGATTGCTTTGATGTGCGCTGATGAAGCTGCTTTGATGGGCACTGATGAGCAGGGCCGCCATCAGGGGGGTACAGCCCATACACTTGTAAGGGGCCCCAGCGTCTGGAGGGGCCCAGGCTAGCCGACTGGCAGGGATTTGAGAAGGCGGGGTCGGGTGCAGAGGAGCTCCTGTATGTGTGTGGTGAGTCAGAAGGCTGCTGCTCTGTCATGAGCTGACATCCGGCTCTTTGCTGCCACATCTGGCCATTTCCTGCATGTGCACCCCTCTGTATATGGAAACAAGAGCTGGGACTAGGAAGGGCTGTTGTGCAGAGGGAGGGATGTGTGTGTGTGTGTATATGTCTCTGTGTGTGTGCATGCCTGTGTGTGTACATGGCTGAGAGCATACAGGTGTGAGGGGGGCCTCAGAGCGTACAGGTGTGAGGGGGGCCTCAGAGCGTACAGGTGTGAGGAGGGCTGAGAGAGTAGAGGTGTGAGGGGGGCTGAGAGCATACAGGTGTGAGGGGGTCTGAGAGCGTACAGGTGTAAGGGGGGCTGAGAGCATACAGGTGTGAGGGGGGCTGAGAGAGTAGAGGTGTGAGGGGGGCTGAGAGCATACAGGTGTGAGGGGGGCTGAGAGCATACAGGTGTGAGGGGGGCTGAGAGCATACAGGTGTGAGGAGGGCTGAGAGAGTAGAGGTGTGAGGGGGGCTGAGAGCATACAGGTGTGAGGGGGGCTGAGAGCGTACAGGTGTAAGGGGGGCTGAGAGCATACAGGTGTGAGGGGGGCTGAGAGCATACAGGTGTGAGAGGGGCTGAGGCACTGAAGGACTTGGTGGGATGGCTAGTGGGAAGATTAGTTGGGATAGCTAGTGGGCGGGACCCTGGGGAATGTTGGCGGTCAGGCTCGGGGGGGGGTCAGGCCTAAAGCTGTGTAAGGGGCCCCACAATTTCTAATGGGGCTGCACTGAAAAGCACCGATGAGGCTGCTTTGTTCAGTGCCCTGTTTATCAACGTATGTGCTGACAGTCGGCTCCCCTTTCCTCACACACAGCGTGGGAGGAAATGACTACTGATAACCGGCAGGTCTGTTACATGTGATCAAAAGGTGTTTGGACACAGCTGATCACATGGTAAAAGGGCCACTGTGATTGGACACAGCAGTCACAGAGCATGCCCAAAGCCTGTCCTAGGGGGCATGTGAGAGGCGGGTTCTGGGAGAATGTCAATGAACCCCCTCCCAGAACTAGAGGATGACGCTGTGGCCATCTTTCTTTTTTGGCTGGTCAGCATAGGTGTGTGCAGCCTATTGCGTTAGGATGGGCGCCCCAAAGCTCAAGCACACACCCCTTTCCTTGCAGCCTCAGCTACACAGGAAGTGATCTGTGCTGAGCAGCTTCCTGTTCACTCACAAATGGAAGCATAGTAAACACAGTTTATTGAGCTTCAGTTATGAATGGACACAGTGACCGAGTGTGTTCATTTAAAAAAAGGAAGGGGTCGGTAAATTACATATTTGATAGCCCCTTCCCCCACTCTCCATCCTGAAATATACCCCGCAGCCGGGAGGGACAGCAGGGGAGGGAAGCCAACAGCATTGTGGGGTGGGGGGGGGCAACAAGGGGGGGGGGGCTGTCCAGTAGGGGGAATCGGCACCACACATAAGAATTAGGGGGTGCCCAAGCACACCTGGCACACCCCCCATGCACGCTTATGCTTGTCAGCTATAGCTCTGGTTTCATATAAGCTAAATTGCTTCCCGGTGCATGCCAGAGAGGTGCATGCCAGAGAGGTGCATGCCAGAGAGGTGCATGCCAGAGAGGTGCATGCCAGAGAGGTGCATGCCAGAGAGGTGCATGCCAGAGGTGCATGCAGGACTGTTTTCTACTATAGTCTGCCCAGATTACGCCACGAGCCTAGAGTCATATCAGCTGCATTATATGGACACTTAGTCTGGATGGAGACATGTTTCAAGGAATTTGCAGACTGGTCCCGACTTTTAGCAAAAGGCGTAGAGTATGCAGTACGGTAGCGTGCGACTTGGGCTATCAGTGCTGGGATTTATTACTATCACCCGAAACAAGACAAGACATAACATCCTCAGCTGGCCTATCGGGATACCCAGAGTATATACAGTATATTGGTGGGGGGTAGAGTGGTGTCACTTGGGAGGGTAGGTGGACAGTAGACATGTGCACAACAAACAAAATTTGTTTATTTTCGTTTCGTTTTTTTCGCTTCCGTTGATTCGTAACGATTCGTACATTCGTAAGTCGTCGGTGTTCGGATTCGTAACGATTCGTACATTCGTAAGTCGTCGGTGTTCGGATTCGTAACGATTCGTACATTCGTAAGTCGTCGGTGTTCGGATTCGTAACGATTCGTACATTCGTAAGTCGTCGGTGTTCGGATTCGTAACGATTCGTACATTCGTAAGTCGTCGGTGTTCGTATTCGTAACGATTCGTACATTCGTAAGAGTTTTTTTTTTCGTTGATTCGTTTTTTCGTTCGTTTCATTTTCGGACGCATTCGTATTTATTCGTAACATTCGTAACATTCGTAGATTCGTAATCGGAGCATAATTCATAATTTGATGTAATGTGTATGCTATTATTACATTTTAATAATTTACGAATCGAAAAAAAAAAAGTTACGAATCGAAAAAAAATAAGTTACGAATCGAAAAAAAAGTTACGAATGTATGAATTTTTTGGTTCAATAGAGACACGGAAAATTACAAAATCGAAAAAAAAAAAAAAAAAAGGTACAAATTGAAAAAAAAGTTACGAATCGAAAAAAAAAGTTACGAATGTACGAATTTTTTGTTCAATAGAGACACGGAAAATTACAAATCGAAAGAAAAAAAAAAAAATTACGAATTGAAAAAAAAGTTACGAATCGAAAAAAAAGTTACAAATGTACGAATTTTTGGATTCAATAGAGACACGGAAAATTACAAATCGAAAAAAAAAAAAAAGTTACGAATTGAAAAAAAAAGTTACGAATCGAAAAAAAAAATTACGAATCAAAAAAAAAGTTACGAATGTACGAAATTTTTGGGTTCAATAGAGACACGGAAAATTACAAATCAAAAAAAAAAAAAAGTTCCGAATTGAAAAAAAAGTTACGAATCGAAAAAAAAAGTTACGAATCGAAAAAGAACTTACGAATGTACGAATTTTTTGGTTCAATAGAGACACGGAAAATTACAAATCGAAAAAAAAAATAAAAAAAGTTCCGAATTGAAAAAAAAGTTACGAATCGAAAAAAAAAGTTACGAATCGAAAAAGAACTTACGAATGTACGAATTTTTTGGTTCAATAGAGACACGGAAAATTACAAATCGGAAAAAAAAAAAGTTACGAATTGAAAAAAAAGTTACGAATCGAAAAAAAAAAAGTTACGAATCGAAAAAAAAGTTACGAATGTACGAATTTTTTGGTTTAATAGAGACACGGATTACAAATTACAAAATCGAAAAAAAAAAAAAAAAAAAAAAGTTACGAATGTATGAATTTTTTCGTTCGTTTTCCGGATTTTCTTCATTAGTACATTCGTTGTTTCTAATTATTTTTTTTCGGATTTTCGTTGTTTTTCGGATTCGTTCGATTCGAATGATTCGTTTTTCAGAATTCGTACGATTCGAATGATTCGTTCATTCGTACGAAAACGAACGAACGAAAATAACGAAAAAAAACGAAAAACAAAAAAAAAACTAAAAGAATTGCACATGTCTATTAGGAAGAATCCAAAGGCAACCCAGAGCTAAAGGTTCTCCTGGGTTCCAAACCTCGGAGAGGACCCGGGTGGGACTTACTGAATTCAAGGCACGGAAGACGAATGTATACGCCCAGACATCGGTCAGAGAGTACGAGTCTCCAAGAAATCTCTCTTTTATCTTCTTCCATGAACCTTGCCGTTTAGTCTCCGTTCTCATTCTCTGACGTAACTCCATCTCCAATTGTTCCATGTCTGAAAAGTCTGACCAGTGTTTTTTCGAATACAGAGAGGACATACACCTGCAAAGTTGAAGTAGTATGTTAGATTTTGATAGGTAAGCTATCCATGTAACATGCTTTGTCTGGCTGTAAATTGTTCTCAATTTGTTGTCTAATCACTTGATGTCCTGAGGCCGTGTTGAAACCTTCCAGACTTCAAGTGGTTGAAGAAATCTCATGGCTGCAGCTGCATAAGTTTGGTGTCAATTTTTTCAGCCCCAGTGTTCATCTATTTAGTAAAAGTGATCCAGGCGGCTCTACATCCTCCTGATCACTTTTACAGTAGTCAGAAGGGCAGCCCCCCCCCCCTTAACCGGCACCCCCATGGTGGATCACTGGCTCTACCATTCCTCCAGGGAGCCCAAGACCACTGAAAATGTATCATTCATTAACCTGTAGCTGACCGCCCACTAGTGGCCATATTTTTGGCCACTAGGGGGCGCGCGCGCGTGCCCGCCGCGTAGCTGGGGACCCGATGCACGTGCCCGGCGGCCGCGATGTCCGCCAGGCACCCGCGATTGCCCGGTAAGTGAGCAGGACGTGGATCGGTGTGTGTAAACATTCCAGACTTCAAGTGGTTGAAGAAATCTCATGGCCGCAGCTGCATAAGTTTGGTGTCAATTTTTTCAGCCCCAGTGTTCATCTATTTAGTAAAAGTGATCCAGGCGGCTCTACAGCCTCCCGATCACTTTTACAGTAGTCAGAAGGGCAGCCCGCCGCGTAAACACACCGATCCACGTCCTGTCAGAGGAGAGGAGACCGATGGTGTGTCCCTTGTACATAGGGACACCGATCGGTCCCCTCCCCCAGTCAGTCCCCTCCCCCCCACAGTTAGAATCACTCATATAGGGTACACATTAACCCCTTGATCGCCCCCTAGTGTTAACCCCTTCCCTGCCAGTCACATTTATACAGTAATCAATGCATGTTTTATAGCACGGATCGCTGTATAAATGTGAATGGTCCCAAAAATGTGTCAAAAGTGTCCGATATGTCCGCCGCAATGTCGCAGTCACGATAAAAATCGCAGATCGCCGCCATTACTAGTAAAAAAAAAAATAATAATAATAAAAATGCTATAAATCTATCCCCTATTTTGTAGACGCTATAACTTTTGCGCAAACCGATCAATAGACGCTTATTGCGATTTTTTTTTTACCAAAAATATGTAGAAGAATACGTATCGGTCTAAACCGAGGAAAAAATAAAAAAATAAAAAAAAAGAAAATTGGATATTTATTATAATAAAAAGTAAAAAATATTGCGTTTTTTCAAACTTGTCCCTCTTAATTAGTTTATAGCGCAAAAAAAAATAAAAACCGCAGAGGTGATCAAATACCACCAAAATAAAGCTCTATCTGTGGGGAAAAAATTATAAAAATGTTATTTGGGTACATCGTTGCATGACCGCGCAATTGTCATTCAAAATGCGACAGCGCTGAAAGCTGAAAAATGGCCTGGTCAGGAAGGGGGTGTTCGTACCTGGTAGGCAAGTGGTTAAGCAGGAGGAGATGGAGGAACATCCATTCCCTGATTTCCCCTGCAAGTAATGAACCTGGAAGTGGCGATGATTTCATCATTTCGGTTTCACAGCTTTCATCCCCATCAGGTAATAGAGCCTGATCTGTGCTTGATTAGTAGACATGTGCACAACAAAAAAATGTGTTTATTTTCGTTTCGTTTTTTTCGTTTCCGAAAAAAAAATGTTTTTTTTCGCTTCGTTTTTTTCGTTTCCATTGATTCGTAATGATTCGTACATTCGTAAGTCGTCGGTGTTCGGATTCGTAACGATTCGTACATTCGTAAGTCGTCGGTGTTCGGATTCGTAACGATTTGTACATTCGTAAGAGTTTTTTTTTTGTCGTTGATTCGTTTTTTCGTAATTTTCGGACGCATTAGTATTTATTCGTACATTCGTAACATTCGTAGATTCGTAATCGGAGCATAATTCATAATTTTATGTAATGTGTATGCTATTATTACATTTTAATAATTTACGAATCGAAAAAAAAGTTACGAATCGAAAAAAAAGTTACGAATGTACGAATTCTTTTGTTCAATAGAGACACGGAAAATTACAAATCGAAAAAAAAAAAATAAAAGTTACGAATCGAAAAAAAAGTTACGAATGTACGAATTTTTTTGTTCAATAGAGACACGGAAAATTACGAATCGAAAAAAAATAATAAAAAAAGTTACGAATCGAAAAAAAAGTTACGAATGTACGAATTTTTTTGTTCAATAGAGACACGGAAAACTACAAATCGAAAAAAATAAATTAAAAAAAGTTACGAATCGAAAAAAAAGTTACGAATGTACAGAATTTTTTTGTTCAATAGAGACACGGAAAATTACAAATCGAAAAAAATAAATTAAAAAAAGTTACGAATCGAAAAAAAAGTTACGAATGTACGATTACAAATCGAAAAAAAAAATTAAAAAAAGTTACGAATCGAAAAAAAAAAAGTTACGAATCGAAAAAAAAAAGTTACGAATCGAAAAAAAAGTTACGAATCGAAAAAAAATGTTACGAATGTACGAATTTTTTTGTTCAATCCATTCGAAGCACGTTTAGCAGCACCATTGTAAGGGGCACGGAAAATTTCCAATTCAACAAAAAAGAAAAGTTACGAATGTACGAATTTTTTCGTTCTTTTTTTCGGATTTTCTTCATTAGTACATTCGTTGTTTCTAATTAGTTTTTTTCGGATTTTCGTTGTTTTTCGGATTCGTTCGATTCGAATGATTCGTTAATCGGATTCGTACGATTCGAACGATTGGTTTACGATTCGTTATTCGGATTCGTACGATTCGAATGATTCGTGAATCGGATTCCTACGATTCGAACGATTGGTTACGATTCGTTATTCGGATTCGTACGATTCGAATGATTCGTTCATTCGTACGAAAACGAACGAACGAACGAAAATAACGAAAAAAAACGAAAAACGAAAAAAAACAAAAAAAACAAATTGCACATGTCTATTGATTAGCTGAGGTGAAGGCTGGAGAAAAAGTGGGGGTTAAATAGACCCCTGATGAACTTGTCACTTGCCTATGCTCTCACATATGGGATTTGTTTGCCCCCTTGTGACAGCATAAGATTAAAATGATAAAAAAAAAGTATAAAAAAAATGAAATGGTTAAAAAATAAATACAAATAGTTAAAAAAAAATATGAAAGCACCCCCTGCCCTCCACTGCACATGTATACAAATTCACACGCGCACATAGGACCTACACATGTATGTAAACAGAAACTGTGCCCCATAGGAGAGGCACCTCCTAATTCTAGGGACACAATTCACAGGTAACTCTAATCTGAAGACCCATAAAGGCTTTTAACCGCTTCAGCCCCAGAGGATTTGGCGGCCAAATGACCAGCGCACTTTTTGCGATTGGGCGCTGCGTCAATTTAACTGACAATTGCGCGGTCGTGCGACGTGGCTCCCAAACAAAATTGACGTCCTTTTTCTCCCACAAATAGAGCTTTCTTTTGGTGGTATTTGATCGCCCCTGCGGTTTTTTTATTTTTTTTGCGCTATAAACAAAAATAGAGCGACAGTTTTGAAAAAAAAGCAATATTTTTAACTTTTTGCTATAATAAATATCCCCAAAAAGTATATCATTTTTTTTTTCCTCAGTTTAGGTCGATACGTATTCTTCTACATATTTCTGGTAAAAAAAAAAATTGCAATAAGCGATTATTGATTGGTTTTGCGCAAAAGCTATAGCATCTACAAAATAGGGGGTAGTTTTATGGCATTTTTATTATTATTATTTTTTATTATTAGTAATGGCTGTGATCTGCGATTTTTATCGTGCCCGCGTCATTACGGCGGACGCATCAGACACATTCGATGCTGTTTTGGGACCATTCACATTTATACAGAGATCGGTGCTATAAAAATGCACCGATTACTGTGTAAATGGCACTGGCAGTGAAGGGGTTAACTGCTAGGGGGATGATCAAGGGGTTAAGTGTGTCCTAGGGAGTGATTCTAACTGTGGGGAGGGGGGGCGAGGCTTACTGTGACACGACACTGATCGATGCTCCCGATGAGAGGGAGCAGACGATCAGTATCCTGTCACTAGGCAGAACAGGGAGATCCTTGTTTACAAAGGCATCTCCCCGTTCTGCTGTTCCGTGACCCGATCGCGGGACATTGAGTCCGTGGGTTGCGCGGGCGCGGTCATGGAGAACGCGGCGGTGTGCACGCGTGCTAGGCGGCAGATTCAAAGCAACGTATGTATACACGTTGCTTTGCCTGCCCGTGCCATTCTGCCGACGTATATCTACGTGAGGCAGTCGGTCAAGCGGTTAGACCCCTTTCACACCAAGGGCATTTTGCAGGCGCTATAGCGTTAGAAATAGCGCCTGCAATCCGCCCTAAAACAGCTGCACCATTGTCTGCAGTGTGAAAGCCGGAGGGCTGCACTGGCAGGACGTCAGGAAAAGTCCTGCCAGCAGCTTCTTTGGAGCGGTGAAGGAGCACACTGGTCCTGCACCGCTCCTCCACCGCTGCTCCCCATTGAAATCAATGGGGCAGCGCTGTAATACCGCGGGCAAAACGCCGCTATTGCGGCATATTGCGGGCGGTTTTAACCCTTTCTCGGCCGCTAGCAGGGGGGTAAAAGCGCCCCGCTAGCGGCCGAAATTAGACATGTGCACAACAAAAAAATTTGTTTATTTTCATTTTGTTTTTTTCGTTTTGTTTTTTTCGTTTCCGTTGATTCGTAACGATTCGTACATTTGTAAGTCGTCGGTGTCCATATTCGTAACGATTCGTACATTCGTAAGAGTTATTTTTTCGTTGATTCGTTTTTTCGTTAGTTTAATTTTCGGACGCATTCGTATTTATTCGTACATTCGTAACATTCGTAGATTCGTAATCGGAGCATAATTCATAATTTTATGTAATGTGTATGCTATTATTACATTTTAATAATTTACGAATCGAAAAAAAAAGTTACGAATCGAAAAAAAAAAGTTACGAATCGAAAAAAAAAGTTACGAATGTACGAATTTTTTCGTTCAATAGAGACACGGAAAATTACAAATCGAAAAAAAAAAAAAAAAGTTACGAATTGAAAAAAAGTTACGAATCGAAAAAGTTACGAATCGAAAAAAAAGTTACGAATCGAAAAAGTTACGAATTGAAAAAAAAGTTACGAATTGAAAAAAAAGTTACGAATCGAAAAAGTTACGAATTGAAAAAAAAGTTACGAATCGAAAAAAAAGTTACGAATCGAAAAAGTTACGAATTGAAAAAAAAGTTAGGAATCGAAAAAGAAAGTTACGAATTGAAAAAAAAGTTATGAATGTACACATTTTTTGGTTCAATAGAGACACGGAAAATTACAAATCGAAAAAAAAAAAAGTTACGAATTGAAAAAAAAGTTACGAATCGAAAAAAAAAGTTACGAATAGAAAAAAAGTTACGAATGTACAAATTTTTTGGTTCAATAGAGACACGGAAAATTACAAATCGAAAAAAAAAAAAAAGTTACGAATTGAAAAAAAAAGTTACGAATCGGAAAAGTTACGAATCGAAAAAAAAGTTACGAATCGAAAAAAAAGTTACGAATTGAAAAAAAGTTACGAATGTACGAATTTCGTTCGTTTTTCGGATTTTCTTCATTAGTACATTCGTTGTTTCTAATTATTTTTTTTCGGATTTTCGTTGTTTTTCGGATTCGTTCGATTCGAATGATTCGTTAATCGGATTCGTACGATTCGAACGATTCGTTACGATTCGTTATTCGGATTCGTACGATTCGAATGATTCGTTCCTTCGTACGAAAACAAATGAAAGAAAATAACGAAAAAAAATGAAAAACGAAAAAAAAACGAAACGAATTGCACATGTCTAGCCGAAATGCGCCCCCAAATCTGACGGTAAAATGCTGTTAAAAATAGCGGCGTTCTACCGCCGACGCTATAGGCGGCTCGCTGTGAAAGGGGTCTTAAAGCATCAGCTATGAACAATTGTCGGCACTGTTGTTTTTCCTCCGTTTCACAGATGTGCTCAATTTTACCTTTTGACGTGTTTAGTATCTCTATATTTGATACAACCCCATCTTTTATATTTTATCAAAAAACGGCGTATAAAATTGCATTTATGTGCAATAATAAATTGTAAAAAATATAGCAAAAAAAAAAAAATGCTGATTTTAACATGCGTGTCGTCCTGGGGTCAATATGGTTCAAGAACAGTATCTGTTATATTATACAGGTAAGAAATTGCTGTATAAATTGGTATAATCCACATACCACGTGGATCCAGATATCCCAGCAATGTAAGTAACGGCACCTAAAAGGTTGAGTTCGGCCAGTTTCGAGATCGTTCCCAGAAAACCAATCATGGCACGGAGTCCGCCCCCCGATCCCAAGACCGCGATTACAGGAGGGTCACAATTCTTCAAAAAAAATAAAAATGATCATCGCTGTTATGTTACAGGTGGAATGTGTAGATTGGACATTGGTAAGAAATGAATAAAAACACAGCATCATGTGGGGTACAAGTGTGGAATCAACCAACATCTGTGTGGAGTTATCTAAGGCCCCATACACACAGGACTCTCCGAGAAGATAGCAGCGTTTTTGCAGGAAAAAAATGCCTGACGCTTGTAACATAGATCCCAACTGTCCATGGGCGTCCGCAGGCAGGAGCAAGGGGGGCAAGTGCCCCCCCCCCCCTGGATTTAGGGATCAGATCAGGAGTTCCCCACTTTGTCTTTATCCAGGTACCGCACTGAGCATTACACACACCACTGGGGCATAGGGGCACTTGAGGGACTGCAGACAGGGCTGGGGGGTCCCTCTCTCTGACCCCCATCACCCCTCTCTGTCACCCCCCCCCCCCTCTGTCTCTCGCTGTCACACTCCTCTGTCTCTTTCTGTCACCCCCTCTCTCTGTCACCACCCCCTGTCTCTTTCTGTCACCCCCTCTCTCTGTCACCACCCTATGTCTCTCTCTGTCACCCCCTCTGTCTCTTTCTGTCACCCCCTCTCTCTGTCACCACCCTCTGTCTCTTTCTGTCACCCCCTCTCTCTGTCACCCCCCCCTCTGTCTCTTTCTGTCACCCCCTCTCTCTGTCACCCCCCCCTCTGTCTCTTTCTGTCACCCCCTCTCTCTGTCACCCCCCCTCTGTCTCTTTCTGTCACCCCCTCTCTCTGTCACCCCCCCTCTGTCTCTTTCTGTCACCCCCTCTCTCTGTCACCACCCCTCTGTCTCTTTCTGTCACCCCCTCTCTCTGTCACCCCCCCTCTGTCTCTTTCTGTCCCCCCCTCTCTCTGTCACCCCCCCTCTGTCTCTTTCTGTCACCCCCTCTCTCTGTCACCCCCCCTCTGTCTCTTTCTGTCACCCCCTCTCTCTGTCACCACCCTCTGTCTCTTTCTGTCACCCCCTCTCTCTGTCACCACCCTCTGTCTCTTTCTGTCACCCCCTTTCTCTCTGTCACCACCCTATGTCTCTCTCTGTCACCCTCCCTGTCTCTCTCTGTTACCCCCACATGTATGCAGTCTGTTAGAGTCTCTTGTGCCATGTCCTCAGTCTCTGACGGTCTCTCGGGCCATGTCTGCACTCTCTGACAGTTTCTTGTGCCATGTCTGCTGTCTCTGACCATCTCCTGTACTACGTCTGCAGTCTCTGACTGAGATAATGTGATAATGACATTGTCGAAAAGGGTCAGAGCATGGGTGACCTTAAAATCATGCCCCCCCCCCCCCCCTGAAAAAAGTTCTGCGGACGCCCATGCAACTGTCCCCGATTTCGAGGGACTGTCCCTGATTTGGAGCAATGTCCCTCTTTCCCCCTCATTTTGTCCCTCATTTTGGTCTGATCCATATAGTTGTATATAAAATGCACTTTTTATCTGTCAAGTCCCCCCAGTGCTAAACCTTTCATCCTAATTCTAAATTGCTGCATATAAAATGCCGCCCGCGTACACATGATCGGAATTCCGGCCAGAAAAAGACCGATCAGAGATTTTCATCGGAAAATGCGTCTGTGTGTACGGAATTTAGCTGTCCGAATTTCTGCCAGCCAAAAATTGATAGCATGTTCTCAATTTTCCCGACGGAATAACTTTCTATCGGAAATTCCGATCGTGTGTATTCAATTCTTGAATTGAGCGCTTCCCAAATAAGTTTTTGTATGTTGTAATAAACCGTGACCAGGTTTTTTTGGGTTAGAGCACCCCTCCCCCTCTTCATTACCTCTTATTTAGTGGCCACCAGTGTATAGGAGGAATTCTTTCAGTTCTCCCACATAGAGGAGTTTGGCGCAGGATCTTCCATTCTTTTACTAGGGTAGGACCCACTAGACATGCGCACAACAAAAAAATTAGTTTTTTTTCGTTTCGTTTTTTTCGTTTCCGTTGATTCGTAACGATTCGTACATTCGTAAGTCGCCGGTGTTCGTATTCGTAACGATTCGTACATTTGTAAGAGTTATTTTTCGTTGATTCGTTTTTTCGTTAGTTTAATTTTCGTTCATTCGTTTATTCGAAATTCGGACGCATTCGTAGTTATTCGTACATACGTAACATTCGTAGATTCGTAATCGGAGCATAATTCATAATTTTATGTAATGTGTATGCTATTATTACATTTTAATAATTTACGAATCGAAAAAAAAAAGTTACGAATCGAAAAAAAATAAGTTATGAATGGGAAAAAAAAGTTACGAATGTACAAATTTTTTTGTTCAATCCATTCATTACGAATCGAAAAAAAAAAAAAAAGTTACGAATCGAAAAAAAAAGTTACGAATCGAAAAAAAAAGTTACGAATGTACGAATTTTTTTGTTCAATCCATTCATTACGAATCGAAAAAAAAAAAAAAAGTTACGAATCGAAAAAAAAAGTTACGAATGTACGAATTTTTTTGTTCAATCCATTCGAAGCACGTTAAGCAGCGCCATTGTAAGAGACACGGAAAATGACCAATTCAACAAAAAAAAAGTAACGAATGTACGAATTTTTTCGTTCAATCCATTCGAAGCACGTTAAGCAGCACCATTGTAAGGGACACGGAAAATGACCAATTCAACAAAAAAAAAGTTACGAATGTACGAATTTTTTTGTTCAATCCATTCATTACGAATCGAAAAAAAAAGTCACGAATCGAAAAAAAAAGTTACGAATCGAAAAAAAAAGTTACGAATGTATGAATTTTTTTGTTCAATCCATTCGAAGCACGTTAAGCAGCGCCATTGTAAGGGACACGGAAAATTACCAATGCAACAAAAAAAATGAATTACGAATGTACAAATTTTTTTGTTCATTTTCGTTGTTCCTTTTTTCGTTTTTTCGGATTTTCGTTGTTTGGTTTTTCGGATTTTCGTTGCTTTTAGTATTCGTTCGATTCAAACAATTCGTTAATCGGATTCGTACGATTTGAACGATTCGTTATTCGGATTCGTTCGATTCGAACGATTCGTTCATTCGTACGAAAACGAACGAACAAAAAAAACGAAAAAACACAAAAAACAAAAAAAAAACAAAACGAATTGCACATGTCTATCTAGAAGTCCTTGCCACTAAATGCTGCTAAAAGCCTGCAGTATGTGTGCACGGACACATAGGCTAACATACAGGGGAGTTCAGAGGCAGAAAAAAAACCCAAAGATGCCTCTAGGAGCAAAATCACCCAGTGTGCATGAAGCTAATAGTAGAAGGCCGAGGGGAAAGCGCACTCATAGGAAGGTCACTTGGACAATTTATACGACTGTTTTTGGTTGTTCAGCATCAAGATTACAAGACAAATACTAGAAAATCTTCACCTCTCTAACTTTCATGCCTAAGGATGAAAGGGTCTCCTTTACTTTTCTCTTCCTTGCATTCACGGATTTGGGTTCCCCTTCTGATCTGTAAAGTGGAAAGAAAAAAACATAAAAAAAATATTACAAACAGAATACAATTAAAGTGATTGTAAACGATTATCTTGTAGACATGTGCACAACAAAAAAATTCGTTTATTTTCGCTTCGTTTTTTTCATTTCCGAAAAAAAATCGTTTTTTTTTTTCATTTAGTTTTTTTCGTTTCCGTCGATTTGTATCGATTCGTACATTCGTAAGTCGTCGTTGTACAGATTCGTAACAATTCGTAGATTCGTAAGAGTTATTTTTTCGTTGATTCGTTTTTTCGTTAGTTTAATTTTCGGACGCATTCGTATTTATTCGTACATTCGTAACATTCGTAACATTCGTAGATTCGTAATCGGAGCATAATTCATAATTTGATGTAATGTGTATGCTATTATTACATTTTAATAATTTACGAATCGAAAAAAAAAAGTTACGAATCGAAAAAAAAGTTACGAATGTACGAATTTTTTTGTTCAATAGAGACACGGAAAATTACAAATTGAAAAAAAAAAAATAAAGTTACGAATCGAAAAAAAAGTTACGAATGTACGAATTTTTTGGTTCAATAGAGACACGGAAAATTACAAATCGAAAAAAAAAAAAAGTTACGAATTGAAAAAAAAGTTACGAATCGAAAAAAAAAGTTACGAATCGAAAAAAAAGTTACGAATGTACGAATTTTTTGGTTCAATCCATTCGAAGCACGTTTAGCAGCACCATTGTAAGGGAAACGGAAAATTACCAATTCAACAAAAATTAGTTTTTTTTCGTTTAGTTTTTTTCGTTTCCGTCGATTCGTAACGATTCGTACATTCGTAAGTCGTCGTTGCTCGGATTCGTAACAATTCGTACATTAGTAAGAGTTATTTTTTCGTTGATTCGTTTTTTCGTTAGTTTAATTTTCGGACGCATTCGTATTTATTCGTACATTCGTAACATTCGTAACATTCATAGATTCGTAATCGGAGCATAATTCATAATTTGATGTAATGTGTATGCTATTATTACATTTTAATAATTTACGAATCGAAAAAAAAGTTACGAATTTCTTGGTTCAATAGAGACACGGAAAATTACAAATCGAAAAAAAAGAAAAAAAAAGTTACGAATTGAAAAAAAAGTTACGAATCGAAAAAAAAAAGTTACGAATCGAAAAAAAAGTTACGAATTTCTTGGTTCAATAGAGACACGGAAAATTACAAATCGAAAAAAAAAAAAAAAAAAGTTACGAATTGAAAAAAAAGTTAGGAATCGAAAAAAAAAAAGTTAGGAATCGAAAAAAAAAGTTACGAATCGAAAAAAAAGTTACGAATGTACGAATTTTTTTGTTCAATCCATTCGAATCACGTTTAGCAGCACCATTGTAAGAGACACGGGAAATTACCAATTCAACAAAAAATTTTTTTTTACGAATGTACAAATTTTTTTCGTTCGTTTTCGTTTTTCGGATTTTCTTCATTAGTACATTCGTTGTTTCTAATTTGTTTTTTCGGATTTTCGTTGTTTTTCGGATTCGTTCGATTCGAATGATTCGTTACGATTCGTTATTCGGATTCGTACTATTCGAATGATTCGTTCATTCGTACGAAAACGACCGAACGAAAATAACAAAAAAAAATGAAAAACTAAAAAAAACGAAACAAATTGCACATGTCTATTATCTTGTAAAACATTTCATTCAGTTTAAAATAGAAATGAAAGGCAAAACATTTGTGCATAGATTTAAAAAAAACATTATAAATACCTTTTTTTCCTTTTTTTTTTTAAAGTGATCACATTCCCTCTGTTCTCAGCTGCATAAGAGCTGGGGGGGGGGGGGGGACAGCAGCACACTGGTCTACCCAGTGATAGGCTGTGCATCGGGGGCATGTCAGGACAAGTCTGATCATTTGAGGAGAGCCAGCTGAGTTCCCAGCATAGCTAGAGAACTGTCCATGCTGTGCTCTTCTGCTTAGTCTGGTCAGTTATTAATAGGAAAGCAGAGGGACTGACAGGAACACCGGGGATTTCACACAAAGGAAGCAACACAAAGATTAAAGGCGACTTTATCATAGAAGTACATGGTATAGCAGTCACATATCAGAAATATTAAGTTTTTGGGTAACAAAGGCTTTCTCTAGAGCTAAGACTTTTTCCTTCTGGATAGAGCAGGAAGTCGTTAAAACTCCAGATAGTGAGTGAAAAAAAATCTCTCCATCTTGAACATTCCCGTTAGAGCAGCTTTTCTCAATCCGGATCCTGTGGAATCCTTAGTTTCCGCTGGAGGTTTCTAGGGGTTCCTTAACCACTTTCCGACCGGCGCACGACGATATACGTCGACAGAATGGCACGTACAGGCAGGAGGGCGTATATATAAGTCCCTCCTTAATGCCTGTCCATGCCATCGGGAGCGCGCCGGGAGCGGCGCGCTCCCGCACCGGTCGGGACCCCCGTGAGTCCGGTCGCGGTCCCTACGGACTCGATCGCCTCGGAGACACCCGCGATCGTCTCACGGGAACGCTGAACGGGGAGATGCCGAGATAAACAGCATCTCCCCGTTCTGCCTAGCCACTAGTGACGCCGATATCTGCTCCCTGTGATTGGAGCAGAGATCAGCATTTACTAGCTGACAGCCACGCCCCCCCCCACAGTAAGAAACCCACCCCTAGGCATACTTAACCCTTACACTGCCCCCTTGTGGTTAACCCCTTCACTGCCAGTGTCATTTATACAGGAATCAATGCATTTAAATAGCATTGATCGCTGTATAAATGACAATGGTCCCAAAAATGTCCGATGTGTCCACCATAATGTCGCAGTCACAAAATAAATTGCAGATCGCCGCCATTACTAATAAAAAAAATTATTAATAAAAATGCTATTAAACTATCCCCTATCTTGTAAACGCTATAACTTCTGCGCAAACCGATCAATAATTGCTTATTGCGATTTTTTTTTTACCAAAAATATGTAGAAGAATACGTATCGGCCTAAACTGAGGAAAAAAAAAAATTTTATATATTTTTGGGGGATATTTATTATAGCAAAAAATAAAAAATAATGCGTTTTTTTTCAAAATTGTCGCTCTTTTTTGTTTATAGCGCAAAAAATAAAAACCGCAGGGGCGATCAAATACCACCAAAATAAAGCTCTATTTGTGGAAAAAAAAGGACGTCAATTTTGTTTGGGAGCCACGTCGCACGACCGCGCAATTTTCAGTTAAAACGACGCAGAGGCGAATCGCAAAAAGGGGCCTGGTCCTTTGGCTGCCAATTGGTCCGGGGCTGAAAGTGGTTAAAGGGGTTGTAAAGGTTTGTTTTTTATTTTCTAAATAGGTTCCTTTAAGCTAGTGCATTGTTGGTTCACTTACCTTTTCCTTCGATTTCCCTTCTAAATGTTTTATTTTTCTTTGTCTGCATTTCTCACTTCCTGTTCCTCCTCAGTAAGCTGTTCTGGCTGACTAAACACCGCTCGGATGATGGTGTGAAGTTTACTGAGGAGAAACAGGAAGTGAGGAATTCAGACAAAGAAAAAAAAAACATTTAGAAGGGAAATCGAAGGAAAAAGGTAAGTGAACCAACAATGCATTAGCTTAAAGGAACCTATTTAGAAAATGAAAAAAAAAAATACCTTAACAACCCCTTTAAGTTGTGGCTCATCGACCTTCTATTTAATGGTGCTTGTAGCCAGGTGGTGGACTACAGAAACATGGAGAAGCAGACATTTCCCTCTTTACAATCAGTTTACTTTCATGGTCTGTTGTTGTGCTGAATGTTGTGTTGCACTATCCCCCCTCCCCCCGTCAGCAAAGGGGGAACTCTAGACAGAAAAGCCTATAGATTCCTATGCAGAACAGTAAAGATTACGGGATTTGATGTGCAGCAAGTAAGCCATATTGTGGAACTTATAGGCTCCTTGCACTAGAATTCCCAACACACAAAAAGCTGCATGAGCTACTTTGTCAATACGCCTAGGTATGAATGTAGCCTTATGCCCCCGTACACATGGTCGGAAATTCCAACGGACCATGTTGTCGGAAAATCCACCCGTGTGTGGGCTCCATCGGACTTTTTCCGTCGGAATTTCCGATGAACAAAATTTGAGATCCTGCTCTCGAATTTTCCGACAACAAAATCTGATCGGACTTTTTCCGATCGTGTGTACAGAATTCCGACGGACAAAGTGCCACGCATGCTGACCCAGAGAAACAGCCAATGCCCTTCTACCGCAGGATAGTGCGGATACAAGAGACTTGATCAGCCGATGCCAAATCTAAGTAGGACATGTTTTTTGGCCGGTCATGTAGGCGGCCTTCTATGATGGCTGCCTGACAAGTGCCACTTCCTACACCTCAGGCGTGGAGTTCTGTGCACAACCCCACGACTGGGCAAAGGAGACATTGGCAGATCACAACCCAAGATATTGCCCAAGATAAAGGGGAGTCTGTGAAGAAGTATCATGCTAGACTCATAAAGGCCTTTGATGATCTGGGCTTCTCCCATTATGGAAAGACACACGCATGGGCGTCCGCAGGTAGGGGCAAGGGGGGTCAAGTGCCCCCCCTGGAATCAGGGATCGGATCTTAAATTCAGCACAGTTGTGTCTCTGTCGAGGTGCCGCACCCGGGTGCCACCCACCAGTGGGGTGACACCATTAAGGTGCTGTCAAGTGTAGTGTGACTTTGGGCTCTTTTCCCTGCTCAGTCCAGCAGAGAACTCGGCGGCGCTGTGACAGAAGAATGGCGAGCTGCGGGCTATCAGAGGTTTCCTCCGCTTGACCCACCCATTCTTCTGTCAGGGAGAAGAGACGGCGGCTCTCACCAGGTTCCCCACCCAGCTTCCTGCCCTGCTCTGTTCCTTCCCTATTGGCCATAACTGAGGGCCAATCAAAGGCGACTAGGAGAGGCAAGCTTCATGGGACAGGTAGTCCCAAAAGATTGGCGGCTCCATTTTCCACAGGGAGGAGGCTACAGCTCGATCAAGAGAGAGATTGAGAGACTGCAGCCTGGAAAGAAGCTGAGGGAGAGAGCGCTACAGGACGAGGAGTGTGCTGGGCGGAAGCCAGAGAGAGAGCCTGCCAGGGCCACAAAAGAGAGTCATGCTGTCCAGCACCACCAGAGAGAGAGCCACACTGGCCAGCACCACCAGAGAGAGAAAGACTGAGCCACTACCAGGGTACAGACATGCTACACTACTGACCAGTGTCGCCCCCGGGGGAACCCAGAGTGAGCGATCGTCCAGCCGGAGTGATCACTGCTGTAGTTTCGCTGGGTCTGGTAAGAGGGCCTGTTGGCCATTACCCATTACTTATCCTAGGGACTGTAATACGTCTGCAGTCTCTGACCATAATAATGTGATAATGACATTGTCGAAAAGGGGCGGTGCATGGGTGACCCTAAATTATGCCCCCCCCCTGAAAAAAGTTCTGCGGACGCCCATGGACACACGTTATCAACTGCTTTTGTCTCAGGGCTCAAAGAGGATATCAGAAAAGGCTTGCCCCCCTATCCTTAGAAGACTCATCTGCTTTGTGTTCTCTGCCTCTCCTGATGACACTTCATGAAGCAATAACTCCAAGTTCAATACCGCAGGAGGTACTTGACAGAATCCCTGTGTGCCTATGATCCACAGGACCGGAAGACAACTGTCACTTAAAGGTGCCACCAGTTTCAGTCAAGTTCAAAGAGGGCGCATCATTGCCCCAGAAACCACAATACCCCTTAAAGTTAGCCCAATCTGCAGCTATTTCGAAGCATGTCAAGGCCCTCGTGTGAAATGGAGCCCTGATACCCTGTGCATCTCCATGCAACACACCTCTGTTCTCTAGGAAGGAGCGAACCCCTAAAAGAGAACCAGCTACTTGTGGGGGTGTCCCTGACTTCAAAGTTCCTCACAGTGGTGGACCTTGCAAACACTCACTTCAGTGTCCACCCTCACCCCTCCTGCTGGTACCTTTTTGCATTCACCCACAAAAAAACAGCAACATACCTAGACAGCTATGCCACAAGGGGCACAGAACTCTCCAAGCCAGTTTGCAAAAGCTATGGCTATCATCCTTGACACGCGACAAGAGGATCACCCGGAAGTGATTCTCCTCCAATATCTTGATGACCTTCTCCTCTGTGCAGCTGACTTAACGTTCAAGCCCTTTGTATCCGAACATCTGGGACATGCTGCAGGTGTACTTACCCAATCACACGGCATCTGCCTACGCCCCATAGGATATTATTCCCATCGGCTGGATGCGATAGCAAGAGGAGGCCCATCGTGTCTGCGAGCTGTCTTGGCTGCACAAGCCTTGTTTGACAAAACTTCGGACTTGGTCCTCGGACACTGCCTCGTTCTGCTTGCTTTCCCATGACATTGCTCCCATACTCAACCAAGATCCACCTGAAACATCTGTCCACTGCCAGACACTTGAGACTCCTGTGTTCCCTTCTTCTACTGGGCAGCATTAGTCTATTACGTTGTCAAACACTGAACCCTACCACCCTTCTTCCACTTCTCGATGAGAGAAAGGAGGAGGAGTCGAGTCTTGACTTGTCACCCCATGACTGAATCGAACTAATGCAGCTGGAAACCACGCATCTCCCCACTGTGAGTGAAATATCCCTGCAGAATCCAGGTCACCACTGAAAACTCGGTTCTACAAGCTGAAGCCTTACCACCGGTGATGTCTGCACAGGTGGCAGAGCTGCAAGCACTTACTACAGCATGTAAATTGGCAGAGGGAAAAAGAGCCAACATTATATGCTTTCAGCGTTGCCCATGATTTTGGTGTTATCTGGAAGGACAGAGGGTTCCTGACGGCTGCAGGAACACCTGTGAAACACAGCTCAGTCATCAAGGACTCGATGGACGTCCTGCTTCTCCCAACCCAAGTGACTATTCTAAAAGTAAAAGCACACGACAAACTCAACTCGAAGGAAGCTCGAGGCAATCATCTAGCCGATTCAGCTGCCAAACAGACAGCCAGTGGTCCACGGGAAGTGGACAGCAGGGTGGTAGAAGAAGACCACCCCGTGCTTACTCTACAGACTCTCCCAGTGGACAGAGTTTATCTGAAAGAATAACAGGAAGTAGCAAGTCCAGATGAGAAGGAAAGCTGGAAACGGAGAGGAGCAACTCTCAGAGATGGACTATTTTGAGTGCAACAAGAAGCCTTGTCTACCCAGGAGTATGTACCCAGCCATGGTGCAATGGGCAAATGGAGCTGCCCACTTGACAAAGACTCTTATGAACTCTCTTATTAAGTACTATGTAGCACCAGGAGTTACTCCATTGACCAACAACTTCTGCAGATCATGCACTATCTGCGACAAATGTAACCCAGAACACACAGAAAGACACAGAAGAAGCACCTGGCAAAAGCCCTATACCCCTTCCAGAGGATACAAATTGATCACTCCCAAATGCCAAGGAGTGGCAGATTTGAATATGCCCTAGTGGAGGTGGACATGACTGCCAGGACCACAGCTAAGAAACTACTGAGTAGACATGTGCAAAAGGAAAAAATTTGTTTTGTTTCGTTCTAATTCGTTAATTAATTCCGTTTAGTTAGATTCGTTACATTTGTTAAATTCGTTTTTGGATTTCGCTTCGTTTTCTACCGAATTCGAAAAATCGGTCGCATTCGAAAATATTTCAACCGAATTCGAAAATATTTCTACCGGATTCGAAATTATTTCTACCGGATTCGAAATTATTTCAACCGGATTCGAAATTATTTCAACCGCATTTAAAACTATTTCAACCAGATTCGAAAATATTTTGCGACCCGACTTTGGGTCCACATATCTCGGGGTCACTTGGTGATAGATACCCCAAATTTTACTGTGTTTGCATACCAAATTTGGGGTTTCTAGCTAGAAGTGGCCCCGAGATATGTGGCCCCAAAGTCGGGTTGCAAAATGTCATTCTCTGCTGCAGAAAAGTGCTTGACATTTTGCGACCCGAATTTGGGGCCACTTATCTCGGGGTCACTTGGAGCTAGAAACCCCAAAGTTGGTATGCAAACACAGTATAACTAGCACTACAACATCTCCATTTGGGGTTTCTATCACCAAGTGACCCCCGAGATATGTGGACCCAAAGTCGGGTCGCAAAATATTTTTGAATCCGGTTGAAATAGTTTCAAATGCGGTTGAAATAATTTCGAATCATGTTGATACTATTTCAACTGAATTCGAAAATATTTTGCGACCCAACTTTGGGTCCACGTATCTTGGAGGTGTTGTAATGCTAGTTCTACTGTGTTTGCATACCAAATTTGGGGTTTCTATCTATAAGTGGCCCCAAAATACGCGGCCCCAAAGTCGGGTCGCAAAATGTCATTCTCTGCTGCAGAAAAGTACTTGACATATCGCCCCTATCTTGGGGTCACTTGGTGCTAGGAACCCCATAACTTGTGGCAGGTGACATGGCAAGTGAACTATCCACAACTTGGTCACATGGCCGGTCACGTGGCACTCGTGGCCGGTCACGTGGCACTCCTGGCAGGTGTCATGGCACTCGTGGCAGGTGTCGTGGCAAGTGGACAATACACAACTTATTCTTTTATATTCTATTAAAATCAAAATCATTATATACTCAATTCGAAATTTCGGAACATGATTATATTATTTCTTTCCGACAGTCGAATTTCGGATAGAATGAATTCGAATTTGCATAGAAAATATTAGAATAGAAATAGAGAATAGACTAGAAAAACAATAGAACAGAATGGAATATATTATATTTTATTCTATTCTGTTCTATTTTTTTTCTAGTCTATTTTCTATTTCTATTCTAATCTTTTCTATTCAAATTCATTCTATATGAAATATTTATTTACATAACCATCTTCTGAAATTCGAAATTCAAATAGAATAAATTCGAATTTCGAATAGTATGAATTCAAATTTTTAAATTAATTAATTTAAAATTTGCAAACACAGTAGAATTAGCACTACAACATCTCCGAATTTGGGGTTTCTTTTACCAAGTGTCCCCGAGATACGTGGCCCCAAAGTCGGGTCGCAAAATATTTTCGAAACCGGTTGAAATATGTCTACCGGATTCGAAATTATTTCAACCGCATTCAAAACTGGATTCGAAAATATTTTGCTCCAAGTGACCCCGAGATAAGTGGCCCCAAATTCGGGTCGCAAAATGACCGGTGACCTGCAAAAAATAAATAAATAAATAGATGCTTATAGTCTGAAGATCTGATGATAAAATGAAATAGATACTAATAGTCTGCAGGAGAGCTGATGAAAATAAATAGTAATCTGAAAAAAAAAATGAAATAGATGCTAATAGTCTGCAGGAGATCTGCTGAAATAAAGGAAATGGCTGCTCTAATGCAAAAAAAGAAAAAAGAAAATAAACATGAAATAGATGATAATAGTCTGCAGGAGATCTTATGGAATCTTATGGAATCTTATGGAAAAAAATTGTAATCTGAAAAAAAAAAATGAAATAGATAGTATCTATATTCTATTCTGTTCTGTTGTTTTTCTAGTCTATTTTCTATTTTATTATAATATTTTCTATCCAAATTTTAAATTAATTAATTTAAAAATTTGAATTCATGCTATTCGAAATTCTAATTTATTCTATTTGAAATTCGAATTCCAGAAGATGGTTGTATATTCTTTCTATTTTATTCTATTAAATTCATTTTTTTTCTATTCTGTTCTATTGTTTTTCTAGTCTATTTTCTATTTCTATTCTAATCTTTTCTATTCAAATTCAAATTCATTCTATACGAAATATTTATTCACATAACCATCTTCTGAAATTCGAAATTAAAATAGAAAAGATTAGAACAGAATAGAAAAAAAATATAATTTAATAGAATAAAATATAAAAGATATACAACCATCTTCTGAAATTCGAATTTCAAATAGAATAAATTCGAATTTCGAATAGTATGAATTAAAATTTTTAAATTAATGAATTATAAATTTGGATAGAAAAGATTATAATAAAATAGAAAATAGACTAGAAAAACAATAGAACAGAATAGAATATAGATACTATCTATTTCATTTTTTTTTTTTCAGATTACTATTTTTTTCCATAAGATCTCCTGTAGACTATTAGCATCTATTTCATGTTTCTTTTTTTTTTTGCATTAGAGCAGCCAGTCCCTTTATTTCACCAGCTCTTCTGCAGACTATTAGCATCTATTTCATTTTTTTTTTTTCAGATTACTATTTATTTCCATCAGATCTCCTGCAGACTATAAGCATCTATTTATTTATTTATTTTTTGCAGGTCACCGTCAAACTGTTAATTATATATATATATATATATATATATATATATATATATATATATATGTTGTAGTGCTAGTTCTACTGTGTTTCCATAACAAATTTGGGGTTTCTAGCTACAAGTGGCCCCGAGATATGTGGCCCCAAAGTCAAGGTCGCAAAATGTCCTTCTCTGCTGCAGAAAAGTGCTTGACATTTTGCGACCCGACTTTGGGGCCACATATTTAGGGGTCACTTGGTGCTAGAAACCCCAAATTTGGTATGCAAACACAGTAGAACTAGCACTACAACATCTTTTGGGGTTTCTATCACCAAGTGACCCCGAGATAGGTGGACACAAAGTGGGTTCGCAAAATGTCATTCTCTGCTGCAGAAAAGTGCTTGACATATCACCCATATCTCAGGGTCACTTGGTGCTAGGAACCCCACAACTTGTGGCAGGTGATGTGGCAAGTGGACAATCCAGAACTTGGTCACGTGGCAGGTCACGTGGCACTCGTGGCAGGTCACGTGGACAGTCACGTGGCACTCGTGGTCGGTCACATACACACTTGTGGCCGATCATGTAGCACTATTGGCAGGTCACGCGGCACTCGTGGCAGGTGTCGTGGCAAGTGGACAATACACAACTAGTGGCAGGTGATGTGGCAACTGGACAATACACAACTTATTCTTTTATATTCTATTAAAATCTTTTCTGTTAAAATCAAAATCATTATATACTAAATTCGAAATTTCGGAAGATGGTTATATATATTTCTTTCCGACATTCGAATTTCGGATAGAATGAATTCGAATTTGAATAGAAAAGATTAGAATAGAAATAGAGAATAGACTAGAAAAACAATAGAACAGAATGGAATATATTATATTTTATTCTATTCTGTTCTATTGTTTTTCTAGTCTATTTTCTATTTCTATTCTAATCTTTTCTATTAGAATTCAAATTCATTCTATATGAAATATTTATTCACATAACCATCTTCTGAAATTCGAAATTCATATAGAATGAAATCAAATTTGAATAGAAAAGATTAGAATAGAATAGAAAAAAAATATATATCTGTTCTATTGTTTTTCTAGTCCATTTTCTATTTCTATTCTAATCTTTTCTATTCAAATTCGATTTCATTCTATATGAAATTCAAATTTTGGAAAATAGTTTTATATATATATATATATATATATATATATATATATATATATATATATATAATATATATATATAAAAATAATATTTATACATATAACCATCTTCTGAAATTCGATATTCATATAGAATGAATTCGAATAGAAAAGATTAGAATAGAATAGAAAAACAATAGAACAGAATAGAATAAAATATCATATATCTGTTCTATTGTTTTTCTAGTCTATGTTCTAATTCTATTCTAATCTTTTCTATTCAAATTCATTCTATACGAAATTCGAATGTCGGGACACATGGTTATATAAAAATATTTCAAATTCAATTCGAAAATATTTCAAATTTTATTTGAAAATATTTTGAATTTGTGTCGAATTTCGTCCGCGATTTTTCGATTTGAAAAAATTTGGATTCGGTTAAATTCGTTAGTATTGTAATTCGGTAATTCAGTTGCATCCGAATGTTCGAATAATGAAAAATTTGTCCGAATTTCGATTCGGAACATAACGAAATGCACATGTCTACTACTGAGTGAGATAGTATGTAGATTTGAGGTCCCAGAGGTGATAGAGCGCGATCAGGTCCCAGCCTTCACATTGCGTTCCTGTTGAAGACTTGCTCGGCTGACGTTCCTTCTGGCCCCTGATCCTGCTTGCTGTACTACTACGTTTATCTCTGGATCTCTGACATTTGCTTGGCTAACTACCCTATCCGGTTACTGAACTCTGGCTTGTTTTGACTACACTAACTCTGTTTACCTTATTATTATTATTATTAAACAAGTGTGATTTAACTTTACTTCTGTCTCGGTCTGATTCATGGTTCCTGATAGTAGGCGAAGGCCATGAATTCAGAAGATACAGTCAATCCACTTGTTGGTTATATTTTTTCCAGACTGGATGAGCAAGATCACTGCATGGATCAGTTTGCCATGGCGTAACAAACGCTCACAAGTCGCACGGCTCACCTGGAAACTCCCACTGTGGCTGCCCCGGTACAACCTGAGTTGCAGGCTGCCCCTGCTGCTGCGCCAGTCTCTGTGCAGGCACCCGCCTCGAGTATTACCTCTATAAGAGGTATGTCTGGTTCCGCTCTGCTTCCCCAGCAATTTGGGGGCGATCCAGTTTAATGCAGATGGTTTCTCAACCAGGTTGAGATTTACTTTGAGATGCTGCCCCAAGCATTTCCCACGGACAGAAGCAAAGTAGGTTTTGTCATATCTTTGCTTTCTGAGAGAGCCCTGGCCTGGGCATACCTTCTATGGGAGACGCAAAAAACTGTTGTCTTGAGTTACCCTGACTTTGTGGCCTCCTTTAAAAGGGTATTTGACGTTCCCGCAAGCTCTGCTTCTGCTGCCAAGTGCCTCATGTCCATCAAACAGAGTACGAAAACTGTTGCCAACTATGCCATTGAATTCCATACTCTGGCAGCAGAGGTTGCTTTGGAACAATGAGGCCCCCGTGGCTGCTTTTTCTCATGGTCTCTCGGATTCCATCAAGGATGAGATAGCAGCCCGAGATATACCCACTGAGCTGGAGAGGTTGTTCTCGTTTGCCATCCTCATTGACTCCAGACTCAGAGAAAGACTCTTTTAAGGAGCGATTGCGGAAGCCTCCTGTCCATTTGCCTCCGAGCTTTGCAGTCTCACCCATGCCTCCCTCACCTCCCATGCCTCCTGGTACCGAGTCGGTCAACGAAGATGAACCCA
Source organism: Lithobates sylvaticus (assembly GCA_028564925.1). NCBI lineage: Eukaryota > Metazoa > Chordata > Amphibia > Anura > Ranidae > Lithobates > Lithobates sylvaticus. Next base: position 784,899,234 of record CM053026.1, read on the forward strand.
TGCACTTGGGCTTCACGCGTCTATTTGCGGAGGAGAGAGCCTTTAGGAGGAGGGAGAGATTGTGCCTTTATTGTGGCCAGGCAGGTCACTTTTTGAAGTCCGGGGAATGCCCGAACCTTGGGGTCCTGTCATGGACAGACCTTAGGTGGCGTTGTTTTGTCCCCAGTTATCCAGAAGGATAAACCCCTGGTTTTGGTCACCCTTTCTTGGGCTGAGTCGTCCATCGAGATACAGGCTCTAATCGACTCTGGGGCTGCAGGCCTGTTCATTGATGCTGCCTTTGTATCAAAGCACTTGATTCCGCTACAGCTGCGTGACACTCCACTTGCCATCGAGGCTCTTGATGGGAGACCTCTACAGCCTGCCCATGTGACTCATGAGACGGTTCCATTGCCCATGGCTGTAGGGGCTCTTCACCATGAGATAATCCAATTCCAAGTTATTTCCTCACCTAAGTTTCCTCTGGTTATTGGTTATCCTTGGTTACAGAGGCACAACCCCTCTTTTGATTGGATCTGTGCTGAGGTTCTCTCCTGGTCACCACAATGCAGTGAGACATGCTTCCAGAAGGTAGCCAAGGTTCTGTGCACCTCTTCACTCTCCTCCCTGCTGGACGAGTACCGCGATTTTAGCAATGTCTTTGACAAAGGTCAAGCTGGTAGTTTTCCTCCACACCGGCCTTATGATTGTGCAATTGACCTTCAACCTGCTGCCATACCCCCTGGTGGCTGGGTTTACCATTTGTCGGTCTTGGAGGATAAGGCCATGGAGGAGCATGTTGTAAACGCACTTTCTCAAGGTTTCATCCACAAATCCTTGTCTCCTGCTGGTGCTGGTTTCTTCTTTGTGAAGAAGAAAAGTGGTGAAATGAGACCTTGTATAGATTATAGGGGTCTCAATTGTGTCACGATTAAGAATGCCTACCCGATTCCGTTGATTTCAGAGTTAATTGACCGCCTCAAGGGAGCAACGGTTTTCACAAAGCTTGATTTGAGAGGGGCATACAATCTGATGCGGATTAAGGAGGGGGACGAGTGGAAAACTGCGTTTAATACCAGAACAGGCCATTATGACTACACTGTAATGCCTTTTGGCCTTTGTAACGCCCCGGCAGTTTTCCATGAATTTATTAACAATGTCCTCCGAGATTTGTTGCAGTTATGTGTTGTGGTTTATCTAGATGAAAACCTCATATTTTCCAAGTCCCTAGAGAGCCACCATGCAGATGTCTGTCGTGTGCTTCAGAAACGAAGAGAAAACAATCTCAATTGTAAACTGGAGAAGTGCGAGTTCCATCTTGAACATGTTAAATTCCTGGGCTATGTAATTTCCACTGCTGGTTTTTCGATGGACCCAGAGAAACTTCTGGCAGTCCTACAGTGGCCCCGACCCGTGGGTTTACGTCCTCTGCAGCATTTCCTGGGCATTTCCTGGTCTTTGCCAACTATTATCGGAAGTTTATTCATACCTTCTCGTCTCTGGTCAAGCCCCTGACTGATATGACCAGAAAGGACGGTAACCCACAGAGTTGGTCTCCGGAGTCCATTAAGGCCTCTTGATAGCCTTTGTTTCTGCTCCTGTGTTGGCACATCCTGATCCTACATTGCCTTTTATCCTAGAAGTTGATGCTTCTGAGACTAGAGTTGACGCTCTTCTGTCTCAACGCTATGCATCTGTAGCACTGACCCCCGAAGGAGATGCTGGTTTTTGTTGGGCTTACCGTTACCTCACCTGTTCACTGTGTCCGTCTTAGGGGTCCTGTTAAAGGGTTGGTCAAAGAATATTGCTCTGACACTTAGTCCTTTTTCTGAAGATTTATTTTACAAAAACACCAAATTTTGCAATAGAGGAATAGAGGGTTAAGGGGAATTCAGGTACCTTGTAGTTTGTGGGTTAGAGGTATTTCCTTGATCCAGAGGACAAACAACTTCCACAAGCTGGATCTGGCAACCACCGGATAGGCCTCGCTCCTGACCTAGCAGCCGATAAGATGCTCGATCAAAGTCTCTGCCACAGACTTGACAATTTTAGCAAAATTGTTGTGCAATCCTCTGCCACAGGAAGGCACAATCAGCTTCTTGTTGCAAAGTCAAAGAGCTGTCACACAGTACCTGTTTCTTTCAGCCGACCCGTCGATACTGTGTGGTAGGTAACCCAGGATGCGTCCTCCAACTGAGTCTCCAAGATTTTCCATGAGGTACCAGCCTTTTTGCTCAGTCCTCTCCCGAAAAAGTCCTCCCCTGGATCCTCCAGTTGCGTGGCTTCTCTCCTTAGGCAAGACAGCACAGGACTACCCCTGGATCTGTAGGCTCCAGAGCTTCTGGGCCTATTTTTCAGTTGCAAAGCCTCGGGCCAGCTGGCCCCGAGACATTGAGTAAGGCAGCACACACCTTAGGCCAAGAGGGCCATGAGGTCGGTAAAAAGGAACCCCCAAAAATGGAGTCTGTACCTTAAATACCCTTACCCAGAATGCTCAATGGGTAGACCACTCCCTCCGGGCTGTTTCTGAGTAAAAGGGGTACCCAATACATTTAGCCTGTTGCATTTCCAACACTTACCAGTAGTGACAGCGACACCCATGGCCAAGTGGAAATTAGCACAACCCAGCTGAACTGGTACAGAAACCAGAACTTTAGTATAATTATTCTGAGCCAAACTGCAGCTTCAGACAACTTAAATTTACAAAAAATAATAGCATCTGCTCATTAGAAGCAGGGTGCTACACCCCCCCCCCCCCTCTGCATTAGACGATGTCCTCATCGTCTAAAAAAAATAGAGACTCTTAGTCCTGAGAGTCATGTACCCGAATCCCAAAATTTGGATAGGAAGGGAAAAAAAAGGGTAAGGTAACAACACATTGTACACTTAACAGTTTCACACATAAGAGAATTACAGCAACATAACTCCCAACACCTAACTATCTATCTAGACCACCCACTCTTGACCAGCTTGATACTAGATCCAGTTGAGTCCTAAAACAAAACACACAAAAAGAGCAATATGTGGGGAACATCCGGGCCTCTTGTACAGGGCCCGGGCCCCAACAGTTTAGCGGGGGGCCCTGGGCAGCAGAGGTAAGGGATTTGTGAACAGAAGGGGGTGATCGGTGTGGTAGGGGGCAATTACTGGAACCAGTCCCTCTGTATGGCTCTCCCTGCAGCAGCTAAAAGCCTTCTCTTCCTCCTTTTTACTTCAATTGGATTTCAGCTGCTGCAGAGGGGAACTAAAGGTGCTCAGTTCCAGTAAAGGCGCTCCCACTGTACCAATCATCACCTCCTGTACAGGACCCCCTTCCCCCTGCTGCTCAGCCCCCCCCCCCCATGTGCTCCTCCTATAGTGCTTTGGCCTTCCCTCCTCTCCCCACTAGCTGCAGACACACAGGGGGATGTTCAGGATAGAGCAGCAACCAGCAGGAAGCCCCTCCATCCTGACCTTTGCCTCCACCCCAGGCCTGATTACCCCCCCCCCCCCTGCACAGTGTGGCACTTTCTGCCTGCACACACTAGAGATTGGGATCCACCCACCGCTCCGCCTTCCTCTGCATGCTTGGATCCATTTTCCCTGCTTTCTCAGTCACAGCAGCTGAAGAGCAGGTAAGCTAAAACCTCCACGCTGCACCCTCTCTCCTACGGAGTTTGCCTGCTGCCTGAGCTGCCTTATGGTGGCGCCGGCCCTGTCTGTACCCCTCTAAATGTTGCACTGCCTCTCCCCACCCCTGCGCTACACCACTTCTCAACTGCGGAGGCGCTGTCTGTATATGTCAAAAATAAGCCACACACTATAATAAACAACAGATAAGTAAAAATGGCTTGACTTACCCATCTACAATGTCAGCATTATCCTGTGAGAACACAAAAGACACATAGTGAGGTTCAGAAGCAATCTGGTGATGCAAACCAAATGGCAAAATACTATTTTTTTTTTACAATCAATGAAAAGTTCTGGTGACGTTTTGCAGTTGGTTACCCATAGATATCAGCTTTTGTTCCTCTCATTTTATCTACACAAGTCAATGTAAATGCCATAGCAGTTAGCAGGAAAGGAACTCAGAATGATCTTGAAAGCAAGGGGGCATGGAACGTAAAGTACCCCGAGTGCATTTACACAAGCCCCTCCCTCACTGACCTCCCAGATCAACCATGAACTTTGCCTCTTCCAGTATTCTTCTAATCAGTAAATCCATAAATTAGAAGATACAAACACAGCAAATTTTACAAAATTCTAGAGAAGCCCGGAGGAAAACAATGAAAGAAAATGGACGGAGGGCTGGCATAACAGGGTTAAAAGTATAACTTTTGGGTGGGTTTGGGAAGAGGTTGATTGGGCCATCAGGCAGGGGAGGAGCGGTGATACTTTTTGGGGAGTGGTTGTCCCTCCCCAGCTCAGTGTGGCCAGGGGGAACGAGCTTCCCACCCTCCCTCCCTAAAAAAATGGGTAAGTAAAAGTTGGGGGGATGCTGTTAAACTGGTGTGATTTATTTTACAGGGCTTTGGATGTCGTAGAAGAGGCGGGGGTTGGCCTTTGCGGATGAAGGAAGAAACCCCGGATGTGGACGAGTTCGGGACCCATTGGTGGGAGGGGTCCCGTTTTGGTGGTATTCCAGATAACGTTTTTAGCTGGAATTCGTTAACGGGGGCATTTCGGTAAAATGTTCTTTGTTGTCTCTGGGCCAGAATGTCAGCCTGAGGCCGGTTTTCAGTTTATGGTACCGCAGTGCCAGAGTGGAGTGGTGGCAAATTTGGGTGGGGTTTTTTCCTGCAAAAGGCCAACGTGAGTAACTGAGTGGGTGGTTATAATGGGTAATTTTATACAGTTATGTAAGTTTGTTAATAGTATTAATAAAAGATGGCTGCTTCGGCCAATGTTACTCCAGCTTGGTGTGGTCTCAGTTATTTTATAAGAAGGTGGGACTGGGAGGCTGGAGGGACGGGCAAGGCAGATAGGCAATGGGCAGGGTACATCTTTTATACAATAGTCATGCTAAATTTATACTGAATGTTACAGCTTAACCTGTATTGAGTTAATAAATATCAAATAGTTGTAAATTTTAAATTGCGCCTTTTTGTTAAATGATAATAATCTAACGTACGCAAAACTGTATGTAACCAAATTTCTCTAAAAATCTTGAGGTTTTCATTTTTTCCTTACAGCTTTCAGAGTTTGCAAAAGACCCCCAAACCATATATTTTCGAAAAGCACATGACCAGGAGAATAAAAATATGGTGTTACTGATTTTTTAGGCGCCACGATATTTGTGTAAATGTTTACCAAAACAATATTTTTTACTACAAAAAACACAAAATTCCTACTAAGGCCTCGTTCACATGGGTTGTACTAAAGCGTATGTCCATGGAGGACTGTATGGAGGGCTGTGTTTACCCAAATGAGGCTGGACGGGTGTTCTGCTCATCCCTATATAGACTGTCTCATTCATGTCAGTTGGCATGCAGAGGTTGAAAGGACAGATCTGACATCCATGCGGGTGTAGGTGTATGGCCCCACACGCAAACAGTGAGAGTTGAGGACATACGCCCTCATGGATGATAAGTCGGGAGCAGTGGCTGTGTCCATGCAGCCACTGCATCCAAAATGACATTTTACAATTAAGAAGGCGCAATGCTGAGATAGCTCAATATAATAGTTTGTAGCTCCCAATTGTCTGTCAGGGCTGCCACCAAAAAAGACATAGTTACACAGTAGGTGAGGTTGAAAAAATACAGAAGTCCATCAAGTCCAACCTATGTGTGTGTGATTATATGTCAGTATTACATTGTATATCCCTGTATGTTGCGGTCGTTCAGGTGCTAGTTTAATAGTTTCTTGAAACTATCAATGCCCCCCGCTGAGACCACCGCCTGTGGAAGGGAATTCCACATCCTTGCCGCTCTTACAGTAAAGAACCCTCTACGTAGTTTAAGGTTAAACCTCTTTTCTTCTAATTTTAATGAGTGGCCACAAGTCTTGTTAAACTCCCTTTTGCAAAAAAGTTTTCTCCCTATTGTGAGGTCACCAGTCCGGTATTTGTAAATTGAAATCACATCCCCTCTCAAGCGTCTCTTCTCCAGAGAGAATAAGTTCAGTGCTCACAACCTTTCCTCATAACCAATATCCTCCAGACCCTTTATTAGCTTTGTTGCCCTTCTTTGTACTCGCTCCACTTCCAGTACATCCTTCCTGAGGACTGGTGCCCAAAACTGGACAGCATAGGTGAGGCCAGACCAGAGTCTTGTAGAGCGGAAGAATTATTGTTTTATCTCTGGAGTTGATCCCCTTTTTAATGCCAATATTCTGTTTGCTTTGTTAGCAGCCGCTTGGCATTGCTGAGCCTATCATCTACTAGGACCCCCAGGTCCCTTTCCATCCAAGATTCCCCCAGAGGTTCTCCCCTCAGTGTATAGATTGCATTCCTATTTTTGCCACCCAAATGCATTATTTTACATTTTTTCTACATTGAACCTCATTTGCCATGTAGTTGCCCACCCCATTAATTTGTTAAGATCTTTTTGCAAGATTTCCACATCCTGCGGAGAAGTTATTGCCCTGCTTAGCTTAGTATCGTCCGCAAATACAGAGATTGAACTGTTTCCCCCATCCTCCAGGTCATTTATCAACAAATTAAATATGATTGGTCCCAGCACAGAACCCTGGGGGACCCCACTACCCACCCCTGACCATCCTGAGTACTCCCCATTTATCACCGCCCTCTGAACTCGCCCTTGTAGCCAGTTTTCAATCCATGTACTCACCCTATGGTCCATGCCAACCGACCTTATTTTGTACAGTAAACGTTTATGGGGAACTGTGTCAAATGCTTTTGCAAAATTCAGATACACTACATCTACGGGCCTTCCTTTATCTAGCTGGCAACTCGCCTCCTCATAGAAGGTTAGTAGATTGGTTTGGCAAGAAAGATTCTTCATGAATCCATGCTGATTACTGCTAATGATACCGTTCTAATAACTAAAATCTTGTATATAGTCCCTTATCATCCCCTCCAAGAGTTTACATACTATTGCTGTTAGGCTAACTGGTCTGTAATTCCCAGGGGTGTATTTTTGGCCAGAAGTGGGTTCCAGTAATCTAGGAGAAAAACAAGGAAAGGGGCGCCTCTGAGTATATATCATTAAAACATTTATTACAAAAAAACAATATCCACTCACATGGAAAGAAGTAGAGTTGAGCTCAGATACATCTCTGGGCTGAAGAGAAGGGACTAACAGATCACAGCAAGTCCGTTTGTTGCTGGCACCTCATCAGATCCAACGAGGAAAGGGTGGGATGGCTGAGCACAGAAGATTCTCCTTCAGCTGTCCAGGTAACACATCAAGGTTGGATGGGGTCGGTGGAGAGACCGTCAAATAAGATGTGGGTTCCGGGAGTGGTTATAGGGGGGGAGTCTGACCACAGAGCCTGTAGCTGGCCGTGCTGTGGTTCCACAATGTTCGCTCGGCGTCCGCAGTATGGTAACGACACGGCCGTGTGATCGGAGCCCAAACGAAGCTTGGGAAGCAAACACAGCTTGCTTGCTAATTGCAAGCAAGCTCGGAACGCGTCACACAGAAGTGACATCACAGCCAGGCGCTACACTGTTTTTGCTTGTCTAAATCTACCCTACTTTTTTTTTTTTGGAGACTTATAAAAGCAGTACAATTCAGTAGTGATTTCTGTAAGAAAATGTTTACAGTATAACGTAAATTTATGATAAATCAGTTACAAATAAGATATAACAAGGGGTGGTAGACAGGCTTCACCAGGATAAATATCTCAATCAGTGAAGCTATAAGACACATCAGATTCTGTCAGCATTTAACAATTAACAACTTTCTTATTCTTACACAAAACCGTTGATTCTTAATTAAGTACCGATATATCGCAGTCTGTGGTTTATACTGTCAAGCACTTATGGTATACTTGCCAAGCTTACGACTCAGTGTGTCTCTATATTGTGAGAACAGGAAACAGGTAGTCCATTTCCTACCCCTCTCCCCCCAATGGGGTTCAGACTGTGAGAGGGGTGGGAATTTCGTCTCCCTATGGTTAGCATACGTTTACCTTGTCCCTATGTTGAGTTTTTGCGTAAGCTCACATTTCTCTGGAGTGTAACTTGTGTTTATACCAATTCCGCCTTCATAAGGTGCCGAGTAGTGGAGTGAGGGGGGTATCAGCGAGTTTGTAAGCCTCTGAAAAGGTACGGAGGATACAGGAGTGGAGGGGGCTGTGGGGTGTAAGGGTGGTATGTGGGAAAGCTATTTAAGTTTAGTTTCCCGGTTCGGGAGTGCAGGTGTGGGTTCTTCCCCCCAGGTCAAGCTAAAGGTTGCGTAGGAGTGATTTGTATTCATCAGACTCTTGAAACTGGAACCAACAGGCCCATGTTTTATGAAATTTGGGTGAAGTTTCCCTGATGTGGTGGATAAGATCCTCCATCTCAGCTGTCCTACTTACACTCTGCAGCCAATCCGCTACACTATTTTTTGTTTTTCCCTATTTTTATTTTTTAAAAGGTAAAATAAAATGTTGTGTATATATATATATTGTACAGGACGCCAAGGTTGGGTCCTGGACGGGTGCTATATAGCACCAGTATTTGGGCTGTGGTCCCTTTAAAGGAATCAGCGTTGCTCAGGGGGTCACCCAAAATGGGTGAGGGGTTCCGGGAGTAGCCGAGCAGGAGAGGACTGACTCGCAGTCCTCTCTAGTTTAATAATAGTTATTTGGGACCCGGAATTTGGGAGGCTCTGAAGAGATATTCGGGTGGGAAAAGAGCCTCCCTCCCTGACCACAATGATTCAGCGCACAGGGGGTTAAGGGCCTCCAGGAAGACAGCTCTTAAGACAGGAAGTAGGGAAGAGTTGTTGGTGTGAGGAGGAGTAGGTGATTACACCTGTTGGCTGAGCTGTGTGGATGTCTGGAGGCTGCTAAAAGAACCTGCTGCAAAAACTGTATGTGTTTTCCTTAAACTTTGTTTTTTGTGCTGAAGATAAGCTGTTTTTTTGTTATGCTGAAGATAAGCGGACTTTGTTTTTGGTACTTTACCTGTGCGCTGAAGAAAGCCTTATTTTGATTTTTCTTTCAAATAAATGCCTTTTATTATAAAACTGACGGTTTATGCACTTAATCCCGTGGAGCTATTGTCCCCAAAGTTCACAACTGGTGTCTTGGATGCTGGCAAAAGTGCATTTGCAGCCGCAAAAACCGTTTAAAACTAAACTGACATTTAAAGAGACAGTGTACAAATGGCATGTCGTGGGTGAAGTCAGCTCAGACGCTGCAAGCAGCAGGTAAAGGCATGGAGGAGGTCATCAGGGCTTTGGCGCAAGCCACCGTGACCCAGCAGCAAGCTTCAGCAGATGCAAACCGTCGCCATGAGGAAGCGATGGCTCAGCAGCAGCAGGCCCTGGCACAGGCTATAGCTGCACAGCAGGAAAACACACGGTTGCTAGCCGCCCAGTTTACTGCTCAGCAGGAGTCCACTCAAGCACAGGTGACTGCCTTACAGGAGGCAGTGCAGCGGCTGGCTCAGGGACGAGAACAATCGGTCGTTGCCGTTGGCAACCAAGTGTCTGTGAGAGCCAGCCATTTCTTACAAAAACTGACACCCAGCGATGACGTAGAGGCCTTTCTCACCACCTTTGAGAGGATAGCAGAGAGAGAGGGGTGGCCCCGTGACCAATGGGCCGGCATTATCTCTCCTTTTCTCACCGGTGACCCGCAAAAGGCCTACTTTGACCTCCCAACTGAACATATCAGCAACTATGAGCATCTGAAGGCAGAGATCCTGGCCCGCCTAGGAGTGACCATGGCTGTCCGGGCTCAGAGGGTGCATCGCTGGCGGTACAAACCTGACCGACCACCCAGGTCCCAAATGCATGAACTGATACAGCTGGTTAAAAAATGGCTGCAGCCAGAAAAACTGTCAGGCCCACAAATGGTGGAACGGGTGGTGATGGACTGGTACCTGCGGTCCCTGCCAGATGACCTACAGCGCTGGGTAAGCCATGGAGACCCTGCAGCCGCTGACCAGCTGGTTGAGTTGGTTGAAAGGTACACCGTGGTGGAGGACCTACTTGGGCCTGCCAAACGTCGGGAACCCACACCAAGGGCAACAAGACCGGCCACGGCACCTAGGAGAGAAGCCCTGCTAGACATTGGAACCCGCAACCCTGCACCATCTTCTGCAGAACCTCGAAGGTTGGTTCCTGTCCCTAGGATGGGAGGCCTACAGTGTTGGCGATGTCGGTCCTGGGGGCATACCCGGGCACAATGCCCACTTCAGGAGGAGCCGATGGATTGCGGGACTGGTCGGAGAAGCTCCTTCTATGTGCAAAGAGCGTGTACCACTCATCTTGATCTGGCTGAAGGACGGTTCGAGTGTGAAGTGTGGGTGAACCACCTTCCTGCCAGGGCCCTACTAGACTCCGGGAGCATGGTAACACTGGTACATGCCAGGGTGATTGGGAGACTTGGCCCCGTAAATAAAACTCTGCGCGTAGTGTGTATCCATGGGGATACCAGGGAGTATCCCCTGGTTCCTGTGACGGTTTCTTATGGACGTACCTCAGTGACACAAGAGGTTGGGGTAGTAAACAGTTTGATACATGATATTATAGTGGGGCGGGACTGTCCGCTATTTCTCGAACTGTGGAACCAGGCACAGATGGGGCTGCCAGGAGAACTGGGGACACTGGGCCTGGAAGAGATGGAGTCTGAGGGGTCTAGGTCTGAAACCCCCACAACACACCCCTCTAAAACAGAGATACCTGTCACTAATAAGGATATTGCAGAGAATGTTAATTTGAATGACAATGTTTCTGTTTCAGGCCTCAATACCGAGTTGACTTCTGAGGGGGGGGAAGCCTTCCCATTACAGGTTATGCTGGGGGAGGATGATGAGGAACTCTCCCCGTTGCAGTTCCCAGTTGAGGAGGGTGAAGGGGAAACATCCTCAAGGTCAGTGCATCCAGACCTGGACGTACCCAGGGGTGCGTTTGGCTCCGCCCAGTTGCAGGATCCTACCTTGGTCAATGCTCGAGAGCAGGTTTCTGTTGTTGATGGGGTCCCACAAATACCAGGGGCAGATCAAAGGTTTCCTCATTTTGCATTAAAGGGGGATTTGGTTTATCGAGTGGCTGAAAGCCGAGAGGAAACTGTAGAGCAGTTACTGGTTCCCCAACCATATAGGCGGATGCTACTTGACCTAGCCCACAATGACGCACTGGGAGGACACTTGGGGGCAGAGAAAACGGAGGCCAGGATAACCGACCGGTTTTACTGGCCAGGGGTGAAGGCCGAGGTTAAAAGATATTGTGCATCTTGTCCCATTTGCCAGTTAACTGCCCCAGGGCCACACTATAGAAGCCCTCTGGTACCCTTGCCGATTATTGAGGTTCCGTTTGAGCGGATCGCCATGGATCTCGTGGGACCCCTGGTAAAGTCGGCAAGGGGGCACCAATATATATTAGTCATCCTAGACTACGCAACCAGGTATCCAGAAGCAGTTCCTTTGCGGAAAGCCTCCTCTAAGGCCATTGCCAAGGAGTTATTCCAAATGTTTTCACGAACTGGGTTCCCCAGGGAGATACTTACGGACCAGGGCACCCCTTTTATGTCAAAGGTGATGGCGGACTTGTGCAGACTATTTCAGATCAAGCAGTTGCGGACGTCCGTCTATCACCCGCAGACCGATGGCCTAGTTGAGAGGTTTAATAAAACTCTAAAGTCCATGTTAAAAAGAGTGGTCCAGAAAGACGGGAAGGATTGGGATATGTTACTCCCTGCCCTCTTGTTTGCCATCCGGGAGGTTCCACAAGCGTCCACGGGCTTCTCACCGTTTGAGTTAGTGTATGGACGAAGGCCCCGGGGGTTGCTTGACCTAGTCAAAGAAACATGGGAAAGTGAATCCTCACCACACAAGACCGTGGTAGAGCATATCTCTCAAATGCGAGAGAGGGTGGCTAAGGTGATGCCGCTGGTGAGGGAGCACATGCAGAAGGCTCAGGATGCCCAAAGAAGGGTGTATAACAGATCGGCTAAAATTAGACAGTTTCAAGTAGGAGACCGGGTGGCTGTCCTAATACCCACAGTGGAGAGCAAGTTCTTGGCCAGGTGGCAAGGCCCGTTTGAGGTAATAGAAAAAGTGGGTGAGGTGAACTACAAGGTACACCAGCCAGGGAAAAGAAAACCATACCAGATCTATCACGTAAATCTGTTGAAACCCTGGAGAGACAGAGAACAGGTATCCGCTGTGGTAGCGGTACAGTCAGGGGACCATGCAGGAATCGACCTGGTGCAGGTGGCTGCTACCCTAACTAGGCCCCAAACCCAGCAAGCAAAAGAGTTTCTGCAAAGAAATAGGGACATGTTTTCAGGGTTGCCGGGTCTCACCAACGTCATCGAGCATGACATTGTGACGGAACCCTGTATAAAAATCCGGTTAAGGCCTTACCGTATCCCAGAAGCTCATAGAGTAGCAGTGTCTGAAGAGGTCAAGAGAATGCTCGAGCTTGGAGTCATTGAAGAGTCGCAGAGCGAGTGGTCGAGTCCAATCGTGTTGGTACCCAAACCCAACGGCACCCTCCGCTTCTGCAACGACTTCAGAAAACTTAATGAAATCTCCAAGTTTGATGCTTATCCAATGCCACGGGTAGATGAGCTAATTGAGAGGTTAGGTCCAGCCAGGTATATAACCACGCTAGACCTCACAAAAGGGTATTGGCAGATTCCCCTGACCAAGAAAGCCAGGGAGAAAACAGCTTTCTCTACCCCGGAAGGCCACTTCCAGTACAAAAGAATGCCATTTGGTCTACACTCTGCCCCCGCTACATTCCAAAGGGCCATGGACAAAACTTTGCGTCCACATCAACGGTATACTTCGGTTTACCTAGATGACATAGCCATTTTTAGCACTGATTGGGAGTCCCATCTTCCCCGAGTTCAGGCAGTCGTAGACTCCTTGAGAAGAGCAGGATTCACCATCAATCCGGAGAAGTGCGCGATTGGAGTAGAGGAAGCCAAGTACCTAGGGTACATTGTGGGTAGAGGGCTGGTGAAGCCCCAAATGAGTAAGGTAGAAGCCATACAGAACTGGCCCCGCCCCCTATCCAAGAAGCAGGTCAGAGCGTTTTTGGGCATAGTTGGCTACTACCGGAGGTTTGTCCCCAACTTTGCCACCATTGCTGCACCATTGACGGACTTGACCAAAGGCAGAAAGTCAGTGATGGTACAGTGGAATGACGATGCCGAAAAAGCTTTCCAGAAGCTTAAGACGGCATTGTGCCGGGATCCAGTGCTTGTGGCTCCAGATTTTTCTAAGGATTTTGTAGTACAGACAGATGCTTCAAGTGAAGGGCTAGGAGCAGTCCTGTCTCAAGTGATCAATGGGGAAGAGCACCCCATAGTTTTTCTAAGTAGGAAGCTGACGGCAGCGGAGAAAAACTATGCGGTGGTGGAGCGGGAGTGTCTTGCCATCAAGTGGGCTTTAGACTCTTTACGGTATTTCCTCCTAGGTAGAAGGTTCCGCCTAGTGTCCGACCATGCCCCACTGACCTGGATGAGACAAAACAAAAACACCAATGCCAGGGTAACAAGGTGGTTCCTTTCTCTCCAGGAGTTCAATTTTGTGGTAGAGCACAGACCAGGGAGACAGCATCAGAACGCTGATGCCCTCTCCCGGGTCCATTGTATGATGTCGAGTGGTGCCTCCAACACCTCCGCGTTGAGGCAGAGGGGGGGGATATGTACAGGACGCCAAGGTTGGGTCCTGGACGGGTGCTATATAGCACCAGTATTTGGGCTGTGGTCCCTTTAAAGGAATCAGCGTTGCTCAGGGGGTCACCCAAAATGGGTGAGGGGTTCCGGGAGTAGCCGAGCAGGAGAGGACTGACTCGCAGTCCTCTCTAGTTTAATAATAGTTATTTGAGACCCGGAATTTGGGAGGCTCTGAAGAGATATTCGGGTGGGAAAAGAGCCTCCCTCCCTGACCACAATGATTCAGCGCACAGGGGGTTAAGGGCCTCCAGGAAGACAGCTCTTAAGACAGGAAGTAGGGAAGAGTTGTTGGTGTGAGGAGGAGTAGGTGATTACACCTGTTGGCTGAGCTGTGTGGATGTCTGGAGGCTGCTAAAAGAACCTGCTGCAAAAACTGTATGTGTTTTCCTTAACCACTTCAGCCCCGGACCATTTGGCAGCCAAAGGACCAGAGGTCTTTTTTCAATTTCGCACTGCACTACTTTAACTGGTAATTGCGCGGTCATGCAATTTTGTAACCAAACGAAATTTGCGTCCTTTTCTTCCCACAAATAGAGCTTTCTTTTGATGGTATTTGATTGCCTCTGTGATTTTTATTTTTTGCGATATAAACGGAAAAAAAAAAAAAGAGCGAAAATTTTGAAAAAAAAAGAGATTTTCTACTTTTTGTTATAAAAAAAATCTAATAAACTCAATTTTAGTCAAACATTTGGGCCAAAATGTATTCAGCCACATGTCTTTAGTAAAAAAAATGCCAATAAGCGTATATTTATTGGTTTGCGCAAAAGTTATAGCGTCTACAAACTAGAGTACATTTTCTGGAATTTACACCGCTTTTAATTTATGACTGCCTATTTCATTTCTTGAGGTGCTAAAATGGCAGAGAAGTACAAAACCCCCCCAAATGACCCCATTTTGGAAAGTAGACACCCAAGCTATTTGCTGAGAGGCATGTTGAGCCCATTGAATATTTTTTTTTTTTTAGTCCCAAGTGATTGAATAAAGACAAAAATAAAAAAGATTTTTTTTTTTTTCAAAAAGTTGTCACTAAATGATATATTGCTCACACATGCCATAGTTATATGTGGAATTGCACCCCAAAATACATTTTGCTGCTTCTCCTGAGTATGGGGATACCACATGTGTGGGACTTTTTGGGAGCCTAGCCGCGTACGGGGCCCCGAAACCCAAGCACCGCCTTCAGGATTTCTAAGGGTGCAAATTTTTGATTTCACTCCTCACTACCTATCACCGTTTCGAAGGCCATAAAATGCCAAAATAGCACAAAACCCCCCCAAATTACCCCATTTTGGAAAGTAGACACCCCAAGCTATTTGTTGAGAGGCATGGTGAGTATTTTACAGCTCTCATTTGTTTTTGAAAATGAAGAAAGTAAAGAAAAAAACATTTTTTTTTCTTTTTTTAAATTTTCAAAACTTTGTGACAAAAAGCGAGATCTGCAAAATACTCACCATACCTCTCAGCAAATAGCTTGGGGTGTCTACTTTCCAAAATGGGGTCATTTTGGGGGGGTTTTATGCCATCTGGGCATTCCATGGCCTCCGAAACTGTGATTGGCAGTGAGAAGTGAAATAAAAAAAATTACACCCTTAGAAAGCCTGAAGGCGGTGATTGGTTTTTGGGGTTCCGTACGCAGCTAGGCTCCCAAAAAGTCCCACACATGTGGTATCCCCGTACTCAGGAGAAGCAACAGAATGTATTTTGGGGTGTATTTCCACATATGCCCATGACATGTTTGAGCAATATATCATTTAGTGGCAACTTTTTGTAAAAAAAAATATATATTTTTTTTTTTTTTCATTATTCAATCTCTTGGGACAAAAAGAAAAAATATTTAATGGGCTCAACATTGCTCTCATCAAATAGCTTGGGGTGTCTACTTTCCAAAATGGGGTCATTGGGGGGGGGGTTGAACTGTCCTGGCATTTTATGCACAACATTTAGAAGCCTATGTCACACGTCACCCACTCTTCTAACCACTTGTAGACAAAGCCCTTTCTGACACTTTTTGTTTACATGAAAACATATTTTTTTTTTGCAAGAAAATTACGTTGAACCCCCAAACACTATATATAATGTTAAAGCAAAGGCCCTACAGATTAAAATGGTGGGTGTTGCATTTTTTTTTCCACACAGTATTTGCGCAGCGATTTTTCAAACGCATTTTTTGTGGAAAAAATACACTTTTTTTTTTTTTAATGCACTAAAACACACTATATTGCTCAAATTTTTGATGAAATAAAAAATATGATCTTAGGCCGAGTACATGGATACCAAACACGACATGCTTTAAAATTGCGCACAAACACGCAGTGGCGACAAACTACATACATTTTTAAAAGCCTTTAAAAGCCTTTACATGATACCACATTAGATTCACGGAGGAGGTCTACTGCTAAAATTACTGCCCTCGATCTGACCTTCGCAGTGATACCTCACATGCATGGTGCAATTGCTGTTTACATATGACGCCAGACCAACGCTTGTGTACGCCTTTGCGCAAGAGAAGGGGGGGCAGGGGTGCTTTTTTTTTTTTTTTTTGGATTTTTTTTTATTTATTTAGCTTTTTTATTTTATTTTTAAACTGTTCCTTCCATTTTTTTTCTTTGTTATGATTTTTATTGTTATCTCAGGGAATGTAAATATCCCCTATGATAGCAATAGGCAGTGACAGGTACTCTTTTTTTGAAAAAATTGGGGTCTATTAGACCCTAGATCTTTCCTCTGCCCTCAAAGCATCTGACCACACCAAGATTGGTGTGATAAAATGCTTTCCCAATTTCCCAATGGCGCGGTTTATATCCGGGAGGGGGGACATTCCCTCCCACTGCTTGTAAAAGCAGTCTAGAGGCTAATTACCCGCTAGAATTGCTTTTACATGAAAGCCGATCACTGGCTGAAAAGAATGATACCAAGATGATACCTAAACCTGCAGGCATCATTCTGGTATAACCATTCAAAGTCCAGCAACATACTGGACATATATTGTAATCTTTTTTTTTTCATGCAGCCTCTTGGCTGAACGAAAAAAAGAGATTGATTGGTGGGTATGCCCACCATTAGAATACCTCCCTTCATCCACCCACTTCTAATGATGGGCATACATGCACCATTTATATATGCCGATGCATGGGGGCATCCTCCCGCAAAAGTTATGCCGTGTACACACGGTCGGAATTTCGACCGTATGTACGTGGCATTAGGAGCCAATCGCTCCTCCCCCCCCCTGCTGCCCCCATGCTTCGGCATATATGCTCTTTTTTTTAACTGTGGTGGTGAAATCACCTCCTACAGCGTTGGAGTCGCGGCTTTATGTATCGTGGGAGCAAACGCTGTTGCTGTCAAGATAAATAAATCCGCGTTGCAACTGAATGGCGCACCTGAAAACAAAAAAATGCTTAACACTAAAACACAGTAAACAAAATTACATACCTGAAAAGCAAGCATGATAAAACATGATAAAACATAATAAAACATTGCAGAATAGAATGGAGTAAAAAAGAGCAACAATAGAGTGAGAGAGAGAACAATAAAACGACAACTATTTTTTTATTTTTTATTTTTTTGAGATTCACAGGTAAAAAAGCTCCTGACTGAAGCGACTGAATCAAAACGCTACCACAAAAAAAATGTTAGCGATCGCAGGGATCAGGCCTGACTCTGCGAACGCTGCAGTTATGTGTGCTTAGTGTTTTGTAAGTGACAGTGATCGATCGATAGGGCAGTGGGGGGGGGGGGGGGGGGCGGAGGGGGAAAACGCAGGTGCTAGCAGGTATCTGGGCTGATCCCGCTAACAATGCGGTTTTTTTTGGAACCCTAAACTGCTGGGACAATAGTATAGATCTGATCAGATCAGATATTGATCTGTTCAGATACTGTGCCACTAAGGGAGGTGTATGCTTTGCGCGTGGGTGTTTGCGGTACTGGCACTAACCTGGGGGCGACGCAGACCTTATTTGACCCTAAAACCTAATTGATATCACCCGCCGGGCGATCAGGGGGTTAAACCGTTATTGGGTAATAAATGGCGGGTGCCCTGACAGTATAAAAAACAAGCTAACTAACCAGCGTCACCCGTAACAGTAATACAAAAAAAAAAACTGGTTACCTAGCGACACTAATGCAGCGATCAGAAAAACGATCGCTTAGTGACACTGGCAAAAGGGGGTGAAAGGGTTAACTAGGGGCAATCAGGGGTTAAAACCTTTATTAGGTAATATATGGGGGTACCTGACGCTATATAAAAACCTGACGGGGAACCTAAATAACGAAATAACTAACTGGCTAACCAGCGTCACCAGTGACAGTTATACAGTGATCACTGGTGAAAGGGTTAACTCTAGGGGCAATCAGGGGGTTAAAACCTTTATTTAGGTTGTAATATGGGGGGTACCTGACCTATAAACCTATTTATGAACCTATATAAACATGGCGGTTACCTAAAAAAAAAAAATGGTTACCTAGCGACACTAATGCAGCGATCAAAAAACGATCGCTTAGTGACACTGGCAAAAGGGGGTGAAAGGGTTAACTAGGGGCAATCAGGGGGTTAAAACCTTTATTAGGTAATATATGGGGGTACCTGACGCTATATAAAAACCTGACGGGGAACCTAAATAACGAAATAACTAACTGGCTAACCAGCGTCACCAGTGACAGTTATACAGTGATCACTGGTGAAAGGGTTAACTCTAGGGGCAATCAAGGGGTTAAAACCTTTATTTAGGTTGTAATATGGGGGTACCTGACCTATAAACCTATTTATGAACCTATATAAACATGGCGGTTACCTAAAAAAAAAAAAAATGGTTACCTAGCGACAGCAGTGACACTAATACAGCGATCAGAAAAACGATCGCTTAGTGACACTGGCAAAAGGGGGTGAAAGGGTTACCTGGGGGGCAATCAAGGGGTTAAACCTTTATTAGGGGGGGGGTAGGGGGCTACCTTGGACCTAAAACTAACTGCACTGACAGTTATTACAGTCACACTGACACTAAATGCAGTGATCAGTAAAAAAATGATCACTGCAATTAGTGACACTGTGACTGGGGGGGGAGGGGGTGATCTGGGGGGTGATCTGGGGGTGACAGGGGGGTGTTTTGTGTGCCTATGTGTACTGGTGTCAGTGTACTGTTGGTGCACTAACCTGTACATGTTGACAGCTCGGCGTTCCGGTCACATAGACCGGCGCACCGAGCGTGACATCACTTCCTCTGCCTGTGTTTTGATTGACACAGACAGAGGAAGCATCTGATTCGCCAGGAGCGATCGCGAGGGGGTGGCCAGAAACCACTGGCCGTCCCCTCATCCCGGATCGCTCCTGAAGCGATCCCGACCGTCCCCGCCGGCCGGGGGGGGTCCGATCGGACCCCCCACGCGCCTGAAGAATGGCACGTACAGGTACGTGGTTCTGCCTGTACGTGCCATTCTGCCGACGTATATGTACATGGGGCGGTCGGGAAGTGGTTAAACTTTGTTTTTTGTGCTGAAGATAAGCTGTTTTTTTGTTATGCTGAAGATAAGCGGACTTTGTTTTTGGTACTTTACCTGTGCGCTGAAGAAAGCCTTATTTTGATTTTTCTTTCAAATAAATGCCTTTTATTATAAAACTGACGGTTTATGCACTTAATCCCGTGGAGCTATTGTCCCCAAAGTTCACAATATATATATATATATATATATATATATATATATATATATATATATATATATATGTGACAGACCTAGCCAGGACAGAGGCTGTTGGAGGGGACTGAATGCGGGCCTATTGCCTTGTGATTACGGGCCCTGGCATTTGGGGGAACGGTGCTCTTTGTGAGCTGTATGCCTGGGGACCGCTCAGCTGGTTTTACTTGGATTTAGGTCCATGCTGGCCCCCCAAGACACATAGACTGGATATATATGTATATATAATGTGTGTTGTCCCATGCATTATGGGACACACACTGTCAGATGCTACTCCAGCCAGCCTGTCTGTTGCCTTGTGTAATGTAGATGAGGCTGGTCTGGCTTGTAAGGAGTATTCCACTCAATGTTGTTGTGCTAATTAGCCCTGTGTTAATGTTTATGGTAATATGATAATGTCTATTGAATAGTCATTCAAATGAGCTAGGAGCCTTAAAGTCTTACCCTGAAAAGTCTTCTCTCAGTCAACTAGTCTGGGTCAATGATTAGATAATTAACTCATGCTAATTATGTTAGGTACTGGTCATCTGGCTGTATATATGTGTGTGACATGTCAAATAAAAGTTAATTCCTGATGTACTCCAAGAACTAGTGTTGTCTAATTCTTGGAGGTTCCTATAACCAGATCCATTGGACTCATGTTCCAGGACTTAGGAAGCATTTACAGCGGACACCTTGAGTACAGGATCCGTCACATTGTTGGCAAGCAGTGGGATTGTGCTTCCTGCAGTCTGGGACATCCAAACCTCCACCGGGATCCAAGATCAGGATAGAAGACCTCGGTCACCCCAGCGGAGATATGGATCTAGCATCAGAGTTCAATATATATATATATATATATATATATATATAATAGATTTTTTTTTTTTTTTTTGGGGAGGTTTAAAGAGACATCAGGGGACTAAACAAACGGCAGTCCCTTTCTCCTCAGGTTAATCTGCACTGTAGATGAATGAATAGGAGACTCCTATTCATTCACAAACTGTGGCATAGTAAACACAGTTTCAGTGATGAATGAACATATTTTTTTTTTTTCACTGAAAATACACTTAAATCATTATTAGTGATTAGTTTCTGCTAAATCTAATTACATATATCTGACTCCGGCACTCCGTACCTAGGCTCAAGTTTGAAGCCCCTGCCACTGCTAGTGCAATTGTTCCACATCGCCAAGCCCTGTAATTTAATAAAGTATGAATTATAGTGACTGCAGGTGAGGAATCCAATTAGGAGGAAGAATCGATGAGGAATAGTTTCATTAGGGACATTCATTAGGGACTGTAATTAATACATTTAGAAGAAATAGATATTTGATTAATCGTATGGTAAATATCATATTTAAAATATTTATGGTTACATTGAAGTAAACCTTGGCAAACCTTGGTAACAATCATATTGTGGCCTAATTGGTTATAAAAGGGTCCTGTGAGCCCCTATTGTTTTAGCTTGATTGCATGTTCCCACCTACAGCTGATGTCCATAGACCTCCTTCATTGCATATTATGCGGCTCCGATCCTTCCTTCTATTCTACTTCAATATTATTATTATTATTATTATACACAATTTTTATATAGCGCTAACAGTTTACGCAGTGCTTTACAATGTAGTGGGGGGGACAGCACAATTACAGTTCAATACAGAAGGTACAGGAGGGCCCGGCTTGTAGAACTTACATTCTAAAGGGACGGGGTGGTGGTACAAAAGGTAATAGCTGCAGGGGATGATTTGATGGGGGTGGCTTTGGGACAGTGATGGGGGTGGCTCAGGGACAGTGCTAGGGGTGGCTCGGGACAATTGTTAGGTGGGTGTGGGATAGGCTTCCCTGAATAAATGAGTTTTCAGGGATCTCCTAAAGGTGGACAGGGTAGGGGCTGATCGGACATACCGGGGAAGGGAGTTCCAGAGGATGGGAGAGGCTCTGGAGAAGTCCTGAAGGCGAGCATGGGAGGAGGTAACAAGGGAGCTAGAGAGCAGAAGGTCCTGGGAGGAGCGGAGGGACGATTTGGGCGATATCTGCAGATGAGGTTGGTGATGTAGATGGGGGCGATGTTGTTTATGGCCTTGTATGTAATGGTTAGCATTTTGAATTTTATACAGTGGGGGAGGGGAAGCCAGTGAAGTGATTGGCAAAAAGGAGCAGCAGTTACAGATCTGTTAGTGAGGTGTATTAGTCTAGCAATAGCATTCATAATAGACTGAAGGGGGAGGAGCCTGTGTAAGTGTCAGCCATTAGGGAGAGAGTTGCAGTAGTCAAGGAGGGAAATAATCAAGGAGTGAATGAGTTGCTTTCTGGTGTCATTAGTCAGGAAGGGTGGAATTCTTGAGATATTGCGGAGGTGAAGGTGGCAGGATTTAGCCAGTGATTGGATTTGGGGGGTGAAGAAGAGGTCAGAGTCAAAGATTACACCCAGGACCCTGGCATGTGTGGAGGGACACATGGTTGTGCTGTTGATCTTAACAGTAAAGTCATGGGGGGGCCGGGAAGGAGGAAATACAACAAGCTCAATTTTAGAAAGAGTTGGAGTGGTGTGACATCCATACCGATATGTCATTCAGTAAGTTTGAGATCCGTGAGATGGAGGGGGTGAGTTGAGGGCGGAGAGATAGATCTGGGTGTCGTTGGCATGGAGGTGGTATTGGAAGCCATGGGAGGTTATCAACTGGCTCAGGGAAGAGGTATAGAGTGAGAATAGGAGGGACCCAAGGACGGAGCCTTGGGGTACCCCAACAGAAAGAGGAAGAGGAGCGGAGGAGATGGAGTTGTAAGAGACACTGAAAGTGCGCTGAGATAGGTAGGAGGAGAACAAGGATAAAGCAGAATCACGGAGGCCAAGGGAGTGTAATTTGCTGAGGAGCAGGTGGTCAACTGTGTCGAATGCCACAA
Source organism: Lithobates sylvaticus (assembly GCA_028564925.1). Classification (NCBI taxonomy): domain Eukaryota; kingdom Metazoa; phylum Chordata; class Amphibia; order Anura; family Ranidae; genus Lithobates; species Lithobates sylvaticus. The sequence goes on from CM053026.1 coordinate 784,921,571, forward strand.
AGAGGTCTAAGAGTATAAGTTATTCAAACAGGGTGGGGTCTAGTGAGGGTTTTTTAAGTATGGGGGTAACTAGACATGTGCAATTCGTTTAGTTCCTAATTCGTTTTTTAACAAATTTTGCCAAATTCGTTAATTCCGAAATTCCGAATTTTTCAATTTCCGAATTTCAAAATTTGCGTAATTACGAATTTCCGAAATTTCTGAATTTACGAATTCCCGAAATTACGAATTTCCGAATTTCGGATTTTCGGAATTCCGAATTTTCAGAATTCGGAAATTCAAAAATTAGAAAATTCGAAAATCAGAAAAAAGAAATAAAATCTGTTTAATTCTAAATAATAACAAACTATTAAATTATAGGTATTGGAATTCCCTTTCAAATTTGTCTGTTAGTGAATGTTACGAGTACGAATTTATCCGAAGTAACAAATTATCTAAAAATAACGAATGCTGCATCTAACCAAATGTAACGATCTAATAATAATAAATAACAATAATAATAATAAAACCTTTTTATTATTATTAATTATTTATTAATTTGTTCCGTTCAAATTGTTTAGATGCAGCATTTGTTATTTCAGATAATTCGTAACTTCGGATAAATTTGTACTCGTTAATTTAATAGTTATTAATTAAACTGATTTTCTTTCTTTTTTCAGATTTTCAAATTTTGGGATTTTCAAATCTTTGAATTCCAAATTTCCGAATTTCCAAATGTCCGAATTTCCAAATTTCCGGATTTCGAACTTTGAATTTTCTAATTTCCGATTTTTGGATTTCCGAATTTCGAATTTTCGAATTTCCGAAATTCGAAAATTAGAAATTTGAAAATTAGAAATTCGGAAATTAGAAATTCGGAAATTAGAAAATTCGAAATTCGGAAATCCGAAAAATTGAAGTGTGAAAATTCCCGAAATTTCCGAATTCCGAATTTTCGAATTTCCAAATTTTCGAATTTCCAAATGTCCGAATTTCCAAATGTCCGAATTTCTAAATTTCCGAATTTCCAAATTTCCGAATTTCCAAAATTCCGAATTTTCGATTTTCCGAATTTCCGAAAAAAGCAAAAAAACTAATAAAACGAAAACGAACACATTTTTCATCAGTGCACATGTCTAGGGGTAACCAGTACATGTTTGAGCGGGGAAGGAAAGGTGCTGGAGGAGAGGGAGAGGTTATATATGGTTAATGTGTTAAGAGGTTAATATGTCAGTAAACTCCCCATTATCCAACTGTCACAGGTAGAAGAATCATTTGTTGACCGCCATTGAGGCGAAGCTCCCAATTGATGAGCCATGAAGGTTTTTAATGAAGCTTCTACTTACAATTCTGGATTTTCTAGCTTTTATGACTTTATAGGCTCACAGAATTCTGAGACTAGATGTATATTCACTATTTATTAACCACTTGTGGACTGCCTGCCTAGAATGTACTGTGGAAAGACAAATGGCCCGCACAAGCAAAACGATGTACCCTCATGCCCCCCGCCAAAACCCACTGTGAGCCTGTCAGCAAGTCTCAGCCAGGACCTGCTGATCGGCTGTATCCAATCACAGCCGAGAGCCCTGTGTTGACAAACAACAAAGAGAGAGAAGAATAGAGAACAACAAGCTCTGTGTGTCTTATCCCTGCAAAGGGATAAGACACACGGAGATCTGTAGTAAAAAGCTGTACACATTACACATTGCTAGGCACACATTTAACCCCTTGATTGCCGCTAGATGTTAACCCCTTCCCAGCCAGCATCATTAGTGACAGTGTATAGTATTATCATTGACCACTGTATTAGTGGCACTGGTGATGTCAGTGGCAGTTAGTCAGCCCCCCCCCCCCCCTAGAGTCAGTTCGTTTAGATTGCCCGTCACACTATTAAGTTTCTGATTGCTGCCATTAGTAGTAAAAAAATAAAGAGAAAAATTCCAGTATAAATTCTATAGTTTGTAGATGCTATAACTTTCACACAAACCAATCAATTATACACGTATTGGGATTGATTTTTTTTTTTTTTAACCAAAGACATGTAGCAGAATACATTTTGGCCAGAATTTAAAAGAAATTTAATTTTTTTTTATTTTTTTATTGGATATGTTTTATAACAGATAGTATTTTTTTTCAAAAAAATTAGTTTTTGGTTAATTTATATAATAATAAAAAAACTGTGGTTTTTGGACACAGTGTGGCATGACCAGAATTACTAGTTAACCTCTTTGTATCTGACCCAGTTCTGACACTTCTCTCCCACATGTAAAAATCTACTTTTTTTTTTGCTAGGAAAATACTTAGAACCCCCAAACATTATATATATATATATATATATATATATATATATATATATATATATATATATATATTTTTAGCAGAGGCCCTAAAGAATAAAATGGTTGGTGTTGCAGTTTTTTTTATGTCACGCGGTAATTGCGTAGCGGTTTTTCAAATGCATTTTATTTGGAAAAAATACACTTTAATGAAAAAAATAAATAAAAAAAACAATATTTATCAAAATTTTTCTTGTATAATGTGAAAGATGATGTTACACCAAGTAAATATATACCTAACATGTCATGCTTAAAATTGGGTCTTCCCGTTGAATGGCGGCAAACTAAAGTGCTTAAAATTCTCCATACGCAACGCTTTAAATGCCTTTACAGGTTACCAGTTTAGAGTTGCACAGGAGGTCTAGCCCTAGAACTATATCTCTCACTCTGACGCTCGCGACAATACCTCACATGTGTGGTGGGATTACCGATTACATATGAGTGCATTAGCAACGTATTCGCATTTGCACGTAAGCATGGTGGTACGAGGACACCAAAAAATAGTTTTACACTTTTTTTTTGGTTTCAACGGCCAGGAAATTAGAGAGTCTGGACCGAGAGTGAAGAAATACTCATCGCTCCCAGTTTTCAAGTTCACAGAGAGTGACGTCAGTTTCTCTCTTTGTTCAGTGGAGCAATTGCTGCTGGCCAGGGGCGGACTGACCATTCGGCAACTCGGGGGCCCCATCAGGGTTGCCAGCCTCAGTAAAACCAGGGACAGTATGTAAAAATCTGTGTTTTTTTTACATCTGTCTCTGAAATGTCCCTTACAGACATCCTTTTGGTCTAAAAATCCAGAGATTATAGCTGCCCCACCTCTCCAGTACCTTCTCAGCCAATAGAAACATGTCTGTGTATACATGTATGTGTACAGGGGGTCCCCGAGTTACGAACTCGTTAGAGACTGCCCGTCTGTACGGAAGTCGGAAATGTTCATAAGTCGGCCGCGCATGCGCAGACCGACAAATACGGAGATTTCCGGACATTTCCGATGTTCCGTCTAATGCCGTTCTGCGCATGCGCGGCAAATTACGGACATTTCCGGCATTTTCCGACGCTCCGTATGGCCGCACATGCGCAGAACGGCCGAAAGACGGCGAAAAACACTGAAAAATGGCGGAGGGTCCCCGCAGCGTCCCGTTCGTAAGTAGGGGTTGTTCGTAGGTCGGGCGTTCGTAAGTCGGGGACCCCCTGTACTGTGTGATTGTATACTGTGTGTGTATACTGTGTGGCCCCATAATCTCTGATTGCCTGGGTGCCCCATAATCTCCTATTGCCCGGGGGCCCCATTCGTTGTCAGTCCGCCCTTGCTGCTGGCCGCACTGCTCCCAGGGTCAACTGATGGAACAGTTGAGCCTGGGAAAGGTAGTTACGGGAGGGGGTGGGACCCCTTTCCGCTACCCGCAGAAGTGATTGATTGTCTATATAGACCCTCAAATAACTTCTGCTAGAAAGGGAATCGTCAGCTGAAAAAGTTCATACCGTGATGATGCCTGTAGGTGCACCCATCATCCCGGTATAACTACTTAAACCCGAGGACTCATGGATGTCCTACAGGCAGGAAGTAGTTAAAGTAACATAGTGCCCAATAGCAAAAAATGGCCTGGCCGAGAAGGGGGTAAAACCTTCTGGAGCTAAAGTGATTAATTTGCCAAATTAGTTTTTTTTTTTTCCATCGAGAATCCTTATTAGAGAATCCAGTACCAGATGTATTTTGATTGGCTGTTATGAGCTCTTCAGTACTTGTATGAAATGATTGGGTATCACACTGATACAAATGAATAGAAAGTCACTCACCTCTTTGCCCGCCATTGGGAATGAAGGTAGGTGACCACGACCACTGTGAATCTGGTAAAACAGAATGCAGTAGTAAGACTTGTGAAGAGGATTATCTCAGATATACAGAAGACGGGATGGCTGTACCAGTAGTCAGATGATGGTAGAAGTTGTGGTTAGGAAGGTTTCTTGGAATGTGTGCGAGTTTTGAGTCTTTTATAATCCTGATCTGATGTAATATTATTGGGTGGTTCCCACACTCCTCCAAGGAGATTGCATTGTATTATAACTTGCCAGGCACAGTTGGCAGGGCTGTTCAATAAATAACTCTTCCATGGAACCGCAGACTGCAAGGTGATAAAGATTATAAGCTATAAAACGTTCAAAGTCCCACCTTGCGAACAACAAATTAACATGAGTCAAAGCATATGCTGACAGGTAAAGTAAATAACATTGATTATCTGGTTATAAAGGGATCTGCAAATGGATGGGATATATTAGGCAGCAATTAAACATGTTGTTCCTGAAGTTGGTGTGTTAAATAAAAAAATGGACAAGTGTAAGGATTTGAGAAGAACCAGATGGTAATGTCTAGACTATGGGTTCAGAGCAACTCCAAAATTGATGCTCAGTTCCCTATCTGCAGTGGAAAACTGGAGAACAGGATAATGGGCGGCCAAGGCTCATTGATGGAGGTGGGGAGGGAAGGCTCATTGATGGAGGTGGGGAGGGAAGGCTCATTGATGGAGGCTGGGAGGGAAGGCTCATTGATGAAGGCTGGGAGGGGAGGCTCATAGATGGAGGTGGGGAGGGAAGGCTCATCGATGGAAGTGGGTAGGGGAGGCTCATTGATGGAGGTGGGGAGGGAAGGCTCATTGATGGAGGTGGGGAGGGGAAGCTCATTGATGGAGGTGTGGAGGGAAGGCTCATTGATGGAGGTGGGGAGGGAAGGCTCATTGATGGAGGTGGGGGAGGGAAGGTTCATTGATTTAGGTGGGGAGGGAAAGCTCATTGATGGTGTGGAGGAAAGGCTCATTGATGGAGGCGGGGAGGGAAGGCTCATTGATGGAGGTGGGGAGGGAAGGCTCACTGGTGGAGGTGGGAAGGAAATGCTCATTGATGGAAGCGGGGAGGGAAGGTTCATTGATGGAGGTGGGGAGGGAAGGCTCTTTGATGGAGGCGAGGAGGAAAGACTCATTCATGAAAGTGGGGGAGGGAAGGCTCATTGATGGAGGTGGGGAGGGAAGGCTCGTTGATGGAGGGGAGGAGGGAAGGCTCATTGATGGAATTGGGGGATGAAGGCTCATTAATGGAGGTGGGGAGAGAAGGCTCATTGATGGAGGAGGGGGAGGGAAGGCTCATTGATGGAGGAGGGGGAGGGGAAGGCTCATTGATGGAGGGGGAGGGAAGGCTCATTGATGGAGGTGAGGAGGAAAGGCTTGTCGATGGAGGTGGGGAGGGAAAACTCATTGATGGTGTGTAGGGAAGGCTTATTGATGGAGGTGGGGAGGAAAGGCTCATTGATGGACGTGGGCAGGGGAGGCTCATTGATGGAGGTGGGGAGGGAAGGCTCATTGATGGAGGTGGGGAGGAAGGCTCATTGATGGAGGTGTGGAGGGAAGGCTCATTGATGGAGGTGGGGAGGGAAGGCTCATTGATGGAGGTGTGGAGGGAAGGCTCATTGATGGAGGTGGGGAGGGAAGGCTCATTGATGGAGGTGGGGGAGGGAAGGTTCATTGATTTGGGTGGGGAGGGAAAGCTCATTGATGGTGTGGAGGAAAGGCTCATTGATGAAGGCAGGAAGGGAAGGCTCATTGGTGGAGGTGGGGAGGGAAGGCTCACTGGTTGAGGTGGGAAGGAAATGCTCATTGATGGAAGCGGGGAGGGAAGGTTCATTGATGGAGGTGGGGAGGGAAGGCTCATTGATGGAAGCGGGGAGGGAAGGTTCATTGATGGAGGTGGGGAGGGAAGGCTCTTTGATGGAGGCGAGGAGGAAAGACTCATTCATGAAAGTGGGGGAGGGAAGGCTCATTGATGGAGGTGGGGAGGGAAGGCTCGTTGATGGAGGGGAGGAGGGAAGGCTCATTGATGGAATTGGGGGATGAAGGCTCATTAATGGAGGTGGGGAGAGAAGGCTCATTGATGGAGGAGGGGGAGGGAAGGCTCATTGATGGAGGAGGGGGAGGGGAAGGCTCATTGATGGAGGTGGGGAGGGAAGGCTCATTGATGGAGGTGAGGAGGAAAGGCTTGTCGATGGAGGTGGGGAGGAAAGGCTCATTGATGGAAGTGGGCAGGGGAGGCTCATTGATGGAGGTGGGGAGGGAAGGCTCATTGATGGAAGTGGGCAGGGGAGGCTCATTGATGGAGGTGGGGAGGGAAGGCTCATTGATGGAGGTGGGGAGGGAAGGCTCATTGATGGAGGTGTGGAGGGAAGGCTCATTGATGGAGGTGGGGAGGGAAGGCTCATTGATGGAGGTGTGGAGGGAAGGCTCATTGATGGAGGTGGGGAGGGAAGGCTCATTGATGGAGGTGGGGGAGGGAAGGTTCATTGATTTGGGTGGGGAGGGAAAGCTCATTGATGGTGTGGAGGAAAGGCTCATTGATGAAGGCAGGAAGGGAAGGCTCATTGGTGGAGGTGGGGAGGGAAGGCTCACTGGTTGAGTTGGGAAGGAAATGCTCATTCATGGAAGCGGGGAGGGAAGGTTCATTGATGGAGGTGGGGAGGGAAGGCTCTTTGATGGAGGCGAGGAGGAAAGACTCATTCATGGAAGTGGGGGAGGGAAGGCTCATTGATGGGGGTGGGGAGGGAATGCTCATTGATGGAGGTGGGGAGGGAAGGCTCGTTGATGGAGGTGGGGAGGGAAGGTTCATTGATGGAATTGGGGGATGAAAGCTCATTGATGGAATTGGGGGATGAAGGCTCATAAATGGAGGTGGGGAGATAAGGCTCATTGATGGAGGCGAGGAGGAAATGCTCATTAATGGAGGTGGGGGGGAAGGCTCATTTATGAAGGTTGGGAGGAAATGTTCATTGATGGAGGTGGGGGGAAGGCTCATAGATGAAGGCTGGGAGGGAATGCTCATTGATGAAGGTGGGCAGGGAAATCTTATTGATGGAGGTGGGGGTGGAGACTCATTGATGGAGGTGGGAGGGATCATTGATGGAGGCGGGTGGGGAAGGCTTATTGATGGAGGTGGGGGTGGAGACTCATTGATGGAGGTGGGGGAGGCTCATTGGTGGAGGTGGGGAGGGAAGGCTCATTAATGTAGGTGGGGGTGGAGGCTCATTGATGAAGGTGGGGAGGGTTAGCTCATTGATGGTGTGTAGGGAAGGCTTATTGATGGTGGTGGGGAGGGAAGGCTCAATGGTGGAGGTAGGGAGGGAATGTTCAATGATCGAGGCGGGGAGGGAAGGTTCATTGATGGAGGTGGGGAGGGAAGGCTCATTGATGGGGATGGGGATGGGGAGGGAGTGTTCATTGATGGAGGTGGGATGGAAGGCTCATTGATGAAGGTAGGAAGGGAAGGTTCATTGATGGAGGTGGGGAGGGAAGGCTCATTGATGGAGGTGGGGGAGGGAAGGCTCATTGATGGATGTGGGGAGGGAAGGCTCATTGATGGAGGTAGGGAGGGAAGGTTCATTGATGGAATTGGGGGAAGAAGGCTCATTGATGGAGGCGAGGAGGAAAGGCTCATTGATGGAATTGGGGGATGAAGGCTCATAGATGGAGGTGGGGAGAGAAGGCTCATTGATGTCAGCGAGGAAGAAATGCTCATTGATGGAGGTGGGGAGGGAATGCTCATTGAAGGCTCATTTATGGAGCTGGGGAGGGAATGCTCATTGAAGGCTCATTTATGGAGCTGGGGAGGGAATGCTCATTGAAGGCTCATTGATGGAGCTGGGGGGAAGGCTCATTGACAGGAGCAGAGAAGGCGTTTTGTGGAATTCAGCCCATTGTATGAGGTCCAAGATTCTTCTAGTGCCGTCAGATGTCGCAGTCACAACAAAAATCGCTGATCACCGCCATTACTAGTAAAAAAAAAATATTAATAAAAATGCTATAAAACTATCCCCTATTTTGTAAACGGTATAACTTTTGCGCAAACCAATCAATTATCGCTAATTGCAATTTTTTTACCAAAAATATGTAGAAGAATACGTATCGGCCTAAACTGAGGAAAAAAAATTATTTTTTATATATTTTTTGGGATATTTCTTATAACAAAAAGCAAAAAATATTGCATTGTTTTCAAAATTGTCGCTCTATTTTTGTTTATAGCGCAAAAAATAAAAACCGCAGGGGCGATAAAATACCACCAAAAGAAAGCTCTATTTGTGGGAAAAAAAGGACGCCAATTTTATTTTGGAGCCACGTCGCACGACCGCGCAATAGTCAGTTAAAGCGACGCAGTGCCGAATCGCAAAAAGGGGCCTGGTCCTTTGGCTGCCAATTGGGCTGAAGTGGTTAAAGTTCTCATTACAAAAGCCATCGGGTCCTGGGACTTTATGTATGGGTAATGAGCAGATCACTTTTAGGATATCTGGCACAGAGAATGGAGCATTAAGAACTGCCAATTGCAACGGATCCAGGAACTGGGAGATATGAGCGGCTTATAAAATTAGGGGTACCTGTTGAGGTGTTCAGGTTGTGTTCAGGTTGTATAGGGGTGCGTAGTATGGGATCTTGGAGCTTTACATTTAATTTGTCTGGCTAAGACAGCACCTGGTCTATTGCCAGAGGCATACCAAGTAACTTTTAGTCGTTAGTCGTTTGATGTGGTGGTCAAAGGAGGCACGTAGGAAGGAGCGGAATTCCTCTCTGAGTGTATGTAAGCGGTTGGTGTCTGCATCATTAGGGGAGGTTTTGTTTGTCTTTTCAAGTTTGCGTATCTGATCAAGGAAGTGATTGTATTTCTCGTTTTGCACTCGTTTCTCCTGGGCCCCAAGACTAATGAAAACACCTCTCATAAAGGCTTTATATGAGTTCCAAAGCAGTACGTTATCTGTTACAGAGTTCATATTGCAAGCAAAGTAAGTCTCTAACTCCTGCTTGATCTTTTCCTGACACTTAGGTTGGGATAGAAGGAAGGTGTTCATGTGCCAGATGGTGGACTGTTTATTGGACCGGTTAATCAAAATGGTGATCGTGACTGATGTGTGGTCTGACCATGTTATTAAGCCTATATTTGCTTGGGATGTGGTTTGCAGGGTATTTTTGTTTTGTGATATTTGTGCAGCTGAGAAGAAGTCAAAGTCCCTTTCCATCCCATGCAAACATTGCCAGGGATTTTTAAATTCATGAAAGTGTCCCTTTTCTCAAAAAGTTGCGTTTAAAACACCGCTGCACTAATACTGTGTGACATAAAATATTGCAACAATCGCCATTTTATTCTCTGCAAAAAAAAATTAAAAAAATATATATATATAATGTTTGGGGATCTAAGTAGTTTTCTAGCAAAAAATACAGATTTTAACTTGTAAATAGGGATGGGCCCGGTGCTCGATGCGAACCCATGTTCGCATCGAGCACCGGGCGTTCCCTCGCTCGGCGAGCCCAGAACTATTTGGGCCGTTCGCATCACATTCGTGTGATGCGAGCGGCCCTGCAATGCATTGCGGCCGGAGCAGCCGGCGCAGTGCATTGCTGGCTGATGATTGGCCAAGCATGCACTGTGACCCCGCATGCTTGGCCAATCACAGCGCCGGAAACCCGGAGAGCAATAATTGGCTACAGGCAGGACGCCTGTAGCCAATTAAAGCTCAGGGGCTTTAGTACACACCCCACCATTTAAAAGGCTGCCACGCCGTCGGCGCCGGTCACATGAGTTCCGGCTTTAGGAGAGATCAGGCTGATTCTGTGTCTTTGCTTGATTCATTGCTACAGAAAGATTTGCTCTTCTTTGCTAAACCATCGCCTATTTCCTTGCTAAACCATTGCTACCTGTCATTGATTGTTCATTGCTGCTGGTTAGTTTGTTATTAGCTGCTGCTGGGGATTAGTCTGGTGCGTGTTTTACTGTTAGTACAGTATTTCAGTAGTACCAACCGCAGTGCTGTTAGCACAGCATTGCACCCCAAAAGCACCCATAGGACTTCTAGTGTGTTAGTGGCATCACACAGAGCTCCCATATTTTCTTCCCAGAAGCACCCATAGGACTTCAAGTGTGTTAGTGGCATCACACAGAGCTCCCATATTTTCTTCCCAGAAGCACCCATAGGACTTCTAGTGTGTTAGTGGCATCACACAGAGCTCCTATATTTTCTTCCCAGAAGCACCCATAGGACTTCAATTGTGTGTTAGTGGCATCACACAGAGCTCCTATATTTTCTTCCCAGAAGCACCCATAGGACTTCTAGTGTGTTAGTGGCATCACACAGAGCTCCTATATTTTCTTCTCAGCAGCACCCACAGGACTTCTAGTGTGTTAGTGGCATCACACAGAGCTCCTATATTTTCTTCGCAGAAGCACCCATAGGACTTCTAGTGTGTTAGTGGCATCACACAGAGCTCCTATATTTTCTTCTCAGCAGCACCCACAGGACTTCTAGTGTGTTAGTGGCATCACACAGAGCTCCTATATTTTCTTCGCAGAAGCACCCACAGGACTTCTAGTGTGTTAGTGGCATCACACAGAGCTCCTATATTTTCTTCGCAGAAGCACCCATAGGACTTCTAGTGTGTTAGTGGCATCACACAGAGCTCCTATATTTTCTTCTCAGCAGCACCCACAGGACTTCTAGTGTGTTAGTGGCATCACACAGAGCTCCTATATTTTCTTCCCAGAAGCACCCATAGGACTTCTAGTGTGTTAGTGGCATCACACAGAGCTCCTATATTTTCTTCTCAGCAGCACCCACAGGACTTCTAGTGTGTTAGTGGCATCACACAGAGCTCCTATATTTTCTTCCCAGAAGCACCCATAGGACTTCTAGTGTGTTAGTGGCATCACACAGAGCTTCTATATTTTCTTCTCAGCAGCACCCATAGGACTTCTAGTGTGTTAGTGGCAGCAAACAGAGCTCCTATATTTTCTTGTCAGCAGCACACATAGTACCTATAGTGTGTTAGTGTCAGCACCCATAGGACCTACAGTGTGTTGTGAGCACACATAGGAGCTCTATTTTTTATACTATATACACTACCGACTACAATGGCTGAAAGACCGCCAAGGAGAGGCAGAGCGTGCAGAGGCAAGAACACAGGGCAGGCAGGCTCTGTTTCTAGAGACAACAGTGCTGGCCGCGGACGTGGTCGTGCATCGTCATCAGCACGTGGCCATGGGACACGCTTGTCTTTGTTTTCGGCAGCTGGACATGTGGAGCCGCATCATGCTGAAGGCTTGGTAGAATGGATGACCAAGCCCTCCTCATCCTCCTCATCCTCTCTCACCCAGGCTCAGGGTACTGGCAGAGCACCTGCCAACGCGTACTCAATGGCATCATCAGCCACCCCTTCCCTAGACCCACCATGTCCTCCTGAGGAGTCCCCCGAACTCTTTGAGCACAGTGTTGGGTACATGCTCCAGGAGGATGCCCAACGATTCGAAGGCTCGGATGATGATACCCAGCTTGAGGAAGTCAGTAGTGTGCGCGCAGAGAGAGGGGATGCTGAAGGACAGCAATCTGGCAGTACTGTTCCACCAGCTGCAGCTTACTGCCAGGTTTTCTCTAGTGGTGAAGAGGGAGGGGATGATGAGGTCACTGACTCCACGTGGGTGCCTGAAGGGAGAGAGGAGGACGAGGAGGACGAGGAGGAGGAGGATGCGGCGTCACATGTCCAACGAGTCAGGATGCCCCCTGGAGGCCAGCTAGAGGCCAGCACAGCAACTGTACAACACCGCAGAGCTCCGCCTGTGCAGGGCGCTGCCTCTGCACGTTATCAGAAAAGTTCTTTGGTGTGGGCCTTTTTTGAGACGAGTGCATCAGATCGCACCACTGCTATTTGCAATATTTGTCTCAAGCGTATCTCGCGTGGCCAAAACATCAGCCGCTTGGGCACCACAAGCATGACCAGACATATGTCGACCTGCCATGCAGCTCGTTGGCAGGCACACATAAAAGACCCACACCAAAGAACTAAGCGGACCTCTCCTTGCTCCTCATCAGCTGGGATCTCCATCCCCACTACATCTTCAGTCCTCTCTGAAAGCTGCTCTGAGAGGACTGAAGGTGTAGAATTAGGTGTGTCACAACCAATTACTTGCAGTACACCGACGTCCGATTGTAGCAGGCAAATTTCCCTGCCCCAGCTGCTGGACCGTCGAAAGAAGTACACTCCCAGCCATCCACATGCCCAGCGGTTGAATGCTAGCTTGGCTAAATTGCTAGCACTTCAACTGCTGCCTTTTCAGTTGGTAGACTCGGCCCCCTTCCGTGAGTTTGTTCAATGTGCGGTTCCTCAGTGGCAGGTTCCCAAACGCCACTTTTTCTCATGGAAGGCGATTCCGTCTCTCTACCGGCATGTGGAAGGCAATGTCCATGCCTCGCTGGACAGGGCGGTCAGCGTTAAGGTGCATATTACCGCTGACTCATGGTCCAGCAGGCATGGACAGGGACGTTATCTTTCTTTCACGGCCCATTGGGTCACTCTATTGGCAGCTGGGAGGGATGCAGGACAAGGTGCAGTAGTGTTGGAGGTTGTTCCGCCACCACGCCTCCAAAATGCTACTACTGCTACTGGTTGTGACACACCTCTCTCCTCCACCCCCTCCTCTTCTTCTTCCTCCAGTGCTCTGTCCTCGGAACCAGTGGTGCTCCGTAGGCGTACAAGGGGCTACACAAGTACGCAGGCAAAAAGATGCCATGCCGTGCTTGCGCTGGTGTGTTTGGGGGACAGGAGCCACACTGGGCCAGAGGTTCTGGCAGCTCTGCAGGGGCAGGCTGAGAGGTGGTTGACGCCACGCCAGCTTAAGCCAGGAATGGTCGTTTCTGACAATGGCACCAACCTCCTCTCCGCCCTGCGACAGGGGCAGCTCGCCCATGTGCCCTGTATGGCTCACGTCCTCAACCTGGTGGTGCAGCGGTTCTTGGGCAGGTTCCCAGGCTTACAGGATGTCCTGAGGCAGGCCAGGAAAGTCTGTGTGCATTTCCGCCGATCTTATAATGCCAGTGCTCGGCTGACTGAGCTGCAAAAGGAGCTGAACCTGCCCAAGAACCGCCTAATATGTGACATGCCCACCAGGTGGAACTCAACGTTGGCCATGCTGCAGCGACTGCACACGCAGCAGAGGGCCATCAATGAGTACCTTTGCGACTACGGCACCAGGACAGGGTCAGGGGAGCTTGGCTTTTTTTCCCCACGCCAGTGGAGCATGATCAGGGATGCATGCACTGTCCTCTCACCATTTGAGGAGGCCACGAGGATGGTGAGTAGTGACAGTGCATGCATCAGTGACACTGTACCTCTTGTCCACCTGTTGGAGCATACGCTGCGTGGGATAATGGACAGGGCACTTGAGGCAGAACAGAGGCAGGAAGAGGAGGACTTCCTTGCCTCTCAAGGCCCCCTTTATCCGGACAGTGTTCCTTCTGTCCCACCCATCACACAGGAAGAGGAGGAGGAGGAGGATTGTGTGAGCATGGAGGTGGAGCCTGGCACTCAGCATCAGCAGCAGCAGTCTTTTAGGGATGATGTACAGTCCCAACAAACCAGTGGACTTGTACGTGGCTGGGAGGAGGTGGCTGGCGATCATGTCATCCTCAGTGACCCAGAAGACTCCGGACCGAATGCCTCAGCTAACCTACGCTGCATGGCCTCCCTGATCCTGCAAAGCCTGCGGAAGGATCCTCGTGTTCTTCGGATCAAGGAGAGGGACCATTACTGGCTGGCCACTCTCCTTGATCCACGGTACAAGGGTAAGGTTGCGGACCTTATCTTGCCGTTGCAGAGGGAGCAGAGGATGAGACATCTCAGGGAGGCCTTGCAGAAAGGTCTGTGCAACGCGTTCCCAGAAACTGGGAGGTTACAAACTCCTGGTCCTGGACGACGAGTTGCTGAGGCTTCGGTCAGTAGCAGAAGGAGCGGGCGGTGGGAAAGGTGGACGTCTGACCGATGCGTTCAGACAATTTTTTAGTCCGCAGCCCCAAGGTATGATCGGTTCCAGCAACCATCGCCAGCGTCTGATATACATGGTGCAGGAATACCTAGGGGCAAGGTCAGACTTGGACACCTTTCCCACCGAAAATCCTCTGGCTTAGTGGGTCCTGAGGATGGATCACTGGCCAGAGCTTGCACAGTATGCAATTGAGCTACTGGCCTGTCCTGCCTCCAGCGTTCTTTCCGAACGCACATTCAGTGCTGCTGGAGGATTTGTCACCGATCATAGGGTGCGCCTGTCCACTGACTCGGTTGATCGACTGACCTTCATAAAAATGAATCAGTCTTGGATCACCACCAGCTACCAGGCACCTGAAGCGGATATAACGGAATCATTTATAATGTCACATCCCTTCAAGACTGCCTATGCTGATGCTGAGTGACTGTCCTGTTATGTTCACTGACTATCCTCTTCCTCCTCCTCAATGATCCATGCCACCACACCAGTGCCTAAGGCACAATTTTTCAGCCCCTGTATAACAGGGGCGTGTACTTACAATTTTTTAAAAAAATGCTTCGCAACACGTGTGACTGCTGTGCTCCAAGTACAGTATCTGTGAGGGGTTGCAGTGTTGTGGCACCAGCACCAGTGCCTAAGGCACAATTTTTCAGCCCCTGTTGGGGCGTGTAATTACAATTTTTAGGCAATGCTTTGCAACAGGTCTCATTGCTGTGCTAAGAGTACAGTATCTGTGAGGGGTTGCAGTGTTGTGGCACCAGCACCAATGCCTAAGGCACAATTTTTCAGCCCCTGTTTAACAGGGGCGTGTAATTACAATTTTTTTTAAAAAGATGCTTCGCAACAGGTGTGACTGCTGTGCTCCAAGTACAGTATCTGTGAGGGGTTGCAGTGTTGTGGCACCAGCACCAGTGCCCAAGGCACATTTTTTCAGCCCCTGTTGGGGCGTGTAATTACAATTTTTAGGCAATGCTTTGCAACAGGTCTCATTGCTGTGCTAAGAGTACAGTGTCTGTGAGGGGTTGCAGTGTTGTGGCACCAGCACCAATGCCTAAGGCACAATTTTTCAGCCCCTGTTTAACAGGGGCGTGAAATTACAATTTTTTAAAAAGATGCTTTGCAACAGGTGTGACTGCTGTGCTCCAAGTACAGTATCTGTGAGGGGTTGCAGTGTTGTGGCACCAGTGCCTAAGGCACAATTTTTCAGCCCCTGTTGGGGCGTGTAATTACAATTTTTAGGCAATGCTTTGCAACAGGTCTCATTGCTGTGCTAAGAGTACAGTGTCAGTGAGGGGTTGCAGTGTTGTGGCACCAGTACCAATGCCTAAGGCACAATTTTTCAGCCCCTGTTTAACAGGGGCGTGTAATTACAAATCTTGATCTAATAGTTCATAGCAGGGCCCATTCCTGCGCCCACCAAGAGTAACTATGAGGGCCTACAGTCTTGTGGCAACACCGTCCACCACCACCACCGCCAAAGGCCCAATTTTTCTGCCCTGTTCAACAGGTGCATGCAATTACAAATCTTGATCTAATAACTCACAGCAGGGCCCATTCCTGCGCCCACCAAGAGTAACTGTGAGGGCTTACAGTCTTGTGGCAACACCATCCACCACCACCACCGCCACCAAAGGCCCAATTTTTCTGCCCGGTTCAACAGGTGCATGCAAGTACAAATCTTGATCTATTAACTCACAGCAGGGCCCATTCCTGTGCCCACCAGTCTTGTGGCTACACCAACATCTAATAGGGCAAATTTCTGCAGAGTATATACGGCAGGCCCCTACTTTCAAACATCCAACTTACAAACGACTCCTACTTGCAAACGGAAAGAGAAAACAGGAAGTGAGAGGAAATCTACCCCTAGGAAGGGAAATTCTATCCTGTTAGATTTAATTTGGGAAAAAGGTATCTCCTCTCTACTGATACTTTATCACCAATCCTTGTTTCAATTAAAACCCCACTTTTCCAAAAACATTTGTCATTGGGACGGAAAGTGAGGTGACATGTTCTGAACAGATGTGCAAAGACAGCAAATGTTACAGGGGTGATAACCCCTCCCTATGTTCTCCAAAAAGCTTAAAATAGATTTTTTTGGGATGGAGCTACACTTCATAATGTACCTGTTCAGATTCTACTTAAGAAAAAACCTACAGTCCGTGTCTTGTTTGCACCGCCTGTATACTGCTGTTCAGAGTATATAGGGTTGTGGGTATAGGGTTTTATTTTGGGTGAGGGGTCCCCCTTAATATCCATACAAGACCCAAAGGGGCTGGGGTGGGGGGGGGGTGATGGGGTAGCCATGCCATTTTTCTCAAGGATTTTCAGCCATATGGCGGCCAGGACAAGACATGACATTAAAGCCGCAAGTGGTTTTAAATGGCTTCTTTTTTTCCTTTACAAATGCCATTTTGTGCAAGGACAGTTCTAAACACGGGAAACACATGCCACTTCACAGGCATACTTTACACACCCCCCAGGTACCATATTTAAAGGAAAATTTCACTTTTTTTTTTACTTTATGCATCATTAAAATGACTGCTCCCGAAAAAACGTTAGTTTTTAAAAGTTCTTTTTGCATTGATATATGTCCCCTGGGGCAGGACCCGGGTCCCCAAACCTGTTTTATGAAATTAACATGCATATTGGCCGTTGTAATTAGCAATTTTGATTTTGAACGTTCGCGTCCATTATAATGAATAGGGTTCGAAAATTCGAGGCTCATCCCTTCGGATTTCCGAATTTCAAATTTTCGGATTTCCAAAATTCCGAATTTACAAATTCCGAATTTACAAATTCCGAATTTACAAATTCCGAATTTACAAATTTCGAATTTCCGAATTTCGAATTTTCGAATTTTCGAATTTTCGAATTTCCGAATTTCGAATTTTCGAATTTCCGAATTTCGAATTTTCAAATTTCCGAATTCCGAATTTTCGAATTTTCCGAATTTCCTAATTTTGGATTTTCGGTACTTCTGAATTTCCTGATTTTCGGAATTCGGGAATTCAAAGATTTAAAAATCCCCAAATTTTAAAATCTGAAAAAAAGAAAGAAAATTAGTTCAATTAATAACTAACTATTAAATTAACTAATACGAATTTATCCGAAGTTACGAATTACCTGAAATAACGAATGTTGCATCTAATTAAATGGAACGGAACAAATAAATAATAAATAATTAATAATAAATAATTAATAATAATAAAAAGATTTTATTATTATTATTGTTATTTATTATTATTAGATTGTTAAGTTCCATTTGGTTAGATTCGTTATTTCACATAATTCGTAACTTCGGATAAAATCATACTCGTTATGTTCACTAACAGACAAATTTGAAAGGGAATTCTAATACCTATAATTTAATAGTTAGTTATTATTTAGAATTAAACAGATTTTCTTTCTTTTTTTCTGATTTTCAAATTTTCTAATTTTTGAATTTCGGAATTCCGAATTTTCTGATTTTCGGAATTCCGAATTTTCGGGAATTCCGAAAATTCGAATTTTCGGAATTCCGAAAATTCGAATTTTCGGAATTTCCGAAAATCCGAATTTTCGGAATTTCCGAAAATCCGAATTTTCGGAATTCCGAAAATTCGGAATTCCGAAAATCCGAAAATCCAGAATTCGGAAAATCGAAAATCCAAAAATTTGGAAATCCGAAATTCGAAAATTCTGAAATTCGCAAATCCGAAAATTAGAAATTCGGAAATTCTGAAATTTTGGAAATTTGTAATTTCGCAAATTTTGAAATTCGAAAATTCTGAAATTTCGGACATTTAAAAATTCGGAAATTCAGAATTAACGAATTTGGCAAAATTTGTTAAAAAAAAAGAAATTGGAACTAAACGAATTGCACATGTCTACAAGAGAGGTGGGAGAGTGTACTGCCAGTCCGTCCCAGCCTTTTTTTTCTCTTTTTTCACAGTTCTTTGGTTTAAACTTCATACACCCAATACTTGTCGGATGGGGGGCATGAGTGTATGGGCCGGTCCGTAGCGGCTGCTTCCCCTGGCCCTTTTTTCAACTTTTGGAATGGGCAGTTGTTACCCTGCCTCAACCCCGGATGAGACAGTGTATCCCAGACCACCCTACAAACCCCTCGCCGGAATTGGACATGACTTACGGTTCACCCTCTAAGTACTTTCAATTTGTGGTTGTCCCGGGTTTTCCCTTTTCATTAGAAGATCCTATTATAGCTTATAGCACAGCATGAACCCCTCAGGATGATTCTAGGCAGACCAGTGGGTATTTAAAAAGTATAAATTTTTATTGAAAAATTACAAAAGGTATATAGTAAATAGTACAGTACATCATTATAAAACAATCGATATAAGGAGCGTATACATCGCAGTATTCACCCTGCATGGGGCTTAGAACAGACAATGGATTGAGGATGGCGCCGACATGTTTCAGACTGTGCGTCCTTTTTCAAAGGCAATTAAGTCATCTCATATGTACATGTTCTAAGATATAAACATATCATTATAGTTGTTAGTATATTAGTATAGTAAACAGTGTATTTCATTCAATTTAAACCCTTAAAAAAGCGTACAAAAAAAGCCAAAGCGAAATCTAGACGGGACCTTCTTTTCTCAAAAAAATCGGTCAACAAAAGTCCCCCATTACGGATTATCACAACATATTGCCAACAGCAATAACAAGAAGTTCTCCAAGGATCACTTATCTGGCGCTTAGAAAGAATGAATAAACTAAAAAAAAAAAAAGCAGCTGCTATAATGTAAATACGCAATTCTAAAAGGAAGTGATCAAAACCAAAATTCCGAAAAATAGTAGTTTATCTGTCTTCAGCAGCGCTAAACACTTAAATGAATAAACAAAGAATAAATATTTAAATCAAGATAGAAGCAAAGTTCATAAGCAATCGTGTATGAGTAAAGGTTCATAAATGCTGTTTGGACATTCGATCATCACTAGACCGTACTCGATATAGGAATTGCACTCACCAAAATGTAGATCAATAGAAGCCTCTTAATATGTATGGGGTGGCAGTGATCACTGCTAGACCAACCTCCGACCAACCCTTCTGTTGTGAATGCAGACGCTGGGTCTCCTCTAATTCAGCAGAGTTCAATCAGCTGGAAGCTTTCCATGTTACTCAAACAAATAAAGGAAAAGAGGGAAGCCTCATAGTGTAAAACTGTAAAGCTTGTATTGTCCAAAGATACATTACACCCCAATACATTACACCCCTATACATTACACCCCCATACACCCGGATACATTACACTGCAATACATTACACCCCCATACACCCGCATACATTACACCCCGATACACACAGATACATTACACCCCCATACACCCAGATACATTACACCCCCATACACCCGGATACATTACACCCCGATACACACAGATACATTACACCCCCATACACCCAGATACATTACACCCCCATACACCCCAATACATTACACCCCGATACACACAGATACATTACACCCCCATACACCCAGATACATTACACCCCCATACACCCGCATACATTACACCCCGATACACACAGATACATTACACCCCCATACACCCAGATACATTACACCCCCATACACCCCAATACATTACACCCCGATACACACAGATACATTACACCCCGATACACACAGATACATTACACCCCCATACACCCAGATACATTACACCCCCATACACCCCAATACATTACACCCCCATACACCCGGAGACATTACACCCCGATACACCCGGATACATTACACCCCGATACACCCGGATACATTACACCCAGATACATTACACCCCCATACACCCGGATACATTACACCCCGATACACACACATACATTACACCCCCATACATTACACACATACATTACACCCCCATACATTACACACATACATTACACCCCCACACACACACACATACATTACACCCCCCATACACACCAATACATTACACACCAATACATTACACCCCCATACACCCGGATACATTACACCGCAATACATTACACCCCCATACACCCGCATACATTACACCCCGATACACCCGCATACATTACACCCCGATACACACAGATACATTACACCCCCATACACCCAGATACATTACACCCCCATACACCCGGATACATTACACCCCAATACATTACACCCCCATACACCCGCATACATTACACCCCGATACACCCGCATACATTACACCCTGATACACACAGATACATTACACGCCCATACACCCAGATACATTACACCCCCATACACCCGGATACATTACACCCCGATACACCCGGATACATTACACCCCGATACACCCGGATACATTACACCCAGATACATTACACCCCCATACACCCGGATACATTACACCCCGATACACACACATACATTACACCCCCATACATTACACACATACATTACACCCCGATACACACACATACATTACACCCCCATACACACACATACATTACACCCCCCATACACACCAATACATTACACACCAATACATTACACCCCCATACACACGGATACATTACACCCCAATACATTACACCCCCATACACCCGGATACATTACACCCCAATACACACAGATACATTACACCCCCATACACACCAATACATTACACCTCCATACACCCAGATACATTACACCCCAATACATTACACCCCCATACACCCGGATACATTACACCCCAATACACACAGATACATTACACCCCCATACACACCAATACATTACACCTCCATACACCCAGATACATTACACCCCAATACATTACACCCCTATACACTCCGATACATTATACCCCAATGCACACAGATACATTACACCCCGATACACACAGATACATTACACCCCCATACACCCGGATACATTACACCCCCATACACACACATACATTACACCCCCATACACCCAGATACATTACACCCCCATACACCCAGATACATTACACCCCCATACACACACATACATTACACCCCCATACACCCAGATACATTACACCCCCATACACCCAGATACATTACACCCCAATACATTACACCCCCATACACTCCGATACATTATACCCCAATACACACAGATACATTACACCCCGATACACACAGATACATTACACCCCCATACACACGGATACATTACACCCCAATACATTACACCCCCATACACCCGGATACATTACACCCCAATACACACAGATACATTACACCCCCATACACACCAATACATTACACCTCCATACACCCAGATACATTACACCCCAATACATTACACCCCCATACACTCCGATACATTATACCCCAATGCACACAGATACATTACACCCCGATACACACAGATACATTACACCCCCATACACTCCGATACATTATACCCCAATGCACACAGATACATTACACCCTGATACACCCAGATACATTACACCCCCATACACACCAATACATTACACCCCCATACACCCGGATACATTACACCCCCATACACACCAATACATTACACCCCGATACACCCGGATACATTACACCCCGATACACCCGGATACATTACACCCAGATACATTACACCCCCATACACCCGGATACATTACACCCCGATACACACACATACATTACACCCCCATACATTACACACATACATTACACCCCGATACACACACATACATTACACCCCCATACATTACACACATACATTACACCCCCACACACACACATACATTACACCCCCCATACACACCAATACATTACACACCAATACATTACACCCCCATACACACGGATACATTACACCCCAATACATTACACCCCCATACACCCGGATACATTACACCCCAATACACACAGATACATTACACCCCCATACACACCAATACATTACACCTCCATACACCCAGATACATTACACCCCAATACATTACACCCCTATACACTCTGATACATTATACCCCAATGCACACAGATACATTACACCCCAATACACACAGATACATTACACCCCCATACACACAGATACATTACACCCCCATACACACAGATACATTACACCCCGATACACACAGATACATTACACCCCGATACACACCAATACATTACACCTCCATACACCCAGATACATTACACCCCAATACATTACACCCCTATACACTCCGATACATTATACCCCAATGCACACAGATACATTACACCCTGATACACACAGATACATTACACCCCCATACACCCAGATACATTACACCCCCATACACCCAGATACATTACACCCCCATACACACAGATACATTACACCCCCATACACACAGATACATTACACCCCCATACACACAGATACATTACACCCCCATACACACAGATACATTACACCCCCATACACCCAGATACATTACACCCCCATACACCCAGATACATTACACCCCAATACATTACACCCCCATACACTCCGATACATTATACCCCAATACACACAGATACATTACACCCCAATACACACAGATACATTACACCCCGATACACACAGATACATTACACCCCCATACACACGGATACATTACACCCCAATACATAACACCCCCATACACCCGGATACATTACACCCCAATACACACAGATACATTACACCCCCATACACACCAATACATTACACCTCCATACACTCCGATACATTATACCCCAATGCACACAGATACATTACACCCCGATACACACAGATACATTACACCCCCATACACTCCGATACATTATACCCCAATGCACACAGATACATTACACCCTGATACACCCAGATACATTACACCCCCATACACACCAATACATTACACCCCCATACACCCGGATACATTACACCCCCATACACACCAATACATTACACCCCCATACACCCGGATACATTACACCCCGATACACACAGATCCATTACACCCCCATACACACAGATACATTACACCCCCCATACACACAGATACATTACACCCCCATACACACCAATACATTACACCCCCATACACCCAGATACATTACATCCCCAAACATTACACACACACAATCATTAGTATGGAGAACTCCCCTCCAATCAATTTCTATATTGCAAGCTTCAGGTGACAGAGAGAATTAAATGGATTACTAACCCCAGAAAAGGCAGATGGAAGGCTCCAACAACAGCTGCACATGCCAAGCAGCTCAGATGAGGCTGGGGCCCCATGCGGTGGGTGTTCTTGGGGCCCCCATCTAGAAGGGAGCGCTGGACCTCTAACACATGTCCAGGCAGAGCACATACAGCCGTCAGTCCGAGCCAAGAAGGAGTAGAGGAGGGGAGATAAATCATCCGTGATCTGGTCGGGCTGAGCATTAGCAGACGCTGTCCAGGCAGCAGGTGCAAGGTAACAGACAAGCTGCGGGAGAGCTTTGTATTCCCTGCCTCTGCCTGCGCTGCCTCAGGGGCTGCAAACACCATCACCCATGTTGTGTATGTGACTCCCGCCCCTGGGACAAGCAGCGTGGCGCCCCCAACTGATTGTGCACACTTGTCTATAGGTAGCACCAGCCCTGCCAGGGTGGGGGCACTTGACCCCCCCTTGCCTCTACCTGCGGACGCCCATGCTAATATACTAACAACTATAATGATATGTTTACATCTTAGAACATGTACATATGAGATGACTTAATTGCCTTTGAAAAAGGACGCACAGTCTGAAACATGTCGGCGCCATCCTCAATCCATTGTCTGTTCTAAGCCCCATGCAGGGTGAATACTGTGATGTATACGCTCCTTATATTGATTGGTTTATAATGATGTACTGTACCATTTACTATATACCTTTTGTAATTTTTCAATAAAAATGTATACTTTTTAAATACCCACTGGTCTGCCTAGAATCATCCTGAGGGGTTCATGCTGTGCTATAAGCACCAGGCTTTTTTCTGTGTTTGTCAATTTGTATTAGCCAGGCCAGCCCATACACACGCTGTCACTCTATAAATTGTTTCCAAATCCTATTAGATTAATTTGTTATCTTATTTACTTAATTTTCAGCATATTTGTGCACCTTACCCGTGATGATTGGCAAAGAAGCCATGAAACGCGTCGGTTTGTCAACCAAGGGTGCCCAGCTTAGTCTACACCAATCGTGAATTTTAATAATATTAATATTTTCTATCTGTCATTTATTATGATTTATGTACGTTTAATATGTAATTTTCATTGTTCATTTATACAATTACTTGTAATCAGTGTATTAATTATGTCCACTTATTGTTTGTAATAAATGTGTCATTATTATGAATTATGTGAATCTTTTATGCTCACAATTGTATTATATATTATTATTATTATAGCACAGGCTCAAAATTTCAAGTCCTGAGCTACTAGCCAGGTCTCACGGGTTACTTGCCACCAATTGCCCCACCCAACCCTTACCCTGCCCCGCCCCTAATCACGCCATCAAAAATTATCTCATGAAATGACACTTAAATGTTTTATGCAGTTAAGTTACAAAAATAAATATTAACAACAACTTCATCAGTTCCCCTCAGCAGTGCCTCACCAGCAGTGATGTAAGTAACTGAGTTAAAATAAACGGAGTTACGTAACGCAGTTACTTTAGAGGGTAACGAGTAATCTAACTGATTACTTTTCCCCTCATGGTAACTCAGTTCCCATTACTTTGGCTTAGTTACCCCAATTACATCTACTGCCACTAGATGGCAGTAGTGTAATTCCGGTGTCCTGCTGAAAAAGTTCCCCCGCCGCATAAGGACCCCCTGTACTGCGCAGGCGCAGGGCTTGCGCAGTACGAAGGACTATGGAGCTTCCGAAAATTGGCGAACCTAAACAGCTCTGAGTGAACTCTACACCGCGCAGGTGCAGTTAACATGTAATTGTACGAGGCGATGCCGCGCGCTCCTGATGCTCGTGCTACTCTGCAAGGGGCGTCTATCGTGTAACTAAGGGGCGGGTCTAGTATTACTGTAACCAAGGGGCGCATTTATTATTATTGTTATATATCGAGCTCTGCCCATTAATTTAACATTCGCCCTCTTCTGTAGCCATCCGCCCCCTTACACGATATAATAATAATAATAGACCCGCCCCTTACACGATATAATAATAATAGACCCGCCCCTTGCTTACACGCTATAACAGATCTGCCCCTTGGTTAGAGTAATAATAGAGCAGCCCCTTGGTTACACGAAATATAACAATAATAATAAATGCGCCCCTTGGTTACAGTAATACTAGACCCGCCCCTTAGTTACACGTATAGAATATTTTTTTAAAAAGTCAGTTACGTTGCTGCGTAACTAATTACTTTTCCAATGTAGTAACTGAGTTACTAAGGCAATTACTTTTTGGGAGAAGTAATTTGTAACTTAACTAATTACTTTTTTAAAGTAAGATGACCAACACTGCTCACCTGTGCCCATCATTGCAGCCTCACCGTGCCCAACATTGTAGCCTCACCGTGCCCAACATTGCAGCCTCACCGTGCCCCACATTGCAGCCTCACCGTGCCCCACATTGCAGCCTCACCGTGCCCCCATTTGCAGGATCACCATGCCCCAAATAGCAGCATCACTGTGCCCCCATTTGTAGGATCACTGTGCCCCAAATAGCAGCATCACTGTGCCCCCATTTGCAGGATCACTGTGCCCCAAATAGCAGCATCACTGTGCCCCCATTTGCAGGATCACTGTACCCCAAATCGCAGCCTCACTGTGCCCCCATTTGCAGCTTCACTGTGCCCCCATTTGCAGGATCACTGTGCCTCTATTTGCAGAAAATCTGTACCCCAAATTGCAGCCTCACTGTGCCCCCATTTGCAGGATCACTGTGCCCCCATTTGCAGGATCACTGTACCCCCATTTGCAGCTTCACTGTGCCCCCATTTGCAGGATCACTGTGCCCCCATTTGCAGGATCACTGTGCCCCCATTTGCAGCCACACTGTGCCCCCATTTGCAGGATCACTGTGCCCCCATTTGCAGCATCACTGTGCCCCCATTTGCAGCATCACTGTGCCCCCATTTGCAGCACCACTGTGCCCCCATTTGCAGCATCACTGTGCCCCCATTTGCAGCACCACTGTGCCCCCATTTGAAGCATCACTGTGCCCCCATTTGCAGCATCACTGTGCCCCCATTTGAAGCATCACTGTGCCCCAAATTACAGCCTCACAGTGTCCCCATTGCAGCCTTGCCAGGGCGGAGGAAGTGAGAGGGCGGCCGGATCATGATGAGTTAGAAGAGAGCCAGGATCGCCGAGCGGTAATACACGCCGTAAAAGCTGACATTAAAACTGTCTCCGCTCAGTCTCACACAGCCCCGCCTCCTCCTAACCCGGTGCCTGTAATGGACATTGGACCTGCGTTCTGTCTATTACAGGCGCGGGGTTAGGTGGAGGCGGGGCTGTATGTGACTGAGCGGAGACAGTTTTAATGTCAGCTGATACGGCGTGTATTACTGCTCTGCGATCCCGCGGCTCTCCTCTAACTCCATGGCACTCTTACACCGGGAGAACAGCTCCCGGTCAACTCCCCCCACCGGCGGTGCTCGCCCCCCCAATCCCAGGCAGCCCAGCTCCTCGCCAGCCCTCATTTTCTACTCTCAAAATGCGAGTAGGCGGGCAGAAAATTTGAGGGCTGTTATAGCATATCATTCTTTGATTATGTTCTTATAAACATCATGGACCACCCTTAGGGGTAAATTACTTTAAAGTAAAATTTTACATTAATTATACCTATATTTCTTTTTTTTTTTATATCAGGAACAGGGCCCAATCGGGCCGACAAGTTACAGAGTATTTCATGTGTCAAGAAAAAACATCTTATTCAAAATACAGAATCCAACAAATCAAGTTATAATGGAGCCAGAAATAGTCGTGTTTTTCCGCAGTATATTGCATGGTAGGTTTGGGTTACTGTCAATTCCCTGGAGTTCTTTTCTTGTGTATGGTTGGTTCTGGTAACCAATGTTTCTCTGAATGTTTGGTCCCGTCTATTGGTTCCCTTTCCTCAGAAGGGTGTTTATGTGTATAGTTATCTTGATGTATGGTATCGGGGTCATGTGCCCGGTTCCTTCATTTCCATTTTTTATTTGAAAAGATAGCTCCCCGACTTGGGGGGTGAAGTTAGCTAGAAAGAGTCTCTAAGATGAAACAATAGAGTAGAGCAATAGAGGGGGGGGTGGACGAAGAAGAGAGAGGGAAGGTGGGTGGGAGGGGGGGTAATTGGGGGATGGTATTGCGTTGTTAGGGACGAACGGGCTGGGGGTAGCCGTAGGTTCTCTTTTATTCAGAGGTATGTATGTCTGTGTTACATAGGTTTAGGGGACAGTCGGAGGAGTGTCATCTCTGCGTATCTGCCGTGGATTCCTTCAGCGCCTGGCCCTCGGCCGAGTAGATGAAGGTGATCCACAACTGCCAAGTTTTAGAAAATGCTTCCTGTCTATGTTGTGCTGTAAGGACAAGGTCCTCCAACTGTCTTATTTCCTCCACTCTAGCAATACATGAGGCTATAGTCGGAGGGCGTGTGGACTTCCACTGCAGCGGTATACAAGCTTTAGCTGCGTCTAGCAGGTGTCTAATTACCGATTTTTTTTGTATATTTTCTCCGGGGTGTCTGATGCGTGGAGCAGGAAGAATGCGTGGTCTTCTGGTACTGTGCGCTCCGTGAATTTCTGGGTGACCTCGCGCACCACCTTCCAGAAGTGATTTAGTGCGGGGCAGGACCAGAATATGTGTAGTAGTTTTCCCTTATCTGCCCGGAAGCGCCACCAAAGATCTGGCATCGCCGGGAAGAATTTGTGGAGCAGTTCTGGGGTTCTGTACCATCTTGACAAGAGTTTGTAGTTGGTCTCTTCAATTTTGGCACATATAGAGGATTTGTGCGTGAATTTAAGTATTCGTTGTCTTTTGGTTGTGTTGAAGTGGTAATTTAGTTCTGATTCCCATTTAAGTAGGCCTGGGGGTATAAAATCTGTTTTTTGGTACATTCAATAGGTTGTAGGCTTGTGAAAGCGTGTGTGTTATGGTACCTGAGGCGCTACATAGTTCCTCCAATGATCTGAGGGGAAGACCCTCGACAGGGGGGGATTTCAAAGAGTGTAGGAAGTGGCCTAGCTGGCGGGCTCTCAGGAAATCCAGTTGGAAAAAAAGCCTGTGGGTTCGGAAAGTTCTGCTATTGTGCGCCACCGGCCCCTAGTACTGAAATGGGAGGTTTGGTGTAGGCCTGCGTCAATCAGTCTCCGAAAAGCTGCATCGTGTATTCACGGTGAAAATCCGGGGTTCCACAGTATGGGGAAAAGAGGTGAGTTGGGGGTTGATATGGAGGCCTCCGATATGAGGCGGGCACAGATTTGCGATGTGTTACCGATTAGTGGATGTCGCTTGGTTTCTACTGGTAGGGACAAGTGGCAACAAGGAGCTCTGTTAAGGGGAGTTTCACTTTGGCGTTGCTCTAGTTGTGACCAAAGCTTGGTCTCTTGGTGGTGGCACCAGTCTATAATTCTTCCTAGGTGTACCGCTTGGTAATATGTGCGAATGTCTGGCAATGCAAGCCCACTGTGGTGTTTAGGTAGGACTAATAGTTTGTGTGAGAGTCGTGGCCTTTTCTTAGCCCAGGCGAATTCAGTAAGTGCAGATTGTACCTGCTTAAAATAGGATGTCGGTATGTGGATGGGTAGTGCCTACATGAGGTAAAGGAATTTTGGGAGGATTACCTTTTATAATATATTGCAGCGACCGATCCAGGAGTGTAGGCCTGTGTTCCATTTGTTCAGTGATGCTCTAATTGTTTTCAGGAGGGGTGGGAAGTTGAGCTTGTATAGCTGCGCAAATGTGCAGGGGATATGTGTGCCTAGATACTTCAGGACGGTTTGCGTCAATTTCAGTTTGAAAGCTAGATTGTAGATGTTTAAGTTGTATCGGTTGTATTCCCACTCCCATCGCCTCCGATTTGGTGAAATTGATTTTTAAGTTGGAGATGGCTCCATATATCTTGAATTCCCGTAGGAGGTTAGGGAGGGAGATCGAGGGGGTGGTGAGTGTGAACATGAGGTTTTCTGCGTAAGCTGACACCTTGTGTTGGGCTTGGTGTCAGGAAGATCCTCTGAGCGGACGTGGTGCTGGGCAGCCCGGGGTGCGCCGGTGCGTGCTGGCGCTCGCCGGCGCGTGCCTGTGCGCGCTAGTGTGCGGGTGAGTGCGGGTGCACATGATTGTGCACCGGTGCGCGCATGGCGTTTGGCGCCAATCAGCCTATTTAGGCTGCTCTCACTGGGCGCCCGGTGCTGTCCGATCGTCAGCTCCCTGTGTCCTGATACCCATTGCTTCCTGTACCCTTCTGACCTCCTGACTTCCCGGCTTGATCCTGTACCTACCTGTCTGCTGCCTGCCTTTTGACCTCAGCCTGTCCCTGACTTTGCATCTGCCTTCTCCACTGTACCGCGCTGCCCGCCTGTTGCCAACTCTGCCTGTGACCTGGACTTGAACTTGCCTTTCCCCTGTACCGTGCCTGTGTGTGGAAGTGCCCTGTCAGCTCCTGCTCTGTACCTGCTGCCTGCCTTCTGTTGTCTGGTGACCACCGACTCCACTTCAGCAAGTCTCTGGGGCCATCTCCCCAGCAACGACCCGCCAGGCTCTCATACCACTCTGCGCTCCCGTGCCTCCTGTCCACACTTCCAGGGGCCGTGAACCAGACACGTACGGGAGGCCTCCCCCTGCTATATCGGGCTCACCAGTCAGGCGCGTGAAGTCTGACACTTGGTGTATTTTCACTCCCGAGATGTTGGGGTTCAATCGTATGCGGCACAGGAATGGTTCTAGGGAGAGGGCGAATAGGAGGGGGGATAACGGGCATCCCTGTCTTGTCCCGTTAGTGATCGGGAAGGGGTCTGAGATCACTCCATTGGCCCTGACTCTAGCTGACGGTGTCTCGTACGGTGCTGCTATCCAGCTTAGCATATTGTCACCCAGACCTACATGTCGTAATGTAGCAAACATAAAGGCCCAGCTGACCCGATCAAACGCCTTTTCAGCATCTGTGCTTAGAAATATGCTAGGTGTTTTCGTGCGGGTGACTGTGTAGAGCAGGTTTAGGACCTTGGTGGTGTTGTCCCTGGCCTCTCTTGTGGGGACGAATCCTACTTGGTCTAAATGTATCAGGTGGGGCAAGTGAGTCTGTAGTCTGGTGGCTAGTATTTTGGCAAACAATTTGAGGTCTGTGTTGAGTAGGGATATAGGTCTATAACTTCCGCAGTTGGTCGGGTCCTTACCTTCTTTTGGGATTACAGATATTTGGGCTTGCAGCGTGGTGGTGTGTAGTTTTCCACCTTTAGTCAGGCTGCTAAGTACTTTAACTAGATGGTCGCCTAGTGCCGGGAGTAGTGTCTTATAATATTGGAGTGTGAGGCCGTCAGGTCCGGGGGCTTTCCCGATTTTGGTGTTCTTAATCGCAGTTTGTAACTCGGATAACGTGATGGGGTCTTCAAGCAGTTCGCGAGATTCAGTGGAAAGGGTGGGCATGCAGGAGGTGGCAATATAATCAGTTATGTCTTCTAGGGGTGGGGTGTGTTGATCAGATTATAGAGTGCCTCATAGTAGGATTTCAATTCCTGTGTTATGTGCTGTGGTAGTGCTACCTTTTGTCCTGTCGAAGCTTGTATGAATGGTATGTAAGAGGCTGTCCTCTGATCACGGAGGGATTGTGCTAGTAATCTGCCGCATTTATTTCCCGACTCATAGATAGTTTTGCGTGATATTTGTAGTGCCGTCTTAACTTTAAAGTTAAGCAGATCAGTGACTTGCGTGCGTAGTGCGTCGATCTCTCTTCCTAGTAGGTCAGTCGGGGTTTGTTTGTGTCTGCATTCTAGGGTTTGGAGTCTGTTAAGTAGTGAAGTCAGTTGGGCTGTCATCTGCTTTTTGAGTCTTGCGCCGTGTTTGATAAGTACCCCACGTATCACCGCCTTGTGGGCTTCCCAAACTAGGCCCTCTTCGCTGTCAGTACCGCTGTTGGTTTGGAAATAGTTGGTTATTTCTCTCGTCACTTCTGCTAATGTTTCAGGGTTTTTCAGGAGGGTTTCGTTAAGCCTCCACGGCTTCCTTTGGCTTCTTTGGAAGTCTGTCAGGGCACAGCTCATGATAGCTGGGGCATGGTCTGACCATGTGATAGACCCTAGTGAGGTATTTTTCACTGCCTGGAGTTGGTTGTGTGGTATTAGGAGATAGTCAATTCGTGAGTATACGTTGTGGGGTCGTGAATAGAACATATAGTCCCGTTCGCCGGGGTGGAAGAGACGGCAGGCATCCATTAGCTGTGCTGCCTGAAGCGCTAAATGAATGGCTTTGTGTGTGTGTCTGGGGGTAGATGAGCAACCCGTTGAGGTGTCTTCCATCGGAATTAGGGGAATGTTAAGATCTCCACCCACAATGAGCTGCCTTTCAGCGAATCTTTGTAGGATAGTCAAGTGTTTTTTGATGAAAGTGTCTTGCTGGGTGTTTGGTGCGTAGAAGTTCGCTATGGTCACCTTTACCCCGCCAATCAGCCCTTGAGGAATAGGAATCTACCCATCGGGTTTGTTAATACAGCTGTTAGGGTCCAGGGGATTTTTGCTGAGATCAGAATAGATACCCCTCGCGATTTGGTTTCCGTATAAGTCGAATGATATACCCTCGGGAAGTATCTATTTTTGAGGATCAGGAATGTGTTTTCCCGGAAGTGTGTTTCTTGTAGAAGGACAATGTCTGCCTTTAGGCGTCTCATGTCATTAAGTAACATTCTCCTTTTTTCTGGGATGTTAAGTCCCTTCGCATTTAAAGTGACAATGTTGATGTCATCCATGGTCGTGCGGGGGAGGGGGGTTTCCAGGGGTGGTTGAGGTGGGGGGCAGGGGAATGGAGGGGGGAGGTAAACAGTAAAGAGCTAACTAGGTGGAAAGGAGAAGAGAAGAAAAAGTAGAGAGGTGAGAGGTCCTCTGTAACAGACCAGTTCTAAAATGGTATAGAGTGCGCCCGCCGAAGGCTATATGCCTGCAACAGTCACTTCCAATTTAGCTGGTAGTCTAAGGTGTATGCAAAATACTTGCTAAGACGCTTCCCAGGGCTCCTGGGTAACAGGCGTCATCCTAGGTGTGGGTGTGTTCAGCAAGGGTCCTTGGGAGTCTCCCAGTCCCTTCCCGACCACACCGGCCTTTCCTAAGTGTATGGGTGTGGGCATTCGTAGTGTGGTCAGTGGTGTGCAGTAAAGTGGCATGTACATTTCGGGGTTGTACAGTATAAGGACATGCATTTTCATTACTTTCTTTGTTGCTAAATAACTTATAAGGCTAACATAAACAGTGTCAACATAACAATTATAACAGAGTTCATAGGCTGATTCATCAAATAAAGTGTTTCCCCCTATGGACCGGCTTCCCCCTCCAGACCGGCCCCCAACTTTGTCGGTTCACTTCCAACTTAACTGCGTCTGGGGGCGTGACCGGATGCTAGAGTGGCGTGGTGAGATGTGTGAGGGAGAGGAGTGAGAAGATGCCTGTGTGATTCTCCCCCTCCCGTCTATCGCTCTGGCTTATGGAGACCGGCTGTGAGGACCTGAGGACCTGAAGATTCTCTCCCCCTAAAGCGGAGCAGCTTAGCAGAGTGGGGCTCGGTACCCTCCAATACACGCAGCGGGTAAGAGACACAAGGGATGCAAAGTCTCTCGGTCCTCTCCGGATCAGCTTCAAACCCCCTGCGAGGAAGCCAGCAGTGCTCTATCGGAGGGAGCCAAGTCCCGAGTTCCGAGTGACGTCACACGCCGAGTACACAACGCTCGTGGTGAGCGGAGTTGGGAGAGGTGAGGGGACACTATCACCAATGCCTCCGCTAAATGCATACAGCCAAACCAGCCAACAGGAGTGAACCACCGAGCATAGGACTATCCAAAACCCCTGGATGAGCAGCGGCTCAGGAGAGCTCAGACTGAGGGAAATTTTGAGGAGCCTTATTGAAAGTTCTTTGCTTGAAGGGGGAAAAAAAACTCAACACGCTTACCTTGTTGACCCAGCATAAACAGTCCTTGTAAACCACCTCTGGATACGTGAGTAAATGCAAATAGAGGGATAAGGTATCAATGTTGGCCCTGCTTTATAAAATGTCACTTTGAAGGAATTGAACTGTGTAAGGAAAAAAAAAAAAAACTGCAGTGACTTTTGGAGGCCACACGGACTGTTCTCTCTTCTATTTTTATCTCTCCTTTGCTTGGTGGAAGAAAAAGTGTATATGGCTATACATTCATTAGGTCATGGACATATAATTTATAATATTTTGCTAAGGAAGAGCTAATGAGTGGTAAAACTAGTAATTACCTCCCCTTTATATAGCATACCGGCTAGGTTCCGGGGGAAAATGCAACCGTAAACATTTTTCATTGGGGTTGCTGGTTTTCTGGGCGCTGCTGGCTCTCTCTTTTGGTCCCTCATAGCTATTTATAAAGTGTGATATACTGTGCAATACACTGCCGAGATCTTGGGAAATTCTATAGACTGCTGCTTCCTTATTAAATGTGTTTTTTACTCCCTTTTTTTTTTTTTTTCTCGGACTTATACCGTGCTGTGTGTTAAACCGAGAGGGCGTTTGGAGGACATAAAGACTGTTATTTTCTTATTAGTGCCTTCCTCATCGCGTTCCATAGGACCATGGTCATTTACATCCACTTATAGTTGCCGTCACTAGATATATGCGCAAATACAGAAAAAGTAAAAGTATCAAAGCATTAAGAAATCCTATTTAAACAGGAATCCTATATTCTCTTTTCTTCTTTGTATAAATTGGTGGGCCTCTTGCTATAATTATTGTTTCAGTAACAATGCAACACCTGCGATCAGCCAAAGAGAAAAACTGCCAGCAAACCCAGCAACAGACAGCTGCTGCATCAGCGGCAGCAAGACTCGAGCAATATGCGCATGCCCCGGCACACACACCCCCAAAAAAGGGGGCCCAGGCCAAGATGCAGCACGGAGGCCACTCCGATAGGAAAAGCCAGGGCCAACCGGGTAACATTGGGATACCTGGGGCACCCAAAGTCGTGAATATTAAAAACACAGCAGGGGCAGTGGGTGTAGCAGAGCCAGCAGGATTGGAAGGTAACATAAATGGAATAGTTGAAACTGGGCTACCTCAGGTAACAGAACCTACTTTAAAAGATGTACTGATGGCAGTAAATGCATGTAATGGCTCAATTAAAGAACTTTGTGACCAGATGAAAGGAGTGAAAGAAGATATGACTCTAGTTAAGCAGGAGTTGGAAAAAATAGGGCAAAGAACATCAGAGCTGGAAGGCAGAATCAGTCAATTAGAAGACGATACATCCCCGCTGATGGCGGATGTAAAAAACATGAAAGAACAAATATTGAAACATTCATCAAAATTAGAAGAAATGGAGAATAGACTCCGTAGAGATAATGTAAGGATGATCGGTCTCCCAGAGAAAAGTGAGGGCTCGAACCCTGTGGAATTTTTGGAAAAATGGTTAATTGAATTCTGTGGGAGGGAGTTTTTTTCAGCAGTATTCGCTATTGAAAGAGCCCACAGAATCCCTTTTAGAGCTTCCCCAACGGCAAAGTTTCCTAGGCCGCTCCTGTTTAAATTCCTTAACTACAAAGACAAGGTTCTGTTGTTGAGAAGAGCAAGAGAAGTAGGAAATATTCTTTTTAATGGGTCTAGAATCTCATTTTATTCTGACTTTTCACCAGAACTACAGAGACAAAGATCAATTTCCTGCAGGTTAAGCGCACCCTACAGAAGGTTAAAATACCCTATGCATTGATGTACCCCGCAAGATTAAGGATAACAGCATGGGGGGAGACTCAGTTCTTTAACTCCCCAGAAGCGGTGGAGAGATGGATGGAAACAAACAAAGAGAGACTTGCAACTACTTGAAGATGGCAGGGGGAGGGGGGGGATGTTTAAGATTAATGGTCTAGAAATTTGATGACTAGTATTAGCTATTATGCTAGTTAGGGGGGGGGGGGGGGAGGGGGGAAATGCACAGTGTATGAGAAGTTGGGGTGTGTGAAAGGGCAAGAGTGGAAATGTTAGTATGGAAAATGGTCACTTGTAGCCCCCCAGGGGTTCATCTAGGTAGGTGGAAAAGAGAGGGGGGGGGGGAAGGGGGGAGGGAGGTGGGGAGGGAAGGAAGATAGGATAAAAATAATTTGCTTTAAAGAGAGATGCACAACACAGAATACAAACACATTAAATAAAGGAGTGACACAAATCTCACTAAGAATTAAGAAAGAGAATCTTTATGGAATAGGGTGCATGAACGGAGGAGTCTGTTGGGGAGGAAGGATCGGTATAGCTCTGCTCCTCCCTTCTTTTCCCTCTTTTTTTTTGTTTTCTTCACTGTCATATAAATTGGTTTGATAATATGAGGGTGAGATCACGTATTGATAAGGATTGGTTGGTAAAGATAAGGGGGAAAAAGGGTAGTATTGGAGGATTAAGGGTGGAAATGACAATAGTTGTGAGGGTGGCTCTAAATAGGGGTATACTTCAGGTTTTGTGGTGCCATTGCAGCTACATATAAGACTAAATGATAGCGGTTAATATAGGAACGTGGAATGTTAGGGGATTGGGGACACCTGCCAAGAAAGCATCTGTGTTTGCTGTAATGGAGGGGAGAGGGGTAGAATTGATCTGTCTGCAGGAGACTCACTTAACTAAGCACACTGCCCGGGCCTTGCAGAATAAGAAATATCAATTTCAATATCATTCAGTATATTCTACATATAGCAGGGGGGGTTAGTATCCTGATAAAATCTGGAGTAAATTTCTCCTGCAGACAGATTGATATTGATGAAAACGGTAGATATGTTTTTTTGTATTGTACGATCGAAAATGGAGCATATGTGATTGCAAATGTTTATATCCCCCCGCCATTTAAAATAGACGTGCTGCTCAAATTGAATGAATTTTTACAGGATAAAGGGGAAACCCCAGTATCGGTAATGGGGGATTTCAATGAGGTTTTGAACAATAAACTAGACAGGTTTCCTATAAAGATTACCCCCGATATTGTGGAGAGAAGTAAACTGGGTCAGTTTGTAGAGGAATTGGGATTGGTGGATATATGGAGGGTTCGTAACCCTGAAGTGCAGCAGTATTCATGCTGCTCGGCTACGCACTCCACACTCTCCAGGGTAGATTTTGTCCTGGGGAGTGTGACAGCTACACCGAGGGTGGAAAAAATTGAATATTGCCCAAGGGGCATATCAGATCATTCCCCAATAGTAATGACAATGAAAGTGGGGGGAAAAAGAGCACGGGGGGAGTGGAGGATAAACCCAGGGTGGTTAGAGTTGATTAAAGAACCAGATGAGATCATGCCTAAAATAAAGGAATTTTTAGTAATTAATAAAGAATCAGCATCACCTAGTATAATATGGGACACAACAAAAGCATTTTTGAGAGGAATCCTGATACAGCAAGTGGCCAAGTTTAATAAGAAATCCAGAGTAGTGGAGGAAGAAGCACAGAGAGAAATGTTGGAAGCCGAAAACCATTTTATAATAGATCCATCAGTGGAGAACAAAAAAATCTGGCTCGATAGGCAAAGGAACTATAAACTAGTTGTTTTGGAAAAAGTGGAGACTAGAAGGCTTCTCCAACGACAATCCGCGTTTGCAGAAGGGGAAAGTGTAGGAAGGATGTTAGCACAAATAGTTAAAATAAACTCCCCAACCTCGGTTGTTCAGGCCATTAGGACCGAGGGTGGAGAGATTATAACCAATCCCACAGGGATAGTCCAGGCGTTTAGGAGTTTCTATGAAAAACTATATACAGCACAGAAGGTTGGGATGGAGGGTGCAATGGAGGATTTTCTGCGGGAGGTGGAGATTCCCTTAGTGACCCAAGAGGAGAGAGAGGGATTGGAGGCTCCAGTGACTTTGGTAGAACTTCAGCAGGCAGTAAATAGTATGGCAAATCAAAAATCACCGGGCCCTGATGGACTGCCTGTTGAGATATACAAAAATTATGGAGAGATCTTGCTCCCTGCACTGCTAAATACACTGGAGGAGGCCAATAAAGAAGGAAGGTTACCTACCTCAATGTTAGAAGCTACCATTATAATCCTACAGAAAGAAGGGAAGGACCCTCTAGATCAGAGGTGTCCAAACTTTTTTCAAAGAGGGCCAGATTTGATGAAGCGAACATGCGTGAGGGCCGACCTTTTTTCCTGACATTATTTGAACCATTAAAATTCAGTCTGTGTGTTCGTTCGAGTACTGACACACTGCCCAACAAGAATTCTCTTGCCTTTGTGGCTGTGTGTGAGTAAAGAGATGATCTCAGGCGTGTTATTTGGATATACCGTATTTATTGGCGTATAACACGCACCTTCACTTTAACAGGGAAGATTTAGGAAAAAAATACAATTTTAAATAAAGAAATATGAAGCAAAATAAGGGTCAGTGCCCATCTGCAGCACCACCATTGCCAGAAATGTCAGGAATGCAGCCCCCATCATTGTCAGGAATGTCAGGAATGCAGCCCCCCATCATTGTCAGGAATGCAGCCCCCCATCATTGTCAGGAATGTCAGGAATGCAGCCCCCCATCATTGTCAGGAATGCAGCCCCCCCATCATTGTCAGGAATGCAGCCCCCCATCATTGTCAGGAATGCAGCCCCCCCATCATTGTCAGGAATGCAGCCCCCCATCATTGTCAGGAATGTCAGGAATGCAGCCCCCCATCATTGTCAGGAATGCAGCCCCCCCATCATTGTCAGGAATGTCAGGAATGCAGCCCCCCCATCATTGTCAGGAATGTCAGGAATGCAGCCCCCCCATCATTGTCAGGAATGTCAGGAATGCAGCCCCCCCATCATTGTCAGGAATGTCAGGAATGCAGCCCCCCCATCATTGTCAGGAATGCAGCCCCCCATCATTGTCAGGAATGTCAGGAATGCAGCCCCCCATCATTGTCAGGAATGCAGCCCCCATCATTGTCAGGAATGTCAGGAATGCAGCCCCCATCATTGTCAGGAATGCAGCCCCCCATCATTGTCAGGAATGTCAGGAATGTCAGGAATGCAGCCCCCCATCATTGTCAGGAATGTCAGGAATGCAGCCCCCCATCATTGTCAGGAATGTCAGGAATGCAGCACCCCCCCCATCATTGTCAGGAATGTCAGGAATGCAGCACCCCCCCCATCATTGTCAGGAATGCAGCACCCCCCCCCCCCCCATCATTGTCAGGAATGTCAGGAATGTCAGGAATGCAGCACCCCCCCATCATTGTCAGGAATGTCAGGAATGCAGCACCCCCCCATCATTGTCAGGAATGCAGCACCCCCCCATCATTGTCAGGAATACACAGCCCCCATCATTGTCAGGAATACACAGCCCCCATCATTGTCAGGAATACAGAGCCCCCATCATTGTCAGGAATACAGAGCCCCCATCATTGTCAGGAATACAGAGCCCCCATCATTGTCAGGAATACACAGCCCCCATCATTGTCAGGAATGCAGACTCACCATTGTGCAGTGCAGCCTGAATTATGCCCCTCCATCTGCCGCCTCGGAGGGTACAGGGAGGGGGCGGGACGAGCGCCAAAAGATAACATACAGGAGAAACTCCTGTTTTCTCTGCGGCCTCTTTAATACAAGGTCCCGCCTCCTTTGATGGACAGAACAGCCGTCCAATGGCAGTGCTGGAGACGGGACTTCCTATTATAGAGGCTGCCGTGTAAACAGGAAATACTCCTGTGTGCACGGCTCTTGTCCCGCCTCCTCCCTGTCCCCTCCAAGGCATCCGGACATATATATCTTTTGTGGCCCCGGCGCTGGGAGATCGTTGGGGGCCACAAAAGATATACATGTCCAGATAAACAGGCGGGCCATTCAAAACCGGAACGCGGGCCGCGATTGGCCCGCGGGCCGGACTTTGGACATGCCTGCTCTAGATACTTCGGCTTATAGACCAATCGCACTGCTGTGTTCTGACACAAAAATTTTGGCCAAAGTACTGGCGAGTCGGCTGAGCAAGTTTATTGCAAGGCTTGTTCATTCGGACCAGACAGGTTTTATAGCTGACAGGTCCACAAGCATTAACATAAGAAGAGCTTTTTTGAATCTACAAAGTCCGGTGGTGAACGAGGGACCAAGAGCGGTGTTGGCACTCGATGTGACCAAAGCATTTGATAGTGTGGAGTGGGGATACATTTGGAGAGTGCTGGAGAAGTTTGGGGTAGGTACCCTGTTCCCCAGATGGATAAGACTGCTATATGATAAGCCAAAGGCCAGGTTAAAAATTAACAATGAACTCACAGAGGAAATCGAGTTGGAGAGGGGGACGAGACAGGGGTGCCCCCTGTCTCCTCTCCTGTTTGCACTCGCAATGGAACCGCTAGCTATTGCTATTAGAAACAGAACTGAGATAATAGGGTTCCAAAGGAAGGGGGGGAGGGAGGAAAAAATTGCTTTATATGCAGACGATGTCTTATTGTTCCTGGGGGACCTGGATCGATCTCTAACTAAAGCAATGGATATAGTGGAGGACTTTGGCAGGTTTACAGGACTTGAGATAAATTGGAAGAAATCAGAACTACTCCCAATTAGTACAAATACGGAATTTAGAATATCAGGAATGCCCCAATTGGGCGTGGTTAATGCTTTGAAATACTTGGGAGTGGTCCTGACGAAGGATCCCAATCAATTTGTGGAGCTCAATCTGGTACCGCTATTGACCAGGTTTAAAAAGAAGATAGCAGTCTGGAAACACCTCCCCTTGTCAGTTGCGGGTCGGTGTGCTCTTATAAAGATGATCTGGATGCCACAGCTCCTGTATGTGCTACACAACTCCCCAGTGTGGGTATGCAGGAGATGGTTCCGGAAAATCGAAACCCTCTTTAGGGAACTTATTTGGAAAGGGGGTCAGGCTAGGATCCCTCTTGGTACTCTGCAGCTCCCAGTGAAAGAGGGGGGCCTCGCGGTGCCCCACCCGGAGCGCTACTTCCTGGCAGCGCAGCTTCAACAACTGCTGGGTTGTGGGGTTCCGGGAGGAGGCACCCCGAATTTGGAACTAATGCTGATAGGAGCAGGTCATGATACAATAATAGAAACACTAGAGGCAGGCTCATTTGGTCATGAATATCCCACCATAAAAATGGTTGGAAAAGTTTGGATAACAGCTAAAAAATGATTACATTATAAAGAGATGATCGATCGGACACCCCTGTGGAATAATAAAAACCTTAAAGAGATCTATTTGATAGGCAAAATCAGGGATTGGGAAAAAAAGGGGATTAGGAAATTGAGTCATCTATACAGAGGTAATACACTGAAAAAATTTATGGATTTAAAACGAGAGTTTAATATATCACAATACTCCCTTTTCTCATATTTACAAGTGGAGCATGCTCTTGGGGCACAATTCTCAAAACAACCACTAATATGGCAAAGAATGCCACTCTTCCAAAAGATTTCGCAGATAGGATCAACTAAAGGGCTGATATCAGGGCTATATGAATATCTGGGACAGGAAATAGAGTCAAGGGGGAGACTGGAAAAGGTAAAAGTAAAATGGGAAAAAGATGTTGGCTTAATAACGGATATACAGTGGAAGAGAATCTTGGAGAAAGGGTCAAAGGTGTCAGTATCCCCCCCCGCAGAGAATATCGCATTTGATGTTGATCAATAGAGCATATTATACCCCCAAGCGGCTGTTTGGTTTTGGCAGAAGGGCCGATGATAACTGTCCCAGATGTCAAAAAACAGGAGACCTCATCCACATGTTGTGGAGGTGCCCCAAATTGGTTCACTATTGGAAGGGAGTGACTAACAGTATAAGTACGATATTTGGAATTAAACTCGAGCTGGAACCCAAAGAGTGTATACTGGGATATAGAGAAGAAAGGGAAGAGAGTAAAAGTAAAACTATGGCAGTCCTGAGATGTTTATTCCAAGCGAGAAAACTAATTGCAGGTAAATGGCAATCAAAGGAACCACCTACGGTAGACAACTGGATTGGGATAATAAATGAGAATCTGTACAGAGAAAAGGCGGTATATATAAAGAGGGGTAATGTTAAAGAATTTAATAGAATGTGGAACCCTTGGCTAACTAAAATGAATCCATCTGAGGTTGCAGTTTAAAAAGGGGGTGGGAAAGGGACACTATGAGGAAAGGGAAGAGAGACCTACTGAGCGACCCTCTAGGTGCAAAATGGAAGTATAGTCACCAGTGCATGGTATATAATAGTGAGATAAAAATGTATAGAGTTGAGTGGAAGTCACGTAATGAAGAATGCATTTCTTGCTATGTATGGTGCCTTTTTTATATCTTTGACCTTGTATATGTGAAAAATTTAATAAAGAATAAATTATAAAAAAAAAAAAACTTAACTGCGTCTGGGAGCGACTTCAAGGTGGGAGGAGGTCAAGAGGGGTGTACTGTGGTATCGATATTCCCGTCTTCCCCGAGCAGTTCCCTGTAATCAGGGTCAACCTTCCCACCCGCCCCCCCCACCCCCAAGTCTTTGCTGGCGGTATAGTTGCACATCCAATACAGCACTAACAACCCAGTGTCCTGCTAGGAGCACCTGTATATTGGGGTTAGGGCCCCATCCCAATTGTGAGCCGCTACTAAGTGTGTACCCCCCTTCCCTGCAACCACTCACATGACCAATATACAGTGGTGTGAAAAAGTGTTTGCCCCCTTCCTCATTTCCTGTTCCTTTGCATGTTTGTCACACTTAAGTGTTTCAGAACATCAAACCAATTTAAACAATAGTCAAGGACAACACAAGTAAACACAAAATGCAATTTGTAAATGAAGGTGTTTATTATTAAAGGTGAAAAAAAATCCAAACCATCATGGCCCTGTGTGAAAAAGTGATTGCCCCCTAAACCTAATAACTGGTTGGGCCACCCTTAGCAGCAACAACTGCAACCAAGCGTTTGCGATAACGTGCAATGAGGCTTTTACAGCGTCCTGGAGGAATTTTGGCCCACTCATTTTTGCAGAATTGTCCTAATTCAGTTTCATTAGAGGGTTTTCGAGCATGAACGGCCTTTTTAAGGTCATACCACAACATCTCAATAGGATTCAGGTCAGGACTTTGGCTAGGCCACTCCAAAGTCTTCATTTTGTTTTTCTTCAGCCATTCGGTGGTGGACTTGCTGGTGTGTTTAGGATGATTGTCCTGCTGCAGAACCCAAGTTCGTTTCAGCTTGAGTACACGAACAGATGGTCGGACATTCTTCTTCAGGATCTCTTGGTAGACAGCAGAATTCATAGTTCCTTTTATCACGGCAAGTCTTCCAGGTCCTGAAGCAGCAAAACAGCCCCAGACCATCACACTACCACTACCATATTTTACTGTTGGTATAATGTTCTTTTTCTGAAATGCAGTGTTCCTTCTACGCCAGATATACTTGGACACACACCTTCCAAAGAGTTCCACTTTTGTCTCATCGGTCCACAGAATGTTGTCCCAAAAGTCTTGGGGATCATCAAGATGTGTTGTGGAGAAATTGAGACGAGCTTTGATGTTCTTTTTGCTCAGCAGTGGTTTTCTCCTTGGAACTCTGCCATGCAGGCCATTTTTGCCCAGTCTTTTCCTGATGGTGGAGGCATGAACGCTGACCTTAACTGAGGCAAGTGAGGCCTGCAGTTCCTTGGACGTTGTTGTGGGGTCTTTTGTGACCTCTTGGATGAGTCGTCGCTGCGCTCTTGGGGTAATTTTGGGCGGCCGGACACTCCTTGGAAGGTTCACCACTGTTCCATGTCTTCGCCATTTGTGGATAATGGCTCTCACTGTGGTTCGCTGGATTCCCAAAGCTTTGGAAATGGCTTTATTACCCTTTCCAGACTGATAGATCTCAATTACTTTCTTTCTCAATTGTTCCTGAATTTCTTTGGGTCTCGGCATGATGTGTAGCTTTTAAGGATCTTCTGGTGGACCTTACTGTGTCAAGCAGCTCCTATTTAAGTGATGCCTTGATTGTGAACAGGTGTGGCAATAATCAGGCCTGGGTGTGGCTAGAGAAATTGAACTCAGGTGTGGACAACCACAGTTATAGTATGTTTTAACAAGGGGGCAATCACTTTTTTCACACAGGGCCATGATGGTTTGGATTTTTTTTTCACCTTTAATAATAAACACCTTCATTTACAAATTGCATTTTGTGTTTACTTGTGTTGTCCTTGACTATTGTTTAAATTGGTTTGATGTTCCGAAACACTTAAGTGTGACAAACATGCAAAGGAACAGGAAATGAGGAAGGGGGCAAACACTTTTTCACACCACTGTACGTGCCGGTGTGTGGTCCCTGTTGATCCGGAGGTGTTGTGGCACTTCTCATTGTTTGGGCCCTTCCGGGCCAGGTGCTTGGTGTGTCTGCGGCAGGAGGGGGGGCACAAGGTGAAAGCTCGGGTGTTCCCTGCCATCTCAAGACAACAGTTGGTGCAGGGGGGGTCACCCGGGTTTGGCAAGTTGTCAAGTATATAGTTCCTATGGTAAAGTGGGGTATGGGATCCAGTCTCTCAGCTGTGTTATCCTTGTGGGAGGGTGTATCAGCTTCTCCTAGCAGCGTGTAGTTGCATCTCCGAAAAGGAGAGCTGGTATACCGGGGATGGGGGTGCCACTTAAGTCGGTGCCTTTTGGTGGGCAACATGGGGTCAGCTCTAGGGCTAACACGGGTCTTGAGTCAGAGCTAAGACAGAGTTTGTATGTGACTCCCATGTGTGTCTGCCGCGGTTTGGGGATCCAATACGCTCTATTTCAGAGAGGCAGGGACGTCACCCTGGGAGGGTTCCATGGTGTTGTATATGAAGGGAGGGCACAGGGGTAAAGGCAAGGAAACAGGATGTCACCTCGGTGGTCCGGTTACCTCTCCCAGAGCTCACCAGTAGGGGGGCCGTTAGGTTCAGAACCAAGCGTTTGGTGTGGCATCTGTGGGGAATTATACCTATATTTCATTCATCCGTATGAATTGATTACAATGTCAAGCTCCATGTAAAGTCCCATGTCCACTTTCAAATTTCTCATTGAATCTTAGTCATAGTTTTCTGTAAAATTGCTCTCCGGAGAGGGAAGTGTCCTCATCCAGGAGATCAAGGTGTGCCCATTTATGACGTGATTAATCCATATTAATGATTTATAACTCACTGAGATGGATTCCTGCCAAACCAGAGATTAGAAATGTACTTATCAAGAAATGTGACAAATAAAAGACACACATTGCAGTTTCTTGGGAATAATTTCTAAGTTTAAAGAAAAATCCTTTAATGCCAATGACTGAGAACTGAGACTGGGGCAAGAAAACCAACAACAAAATCTGAATGCTTGATTGATTGGTATATAGTTTAACCACATTACGACCGGCGCACACAGATGTACGTCGGCAGAATGGCACGGACAGGCAAATGGGCGTTCAGGTACGTCCCTTTGAATTTGCCGCCGTGCCATTAACGTGCGCGCCCCGCCGCCGGCAAGCTCCGCGAGTCGCGCTGCGGGTCCCGCGGACTCGATCGCCGCAGG
Organism: Lithobates sylvaticus; assembly: GCA_028564925.1. Taxonomy (NCBI): domain Eukaryota; kingdom Metazoa; phylum Chordata; class Amphibia; order Anura; family Ranidae; genus Lithobates; species Lithobates sylvaticus. Next base: position 784,966,210 of record CM053026.1, read on the forward strand.
GATACCCGCGATCGCCTCACGGAGAGTCAGAACGGGGAGATGCTAAAGTAAACAAGCATCTCCCCGTTCTGCCTAGTGACACTGTCACTGATCTCTGCTCCCTGTAATCGGGAGAGCTGATCAGTGTAGTGTAACACACAGCCCCTCCCAACTACAGTTAGAACACGCCCCTAGCACACACTTAACCCCTCCCCGCCCCCTAGTGGTTAACCCATTCACTGCCAGTGTCATTTTACAGTAATTTTATTTAAAAAAATTAATAATAAAAATGCCATAAAACTATCCCCTATTTTTTTAATGCTATAACTTTTGCGCAAACCAATCAATAAAATCGCTAATTGCAATTTTTTTTACCAAAAATATGTAGAAGAATACGTATCGGCCTAAACTGAGCAAATGTCTTTTTATATATTTTTGTGGGATATTTATTATAGCAAAAAGTAAAAAATATTGCGTTTTTTTTTTTTTTCAAAATTGTCGCTCTCTTTTTGCTTATAGCGCAAAAAATTTAAACCGCAGGGGCGATCAAATACCACCAAAAGAAAACTCTATTTGTGGGAAAAAAAGGACGTCAATTTTGTTCGGGAGCCACGTCCCACGACCGTGCAATTGTCAGTTAAAGCGACGCAGTGCCGAATCGCAAAAAGGGGCTTTGCTGGTCTTAAGCCAGCAAAATGGTTGGGTCTGAAAGTGGTTAATAACACCATGATAGTGGACACAGATATGAAAATGAGCCAACAGACCTTCCAGATGCTTTGGCCGGGTTCCTGCGCGCATGCGTGGCGGAACGGCGCATGCGCATTCACAGTCCGGCGCTCCAACGCACGTACATGAGCACTGGCGCACGTCTAGCGTCCCCTTCGCCTATAAAAGCTGCTCTGGCGCACAGGCCCACTGCTGGTTTGTCTTTCAGCTCCTGCTACTTGACCCTGTTCCTTGCATATGTTTACCTGTTGTGACCTGGATTGTTCTTGACGCTGCTGCCTATTCTCCTGGACCTTGACCCCCTGGCTTGTTATACGCACTCCGATTCTCTCCAGTGTTTGACCCCCCTGCCTGTGACCCGGACCTGCCTTCTGTCTCCTTACCCTGACCCTCGGCCTGTGACCCGGACTTGCCTTGTGTCTCTCAAAAAAACGTTGCCTGTGCTAGCATAATTGACTGTTCTGTGTTTGACCCTCAGCCTGGTTCAAGACTGCCTGTCTGCTGCACCTGTCCTCCTACCAGTCCTGGCACAGCTCTCACCCCTACTGAACCTTCACGCAAGCTCCACCTACCATCGGGGTAACCTGTGCCTCTTGGTGCCATTCCCTCCCTGTACCACCTCCAGGGGGCAAACTGCGCTGGGTCGCGAGGGTGAACCGCTTTTGGCATCTCGGCCTCGGTAAGTACGTCTGTGACAATAGGTTCATTTATAGTCAAGGCACAATTGGTGTTGATTTTTAAAGGAAGAAAGTAGGTCCTCTACCCTTCCTGCTATCAACTAAAGAGGTACTGTCTAGTGCTCACGAGGCAAAACCGTCTCTCAGACCCACTAGGATGTAGTCCAGGAGTCCCATTTTCATTCGAAGATTTGCATAGTCCATAAGCGTGTGGTGGATGCGCTCCATCAGTTTTATTGACTCCATGCGATGAAGCACCTGGGACCATGGTACTGAGGGTTTATAGCCCATTGTACAGCACTAAATAGCGTGTGGACCAACTTTTGCTCAGGGGGTATGACCTCTGGGAGGTCTGCAAATAAAATACACATTTGGTATGTCAGTGTGATGTTCAATCCTGTTATTTGTAGTACCTTCGTAGTTGTCTTCTGCCAGAGGGAGCCTAGTGCACCACAACTCCAGGAAGTGTGGAGGAGAGTGCCCCTTTCTCCACAGTCCCTGAAACATCCATCTGAAACAGTAGGGAACATTCTGTGAATCCTAACTGGTGTATAATACCATCTAGTATGCAGTTTCACCACCGTTTCCTTAATGGCTACTGAGCGGGTGCATTTATGCATATTAGTGATCATATCCCGCCAGTCTTCTGCTGAAAACTCTAGATCCACCTCTGCTTCCCATCCCAACATTTAGCTTCTGTGTGGTGTTCATTCAGGCGCATGTATAATGTGGATATTAGACATGTGCAATTCATTTCGTTTTTTTTTGTTTTTTTTCGTTATTTTCGTTCATTCGTTATCGTCCGAACGAACAAACGATTCGGTAAAAATTTTAACGAATAACGAATCGTTCGAATCGAACGAATCCGAAAACAACGAATATCCGAAAAAACTAAATGAGAAACAACGAATCTACGAATGAAGAAAATCTGAAAAACGAAATCAGGAACAACGAAAATCAAAATGAACGAAAAAATTCGTACATTCGTAACTTTTTTTTTTTTTGTTGAATTGGTAATTTTCCGTGTCTCTTACAATGGCGCTGCTTAACGTGCCTCGAATGGATTGAACGAAAAAATTCGTACATTCGTAACTTTTTTTTTTTTTTTTGATTCGTAATTTTCCGTGTAATAATGTAATAATAAAATGTAATAATAGCATAGACATTACATAAAATTATGAATTATGCTCCGATTACGAATCTAGGAATGTTACGAATGTTACGAATGTACGAATAAATACGAATGCGTCCGAATTTCGAATAAACGAAAAATAAACGAACGAAAAAACGAATCAACGAAAAAATAACTCTTACGAAAATACGAATCGTTACGAATACGAACACCGACGATGTACCAATTTACGAATCGTTACGAATCAACGGAAACGAAAAAAACAAAACGAAAATAAACAAATTTTTTTGTTGTGCACATGTCTAGTAGATATTGTTCCTCTATCCATGGACCCCCCATGCCATAAGTTTTCAAATGGTGTTCTAGCGCCATCACTAATTCGGGAGATAGCCCTTTGGAAAAAGTGGCGTATCTGTAGATATTTATAAAAATCCGAGTTGGGTATGGTGTAGTTTTGGTTCAAATGTTCAAAAGAACAGAGTGGTACCCTGTAGCAATGAGTGTGTAGCGGCCATAACCCTCGATGGGGCGGCCTTGACTTTCCGGCTTATCGGTTACCTCCGCTTGGCTTGTTCCTCCAGGTCTAGGGGTTCCCAGGATTAGTAGCCAACGACTTTGGACGCTGACACCATAAAAGTCCTTTAGAAAGGTTTTTTTTTTGCAGGGTAACATCCAACAGACACAGTCTCATGTGGGAGCAGAGGGCAAAGGTGAAGAAAACTCAGGCACCTTGAACTGCTAAGTATACGAAAGTCTCTGTTCGCCAACCCAGAGAGTAGCCACTCGCAGCTGGGCGCTTCCAAGCTGAACAAATCTCTAGCCAGAGATTATGGCAGTCAGCACTTGAATTACGAAATTTGCAATGTCTCTGACCTTGAATCAAAGCGGCACTCAGAAACAAAACAGGAACCTTTCCTCAGTACCTGGAACATTATCAGTCTCCTTGGCAGTATTGGGGAAGCGTCGATTCTCTAGTGTCCTTGACAACCCAGCAACCAGGCACTTCTCAGGATGTCAGCTTGTTGGCCCTCCTCCGAAGAGTCCTCCCCCAGTCACTTACACGAGCTTTGGTGCCCCTCCAAGTTGAGAGCACACCCGGACACCTTAAATCTTCCCTCAGTCACTGTGCCTCGGACCAGCCGGTTCCGAGACTCTGGAACAGATGGATCCTCGCCCCAGACCAAGTAGGTCTGTGGGGCTTGTCAAACCAACCATGTTGCGGGGCGGCACAAGCTCCCCTGACCGGGACCCCTCGCGGGGCTACCCCGGCCCAGATCCAGGAACAGGCAGCTCTGGCCTAACGAACCCCCGAACACGTGACTCCAGCATCTTAAGTACCCTTCCCCAGACTCCTCAGCGGGGCCAGACGCACCCACTGATTGGCTCCGGGGAATGCCGGTACCCAAACGTCCAACCAGGCCTGGTTCTGAGCCTGTCATGTGTACCTCACCGCACACATGATCAGGCAGAACCCCAACACAGCCCAGCCAAACTGAGGCCAAAGCTTCCCTATCCAATTAGCTCTCAGAACCCCTTTACTGTTCTGAGAAACAAAAATAACTACATTTACAACATAGCGGACACCTAGATAAGATGTCACCGATACAAGTGCAACGTCCCCAGTCCTTGTGAGGACCAGTGTGCAAAGTCCATTTCTGCACTAAATGCCACAGGGAAGTCCAGGTCACCCAAAAAGGATGTCAAAAGGGCGGGTTTAGAAATGAGCCCAAACTTCTCTTTGTACAAGGTCCAGAGATACAGGGACTGCCCAACAATTCCATTGAGCTGAGAGATATTTCTATGATTTACTGCATTAGTCCACAGGATGCCTGGGAGATAATATGGTTTAATGGAAGCTCTCTCAAACTGCAGCCATGGAATGTGAGTCGGGGATGCATGCCATTGGGCTAACTACAGTCTAGCCGTCACATAGTACTTCCATAAGTTACAACCAAGTCCCCCCCCCGTCCCAGGCCCTAAACATCAGTGACCTGCCCATGCGTGGTTGTTTACCCTGCCAGATAAATTTTAGCAGATCTGATTGGGTGGCCCTGTATAGTAGATCTGGACACATACAATGGGAGGGCCCTGAAGTAAAACAATCATTTTGGAAGGACCGACATTTTGACTGCCTGTATGCGGCCTAAAAATGAAAATGTGATATGAGGACCACTGGGCTAGTAACCTTTTAATATTGGAGAAGGCCTGGGGATAATTGTGGGTGTATAATGCTTTAAGGGTTGGAGCTAGCCTTATACCCAGGTACTGTAATGTTTCCGTATTCCAGGAGAACTAAAAGCTGCTCTTGACTATAGTTTTCGTCAACTTACGGTCCTTAACCACTTCAGCCCCGGACCAATTGGCAGCCATAGGACCAGGCCCCTTTTTGCAATTCGGCACTGTGTCGCTTTAACTGACAATTGCGCGGTCGTGCGACGTGGCTCCAAAACAAAATTGGCGTCCTTTTTTTCCCACAAATAGAGCTTTCTTTTGGTGGTATTTGATCGCCCCTGCGGTTTTTATTTTTTGTGCTAAAAACAAAAATAGAGCGACAATTTTGAAAACAATGCAATATTTTTTTGCTTTTTGCTATAATAAATATCCCCAACAAATATATATAAAAAAAATAAAAATTTCCTCAGTATAGGCCGATACGTATTCTTCTACATATTTTTGGTAAAAAAAATCGCAATTAGCGATTATTGATTGGTTTGCGCAAAAGTTATAGCGTTTACAAAATAGGGGATAGTTTTATAGCATTTTTATTAATATATTTTTTTTTTACTAGTAATGGTGGCGATCAGCGATTTTTATTGTGACTGCGACATTATGGCGGACATTTTTTGACACATTTTTGGAACCATTGTCATTTATACAGCAATCAATGCTATTTAAATGCACTGATTCCTGTATAAATGACAGTTGTAGTGAAAGAGTTAACCACTAGGGGGAGGGAGGGGTTATGGGCTGTGACGTGTGTGTGTTTTTTTACATTAGGGGGCGGGGCTGATGTCTGATGTCATTGATCGGCTTTCCCGATGACCGGGAACAGCCAATCAATGACAGGCAGAGTAGGAAGCGCGGGGAGAGGTTTGTTTACACAGACCTCTCCCCGTTCTTCAGCTCCGTGACCCGATCGCGGGACACCAGCGGCGATCGGGTCCACTGGTCCCGCGGCCGGGGTCACGGAGCTTCCGACCGGGCCGCTGGTGGCGCGCGCGCGACCCACGGGCAGGCAATTAAAGGTCCACGTACAGGTATGTGATTTTGCCTGCCCGTGCCATTTTGCCGCAGTATATCTGCGTTAGGAGGTCGGGAAGCGGTTAAACTTATAATAAAAAACACAACACTGTGTGACATGGGTTTAACCGGCCACAATAGCCCTTTTATTAAACAAATTAAACAAAACAATTTTTTAACACCAGGAGGGGGTCTTTGGGTTATTATCAACCATGTCCTCAGCCGTGCCCCATCCGGCTCGAAGACGTTGCGACTTCCACATTTTAACTTTCCCCCAGGGGACCTATCTCCTGGGAGACCCACCACCAACCAACCAGGTGGGAGCGCCATCCCTAGATGGGCTCCTAATTCTTCTACAATCTGGTTAATCTATATATTTTTCTTTTAATATATATTTATTTATAAATTTAAATTTTTTTATATATATATATATTTATTTATAATTTATTTTTTTTTTTTTAATAAATCCTCAACATTGTTCCCCCACCCAGACCACTTCCTAAACCAGAATACAGGGCGGGAGGGAGGGAACTCTTGAATCAACGGAACTTTCCGGAGTGATTACCCATCAGCCCTTGCACGGATAAAAAAAAACCTGCAGCTCCACCCTGACATCTGACCCTCAATACACCAATCAGGTAAGCTACGCCCCTACCCCCACTAACTACTTAATTATTTAACCCTTCCCTAGCACTTTAGGGATGAGACCAAGGATTGCGGTAAGTTTATAGGCTACACATTTAGAGGGGTTAACTCCCAGACCAGATATTCTGTGGAAGGCGTCTAAAGCTGTGAGAAGATTGGGCAACGAGATTAAGGGGTCAGATAGAAATACAAGGACGTTGTCTGCATACAGACAATATTCTTGATTATTACTGCAGTATCCTTTAATGTTGGGGTTGTTATTGATATACCTAGACAGGGGTTCAATTGCAGGGGGGAATTAATACATGGGATAAAGGACAGCCCTGTATAGTTCCCCTCCCCAGAAAGTATTCTGATGAACATATGGAAAGGAAAACACAACAAGGGAGCCCCCAAAGCTGCATAACCCAGAAGTATACAAAAAACACAGGAAGTTTCCCCAGGTTTTTTTTAGCAGCAGATAATTTGTATAGAAATGGTGATGTAGGCAGGAGGGAATGGCTGACGTAACGATCAGCATGGAGGGAGGGGTCTGAGCCCGTCAGCTGGCGAGGACAGGAGCGAGGCTGAGGAGAACGCCGGCTCCCCGCTGACCGTGCGGGATCCCAGGACGGCGCGCCTTACTCCCGGAGCAACTAGGTAAACAGCAGCCCTACCCGGTTGGGAATGGAGGCCCTACATCGCGCCCTCCGACGGGGCATGACTTCTGGATAGCGGTGGGCCGGCCCTCGTGATCATCGTTCGGCGGTCCTCTCGTCCCCCTCACCCTCCCCGCCGATAGCAGTTTCGCCTGCCTCCACACACCCTCCAGCCTCAGCACTCCACACGCTGCAGAAGAAAACGACTGTCAGCAGAAATCGTTTAGGCCCGTGAGTATTCTTTTAAACCTGGTCTCAGTCTTGAGAAGACCGAAGAGAAGGTAAGACAACTCATACTTATTAATGGATTAAAGACATCCTGAAGCGCACCTAGAAGATAATACACTGTTTGTTGAACGTTCTGAAGGGGGAAAAAAAAAAAAAATCCTCTGTAAAATCGGGAAAATAATTTATGCATAAGTGATATGCCGGACTAGTTATCTTTGTAAAATCTGCAAAACCCCAAACAGCTGCTCACTTTTTAAAAGAGTACATACATGGGGTATATCCCCCCTAGGTGAGGTGGAAGGCGGAATCTACACCAAAGATTGGGGAAGTTAGACAACTATTACATGACAAACAAAACAAGCATCAGAGACATATAGGATTGCTGCGCTCTGGACGATCTGGTGGCCTGGGAGCCCCAGCGTATACACACTACTTGCTAATCTAGAACTGCACACGTACGGGTTTTTCCAGAGAGTCAGTAAAAATAGCCCCGGAGGAATAGAGGGGGCGAGGTCTACCTGACGACCCAGCAAGCAAGGGTACACAGGGGGCAACACACCACACCCCGTCAGCAACTCTAGAGCGACATGGGACCCCCTTACTGGAAACAGTCTCATACATAGGACAAGAACTAAACCCAGGGAGACTCAGGGGTAAAAGAACACCCACGCAATTACGCCAATAACGGGGTACTGCGATTCCCGGAGAGAAGTCCAATATAGGGGGGTGCCCATAAGAACTCCACCAAGCCCCACCGAGAGATAGAGCTATATACTGACCATTCTCCATCTGGGGACAGCCGAAAATCTGGGCAGAGGTGTGAGTAAACACACCCCTGGGGTATCTAATAGAGGGGCGCAGCTCTGTCCTAGGCCGGACCTTCTAAAGACGGATAGCACTTGTCGGGGCCCTCCTTACTCCGGCTTTATTTTCAAAACCAGGAAGACAGTAACTACAGGACCCCTCTTAAATTGCATAGTATTGCGGGGGAGGGGAACTCTGTGACTAGGGGGGGATATTCAACACAGGGGATAGGAGACCTGTCAGCCCCAGGATCCTTCACCTAGGGATATCCCCGCATACAGAAGACATCTCAGGAAGCCTTGTCTCCTAGGCAGCTATCACCGGGGGCAGGATCCAAAATAAACTCACTACAAGGGAAGGAGTGGGTAGGGAGACCCCTAGACCCTCTCCCCCTATTCCACTCAGAGGTGAGGTCTCTCAAGGAGGACGCCCAAGTTGATACCCCCAGTATCGGTGAACTGGATATATAGAGGGAATTTGGGTGTTTCTTTATCCCACTCGGACCGAAAAAAATTAAATAAAAGAAAAAAAAACCCACAAAAAAAACAAAAAAAAAACTAAAAAAAACCCAGAGAAAGGGGACCCCAAGGTGAGAACTGATTATTGATTGTGGCGTTTCCAAACTGGGGAAAAGAATAAGAGGAACAAAAAGAAACATCATGAGTAAAGAACCCAATAAAGTGTCTAAGAAAGGAGCCCCAAAAACACAGAAAAACGACTCAAGTTCCATAAAACACTATCTTAGACAAGGTGGGAGCCCAACTACAACAGCGCCAGATCTCTCCCCAAAGGTCACCAAGGCGAAGGAGAAATCCCACAAACCTGACATAACGCATGATCAATCAAGGGCCGACTATACAATGGAGAGTGAGGGGGATGCGAGCAGGATGGACGAGCAGCCAACAGGATCCCAACCCGTCTCTAAGATGGAAATGGAGGAGATGATGCTGAGGTTGGAATCCGTGATCAAAGGCGAAGTCAACAAACTGAGGGATGACATGAGCCACTTGTTGACCAGGGTTGAGGGGATGGAAAAGAGGGCCGACAACATGGAGCAAGAAATTTTAGATCTAAGAATGCAACTAAAGAAGACCCAAACGTATCAAAGAAACATGTTATACAAAATCGAAGACCAGGAAAATAGAGACAGAAGGCAAAACCTACGAATCCGAGCCATCCCTGAACACAGAGGGGAAGATCTTGAAAAAATCATCAGAACGATCCTAGCCCCTTTTACGGGAGCTAGAGAAGATAAGTTTCCCAGAATTGAGAGAATACATCGGCTAGGCAGAGCTGACTTCTCCGAATCAAACAGAACCCGAGATGTAATAGTCCGATTTAGCCATTTTAAGGACAAGGAGGAAATATGGCATAAAATTCGAGGGAAGACACCCCTAGAGTTTGAAGGGGCCGAAGTCCAGATTTATGCCGATCTATCAGCACGGACCCTCGAGAGAAGACGACAGCAGAGACCCCTACTAGAGATTCTACGAAACAACAAATATACTTGGGGTTTCCCTGCATGCCTGATGGGCTCAAAAGAGGGCAGATGGGCTAGGCTGAGATACCCAGAGGAGTTGCCCGAGTTCTGTGGGAAATTAGATATTCAGATACCTGACCTCTCGGGGTGGGTGGAGGTGGGCTAGAAAAGAGGGAAAAAAAAATAAAAAAAAAATGGAGGAAAAAAAAAATAAAAAAAATAAAAGTGTGTGTGGAGGTCCAGGTGGCGGGGGGGGAGGCCGGTAGCGGGGGGCTACCCCGAATGGGATGGCCAGGTCCTCGCGGGTGGGCCCACTCACTTGCCCGATGACAACGGGGAGAGTGGGGGGGGGCACATAGGGGCGGGCTCGGAGTCCTGCCTCTCCAGAGATCTTGAGTTCGGGGGAGGCCAAGAGATTGGATGGCACCCCTTGACTCAGAGACCCAGGACTGGGTAGGAGGGGGTAGAGAGGGGAGGTTTAGAGAGGGGGGGGAGGGATTGGAGTGAGGGGGGAAGGGGGACGGGTGAGGGAGGGGGGGAGGAGTGAGGGCACAGGGGAGGGGGGAAGGCATAAGGGAGGGAGACCCTGCCGCTGGGAGTCGCATTGGGGAAGCCGAGGCCAAGACAATATAATCAGATGACAGAAATTAAATGTCTCACATACAACGTGAGAGGGCTAAATGCTCCAAGTAAACGGTACAGAGTTTTGGAGGAGGTAGAGAGGTATGGGGCTAGCCTGGTCTTCTTACAGGAGACTCATCTCTCTCTCACGTCGAATATTAAACTCCATTCAAAAGCCTTCCCTACTTGGTACTATAGCGACACAATCTCAAGCAGAACTAGAGGGGTGGCCATAGGGATGGCAAAAGATCTGCAGTTCAACTTAGAAGATAGGAAAGTAGACCCGGAGGGAAGGTTCCTATTCTTGAGGGGGACCCTCTTTGGGACCACATATACTCTAGCAAATATTTATGCACCCAACATTAGATCACCTGACTACATGACTATGACTCTCTCCAGGTTGAGATCCTTCAGAAGAGGATATCTGATACTGATGGGGGACTTAAACCTTACCCTAGATCCGGACCTGGATAGCTCGTCTTGTGCACAGGGGACAGGAAATGTTCAATTGAAACTTTTAAAGAAAAAGATGAGCTCGGAAGAATTGGTCGATGTGTGGAGAATGCATCATCCACTCATCAAAGACTACACATTTTTCTCCCCTGTGCACAAGACGTACTCTAGACTGGATTATATCTGGGTAGACCATGGACTATTAGATAGAATAACGGACACTAGGATTGAGATAGCATCATTGTCAGATCACGCCCCGGTGAGCATGAGCCTGAACATCCCAGAATTTAAACAACCTAGCTGTGGATGGAAATTAAACAACGAGTTGCTGAAAGACGAGGAAATTAGGGAAAGCGTCAGAAAAGAACTGGAGTGGTTTTTCCAAACAAATGATAATGGAGCGGTGAAGGGGTCAAGCCTCTGGGATGCCCACAAGGCTTTTATCAGGGGGGTGTTCATTTCGAAGGCCACTTGGAAAAAAAAAAGAAAGATCAAGACGAGTTCAGGAGCTGACCAATGACATCAAGGACTTGGAGCATAAACACAAGGAGGACCCTACACAGAACCAGGCAACACTCCAAGAAATAATCCTCAAGAGGGAAGAGTTAAGGGAATTAGCTGAGCAGGGGGTAAAACAAGTATTTAACAGAATCGCCAAAGAGCGTTACACCTATGGCAACAAGTCAGGTAAACACCTAGCGAGATTGTTGCAAAAAAACTAAGCCAAAAACTTCATAGAAAAAATAGTTAACAAAAAGGGAGAGGTGAGGTTTATTTCAAAAGACATAGCATCGACGTTTAGGGACTTTTATGAGGAACTATATTCAGTTGGTCAAAAGAGCAGGGATAAAGAAGGGGGAGGGTAGGGACAAAGCCAACATATTTTTGAGAAGGGCAAAATTACAGTCCTTGGGACTAGAGGAGAAGGAAAGGTTAGAGAGACCCATCTCGGAGGAGGAAGTTCTGGAAGCCCTCAACAACTCGCCGTTAGGCAAGAGTCCGGGGCCGGACGGGTTTACGGCCCTATATTATAGGACCTACAGGGAGATTTTGACACCTAGGCTTCTTAGATACATGAATGGACTGGGCTCGGAATATGGTATGAGTGAGGCCTCACTGTCGGCAACGATTACGGTTCTACGAAAGGAGGGGAAGGATGGCTCGACGTGTGCGGGGTACAGACCAATATCTTTACTAAATTTTGAAACGAAGCTTTACGCCAAGATCCTGGCCGAGCGTATAAAGAGATGCTTGGGTAAGCTGATACACCCAGACCAAGTGGGATTTACGTCGGGTCGAGAAGGCAGAGACAACAGCATGCGAACTCTGTTGGCGATCCAGAGGATGAGAGATACACGAACCCCCAGTCTACTACTGTCTATCGACGCGGAAAAAGCATTTGACCGGGTAGACTGGGGGTTCCTGTTTAAGACCCTAGACATCATGGGATTTGGACCGAAAATAATCCAGAAAATAAGGGTCCTCTATAGTCATCCAAAGGCTAACATCAAGGTGAACAGCGTTCTATCCTCCCCCTTCGAAATGCACAATGGGACTAGGCAGGGCTGCCCCCTCTCCCCGCTCCTCTTTGTCCTTTCCTTGGAACCCCTTCTGGCAACAATAAGGGGAAACACGGACATAGAGGGATGCAAGGCGGGGGGGGAACACAAGCTGGCGGCATTCGCCGACGATGTCCTATTCTATGTAAGTTCACCTCATAAATCACTCCCCAACATTCTGAAGAACATTGCGGCGTACGGTGAGGTCTCTAATTTTAAGATCAACCTAGCGAAATCCTCCATTCTGAACATTAATATGAACAGAGCGGAAAAACAAGACCTGACGAAGGAGTATAACTTTATGTGGAAGAAACAAATTAAATATCTTGGCATAGAGTTGACGAACACTATAGGGAAAATGTACAAGGCTAATTATATACCTTTATTAGACGAAGTAAGAAAGAAATGCCAGGAGTTTAAAACTAGACCAATATCATGGTTCGGCCGCATTAATGCAGTCAAAATGATGATACTCCCGCTGATCACCTACAAACTCCAGATGATTCCAATATCTCTACCAGAACAGTATTTGAGGAAAATAAAAACCATTATTATGAATTATATTTGGCAACAGAAGTCACATAGAATTTCAATCCAAACCCTAAAATTAGATAAAAGCAAGGGGGGCCTGGCAGTGCCCGACATTGTTAATTACTACTACGCAACAGCTTTACTAAGAATTCCAGAATGGGGGGGGGGGCACATAGCGAAAAGAGATGGGTAAGTTTAGAGGAAGCACTGAGTGAAACACAGCTGGGGAAAATTATTTGGAACCCTCCCAAGTTTAGAAAATTGGGAGAAAAAACACATGCAATCACAAAGAACACTTTAAAAGTCTGGGACAAAATGCACAAAAACTTTAAATTAAAATTTAACTCACCATTAATTGCACTAAAAGAAAACTACCTGTTCCCCCCAGGGAGGAAGGATATGGGAGGGGAATGGATAAGAGATGATAATGCACGGTTAGGAGATTTAATTAGCAAAGGAAAAATATTGACCATCCAGGAGATACAGAAGAAGAATGATTTGTTCACGGTGGACGGATGGCGGTACCTCCAGTTACGTCATTTAGTGGGTTCGATGCCTCCCCCTATGAGGGGACGGGGAGACCTCACGGTGATGGAACGTATCTTTACGGCGGGGAATACCAAGAAAATGATCACAAAAATCTATAGGTTCCTGCTGTCGAAGGACGGACAGGGGGAACCGCCCTTCGTCAAACAATGGGGAAGGGAATTGGGCACACCTCACACGGGGGTAGTTAAGAAAATTTTCCAATTTACACATAGTTCGGCTGTTGATGTTAAAACTGCAGAGATCAACTATAAGTGTCTCTCTGGCTGGTACTTGACTCCGGACAAGCTAAATAAATTCCAGCCAGGAGTGTCCGCCGACTGTTGGCGAGGTTGCCAAGAGAGGGGAACTATGGGTTACTTATGGTGGGACTGCCCAAAAATTAAAAAATTTTGGAAGTCCATCCTAAAATTCATTGAGGAGATCTCTAAGGTCGTGATAAAAGAGGACCCCTGGGAAGTGCTGTTACATGATACATCGGTAGGGTCCAGGCAATACAGGAGATCACTGGTTCCGCATTTGCTAAATGCAGCGAAGCGAGTGATACCCAGGAGATGGAGGGACCCCGAGAGCCCGCCTCTCTGGGAATGGGTAGATGCGGTAGAGGGTATTTATACCATGGAGTGCCTTGCCAATAGCGTGACAGAGGAAGGGGATGACACGAAAACTAAATGGGAGGGATGGAGAAGGTTTAAGAGGTCTTGGAGTTATGTTGAAGCCCTAAGGAAATAGTGAGAGAGAGACATATGACTATAAACAAACACAAACGAAAAATGCACAATCATTCTTTGGGCATTCGCAGGAGCGACCCCAGCGGTGGGGGGGGGGGGGGAGGGGGGAGGATGAGGGGATATGGGGTGCTGATAGGCTTTAAGAGTCCTACTAGAAATGGAGAGAGCTGGTGAGGTACCAATTAGTAAGCCCTTCCAAGCAGTTCCACAAAAGGAGTAAATATGTATTAGAAATTTTGGAGTGTTTAAAAAAAAAAAAAGAGGAAAATTTCCACAATGATGCGAAGACACAATTAGGGACAAAACTGAGGGCGCTCCTGATATGGTCCCAATAAGTTCTTTCTGAGGTGGAATAAAAAACAAAAAAAAAAGAAATGGTGATGTAAAAAAATAAAATCATTTATTTAACCACATCTCGACCAGCGCACGACGATGTACGTCGACAGAATGGCACGGACAGGCATAAGGGCGTACAGGTACGTCCTCTTTAAGATGCCGCCGTGCTATTGCGCCGGTCGGGACCCCCGTGAGGCCGGTCGCAGGTCCCGCGGACTCGATCGCCGCGGGGATACCCACGATCGTATCACGGGAAGGCTGAATGGGGAGATGTGGAAATAAACAGCCTCTCCCCGTTCTGCCTAGCAACTAGTGACACCGATCTCTGCTCCCTGTGATTGGAGCAGAGATCAGTGTTCACTAGATCACAGCCACGCCCCCCCCCCCCCACAGTTAGTAACACGCCTCTAGGAACACTTAACCCCTACACTGCCACCTAGTGGTTAACCCCTTCACTGCCAGTGTCATTTACACAGGAATCAGTGCATTTAAATAAATGACAATGGTCACAAAAATGTGTCAAAAATGTCCGATGTGTCCGCCATAATGTTGCAGTCACAATAAAAATCGCTGATCGCCGCCAATACTTGTAAAAAAAAAAAATTATAATAAAAATGCCATAAAACTATCCCCTATTTTGTAAACGCTATAACTTCTGCGCAAACCAATCAATAATCGCTTATTGCGATTTTTTTTTTACCAAAAATATGTAGAAGAATACGTATCGGCCTAAACTGAGGAAAAAAATGTTTTTTTTAGATGTTTTTGGGGGATATTTATTATAGCAAAAAGTAAAAATAATGTGTTTTTTTCAAAATGTTCGCTCTTTTTTTGTTTATAGCGCAAAAAATAAAAACCGCAGAGGTGATCAAATACCACAAAAAGAAAGCTCTGTTTGTGGGAAAAAAAGGACGTCAATTTTTTTTGGGAGCCACGTCGTACGACCGCGCAATTGTCAGTCAAAGCGACGCAGTGCCGAATTGCAAAAAGTGGTCTGGTCTTAAGCCGGCAAAATGGTCCGGGGCTTATGTGGTTAACAGACAATAATAATTTCAAATGAACAATAATGAATCATCCATATAGGTGGTGCAACACAAAAACAAACATGGAACATCACTCATAGCAAAAAAACTCTCTATGTACAAGCACCGTTTGCCAATTGTATTTGTAACGTATGTATCCACATGAAAAACCCCGATGCATTTCGACCCTTGCGATTTCCGGTCTCTTCAAGGGGATTTATATTCTAGGAAAATTTCAAAATATCTAATTAACCACTTCAATACCGGGCACTTAGACACCTTCCTGCCCAGGACAATTTTCAGCTTTCAGCGCTGTCACCGTTTTAAATGACAATTGCGCGATCATACTGCACTGTACCCAAACTACATTTTTATAATTTTGTTCCCACAAATAGAGCTTTCTTTTAGTGTTATTTGGTCACCTCTGCGGTTTTTATTTTTTGCTAAACAAATAAAAAAATAATTTTTGAAAAAAATAAAAGTTTTGGTTTTGTTTCTGTTATAAAATTTTGTAAAGAAGTAAGTTTTCTCTTTCACCGATGGGCACTGATAAGGCGGCACTGACAAGGCGGCACCGATGAGGTGGCACCAATGAGTGGGCACTGACGATGGGCACTGATATGCGGCACTGATGGGCACTGGTGGGTGGCACTTATATGCAGTGTTGGTCATCTTACATTAAAAAAAAGTAATTACTGTATTTATCGGCGTATAACACGCACCCCAAGTTTAGGAGGGCATTTTAAAGGTAAAAAAGTTTTAGGAGGGAAGTTTAGGGAAAAAAAAAATGTACATTTAAGCGTCATTTTCAGCTTGCCCAGTGTCATTTTCAGCTTGCCAGCGTCATTTGCAGCTTGCCCACTAGGGATGGGCCCGGTGCTCGATGCGAACCCATGTTCGCATCGAGCACCGGGCGTTCGCTCGCTCGGCGAGCCCAGAACTATTTTGGCCGCTCGCATCACATTCGTGTGATGCGAGCGGCCCCGCAATGCATTGCGGCCGGCGCGGCCGGCGCAGTGCATTGCTGGCTGATGATTGGCCAAGCATGCACTGTGACCCCGCATGCTTGGCCAATCACAGCGCCGGAAACTCGGAGAGCAATAATTGGCTACAGGCAGGACGCCTGTAGCCAATTAAAGCTCAGGGGCTTTAGTACACGCCCCACCATTTAAAAGGCCACCACGCCGTCGGCGCCGGTCACATGAGTTCCGGCTTTAGGAGAGATCAGGCTGATTCTGTGTCTTTGCTAGATTCATTGCTACAGAAAGATTTGCTCTTCTTTGCTAAACCATTGGCTATTTATTTGCTACATTGCTACCTGTCATTGATCGTCCATTGCTGCTGCTGGTTAGTGTGTTATTAGCTGCTGCTGGGGATTAGTCTGGTACGTGTCTTACTGTTAGTACAGTATTTCAGTAGTACCAACCGCAGTGCTGATAGCACAGCACTGCACCCCAAAAGCACCCATAGGACTTCTAGTGTGTTAGTGGCAGCAAACAGAGCTCCTATATTTTCTTCCAGAAGCACCCATAGGACTTCTATTGTGTTAGTGCCATCACACAGAGCTCCTATATTTTCTTCCCAGAAGCACCCATAGGACTTCTAGTGTGTTAGTGGCATCACACAGAGCTCCCATATTTTCTTCCCAGAAGCACCCATAGGACTTCAATTGTGTGTTAGTGCCATCACACAGAGCTCCTATATTTTCTTCCCAGAAGCACCCATAGGACTTCTAGTGTGTTAGTGGCATCACACAAAGCTCCCATATTTTCTTCCCAGAAGCACCCATAGGACTTCTAGTGTGTTAGTGGCATCACACAGAGCTCCCATATTTTCTTCCCAGAAGCACCCATAGGACTTCTAGTGTGTTAGTGGCATCACACAGAGCTCCCATATTTTCTTCCCAGAAGCACCCATAAGACTACGAGTGTGTTAGTGGCATCACACAAAGCTCCCATATTTTCTTCCCAGAAGCACCCATAGGACTTCTAGTGTGTTAGTGGCATCACACAGAGCTCCCATATTTTCTTCCCAGAAGCACCCATAGCACTTCTAGTGTGTTAGTGGCATCACACAGAGCTCCTATATTTTCTTCCCAGAAGCACCCATAGGACTTCTAGTGTGTTAGTGGCATCACACAGAGCTCCCATATTTTCTTCCCAGAATCACCCATAGGACTTCTAGTGTGTTAGTGGCATCACACAAAGCTCCTATATATTCTTCCCAGAAGCACCCATAGGACTTCTAGTGTGTTAGTGGCATCACACAGAGCTCCCATATTTTCTTCCCAGAAGCACCCATAGGACTTCAATTGTGTGTTAGTGGCATCACGCAGAGCTCCTATATTTTCTTCCCAGAAGCACCCATAGGACTTCTAGTGTGTTAGTGCCATCACACAGAGCTCCTGTCAGACTTCACGCGCCGGACAGGTGAGCCCGATGTAGCAGGGGGAAGGCCTCCCGTACGTATCTGGTTCTCGGCCCCTGGAAGTGGGGACAGGAGGCACGAGAGCACAGAGTGGTATGAGTGCCTGGTGGGTCGTTGCCGGGGGATGGCCCCCAGAGGCTGCTGGAGAGGAGTCCGGGGTCTCCTGATAGTAGGAAGCAGACAGCAGGTGCAGAGCAGGATCTTGGCAGAGCACTTCACACACAGGCACGGTACAGAGGAGAAGCAAGTTCAAGTCCGGGTCACAGGCAGAGGTTGGCAACAAGCAGGCAGCGCGGTACAGAGGAGCAGCAAGTTCAAGTCCGGGTCACAGGCAGAGGTTGGCAACAAGCAGGCAGCGGGGTACAGAGGAGCAGGCGGAAGCAGAGTCAGGGACGGGCCAAGGTCAACAGGCAGGCAGCAGACAGACAGGTGCGGGGTCAAGCCGGGGGTCAGAAGATCAGACAGGTTTCAGGCAACAGGTAATAGGACACTAGGAGCTGACGATCGGACAGCACAGAGCGCCCAGTGAGCTCGGCCTAAATAGGCCGATTGGCGCCAAACGCCATGCGCGCGCACGCGCACCAGCGCACACATGCACGCGCCCGCGAGCGCCAGCGCGCACCGGCGCACACCGGCGCACCCCAGGGCGCCCAGCAACAGGTCCACTAGATGGCATTTCCTGACAGCTCCTATATTTTCTTCTCAGCAGCACCCATAGGACTTCTTGTGTGTTAGTGGCATCACACAGAGCTCCTATATTTTCTTCTCAGCAGCACCCATAGGACTTCAATTGTGTGTTAGTGGCATCACACAGAGCTCCTATATTTTCTTCTCAGCAGCACCCACAGGACTTCTAGTGTGTTAGTGGCATCACACAGAGCTCCTATATTTTCTTCTCAGCAGCACCCATAGGACTTCTAGTGTGTTAGTGGCAGCAAACAGAGCTCCTATATTTTCTTGTCAGCAGCACACATAGTACCTATATTGTGTTAGTGTCAGCACCCATAGGACCTACAGTGTGTTGTGAGCACACATAGGAGCTCTATTTTTTATACTATATACACTACCGACTACAATGGCTGGAAGACCGCCAAGGGGAGGCAGAGCGTGCAGAGGCAAGAACACAGGGCAGGCAGGCTCTGTTTATAGTGGACGTGGCCGTGGACGTGGTCGTGCATCGTCATCAGCACGTGGCCATGGGACACGCGCGTCTTTGTTTTCGGCAGCTGGACATGTGGAGCCGCATCATGCTGAAGGCTTGGTAGAATGGATGACCAAGCCCTCCTCATCCTCCTCATCCTCTCTCACCCAGGCTCAGGGTACTGGCAGAGCAGCTGCCAACGCGTACTCAATGGCATCATCAGCCACCCCTTCCCTAGACCCACCGTGTCCTCCTGAGGAGTCCCCCAAACTCTTTGAGCACAGTGTTGGGTACATGCTCCAGGAGGATGCCCAACGATTCGAAGGCTCGGATGATGATACCCAGCTTGAGGAAGTCAGTAGTGTGCGCGCAGAGAGAGGGGATGCTGAAGGACAGCAATCTGGCAGTACTGTTCCACCAGCTGCAGCTTACTGCCAGGTTTGCTCTAGTGGTGAAGAGGGAGGGGATGATGAGGTCACTGACTCCACGTGGGTGCCTGAAGGGAGAGAGGATGAGGAGGAGGACGAGGAGGAGGAGGATGCGGCGTCACATGTCCAACGAGGCAGGATGCCCCCTGGAGGCCAGCTAGAGGCCAGCACAGCAACTGTACCACACCGCAGAGCTCCGCCTGTGCAGGGCGCTGCCTCTGCACGTTATCAGAAAAGTTCTTTGGTGTGGGCCTTTTTTGAGACGAGTGCATCAGATCGCACCACTGCTATTTGCAATATTTGTCTCAAGCGTATCTCGCGTGGCCAAAACATCAGCCGCTTGGGCACCACAAGCATGAGCAGACATATGTCGACCTGCCATGCAGCTCATTGGCAAGCCCACAAAAAAGACCCACACCAAAGAACTAAGCGGACCTCTCCTTGCTCCTCATCAGCTGGGATCTCCATCCCCACTATATCTTCAGTCCTCTCTGAAAGCTGCTCTGAGAGGACTGAAGGTGTAGAATTAGGTGTGTCACAACCAAGTACTTGCAGTACACCGACGTCCGATTGTAGCAGGCAAATTTCCCTGCCCCAGCTGCTGGACCGTCGAAAGAAGTAGACTCCCAGCCATCCACATGCCCAGCGGTTGAATGCTAGCTTGGCTAAATTGCTAGCACTTCAACTGCTGCCTTTTCAGTTGGTAGACTCGGCCCCCTTCCGTGAGTTTGTTCAATGTGCGGTTCCTCAGTAGCAGGTTCCCAAACGCCACTATTTCTCACGGAAGGCGATTCCGTCTCTCTACCGGCATGTGGAAGGCAATGTCCATGCCTCGCTGGACAGGGCGGTCAGCGGTAAGGTGCATATTACCGCTGACTCATGGTCCAGCAGGCATGGACAGGGACGTTATCTTTCTTTCACGGCCCATTGGGTCACTCTATTGGCAGCTGGGAGGGATGCAGGACAAGGAGCAGTAGTGTTGGAGGTTGTTCCGCCACCACGCCTCCAAAACGCTACTACTGGTTGTGACACACCTCTCTCCTCCACCCCCTCCTCTTCTTCTTCCTCCAGTGCTCTGTCCTCGGAACCAGCGGTGCTCCGTAGGCGTACAAGGGGCTACGCGAGTACGCAGGCAAAAAGATGCCATGCCGTGCTTGCGCTGGTGTGTTTGGGGGACAGGAGACACACTGGGCCAGAGGTTCTGGCAGCTCTGCAGGGGCAGGCCGAGAGGTGGTTGACGCCACGCCAGCTTAAGCCAGGAATGGTCGTTTCTGACAATGGCACCAACCTCCTCTCCGCCCTGCGACAGGGGCATCTCACCCATGTGCCCTGTATGGCTCACGTCCTCAACCTGGTGGTGCAGCGGTTCTTGGGCAGGTTCCCAGGCTTACAGGATGTCCTGAGGCAGGCCAGGAAAGTCTGTGTGCATTTCCGACGATCTTATAATGCCAGTGCTCGTCTGACTGAGTTGCAAAAGGAGCTGAACCTGCCCAAGAACCGCCTAATCTGTGACATGCCCACCAGGTGGAACTCAACGTTGGCCATGCTGCAGCGTCTGCACACGCAGCAGAGGGCCATCAATGAGTACCTTTGCGACTACGGCACCAGGACAGGGTCAGGGGAGCTTGGCTTTTTTTCCCCACGCCAGTGGAGCATGATCAGGGATGCATGCACTGTCCTCTCACCATTTGAGGAAGCCACGAGGATGGTGAGCAGTGACAGTGCATGCATCAGTGACACTGTACCTCTTGTCCACCTGTTGTAGCATACACTGCGTGGGATAATGGACAGGGCACTTGAGGCAGAACAGAGGCAGGAAGAGGAGGACTTCCTTGCCTCTCAAGGCCCCCTTTATCCGGACAGTGTTCCTTCTGTCCCACCCATCACACAGGAAGAGGATGAGGAGGATGAGGAGGAGGAGGAGGATTGTGTGAGCATGGAGGTGGAGCCTGGCACTCAGCATCAGCAGCAGCAGTCTTTTAGGGATGATGTACAGTCCCAACAAACCAGTGGACTTGTACGTGGCTGGGAGGAGGTGGCTGGCGATCATGTCATCCTCAGTGACCCAGAAGACTCCGGACCGAATGCCTCAGCTAACCTACGCTGCATGGCCTCCCTGATCCTGCAAAGCCTGCGGAAGGATCCTCGGGTTCTTCAGATCAAGGAGAGGGACCATTACTGGCTGGCCACTCTCCTTGATCCACGGTACAAGGGTAAGGTTGCGGACCTTATCTTGCCTTTGCAGAGGGAGCAGAGGATGAGACATCTCAGGGAGGCCTTGCAGAAAGGTCTGTGCAACGCATTCCCAGAAACTGGGAGGTTACAAACTCCTGGTCCTGGACGACGAGTTGCTGAGGCTTCGGTCAGTAGCAGAAGGAGCAGTGGGGAAGGTAGACGTCTGACCGATGCGTTCAGACAATTTTTTTAGCCTGCAGTCCCAAGGTATGATCGGTTCCGGCAACCCTCGCCAGCGTCTGATATACATGGTGCAGGAATACCTTGGGGCAAGGTCAGACTTGGACACCTTTCCCACCGAAAATCCTCTGGCTTAATGGGTCCTGAGGATGGATCACTGGCCAGAGCTTGCTCAGTATGCAATTGAGCTACTGGCCTGTCCTGCCTCCAGCGTTCTTTCCGAACGCACATTCAGTGCTGCTGGAGGATTTGTCACCGATCATAGGGTGCGCCTGTCCACCGACTCGGTTGATCGACTGACCTTCATAAAAATGAATCAGTCTTGGATCACCACCAGCTACCAGGCACCTGAAGCGGATATAACGGAATAATTTATAATGTCACATCCCTTCAAGACTGCCTATGCTGATGCTGAGTGACTGTCCTGTAATGTTCACTGACTATCCTCTTCCTCCTCCTCAATGATCCATGCCACCACACCAATGCCTAAGGCACAATTTTTCAGCCCCTGTATAACAGGGGCGTGTAATTACAATTTTTTAAAAAGATGCTTCGCAACAGGTGTGACTGCTGTGCTCCAAGTACAGTATCTGTGAGGGGTTGCAGTGTTGTGGCACCAGCACCAGTGCCTAAGGCACAATTTTTCAGCCCCTGTATAACAGGGGCGTGTAATTACAATTTTTTAAAAAGATGCTTCACAACAGGTGTGACTGCTGTGCTCCAAGTACAGTATCTGTGAGGGGTTGCAGTGTTGTGGCACCAGCACCAGTGCCTGAGGCACAATTTTTCAGCCCCTGTATAACAGGGGCGTGTAATTACAATTTTTTAAAAAGATGCTTCACAACAGGTCTGACTGCTGTGCTCCAAGTACAGTATCTGTGAGGGGTTGCAGTGTTGTGGCACCAGCACCAGTGCCTAAGGCACAATTTTTCAGCCCCTGTATAACAGGGGCATGTAATTACAATTTTTTAAAAACATGCTTCGCAACAGGTGTGACTGCTGTGCTCCAAGTACAGTATCTGTGAGGGGTTGCAGTGTTGTGGCACCAGCACCAGTGCCTAAGGCACAATTTTTCAGCCCCTGTATAACAGGGGCGTGTAATTACAATTTTTTAAAAAGATGCTTTGCAACAGGTGTGACTGCTGTGCTCCAAGTACAGTGTCTGTGAGGGGTTGCAGTGTTGTGGCACCAGCACCAATGCCTAAGGCACAATTTTTCAGCCCCTGTTTAACAGGGGCGTGTAATTACAAATCTTGATCTAATAGTTCACAGCAGGGCCCATTCCTGCGCCCACCAAGAGTAACTATGAGGGCCTACAGTCTTGTGGCAACACCGTCCACCACCACCACCGCCAAAGGCCCAATTTTTTCTGCCCTGTTCAACAGGTGCATGCAATTACAAATCTTGATCTAATAACTCACAGCAGGGCCCATTCCTGCGCCCACCAAGAGTAACTGTGAGGGCTTACAGTCTTGTGGCAACACCGTCCACCACCACCACCACCACCACCAAAGGCCCAATTTTTCTGCCCGGTTGAACAGGTGCATGCAAGTACAAATCTTGATCTATTAACTCACAGCAGGGCCCATTCCTGTGCCCACCAGTCTTGTGGCTACACCAACATCTAATAGGGCAAATTTCTGCAGAGTATATACGCCTGGCCCCTACTTTCAAACATCCAACTTACAAACGACTCCTACTTGCAAACGGAAAGAGAAAACAGGAAGTGAGAGGAAATCTACCCCTAGGAAGGGAAATTCTATCCTGTTAGATTTCATTTGGGAAAAAGGTATCTCCTCTCTACTGATACTTTATCACCAATCCTTGTTTCAATTAAAACCCCACTTTTCCAAAAAACATTTGTCATTGGGACGGAAAGTGAGGTGACATGTTCTGAACAGATGTGCAAAGACAGCAAATGTTACAGGGGTGATAACCCTCCCTATGTTCTCCAAAAAGCTTAAAAATTGATTAATTTTGGGATGGAGCTACACTTCATAATGTACCTGTTCAGATTCTACTTAAGAACAAACCTACAGTCCGTGTCTTGTTTGCACCACCTATATACTGCTGTTCAGAGTATATAGGGTTGTAGGTATAGGGTTTTATTTTGGGTGCGGGGTCCCCCTTAATATCCATACAAGACCCAAAGGGGCTGGGGTGGGGAGGGGGGGTGATGGGGTAGCCATGCCATTTTTCTCAAGGATTTTCAGCCATATGGCGGCCAGGACAAGACATGACATTAAAGCCGCAAGTGGTTTTAAATGGCTTCTTTTTTTCCTTTACAAATGTCATTTTGTGCAAGGACAGTTCTAAACACGGGAAACACATGCCACTTCACAGGCATACTTTACACACCCCCCAGGTACCATATTTAAAGGAAAATTTCACTTTTTTTTTCACTTTATGCATCATTAAAATGACTGCTCCCGAAAAAACGTTAGTTTTTAAAAGTTCTTTTTGCATTGATACATGTCCCCTGATTTCGAACGTTCGCGTCCATTATAACGAATAGGGTTCGAAAATTTGCGCGAATTTTCGGTCCGTTCGAAGGTTCTGGTGCGAACCGAACCCGGGGGTGTTCGGCTCATCCCTATTGCCCACGTTTAAATTTCCCGCCGCCTAGACAGACCGCGCGAGCGCCGCCTAGACAGACCGCGGAGCTCCACCGAGAAAGACCGAGCGAGCACTGCCGAAAAAGCCCGAGCGCCGACGGAAAAGACCGAGCCGACTGTTCGGCTCCGCTCGCAGTCCCGCCTCCCTGCTGTTTTGGAAGCGAGCGCAGGGAGGCGGGACTGCGAGCGGAGCCGAGCAGTCAGATCAGTCTTTTTCGACGGCGGCGCTCGTTTTTTTTGGACGTCGCTCGCTATTTTTCGGCGCCACTCAATTTTTTTGGTCACATTTTTTTGTATAACACGCACTCACGACTTTCCCACGATTTTAAGGGGGAAAAGGTGCGTGTTATACGCCGATAAATACGGTAGTTAAGTTACAAATTACTTCTCCCAAAAAGTAATTGCTTTAGTAACTCAGTTACTACATTGGAAAAGTAATTAGTTACTCAGCAAAGTAACTGTGACTTTTTTTTATATTCATTTATTATTGTTATATATCGTGTAACCAAGGGGCAAATCTGTTATAGCGTGTAAGCAAGGGGCGGGTCTATTATTTTTATATCGTGTAAGGGGCGGATGGCAACAGAAGAGGGTGAATGTTAAATTAATGGGCAGAGCTCGATGTATAACAATAATAATAAATGCGCCCCTTGGTTACAGTAATGCTAGACCCGCCCCTTAGTTACACAATAGATGCCCCTTGCAGAGTAGCACGAGCATCAGGAGCGTGCGGCATCGCCTCGTACAATTACATGTTAACTGCGCCTGCGTGGTGTAGAGTTCACTCAGAGCTGTTTAGGTTCGGCAATTTTCGTAAGCTCCGTAGTCCTTCGCACTGCACAAGCACTGCGCCTGCGCAGTACAGGGGGTCCTTATCCGGCGGGGGAACTTTTTCCGCAGGACACCGGAATTACACTACTGCCATCTAGTGGCGGTAGATGTAATTGTGGTAATGCAACCCAAGTAATGAGAACGGTGTTACCATGAGGGGAAGAGTAATCAGTTAGATTACTCTTTACCCTCTAAGGTAACTGCGTTAAGTAACTCCGTTTATTTTAACTCAGTTACTTACATCACTGCTTATATGCAGCACTGATGGGCATTGACAGGCGGCACTGGTGGGCATTCATGGGTGACACAGGTGGGCATTTATGGGCACTGATAGGCGACACTGATGGGCACTGAAAGGATGAAAAGATGGGTACTTATGGGTGGCACTGATACGCGGCACTGCTGGGCACTGCTGGGCACTGCTGGGCACTGCTGGGCACTGGTAGGCGGTACTGCTGGGCATTGATACATGGCACTGATGGGTACTGATATGAGGCACTAATGGGCATCCCTGGTGGCACTGGCAGTGTTAGGCATTGTCAGTGGGCATTGATTGTCAGCTGCCTGGGCACAGATGTGCATTTCCCTGGGGGTCTAGGGGGGTATACCTGGTGGTCCAGTGTGGTGGCGTCCCTGGTGGCCCTGGGCGGCATCCTGGTGGTCCTGGGCAGGATCTGAGGGGGGCTGCGCTGATAAACAATCAGCACAGACCCCCCTGTCAGGAGAGCCGCCGATCGGCTCTCCTCTACTCGCGTCTGTCATACGCGATTGAGGAAAAGCCGATCACCGGCTCTTCCTATTTACATCGTGATCAGCTGTGATTGGACACGGCTGATCATGTGGTAAAGAGTCTCCGTGAGAGACTCTTTACCTAGATCGTTGTTGCAGGGGTGTCAGACTGACACACCGCAACAACGATCGCCGCGATGCGCGCCCCCAGGGGCGTGCAGCGGCTTAATATCCTGAGGACGTCATATGACGCCCGGTCAGGATATTGAAACCACTTTGCCGCCGTCATTCTGCTATATGGCGGGTGGCAAGTGGACAATATAAAAATGATATAGGTATAGGTAAATTCTATCTCCATACACATAGAGGTATAGATAACAATAGGTGGATGAAGACATGAGGATGTATCGCACAAACCAGCACTGCAGGATTGTAGTTGTCCAGAGATCCCATCGCTGCCGCACGTCCCACCCGCATCCTTCGAGTGGGTGCATAGTAGACATGTGCACACTGAAATATTTTGTTTTGGAATTTCGTTTTCTTTCGAAATTCGTTTTTATTTATTTTGTTTTTCGTTAAAAATTGCATTCGTCCGAAAATCCAAATGAATTAAGGTCGAATCTGTCATTGAAGGCTTATGGTGTCTGTCGAATGTTCAAAGAAGATTCGACGGAGCAGCTAAACTGTATGACGCCGTATAGTTTAGCTGCAATTCCACCCAATTCCAGCAGCAATCTTTTCTCTCTACGTCGAATCTTCTCTACGTCAAATCTTTTCTCTCTACATCGAATCTTCTCTACGTCAAATCTTTTCTCTCTACATCGAATCTTCTCTACGTCGAATCTTTTCTCTCTACATCGAATCTTCTCTATGTGGAATCTTTTCTCTCTACATCGAATCTTCTCTACGTCAAATCTTTTCACTCTACATTGAATCTTCTCTATGTCGAATCTTTTCTCTCTATGTGGAATCTTTTCTCTCTATGTCGAATCTTTTCTCTCTACATCGAATCTTCTCTATGTCAAATCTTTTCACTCTACATCAAATCTTCTCTACGTCAAATCTTTTCTCTCTACATCAAATCTTCTCTACGTCAAATCTTTTCTCTCTACATCGAATCTTCTCTACGTCAAATCTTTTCTCTCTACATCGAATCTTCTCTATGTGGAATCTTTTCTCTCTACATCGAATCTTCTCTACATCAAATCTTTTCACTCTACATCAAATCTTCTCTATGTCAAATCTTTTCTCTCTACATAGAATCTTCTCTACGTCAAATCTTTTCACTCTACATCGAATCTTCTCTATGTGGAATCTTTTCTCTCTACATCGAATCTTCTCTACATCAAATCTTTTCTCTCTACATAGAATCTTCTCTACGTCAAATCTTTTCTCTCTACATCAAATCTTCTCTACGTCAAATCTTTTCTCTCTATGTAGAATCTTTCCTCTCTATGTAGAATAATCTCGGACTAATAGAGTTAAGGTTAGGCACATTCGACCACAGATTCGATGGACACAGATTGTTATTGTCAGTTGTCACAACGAAAACAAAAATAAAGCATTTCTTTATGACGGATCTTTTGTTTTTCAGATTCTGCACGTTCGTTATCGTTTGTTAAAACAAAAAAATACCTGAAATTCGGATGAGAATGCATTCGGACGAAAACAAATGCACATGTCTAGTGCATAGTCCACCGAGCTTGCAGGGGGCCATGTTCTGGGACCCAGAGAGG
Organism: Lithobates sylvaticus; assembly: GCA_028564925.1. NCBI lineage: Eukaryota > Metazoa > Chordata > Amphibia > Anura > Ranidae > Lithobates > Lithobates sylvaticus. The sequence goes on from CM053026.1 coordinate 784,993,880, forward strand.
AGGATGGGGGGTAAGACACCTGCAGATGGACATGCAAAGACTTTTTGTGAGTCGTCAGTAGATAATATTGGGGGAATGTATAGAAGTGCTTGGCAGCTGTAGGCTGGTTGTTACTTGGTCATCGATGGATTCATATTATAGAACAATAGAGTTGTACATAACATGGCGTCATTTATTCGTTAGTTGGATTGGTTATAAGAGGGATTAGCTGACAGTTAAAAGAAAGTGGGTGGGGGATGGGGTGTAGTGATGGGATTAGTGAAGTGAGAGTGAATGATGTGGGATTGACTGATGATGGGACAGTAAAGGTGTAAAAGTGAAAACAAAAAAGCTACTAAAAACTGAAAAACAAATATTGAAAGTGTAAAAGTGAGAGGTGTGGGGAACTAGGGAATGGGTGTGGGGTGCCTAAATTGATGGGGGGGGGGGGGGGGGTATGTGTGTGTGGAGTGAAAAGGGAAGGGGGGTGATTAAATGAAATGGTGAAAGTGAGATGGATTAAGGTGCCAAACCACAAGTGATATGACACTGAATACTATATACTGTATATACTTGAGTATAAGCCGACCCGAATATAAGCCGAGGCACCTAATTTTACCACAAAAAAAAATGGGAAAACGTATTGACTCGAGTATAAGCCTAGGGTGAGAAATGCGCAGCTACTGTAAGTGGAAAAGAGGGTCAACAATGCCCATTTGCAGCCTCACTGTGCCATTTGCAGCCTCACTGTGCCCATATGCAGCCTCACCGTGCCCATTTGCATGCCTCACTGTGTCCATTTGCATGCCTCACTGTGTCCATTTGCATGCCTCACTGTGCCCATTTGCAGCCATAGGTCCCCCGAACTTCAAACTTGGTAGTTAAGGGTTCCTAGATGCCCCCTAGCTGGACCCAAAGGATCCCGAAATGACATTGCTGCAGATGGACACAATTGACCGACTTTGGAGCCCTGTATCTCGGGGCCACTTGGTGCTAGGAACCCCAAATTTGGATATATTGTAATGTCGGATCCACTGGATTTGGGGTTCCTAGCACCAAGTGGCCCCGAGATACGAGGCCCCAAAGTCGGGTTGGAAAATGTCAAGCACTTTTCTGCAGCAAAAAATTACATTTTCCAACCCGACTTTGCGGCCCTGTATCTCGGGGCCACTTGGGGCTAGGAACTCCAAATTTGGTGTGCAAACCCGGTGGAACCAACACTACAACATATCCAAATCCAAAGGAGTTCCTAGCCCCAAGTGGCCCCGAGATACGGGGCCACAAAGTCGGGTCGGAAAATGTAATTTTTTTGCTGCAGAAAAGTGCTTGACTCCAGTATAAGCCGAGGGGGGCACTTTCAGCACACAAAAAAAATATACTCGAGTATATACGGTACGTAAAGTAAGAGGATAGGACTAGGGTTGTATTGCAAAAGGATAATAATGTATAGGTTAAATAGCAATGTTAGAAAATGAAAATAGATGGGTGTAACATAAGTACAAAGATTAGCCAGTCAAACGCGTTCCAAACGCTACACTTACCAAGCGCTCCATTAGACTTGTATTAGTGTATGACAGCATTGACAACTACAATCCTGCAATGCTGGTTTGTGCGATACATCCTCATGCCTTCATCCACCCATTGGTAACTATACCCACGGTCGTCTTTAATTTTGATTGGGCCCCGGGCAAACATTTTCTTGCCCCCCCCCCATTTTGAGACATACAAAAAATAGCAGGTAGACTCAAAATCAGTTTACTGCAGCAGATCACGCAGTGATTGCAATTGTTTGCCAGAGGTTACAGCCTATCCTTACCGCTCACTGGCTGGTTTCTAGAGGTTACAACACATAATTTCTGCTTGCCGATTAGTTGCTACAGGTTAGTGCACATCATTACCTCTCACTGAGCAGTGGAGCAGGAGAGGTTCAGAGACTGCGGACATACTATAGTAGACAATCAGACTGCGGACATACTGCAGGAGACAATCAGAGACTGCAGACATACTGCAGGAGACAATCAGAGACTGCAGACTTACTGCAGGAGACAATCAGAGACTGCGGAGATATTGCAAGAGACAATCGGAGACTGCGGACATACTGCAGGAGACAATCAGAGACTGAGGACATACTGCAGGAGACAATCAGAGACTGCGGACATACTGCAGGAGACAATCAGAGACTGCGGACATACTGCAGGAGACAATCAGAGACTGCGGACATACTGCAGGAGATTACCAGAGACTGCAGACATACTGCAGGAGATTACTAGAGACTGGGGACATACTGCAGAAGACAATCAGAGACTGCGGACATACTGCAGGAGATGATCAGAGACTGCAGACATACTGCAGGAGACAATCAGAGACTGCGGACATACTGCAGGAGACAATCAGAGACTGCGGACATACTGCAGGAGATTACTAGAGACTGCGGACATACTGCAGGAGATTACTAGAGACTGCGGACATACTGCAGGAGATTACTAGAGACTGCGGACATACTGCAGGAGATTACTAGAGACTGCAGACATACTGCAGGAGATGATCAGAGACTGCAGACATACTGCAGGAGACAATCAGAGACTGCGGACATACTGCAGGAGACAATCAGAGACTGCGGACATACTGCAGGAGACAATCAGAGACTGCGGACATACTGCAGGAGATTACTAGAGACTGCGGACATACTGCAGGAGACAATCAGAGACTGCTGACATACTGCAGGAGATTACTAGAGACTGCGGACATACGGCAGGAGATTACTAGTGACTGCGGACATACTGCAGGAGACAATCAGAGACTGCGGACATACTGCAGGAGATTACTAGAGACTGCGGACATACTGCAGGAGACAATCAGAGACTGCGGACATACTGCAGGAGATTACCAGAGACTGCGGACATACTGCAGGAGATTACCAGAGACTGCGGAGATACTGCAGGAGATTACTAGAGACTGGGGACATACTGCAGGAGACAATCAGAGACTGCGGACATTATACAGGTGATGGTCAGAGAACTTTCAGCAACGCACAACTTTACAGTTGAATAACACAGCTCAGGGTTTAAGCAGTCAGGCATTTTATGGGTCTAAGGACATACCTGGCCAGCCAAACTCACTACATACATTTAGAGGTGTGTGGGCGGGGCTTCCATTATCTGTTCTCACTACAACAGCCGGGAGCTCCACTGATGCTTTGTAGGGGGGCCCCGTTACCCGTGAATTGGGGCCCCGATGAAGGTTTTGCAGAGTGCACAGAGGACATGGGAGGCTGTATTCCTGTGCTAGCCAGCTGAGAGGGGGCGGGGCCGGGAGCTCCACTGATGCTCTGACCTCGTCCCGGTGCAGCCTGTATGCTCGGAACAGAGCGGCTGCAGTGAGAGCAAGTGATCGGAGTGGGAGTGTCAGTAGATACAGAGGTCCGGGGGCGGGGGCCAGGAGCTCCACTGACGCTCCCACTCCGATCACTGGCTCTCACTGCAGCCGTTCTGTTCCGAGCATACAGGCTGCACGGGGGCGGGGGGTCAGAGCATCAGTGGAGCTCCCGGCCCCGCCCACTCTCAGCTGGCTAGCGCGGGAATACAGCCTCCCGTGTCCTCTGTGCACTCTGCAAAACCTTCACCGGGGCCCCAATTCACGGGTAGCAGCACGGGCCCCCCTACGAAGGTTGGGCCCAGGGCAGGTGCCCCGTTTGCCCTGCGCTAAAGACGGCCCTGACTATACCTCTATGTGCATGGAGATCGAATTTTGCTCAATTTGAAATGCTATACCTATATAATTTTTACATTGTCCAAAGTCTTTAATTAGATATTTTGACATTTTCCTAGAATATAAATCCCCCTGAAGAGACCGGACACCGCAAGGGTCGAAATGCATCGGGGTTTTTCATGTGGATACATACGTTACAAATACAATTGGCAAACGGTGCTTGTACATAGAGAGTTTTTTGCTATGAGTGATGTTCCATGTTTGTTTTTGTGTCGCACCACCTATATGTATGATTCATTATTGTTCATTTGAAATTATTATTGTCTGTTAAATAAATGATTTTTTTTTTACATCACCATTTCTATATAAGTATTCTGATGAACATCCAGGAAGTTTAATTCTAGTTTGAGGATGGCCATACAAAGCACGGAACCCGCTTACAATCTCACCCTGGATCCCAAATTTGGATAAGATAGTGTCTAAATACGGCCATAGGACACTATCAAAAGCCTTGTTAAAGCGGGATTCCACCCTAAAGTGGAACTTCTGCTCATCGGAACCCTCCCCCCTCCGGTGTCACATTTGGCACCTTTCAGGGGTGAGGGGGGTGCAGATACCTGTCTAAGACAGGTATTTGCACCCACTACCTATGCCTCTTCCTGTCCCGCCGCGCTGTCTGCTGGGACACACACGGGTCCCAGAGACAGCGCTGAGCATTTCCATTGCGCTGCGCGACTCGGGCATGTGCAGTAGGGAACTGGGAGGTGAAGCCGCAACGCTTCACTTCCTGATTCCCTCACAGAGAATGGCGCCGGCAGCAGCAGAGAGCCGAGCGATTGATCTGCCTCTGCTGCCGGCATCGCTGGAACCTGTGACAGGTAAGTCTCCATTTATTAAAAATCAGCAGCTGCAGTATTTGTAGCTGCTGGCTTTTAAAAAAAAATTCTTGCAGGGGTGGACTGACAACTCATGGGGCCCCCAGGCAATAGGAGATTATTGGGCAACCAGGCAATAGGAGATTATGGGGCCACACAGTATATACATGCACACACATACAGTATACAATCACACAGTATACACATACACACACACACACAGTATACAATCACACAGTATACACATACACACACACACACAGTATACAATCACACAGTATACACATACACACACACACACAGTATACAATCACACAGTATACACATGCACACACACACAGTATACAATCACACAGTATACACATACATATACACACAGTATACACATACATATACACACAGTATACACAGACATGTTTCTATTGGCTGAGAAGGTACTGGAGAGGTGGGGCAGCTATAATCTCTGGATTTTGGGACCAAAAGAATGTCGGCAAGGGACATTTTAGAGACAGATGTTAAAAAAACACAGATTTTTACATACTGTCCCTGGTTTTACTGAGGCTGGCAACCCTGATGGGGCCCCCTAGTGGCCCAGGGCCCTCGGGCAGTGCCCGAGTGGCCGAATGGTCAGTCCGCCCCTGGCGTCTTGTATAATATTTGATGCAAGGCGAATGTTATCTGTGATTTGTGTAGTAGAGATAAATCCCGTTTGATCAGGGGAGATTGATGTTGTGATTATAGCTGCTAGGCGATCCGCTAACATACGGCTAAATATTTTTAAGTCATTATTTATGACCGATATAGGTCTAAAGTTATGGGGAAGAGAGTGATCTTTTCCTGGCTTTGGGATCAGTGACATGTTAGCCATAAGAATATCTGTAGGGAATGAGCCTCCAGCTAAAACTTTATTAAAAAGTTTTGTCAACCTTGGGGTCAATAGTCCAGAAAACTTTTTATAATAAAGGGCTGTAAAGCCATCTGGGCCTGGGCCCTTCGAGGGTTTCAGTGTGGATATAATTGTGGACACCTCCTGTTCTGTGCAGGGGGCATTCAGGGACTGTAGTTGTTCCTCAGTAAGCTTAGGTAGTGAAATGGCATTGTTGTGGAAATTATATTGTATAAAATGTATGTGGACATTTTATTCTAGGATGTGTGTTTTTATAGATTGTCATCTGTCTCCCTGTGTCTGATTTAATCGTGTGCACTTCCTCTTGTGAGTGCCCTCCCCTTTACTCCATGTCACTTCCTGTGATGTCATTTTGTATTGAGGGAGTGCCAGGCTGTTGGAGGCAGGCACTTCCTGTTTGGGAAAGCTTTTGTGATAATAAAAGGCCATGCTGGCTTGTGTGGCCAAGGATGGCTGGCTGACCAGACAAAGATGAGGCTGTAAGAATACTTGCTGTTGATGGCTGTTTACTGGGGAATGGGAAACCAGGGGCTTGGAAGGTAAGGCATTATATCATTAAGACAGAAATGGGTATTTATATTAGAAACAGGAAAAATTGTCTGTTTGCTATACAGACAGTCAGATTTTTACCATGTCAGCATCTAGCCACGAAAAGGATGCTGGGGTAATGGGGGCCTGGGGGGCAGCCAATAGTGTTTGATAGTAAGTGGAAAATAAATGCAAAACCTCCTTTGGATGTGAGGTTCCCTGACTTATCCCTTAACTTGTATGTGTGTGTGGGTTGTAGGGATTGTTTCAATTTTCTCGCGAACATGGTCGAAGACAAATTGCTATACAGCAGGAAACCAGCCTTGGACCACCAAAGTGATTTTTCAGTTTGCTCAGATAGGATAGTATCCAATGATTTTTCTTTTCTGATTAATCTGATTAACCACTTTCAGACGGGACCATTTTGCTGGCTTAAGACCAGACCACTTTTTGCGATTCGGCACTGCGTCGCTTTAACTGACAATTGCGCGTCATGCGACATGGCTCCCAAAAACAAAATCCCCACAAATAGAGCTTTCTTTTGGTGGTATTTGATCACCTCTGCGTTTTTTATTTTTTGCTGTATAAACAAAAAAGAGCGACAATTTTGAAAAAAAATGCATTATTTTTTACTTTTTGCTATAATAAATATCCCCCCCCCCCCAAAAAAAAAACATTTTTTTTCCTCAGTTTAGGCTGATACGTATTCTTCTACATATTTTTGGTAAAAAAAATCGCAATAAGCGATTATTGATTGGTCTGCGCAGAAGTTATAGCGTTTACAAAATACTGGATAGTTTTATAGCATTTTTATAATTTTTTTTTTTTACTAGTAATGGCGGCGATCAGCGATTTTTATTGTGACTGCGACATTATGGCGGACACATTGGACATTTTTGACACATTTTTGGGACCTTTGTCATTTATACAGCAATCAGTGCTATCTAAATGCACTGATTCCTATGTAAATGACACTGGCAGTGAAGGGGTTAACCACTAGGTGGCAGTGTAGGGGTTAAGTGTGTCCTAGTGTGTCCTAGCTGTGATTTAGTGAGCACTGTGGTTGTAGCAGAGATCGGTGTCACTAGTTGCTAGGCAGAACGGGGAGATGCTGTTTACTTCCGCATCTCCTCGTTCAGCCATCCCGCGAGATGATCGCGGGTATCCCTGCGGCGATCGAGTCCGCGGGACTCACGGGGGTCCCGACCGGCGCACGCTCGATGGCACGGCGGCAATCTTAAAGGGGACGTACCTGTACGCCCTTTTGCCTGTCCGTGCCATTCTGTCGACGTACATCGTCGTACGCCGGTCGGGAAGCGGTTAAGCAATTCTTGTGTTGGGGTTCGACCATGTTGGTGATACAATTTTTCAAGGTCAGCTGTGGGGGATTAATATCCAGAAGCTTTTGGCGTTTGCGATCCGAAGCTAACTGCATAAGCGGTCCCCTCAGAACCGCCTTGTGTGCTCCCCACAACTTTGCAGGGGAAATCTCTCCAACGTCATTGTGTGTAAAGTATTCTGAGATGTATTCTGTTATCTGGGATAATGCTATTGGGTCTGTGAGCATGGAGTCATTGAGCCTCCAGGCTCCCGCATACCTGGAGAGGCCAATGTGAGAAAAGACGCAAGACATGTATGATGGTGAGACCACGGGCAAGCATGAATTCTGGCTGAGGTGGAGTTAGCCATCAAAAATGCTGTGGAGAATATGTAGTCCAACCTGGAGTAGCTGTTGTGGGGGTGGGAGTAAAATGTATACTCCCTGACCCCCACGTTATGAGCTCTCCAGGTGTCTAACAGCTGGTGGGTTTTTATTTGGTATTGAAGCGATTTTGGGATGGCATTAGTGGTCTGGCCCTTGTTACTCTTGTCCAGGTCTGAGTGTGCCACCAGGTTAAAGTCCCCACCTATGAGGAGAATGGTATTTATCTAGTGTTAGGAAAAAGCTTTTAAAAAAATAAGCCTGTGCATCATTTGGTGCATATACTGATGCTATGGTGATGTTCTTCCCTTGGATACATCCCTATAGGTGTGTTGTACATCAAACATAACCGTATTCCTAATAAAAATTGCAGCACCACGTGATTTGGACTCATATGTGGTATAGATAGTATCCTTGTTGAAAAGCCCTATCAAAGTAGTGTGGGTGGCATTGGGAGGAGAAATGCGTCTCCTGAAGAAGCAAGACATCAGCCCCCAATCTTTTGTAAGCCCAAAAGGCTTTCCTCCTTTTATTTGGGGAGTTAAAGCCCTTCAGGTTGTGGGAGATTATTTTAATACCCATCATTTTTGAAACTGGGAAGCCCATGGTTAAAGATAAGTCCAGAACACGTTGATGTCTGTGGATTAAACCCATCAAACCGCTTTGCGGTGACCATATGCGTTAATATTATTACAGTATTATTATTATACACAATTTATATAGCACCAACAGTTTACGCAGTGCTTTACAATGTTTAGGGGGGGACAACACAATTACAGTACAGTTCAATACAGAAGGTACAGGAGGGCCCGGCTTGTAGAGCTTACCTTCTAAATGGACGGGGTGGTGGTACAAAAGGTAACAGCTACAGAGAATGATTTGATGGGGGTGGCTCTGAGACGGTTGTTAGGTGGGTGTGGGATAGGCTTCCCTGAATAAATGAGTTTTCAGGGATCTCCTAAAGGTGGACAGGGTAGGGGCTGACCGGACATACCGGGGCAGGGAGTTCCAGACGATGGGAGAGACTCTGGAGAAGTCCTGAAGGCGAGCATGGGAGGAGGTAACAAGGGAGCTAGAGAGCAGGAGGTCCTGGGAGGAGCGGAGGGGACGATTTGGGCGATATCTGCAGATGAGGTTGGTGATGTAGATGAGGGCGATGTTGTGGATGTTAATATGTTGTTAATATGTTGATACTAGGGGGCGTGGCCTGACCTCGAGGGAGAATGGCAGCATAATTCCTGAGCTCCTTGTGACGGAGAGATTCTTTCACTACAACCGAGGAGTTTTACCTGCCTGTTGCCTCTCAAAACATGGGAACCTCCTCCCGTGGCTCTTCAGCCTCCAGATCCAGATCCCCGAGAGAAAATTCCGGGCGTCCGAGCCAAAACATTCCAGAGATGTTCCGGGCCCAGGCGGGGAATATGGCGTCGTCCAGAGGCTCCTCACAGGCCTCAAGCCTGCCTCGTGACCACTCACAGCAGCTCCTGCCAGAAGCTGAGGGGATAATTCTTACCCCTCAACAACCCCCCAGCCTCCACGACTTGCGCTCGATAGCTGCGGACATAAAAGATACCCTCACAGCAGCACTTACGACCGCGATATCGGATCTCAGGGTCGATATACAGACGATCGCAGGGAAGGTTCAGGAAGTTGAAAAAATCGCCTCGACCCATTCTGCGGTCCTCCGCCGCTCCTGTCAGGTGACTGCCACACCATGCAACTCCGGGATCTCAACCGCCATGTCGAAGATTTGGACAACCGCGGAAGGCGCCACAACCTCCGCATCAGGGGACTGCCCGAATCGATCGATGTTGAACACCTAATCCCTGAGGTAACAGCACTATTCAATAACCTACTGAACAGACCACCGTCAACACCGATCGGTATGGAGCGCATTCATAGAGCCCTGCGCCCACGGGGAAAAGATGCCGACCCCCCCAGAGATGTGGTATGCTGTGTGATTGACTACCGGCTTAAAGAGGAAATTCTACACAGAGCCCGCACGGTCAACCCGCTGACACACAACGAAGTGGATATTCACCTGTTTCAAGACTTGTCCACCATCACTTTACAGCGCCGCAGGGAACTACGTCCAGTCCTGGAAGTTCTGAGGGCGAATTCTATACCATACCGTTGGAAGTTCCCCTTCGGTCTCTCTGCTACTGCCGCTGGCCGAACGGCGCTCCTTAGAGTTCCGGAGGATCTCCACCACTTCTGCGATACATTAGGGATCCCTCTCACAGAAGCTCCAGACTGGTATGCTGAGTTCCGGACGCCCGCCGCCAGAAGACATGCGCGCGAAGAAGACATGGAGACACAAGTCGCTCAATCAAGCCGACGGCGATCCCCATCGACTCATCGAGACGTCCCCCCGACACCGAGACGTGACCGCGGATCAAGCCAGATGTCAGCACCGCTTCCCAGGAGAACCCGCCGAGACCATTAGGTGCTCGCATCGTTGATCTCTGCTTTTCCCGCCTGCTCAGGTACTTGTTCATGAATCCCCCTCCTCTCCCTCCATACGCCCTCGAATTCTAACTCTCCCGTGTGTCCCCGGTAGCCAGGTCCGGCTACAACACCACCACGTATTCCTCACCCCGATATGCCTCCCCACCCAATGATACCCCCATGTCCTGCATCGTTACTGTCTACCCGGGATTGCTGGACAAACTTCAGTCTTTTACGCCTGTCCCTCTCCCGTGCACTTTCTGAGCCCCGGAACAATGCATGTATGATGGGCAAACTAACAGAGTTTGCTCCTGGGACTCCTATTTCCTTTTTTTTTTGTTTTGTTTGTTCTGTTTTTGTGTATGTACAGTACGGAGCTGGCTATGCTCCCTCCGCCATTTTGTCTGCCTCCGCGCCTTTTACGATGTTATCCCCTGTCAGCCAAGCCGAAGATGTGTACAAGTGGGCTATTCGCCAGGATAAATTGTGGACCTATTGCTCCTCGGGGCTTGCCAGGCACACTATGACCTTTTTTTTTTTTTTTTTTTTTTTTTTATTTCTGCAGAAGCATTTCACAATGTGCCTTCCAATTGTTAGATTATGCTATGGTCTATTCACAGAGCTGCCTGTCTCTTGCATGATATTTCCCGTGCCTTATAGTTCTGTATAAATCATATATATGACACTCCTCATGCATGCAAGGTGCTGAACTGACTCCGGTGATGATGTATTTGCCTCAAAAATTTGATCCCACTAAGCAGCTCGTCATGAGCCTGTGGTGCTTGCTATTGCACAAATACTTTACTTCCGGGGGAAATTTCTCTTCACTGAGACCTATCAGTTTTTGCTGCCTTGCTTAACTGTGATTTGCTACACTTCATCTGTGGTTTACTCTAAGATGTGTACATAGGATTGCTAGTGACCTATATGCGATTATCCATTGTTTTAGAGTATGGTTTTAACCATTATGGAACCCCACACCTTTACATTATGCTGAGATGGCCCCAGTGAAGACGGGACTATTACGTTATCTGACTATTATCACAATTTTATTGGACAACTGGACTATAGATCTGTGGCATGTGATAGTGCAAGAATACTTTACTTTCATGACTTTTCTCCTCATTGAGACCTATCAGTTTAAGCCCCCATGCTAAACTGGTGTCTACTCCACCTATACTAAAGGCTACTCTTTGGTATGTGCGTGAGATTGCTAGTGTCCTGTATGCTCATACCAAACTATATACAAGTACACATTTATTTGACACGGTTCCCCACGTATACGCGGTGTGCTGGGCCGGTTTCGGTGAAAGGAAAAACGCCATGTAACATTAACTTCATAGAAGACGCGACCATAGGCCTATGACATGCGGTACTGCTCAAACTCCTTCCTCGCACGGCATCTCTCCTTGCTGAGGCTTGTCAATTTAGACCCCCCTGCTAAAAGGGGAAAAAAAAAAAAAAAAAAAAAAAAAGATGAGAAAGGGAAGAAGAGGGGGAAAGGAAAAATTAAAAAAAAGAGAAGAATTCTCCACCGCCTACAAGGAGGCGTTGGACGCTGACGCCCAACTGCTGCAGACTGGGGTGTGGGAGCTGAACGCCGGGCTCCGGCGTTCCCTCCCGTGCCATGATCTTTTCCCACACTTGCTGCTAGTTGCGTTCTCATACATTGGAAGCCCCCCGGTGCAGAATGCTCCTCCACGCTCACCCCACCTAGTGACTGCTTCATAGGACCACACATTATGCCTGACCCTACTGCCATCTTACGGTACACATGTCTGCCTGTTGTGCGCATCAATGGCTTTTTACTCTCTGACAAGTACTTTATTTAACTTTTTGTATTGTTTTTTATTTCTCTACTTTTCTTACTTTTACCTACAAATGGCTAGGGTTTTTGCCTACCTCCACGGCAAACTAGTTTTCTATTGACCCTGGAAGACCGGACCCAGAATACCTCACATCTAACACAGTAATAGATTTGCAAGGATTTAGGCTCCCCATCCGCCTGATCAAGGTTCTTCCCAGCACTCCCGGGTTAGCCCTTCCATCTTTTATCTCCACTAGACCCTACAACAGACAACCCTTTACCTATCCCTTAAATTACTCGGGGACACCTCTCTTACCACACTCCCCTCACCCCCCCACATATAAGTGGTATTCTTCCTATACTGCTTACTGTACCTTGCATTAATGTTATGTTCCCTACCAGTATCCATCCCCCTCGGTTTCTTTTTTTTTTGTACAATCATATATCTCTCCGTCAAGCACGCTGTATTGTAAACACATCTCACCTCTCTCCACCGAGTTCTGACAACCCCAATTCAGTGGCCCCCTGACTTTTCATTACTACTATTCGTCTTACTCTCAACCACTGTACCGCCTTGGCTATTGCGAGACACAGCTCGTCTGTGTCCCGGGGTCAGCGAGCTGGTACTTGCGGCCCGCCATATCTACTCCTTCATACACTGCTCTTTTACACGCTCACACGCGTACACCTACCTGTCTTCGCTCTTTACTACTCCTTCCCCACCACTCTTTGACACCCTCACGCTTGTGATTGACCATCCCGCGTTCCCCCTCCTCTGTGGACCTATTCATATACCTAACACACCCTGTTTCTGGTGACTCCGTCCTAGCCACGCTCTTGCTTCGTTCACTGGCACACGGTTGCTCTACTCTTCAATCCGACTTACTAATTGCATTATGTCGTCGCGCCACACACAACCACAACCTCAAGGGAGGTCATCCAAACTAGCCGTGACAGTCGTCTCTCTCAACACGCGAGGTCTCAACACCCCCGAGAAGAGGTCCCAAGTACTTCTTTCCCTCCACAGACATAAGGCAAGTGTTGCCTTTTTACAGGAAACCCATTTCAGGACCGACTCCGTTCCTAAACTTTCCAATGCGCGCTTTCCCACATCCTATCATGCCACTAATCATAATGCAAAGACCAAAGGTGTCTCTATCCTGATCGCAAAAAATTGCCCCTTTCACGTTCAAGACACATGCATTGATGAGGAGGCTCGCTTCCTGTTCGTGAAAAGTGTGCTACATGGCAAACCAGTTACTCTAGCTAATATATATGCTCCTAACACCGGGCAAGTCTCCTTCTTTACTAACACTCTACGTCAGCTTTCCGCGTTCCAAGAAGGAGTGCTAATATTGGGAGGTGATTTCAATGTCCCCCTTAACCCCTCTCAGGATACCTCGACCGGTGCCTCCTCTATGCCCTACAGGGCACTTAGAGCGATTAAGACACGCCTTCAGGAACTTATGATACACGATGCATGGCGTACACTCAACCCAAATGTCAAAGACTTCACGTTCTATTCAGCTCCCCACAACCGTTATTCCAGACTGGACTACCTCTTTATCACCCAGACTGATCTACCTATGTTGACCTCTGCCATGGTACACCCTATGTATCTCTCAGACCACCATCCCATTTCTCTGACAATTGAAATGACACAGGCACCCCCAAGACACCATATATGGAGGCTTGACCCATCTCTCCTGACAGACGCCACGATTTCGACTGCCATTACAAAACGTCTGGAACTATATTTCCGAGAAAATGCCTCTCCGGAGACCTCCCCTATGATACTGTGGGAAGCCCATAAAAGTACCATACGTGGAGAACTCATTGCAATAGCTGCCAAGAGGAGAAGAGGCAGGAAGTCGCACATTTCCGCTTTATCCAACAAAATACAAAAACTAGAAAAGGCCCATAAACAATCCCTAGCCATGGATTCCCTTCCTGAACTTGTCCAAGCACGTACTGAGCTCCTGGACGCCTTAAATGTACAAATTAGGAGAAACTACATTCTCTCACAAAAAACATTTTATGAGTATGGGAACAAGGCTGGTAAGCTTTTAGCGAGAGCACTCAGAACTAAAAAAGCTTCGATAACTGTACACTCTATAACTAATTCCCAGGGACTTACCACGGTGGTCAATGACCAGATAGCGAGCCAATTCGTCCACTATTACTCACAACTTTACAACCTACATCCCACTCCCTCACTCACTGAGGACGCAGCTCGTCGACAGCTCATCAGGGACTTTCTTACTAAATATAATATGCCACCCTTATCTGACGCTGAGACCTGTGACCTCAATAGACCTATCACGTCCATAGAAGTGGACGCAGTTCTCAAGCAACTGAAACCTGGTAAGAGCCCGGGCCCTGACGGTTTGACAACGGCATACTATAAGACTTTTGCAGACACTCTGAAGCCCCACTTTTTGACGGCCTTCAATTCCATCTCTTCTTCTAACCCCCCACCCCAGGACCTGCTGACAGCCCACATTACAGTCATACCCAAACCTAACAAAGATCCCACACTAGTGACCAATTACCGGCCAATCTCCCTCCTTAACGTCGATCTGAAAATCTTTGCTAAAATTCTGGCCAACCGTCTCTTGCCACTCTTACCCAACCTAATCTCACTTGACCAAGTGGGGTTTATCCCGGGTAGAGAGGCAAGAGACAATACGACTAAAGCAATTAACTTGCACCACTGGCTGACTTCGTCAAAACAACAGGGATTTTTCCTCTCACTTGATGCGGAGAAGGCATTCGACAGAGTGGCCTGGGACTACATGGAGGAAGTTCTCAAAATGATTGGGATACGGGATCGTATGCTCCAATTCATCATGGCTCTCTATTCTTCCCCCACCGCGAAGGTCCGAGTCAATGGCCACCTGTCGAATGCCTTCTCCATATCAAACGGCACCCGTCAGGGCTGTCCCTTATCCCCATTAATATTTGAACTCACTCTTGAACCCCTTCTCCAACGCCTGCGTGCCAACTCTGACATCAAAGGAGTGACTGTGTCTGATACCACTTACAAACTGTCTGCTTTCGCGGATGATATCCTTCTATTCCTCACTGAACCCCATGTCTCTCTACCCAACCTACTAGCAGATTTTGAAACTTTTCACACCCTCTCGAATCTCCTCATTAATTTTTCGAAGTCAGAAGCGCTTAATATCTCCTTACACCAGCACACCCTTTCACTTTGCCAAACCAATTACCCATTTAAATGGAACCGTGACACAATAACATACTTAGGGATTGCACTCCCCTCTCATCTATCTGATCTATATACCGCAAATTACGTCCCCACTCTTCAACGCATCCAAAAAGATCTTAAGGCTTGGTCCACTGGAATTTTCACATGGTTTGGCAGAGCTGCCATACTCAAAATGAACGTGCTTCCCAGACTATTATATGTCCTACAAACGATCCCGATAAAACTGCCCCAGACCTTCTTTCACTCTTACCGCAAAATGTGCACTGGCTTCCTCTGGGGCAAAGACAAACCTAGACTTAGTCTAGATAAGCTTTGCTTACCTAAATTGAAAGGTGGGATAGGCCTCCCAGATGTTACCAAATACCAAAGGGCCTGTCAACTGACAAGGATTGTTGACTGGAACATTCACAAACCATCAAAAGACTGGATAAACATCGAAAACAAATTCTCTACGTTCCCCATAGGCCATCTACCATGGATTTCCCCAGCAGTCGTACCCCCTCCCTGTAAAACACATCCTTTAATTGCCAGTACTTTACACACTTTTCAATATTCCTGCCGGTCCCAGCACATCTCGTCGGTACGGAGTCCACTAACACCTGTGCGGCACAATCCCGAATTCCCGGTGGGTATGTCAGACTCCTTCCTGGCTGCCTTCTGGCCCCATGCTACTGTTCAAGCTAGACATTTTTTTTCTAATGACTCCTTCCTAACCCGCCCCAGTGTACCCAAACGGGAAAACGACCAATTTTGCCCTTATTGGACCTACTTCCAGATTCGACATTTCCTTAACGACCCTGCAAAACGCCATGACTTTAGCAGACGACTTACGCCCTTTGAGACACTATGTACCAAACGGGAACCGCAACGACACTTGATCTCGGAAATCTACTCAATGCTTTTTGCTGACAGTAACTCTAAGGCCAATGTCGCTACACGGCAGTGGGAACGAGATCTATCTCTAGATCTCTCAGACGAAGATTGGGAACGTGTATTCACACATATTCATAAAGGGACCATTAACGTCACAGCGCAAGAAAATGGCTTCAAAGTATTCTCTAGGTGGTACAGGACCCCATCCAGACTTCACAAAATGACCCCGACTATACCTCCTGACTGCTGGAGATGCTCTAACAGGGATGGCTCTCTATTGCATATATGGTGGTCCTGCCCTCTACTACAACCATTCTGGCAGGAAGTACACCGCCTCACCTCACAGATCACCACATACCAAATAGCCTTTACACCTGCACAAATGCTCCTACATCACTCCTCTATCCCTTTCAAACTTTATCACCGTTCCCTAGTACTACATTTGCTGAATGCAGCGAAAATGTGCATACCTGCGCTTTGGAAATCGCCTAATCCACCGACAATTGCGGATTGGCTTAGTCGCATTTCAAAAATTGAAGAAATGGAGAATTTGATTCACCAATCTAAAGACTCCCCCTCCAATTTCAGTACCGTATGGTCCTGTTGGCACCACTTTACCACCACGGATGAATACAGACATTTCCGATCTCCTTGTCTTCCCAGACCCCCGGACTCCCTGAGCCCGGACTAATGCTTCAAATCTGACCCGACAGGTTTGCTTCAACCCTTCCCCCTTTCCCGATAAATGACACCTCTTGACCTTTGGTGCGGGCTGCCCAAGGCTATCTCCCTATAACGTAGGTCCACATCCTTCCCGTCCTACCTCCCACCCCCGCTGCTTTCCGCAATGCCTTCTCTTACCTCACTCCAGGTTTGCCCGTGCCTTTCTACTGTCATACACCGGAGAATGCTTGTGGTCCGAGACCGCATTCCCGACATTGCTACAACCTCACTCCTAGAGTTAGGAACGGGTATAGTGTTCACCCCCGTTCATCCCTTTGAGGTTTTTCTTGTTTGCCCAGCGCTTAGTATTATGCTAGTATTTTACTGTAGCTTATCTATACTACTCGCCAATGAGGCCCCTGCCCTTCCATTAGCGTTAGCTCAATAGTTCTTGGGTACAAGGATTATTCGCGCGAGTTACAATACAATCCTGCCTTAGATATATTGCTTAGGAAACTTATCTGTACTGCTTTACCTGCAGTGTTCCAATCGCTTGATGTTTACCTGTAACATACACTACGTTGTATGCATTGACTGTAAAACTGCTTGTTGTTATTACGATTTTCAATAAACTTTTCTTGGAAAAAAAATAAATATGTTGATACTATAGGCAACATGTGAAATATTATCAAACCACTTATATGGTATGGTATGGTAGAGACAATATCCAGCAGCTTAAATGAAAAAACTAATTTGTGCAGCAGTATAAAACTCAGAAATAGAAGCAATAAAAAAAAAAAAAATGAAAAAAAAAACACTTGCAGCAACTTCTGCAATTTCTTGTAACAGTCTATCATTACTGTAAAGAGCAGTTTTACTGCTATGGGAGTCAAGGGAAAAAAAAACAACCTTCCTAATTCAGACCAAATGGTCCAGAAATCCAATCAAGTGGTGAAAACAGTCTTTGCGATCTGATGACCGCACAGACTCCGGGCCTAAAAAGACCAGGAGGAGACGAAAGCTCAAACCAACTTGATTGAAGTGGGGGGGTAAATCAAACGGGCGTAAAAGGACTTCCGCCCAGGGTAGAGACTGGACTTCGGTTACTGTACATGCGGGCAACTTTGTGTTTAAATCCACCATTGTGGGATCCATGGGGCCTAGCGTAGGTTGCGGCGCTCCCTCCTGGGAGATGGTGTAACCCAAATGGCCGACGGGCGAGGAGTTGATGGCATTCTAGGGTGATCCACAGAATCCATGAGTGCCAGCTTCGACAGCAGGTATTTCCCCTCCGGGATCGTGGTGACTGTGTAGGTGGTACCATTATGTGGGACTTGTAGCTTGAAAGGGAAGCCCCAACGCTATCTAATTTTAGCAGCATGAAGCACTGTTGTTATTTCCTTCATTCTCCTGCGCTTGTCCAGGGTGGTGGGTGAAATATCTGGGTATATCTGAATCGTGATGCTCACCAGCTGGATATTTGGTGTGTTGCGAGAGGCTCTGAGGATCTCCTCTTTAATTAAGAAATCTTTCAGGCACATTACAATATCCCTGGGCTCTGTGAAGTCTATCACATGTAAAGGACACTGCTGGAGTTTCAGGGAGAAGTGATTGGAATAATTTTTGCATGACTTGGGGAGGTCTGTCACTGTTTCTGGGACCCCTCGCACCCTCAAGTTATTCCTCCTATTTCTGTTGTCAAGGTCCTCAAGGTGGGCTTGCAGAAGCTGAACCGTTTCATTGAGGGACTCATTATCCTTCCTGAGGTCTGAGTGAGAGAGGCAAAGCTCATCATGCTTCGTTTCTAGCAGGTCTGTTCTAGTGCCCAGGGTCGCTAGCTCCAGGGACCAGGTGTTTGTGGACTTATGCAGCTCAGATTGAAATTTCCTGGCTAGCTTGTCATACATACAGAGAGGCAGTTCTCCAGATCAGCTTTTGTAAGCTGTGTATTGTACTCACAGTCCCCTGTGGAGCGCTCCGGAGATGAGGCTGCAGTGTGTGTGCACGCTGGAGCTGTGTCTGACTGGGCGCCATCTTGAGACATCTTGCTCTGCTCCCTCATGCGGAGTAAATAGTTGGTTAGAGATCTTTAGGCTGGTTTTCCACGGCGGTTCTTTGGGCCCGGCATGCGCTGTGTGTTCCGGAAGGGGTGCAGGGTCTTTAAGTGCTTGTTTAGGTGTTTTATAGCCCCGGGGAGTCTGCTTAAGTCTCCGGTCCTTGCAGAGCTCTTATCCCCTGCTTCCATCCAGTTTTGCGCGGCACATGCGCCCCCAAGTTGCTGTTTTTTAATGTGTTGCTTTTTAATGTGTACTTCTCTATTTCTTGGCACTGTTAAAATCCCAATAAAATACCCCTTCTATATAAATTCCTACCCAGGGATGTGGTGCCTGTAATACTATGTCACCAACCCACACCATAATGTAAAGCATGTCTTCTGTCATTGTCAAATATACTAAAACTCCTCCAGTCCCATCCACTGTGTCACCTCATCTCATTGGCCAACCCAATGGGCAACATTCTGATAAAGTTTAGCAAATCTGAGTCCTGAAAATTCAACCTGAATTCATGTCTGACCCCAAATCTGAATCTTATGCCGCGTACACACGATCGGAAATTCGGCCAGCAAAAGACCGATGAGAGCTTTTGGACGGAAATTCCGACTGTGTGTATGCTCCATCGGACTTTTCAGTTCAGATTGGAAATTCCGATCGTCTGTAGCAATTCGGACACGCAAAATTCCTACGCATGCTCGGAAACAATTTGATGCATGCTCGCAAGCATTGAACTTCATTTTCTCTTCTCGTCGCAGTGTTGTACGTCACCGCGTTCTTGACGGTCGAAAGTTCAGCGAACTTTTGTGTGACCGTGTGTATGCAAGCCAAGCTTGAGTGGAAAATCCGCTCGTGTGTATGTGGCATTAGTCATAGTTTGCTGTAAAATTACTCTCCGGAGAGAGAAGTGTCCTCAACCAGGAGATCAAGGTGTGCCCATTTATGACGTGATTAATCCATATTAATGATTTATAACACACTGAGATGGATTCCTGCCAAACCAGAGATTAGAAATGTACTTATCAAGAAATGTGACAAATAAAAGACACACATTCCAGTTTCTTAGGAATAATTTCTAAGTTTAGAAAGAAAATATAAAAAAAATCCTTTAATGCCAATGACTGAGAACTGAGACTGAGGTCAGAAAACAAAAACCAAAATCTGTATGGTTAATTGATTGGTATATAGTTTAACCTGTTACCGACTGCACTATAGCCAAATGATGGCTACAGTGCGGCTCAATAACTCTGGGAGGGCGTACATTGACTACCTCCCAGAATCGCGCTCCCACCCACCCCTGGGGCGCCCACGCGGGAACATCTGCGCTCGCCGGGTCCACAGGACCTGGCGCAACACGGATCACGGTAAAGGGCCAATGACAGCAGCACTTTACCACGTGAGGGCTCAGCGGGTGAGGGTGAACGATTACAAATGTAAACACTGCAGGGTCACCAGAAGTTCAACGCTCTCCTCTCCTCACACTGATACAGTGGAGAGGAGAGCAACCGAGTGTTATACAGTGAGTTTTTACAATTATAATTGTATCCAGCAGTGCCCAACAGTGCAACCACTGTGCAACCACTGTGCCATTGGTGCCACATGGTTAATTGATTGGTATATATTTTAACCTGTTACCGACCGCACTATAGCCGAATGTGCGGCTCGATAACTCTGGGAGGGCGTAAATTGACGTCCTCCCAGAATTGCGCTCCTGCCCGCCCCCTGGGGCGCGCACATGGCAACATCCGTGCTTGCCGGGTCCACAGGGTTTATATTCCGCCATGTGGATGGGTGTTAGAAATAGGCGGAACCGGCTGGCCATTATGCCAAAATCATTCTCCACCACTCTTCTGGCTCTGGCCAGCTGGTAATTAAAAACCATCTGGTCCGGAGTGAGGGTCCTCATGGGAAATGGCTGCATCAGATGTTCTCTTAGCCCAAGAGCTTCATCAGCGACAAAAACAAATGAAAGACCACCCACATTGTCTCCCGCAGGTGGCAAGCCCAAGCCACCATTCTGGAGCCATCTGTAGAACTCCATCTGGGCGATGTCTCCACCATTCGACATCTGGCCATTCTTCCCCACGTCCACATACAAAAACTTGTATGTCGCCGACACCACCGCTAACATCACAATACTATTAAACCCCTTGTAATTATAATAGTATTAACCCAAGTGGGACGATGTGAATGTGTTTCCCATCGATTGCCCCTCCGCAGTTAGGAAAGTCCCACCGCTGGGCAAATTGGGAAGCCACAGTCTGCCATTCCTGTGGCGTTGAAGGAAACTGTGGAGTCAAACAAGAAAAACAAAAATTAATACTTTTGCACGTAACATTGCAAGCAGATTAGACACAGACATTCTTGGCCAACATCAGTATAATTTTATTTGAAGAAGTATATAAAGACAGAAATATAAGGTCCACTTATCATATTCCTCACCCCCTCTGATGGCCCATTGTAAAAAATTTAGGGGGGAGATGTTTTGGACAGGCAACCCTCTCCACTTCATTGAGAACTTAACCACTTTCAGACCGGACCAATTTGCAGCCAAAGGACCAGGCCCCTTTTTGCGATTCGGCACTGCGTCGCTTTAACTGACAATTGCGCGGTCATGCGACGTGGCTCCCTAACAAAATTGACGTCCTTTTTTTTCCCACAAATAGAGCTTTCTTTTGGTGGTATTTTATCACCCCTGCGGTTTTAATTTTTTGCGCTATAAACAAAAAAGAGCGACAATTTTGAAAAAAAACGCATTATTTTTTATTTTTTGCTATAATAAATATCCCCCAAAAATATATAAAAAATTAATTTTTTCCTCAGTTTAGGTCGATACGTATTCTTCTTACATATTTTTGGTAAAAAAAATCGCAATAAGCGATTATTGATTGGTTTGCGCAGAAGTTATAGCGCTTACAAGATAGGGGATAGTTTTATAGCATTTTTATTAATAATTTTTTTTATTAGTAATGGCGGCGATCAGTGATTTTTATTGTGACTGCGACATTATGGCGGACACATCGGACATTTTGACACATTTTTGGGACCATTGTCATTTATACAGCAATCAGTGCTATTTAAATGCATTGATTCCTGTATAAATGACACTGGCAGTGAAAAGGTTAACCACAAGGGGGCAGTATGCCTAGGGGTGTGTTTCTTACTGTGGGGGGCATGGCTGTCAGCTAGTGAATGCTGATCTCTGCTCCAATCACAGGGAGCAGAGATCGGCGTCACTAGTTGCTAGGCAGAATGGGGAGATGCTGTGTACTTCCGCATCTCCCCGTTCAGCCTTCCCGTGAGACGATCGCGGGTGTCCCTGCGTGAGTCGGACTCACGGGGGTCCCGACCGGCGCGGGAGCGCGCCGCTCCCGGCGCACTCCCAATGGCACGGCATGCATTAAGGAGGGACTTATATACGCCCTCCTGCCTGTACGTGCCATTCTGCCGATGTATATCGTCGTGCGCCGGTCGGGAACCGGTTAATGCACAAATACAGTGTGTTACTTTGGCCAGCCCCTCCTTACTTACACTATTAACAGCCCACTGGACAGGTAAGATGTGTCATAATACAAAATTATGAATACACACTGTACAAATTGAAGCACTTTTTTACATTCTGCAATTACCTATCAAGATAATAGGAGAACAAAACTTTAAACATTACCATTTGAAAGTATTGAGGCAGGCCTTTTCACTACATGCTTTGGTGAATTCATCCATAAATATGACCACAAAAGAGGTAGGTATAGTGTGTATGGGTTTGGCAAAGTCAGCAGATAGAGGATTGGTATCGGTTGACTTAGCGGTTGGGGGAGGGAGGGTTACAAAAAAGTTTCCCCCCCCCCAAAAAAAAGCCTCTTGCACTCAGCTCATAACATTTGTACACATTTGAGGGGGTGTTTAGGGTAAAGCACTACAATGGAGCTGACAAAATACATTGTTATGTGACTAGGCTATAGGTGTGTATGGGCCCAGGATAGCATGCTGGGGAGGTAAGTGAAGGCAAAAAAGGAGCATTAAAAGCTTCCAGCATGCATGAGGACAAAGGGGACATTCACAGCATATTCCAATCATGGTAATTAGGGAATGGTGAATGAAATACATGACCAAGTACCACATAGCTACATTTCTGAGCTGCCCAGCTATACACTCCCACCGCCTTAACTTTCCCAGTAACGGAGACCACACTGTGCTGGAGTGTAAAATAGGCCGTAGCAGCCCCTTTATTAATAACAAAATATATATAAATAACTTTATAAATAACATTTATAAACAAATAAACAAACCAATAAACAATATCAAGAGCACGTGACGTAGGCCTATAGCTGACATTACCCCCCCCCACCCAAATTACCATAAACAACAACTCGTGCACTGCGGTCATCTCAACTGTAATTAGGCCTCAAGCTGACATACTAGCTCAGAGACAAAACTATTCCCGCAGTGCAGTCATCCACCATATTCCCACCATATTCCCACCATATTTCCACATCACTTGTAAGGAATATACCAAACGGGCCCATATCACCAATGGGTCCCGCATCAAGTTTTCTGTGGGGAGGGGGTTTCTTCTCTATGCCTACGTCAGCCAACATCCCCCACCGCAAACAAGGTTAACACCTTAACCTTGAGCGCACCTCCACACCCTAAGTGCTCGCTCAATCCCGTCCTGTATGCCGATGGCCCACATATCCGTGCCCACTGGGTTCAAGTGAACCCCGTCAGCCCGCAGATAGCGCCAAGTGTCGACCTCTAATTCCCTATGTCTGATGGCCAACCCCCCATGCTTTATAAAGAACCTGCTGACCTCCTGGTTGACCTTCTTCCGAGCCTTATTGAGAAGATCAACTGACCTGGCAAAACGCCACGACGTCCTGGCTATCATGTCTGACCAGACCAGGACAGTGTTGGGAAAGGCCGCCTGAAGTCGGCAGAAATCATACTTGATGTCCCTAGTGACATCAAGTTTTGTCCTGAGCCCCAAATCGTTACCCCCAACATGGATGACTAGAACTTCCGGAGGTCTATCCCATCTCGCAAACTTAAGCGCTTCCGGGATCAGACGACACCATAGCATCCCCGGGAAACCCAACCACTTTATATAGGCCTCCCTCCTGGAGAAACCTAGCTGTCTCCCATCTGGTCTGTCATCGCCCCTTCTGGCTCCCCAGCAGACATATGAATGCCCCATGATCCACACGAGGCTTGGTGCTGAATCTGAAAGAGAAACAATAAAACTCTGGTGAACTTCTCTTCTCGGTACCACACGAAACCATGTCGGTACTTCACACAGCCTTCTATGTCATAAAACTTTTTACACCAAATCCGTCCTAACGTATGACCTGAAATGCCGAGATTCCCACCTCCCGATCTGTTTTACCGCCTCTTCCGTTAAACCCCACCTTACCGCTTCCGTTGCCGCCCCAATCCTAAATGAATGTGAGGAGAACTTCAAATCTCCCATATTCAGTTTACACAAACATTTTTGGAAAACTCTTATGAATTGAAAGCGCGACAGCGCCTCGCCATTTTGGTGCACCAACAGGGGGCCCCCCACATCTGGCCTCCTTTGCAAGAACACATTCGTAACCAAGACGGGGCAGAGTTTGGCGTTGTTGTGCTTTTTTAAGGAAAGTTTCCCGCACATTTTTATTAAGTAATTTTTAACGAAGATATTTTTAAGATACAAGATCAATCGATACGACACAGTCTATATATGCGAAACTTGTTCACGGAGACGGGTGATCATACTTAATAGTCACATTTATTGGTTGACAGAAAACAAATATTTACATGAAATTAAAATACGGATTGCATTATTTGAACATTTGACAATTAATGTAAATACCCTCAAAATGGGCGTAATAGTACCTTGGACACAATATCACCATGATAACTTCTTCAGTAGAATCAATAACCTTATACTTGACAATTTAACAGAATGTCTGTATTTTACACACACCCAGCCGTTACTATACTGCAGGTAAGTAACGTTGAACAATGCGAAAATAATTTAGACATTTGTTTGTCAATAAAATTTGGTAACTATGCAAAAAATAATATATAATAAAATTGAATATTAGAGAAAAATCTATGAAAAGGCGATTATTGATTCTGGAGAATGATTATCAATACTAGAATATTCAATACATCAATGGTTAAGAGAACATACAAGATAAAATCAACATGGCATATTTACCCATTCCAAAATGGCTATTAGTCTGGATTTAAGATAGCTACCGGGTTCAGGAATCTCCTTGGAGGTTAAAGTATATTTCCAGTCATGGCTGTCAGTCTATCTGGGAAGATGTTTCTCTCCCAGTGTCCCTTCCCCAGGGTGGGTCCCTGAGCTCTCAGGTTCCCCTGAGCTGTCCTCTCTCACTATCTATCTAGCTTCTTAAATATCCTCTCACACAATAAGATCATAAAACTTGTAATATGTTCAGCCCAAAAGGTATGTGCCTTTTTCCTATTGGCCTAAATGTTTTTAATGTAATTGCACCTTCAACCACCAGGTGTCTCACATGTGTTTTGGGGCTGCTCTGTAAAGTAATATATTTTATTTTATACTGTATATTTTACTTTAGTGGAAATATTTATATCTTTAATATTTGGGAATTCTACTAACCCCATACTATCAAATATGCTTAGCATAATTATTAATCTATCACTTTGCATAAAATGGTGATATATATGCATATCATTGTATATCTGTAAACATTTAGTCCATTTAAAAAGGACACAAGTTATATGTATATATATATATTAATCAACATCACATACAGTTTTTATCTATCTGGATACCTGTATAATTTGGGTATCCAATCAATATTTGTTTATCTAGCATAGTTAAATTCTAATATATTCATAGCATAATCATATATATATCTTAATACTAATTTGTTCCTAAAACAATTCTATTAATAATCACCCTATATTTATTATGTTTTCTTTATAACCGATTTCATCAACTCATCAGATACTAACTCATAGTTTTCTTTTGTGACCTACGCATCTCACAGATATTCTGAATGATTTATATTCACTGTCTTCTGAATATATATATATATATATTTTTAACATAGGTCGGTTTGCCTCTATTTTTAAAATCATGTTTTGAAATGGACTTTGAACAGTCCGATTCATGTTTTGATAGCTTAGCTATGTACACAATTCCTAGGACTTCACATAATAGGCTTTGTTGGGCAAGGTGTTGGCTTTAGAATTTTTGTATTGACGGTTGTAAATTGTCCAAACAGCCTTTACTTCAGCACAAAGGATTCTTCCCAGTCAGGACCACCTCCAAGTGATGACACCTCATAAATTTGGACTTCTCAAACTAATCAACAAAAATAAGTACACACCTTGTGTTTGGTGACAAAGGCTACCATTGTTCCTGTTCTCTTTTTGGCTTCAATACAGGCTTGTAAAAACCCCTTGAATAGAATGGTTGTAGTAATTTAGAATACATGAGTTTCCTGTGTCTTAGAGGTTTTCGAAAGGTCAATTATGGTGACCTCACAGTTCACGTGTCTTATTTGAAATTATACATTTCTGTCATTGAATAGTAAATATATTTCTTCATAAATTCATAACAAAGCCCCCCTTGGAAATTTGTCGGTTGCCGGAAGTCATCTGACAGACTTTCCCAATGCAACTTATTGAAGAAATATGGCTTCGTTTGGGCCTTGTAAGTCGAGTTGTGAAAATGGATCCGGATTGTGGATATATTTAAAAGGTATAGACACCTGCAGATGGGTGTAATTCTTTGGGGAAAAAAAATGGGTTTGTGATCGATGTGTGCATCTCAGGGCCGTCATCCGTTCTTTGGCGGGAAATGGATCACTCCGGGCACCTTTTGGTTCTTGGCTGTCCTGGTGGGTTTTGTCCCTGTAGACTGGCCATCAATGATGTCCCTGGATTCCACATACGGTTCCTTCTCTGGATGTTTCACACATGTTGGACTCTCGGTTCTGTTGACCGGCTCATGGACATATTGGTTCTGTAAAGGAAAATAGATTCCATGAGAAAAACATATATGTCCTTTTTCTTTTTATATGATTTTGAGATATCCATGTCAAGCAGGTATCCTGGGCTTCCTCTGAGCCCCCCTCTTTCCCATTGTGTTATCAGTCCTTTAACTAAACACCTTGGATATAAAGACAATGTATGACACATTTGCTATGGGAGACCAAGCTCCAGGGCTCATTATCATGAGGACATTTATTAATAGCTGTGGATACCAGACATTTATGACTGACTTATGTTCTTCAGAACCATTTTTTTTTTTTTTTAGCTTAATTGGTTCTGGAGTAACAATAAAAGCATTTCAGTTTGACATGTAAGTGACAACTCACTGTCAGTAATAAGATATTTGGCATTATAGTCAACCTTCTACTTGTGAGGAATAAAACAAATAAATTCTCCCCCCTTTGGGGTGTCAATATAACTCATTTGAGGCAATCAAACTACCTTATGCGGGTGACTCCTCATCTTTTACCAAAATATCAAACCATTTAGGCCTCCTGATATTAATGTCTTTAGGATTCGGTCTTCCTCTGGAATTACCGTCTTCGTCGACTTCTTGAAATTAGGCTGTTTGGAGCGACCTGTTTATGTCAGAGGAATGAATGGACCACTGAAAAATAGGAGAATAATTAATATCTAACAACCACAATCCCCCGGAAGGGATTTCAGGATCCTCATTATTGTGACCTGGGAGAAACATAGTGTTAGAACCTCTGCTTCCTATATCTTTATTCAGTGCATTCCTCTGATTTATTTTAACATAGGCGCTTAAAAGGCTTTGTGGCCCTTGGCTGGCCACAGGATTTGCCCCTTGAAGGATTTCTTTTCATGTTCATTTTAGCCATGAAACCATTGATACACTCGTGGTTTTTAATCTATTCAATTAATTAAGTCAATCTATTTATTTATTTCACAAATTGGCACAACACACTGAACTAAAGTAACCAATTGGTCCACACCATTTGCCGGTGTACTATAGAAAGTTCAACATTTTAGATCCTATATATCTGTTCCTAATTTGACCAAGCTTTGGTTTGCACGGATTATCAAACCATATATTGTATGAGGTTTATGCGCACTGCAGCCATCTATACCTCAGCAAATTCACCTTTTGAAGGAAGTTTTAATACACTAAACACTGTTTTATTTATTTTATCACGTATTCATATATCACATATTATTCACGTTTTGCGCAGAGGTCTCCTAGATAACTTATTTTAAACAATCTATTGAGTTTTTAAGGTTGATTTAAGCGCACCTATTACACAAAAATGTGTACTTGTCTTTAACTTATTTTACGTGTGGGAACACTATTATATGGGTTGCAGCTACATCATTTGGTTATCTTAAATATCGGTTGCATCTCTGATTTTAAATTCATAGTAGCGCTTGAGTACATGCATTCAGTACTTATTCAAACCGTGTAACATATCCGTAATTTTGTCTATTTTGGTTTCTGTATTGCTTATAAACTGATCAGAATTTGGTTGTGGGACCCGGTTTCTGTACTTTCTGGGGACTACTGGCTCAGTTTGATCAGACATATCACCATCAGAAACATTGTCTTGATTCTGGGATAGTTGTCTGGGCCTTAGTTGTTCCCTATTGTTCTGGGGATTTTGAGGTGTCCTACCCTGTAGTTTCTCCCTATTTACCCGTGTAGGCCCCCGAAGCCAATTACACCGGTAAAGGTGAGGGTGTCTACCCTTAGGTTTAAATCTGACCCGTTGGAGGTATACCCTATAGTTTCTCCTAAACCTCGGGTCTGGATCCTTTGGATGAGACTCCTGAGGTGGTCTTTGAACTCCCCCTCTAAAGGGTGGTCTCTGCTCCCCCCTTCTGATGGGTGGGGACATTGGTCTCCCGCTGGGGAAACTCGGTAGCATCTCTCCTCTGACTATATCAGCGTATCTCTTTTTCTTGGTTTTGGACTGTAATGATTGAGGAGATACATAATTTTCATCCACAAATTTCATTATAGGGCTTTCAGGCCTTCCATTGTTTTCACTAGTCTGTTGGATAGAGTACAAATTGTTACTCTCTTTTACCAAAGACTCCAGTGAACACCCCCTTTGTAATCTTTCGCTAAATTTACTTTTATGTGGGTAGGTGGGGCCTCGAAGAACATGGGTTTGAACCCAGGTTTATCATAACCTGGCTCCTTTTCTGCTAAGTGGACAACACTTTTGAGCACATCCATAAATTCGGTGGGGCTTTGATTATTGGTACATGTGATATTGTGTATATCCGCGCTAGCCGCATTAACATTTTTGTGCGGGACAAATCCTAGATGACAGCCGTTTTTAATTTCTTGCCAGGCAGTACCCAACAGGCTTTTTAAATCTTCGCAGAATGGATGGTGTTTGGTTTCAAATACCCACGGTAAGAAATTAATCCTAGATTGGTCATCATTTAGGCCTAAAGCTGATAAAACATTTTCATAGGCCTCAATGTGGTCACTAATGCATACGGATCCCTCTTCCTTAAACACTGGGACAGCATCTTTTAAAAATTTTATTATTTCTGAGGCGTCCTGTTTAGGGGTGCCTATAGTTTTCTCTGATCCCAAATAAAACTGATTAGACCTATTTTCATGTGGTGGTTCAATTTTTACCCCCCTTTGCTCCACAGATGGCTTGGGGTAGAACATGGTTTCTTTTTCTAATTCTTCTTCATTATGTAACTCCCAAACTTTAGGTTGAGAGTCAAATTTTGGAGTATTATCAGATTCTATACTTTCAGGGTTAAGCATCTGAGCATTATTCTGGGGCATAAACTTCACTTGTTGTTTTAATTCTTCTTGTTGCTTAATTAGGGATTCCTGTCCTGACCTAAGCTG
Organism: Lithobates sylvaticus; assembly: GCA_028564925.1. Classification (NCBI taxonomy): domain Eukaryota; kingdom Metazoa; phylum Chordata; class Amphibia; order Anura; family Ranidae; genus Lithobates; species Lithobates sylvaticus. The sequence goes on from CM053026.1 coordinate 785,023,520, forward strand.
ATTTGTTTCTTCTTTTAAATTTCCACTGCATATTACTCTGCAACTTTTTAAATTTCCACTGCCTATTACTCGGCAACTTTCTAAATTTCCACTGCCTATTACTCGGCAACTTTTTAAATTTCCACTGCCTATTACTCTGCAACTTTCGTCAGACTCGTTTTCCTGCAGAAAACTCTCCTTCTCTCTTAATTGTTTACACTCTTTATTTAATTGGTGACATTCTTCCAGCATTATTATTGCATTATTTTGCATCTGTTTTATTTCATATTTCATCATTGTCACTGTAGACTCATCATAACAATCTGCCTTGTCATTAATTTCCTTTAGCTTTTTAGTGGGCTCATATTCCCCTTCTATTAAATGGGACTGGGGTTCTAAGATATCACTCTCCTGTTGGGTATATTGACTTTTAAACTCACTATAAAGATACATAAGGTTATCGCTTAATTCAAAATGCATGGGATCAGGCCTTTCTATTTCCTTTGTCTCAGAGGAGCTGTCTGTGAGTTCATCGCTTTGACCTTCCACGTTCCACACGTCTTTCATTAACTGACGGGCGTGGTTTATAAGGCCTTCAATGCCTGCTTCTAGACTAGTCTCGTTAGACAAACTTTTTTCGGCATGATTTGTCATGTTAATTTTTGAAATCATATCCAACATTTCCTGTACTTGTATCAAATTTGTCTGAGTACTCATATTACCACTAAGGACTGACTCTTGATAATCCCTATCAACATAAAATTCACTTTGACCAGACATTTTCCTTGGCAAAAATATTTTTTTTAAAAAGTTAATAATTAATAATTTCATGCAAAATATTATTTCTGTCACCACCGTAACTATGACTGATCCTGTACAAAATATCGACGTTATCTCACGCAGTGCCTCCATTTAATATGTTGTGCTTTTTTTAAGGAAAGTTTCCCGCACATTTTTATTAAGTAATTTTTAACGAAGATATTTTTAAGATACAAAATCAATCTATACGACACAGTCTATATATGCAAAACTTGTTCACGGAGACGAGTGATCATACTTAATAGTCACATTTATTGGTTGACAGAAAACAAATATTTACATGAAATTTAAATACAGATTGCATTATTTGAACATTTGACAATTAATGGAATTACCCTCAAAATGGGTGTAGTACCTTGGACACAATATCACCATGATAACTTCTTCAGTAGAATCAATAACCTTATACTTGACAATTTAACATAATGTCTGTATTTTACACACACCCAGCCGTTACTATGCTGCAGGTAAGTAACGTTGAACAATGTAAAAATAATTTAGACATTTGCTTGTCAATAAAATTTGGTAACTATGCAAAAAGTAATATATAATACAAATTGAATATTAGAGAAAAATCTAGAAGGCGGTTATCGATTCTGGAGAATGATTATCAATATTAGAATATTCAATACATCAATGGTTAAGAGAACATACCAGATAAAATCAACATGTTATATTTACCCATTCCAAAATGGCTATTAGTCTGGATTTAAGATGGCTACCGGGTTCAGGAATCTCCTTGGAGGTTAAAGTATATTTCCAGGCATGGTTGTCAGTCTATCTGGGAAGATGTTTCTCCCATTGTCCCTTCCCCCAGGGTGAGGGTGAGCCTCCTCTCAGGTTCCCCTGAGCTCTCTTTCCTTTGACTATCTCTCTTGCTTCTTAAATACCCTCTCACACAATAAGATTATAAAACTTGTAATATGTTCAGCCCAAAAGGTATGTGTCTCTTTCCTATTGGCAGGCAGACTTAATCACCTTTCCTAGTAGCCTAAATGTTTTTAATGTAATCTCATCTTCAACCACCAGGGGTCTCACATGTGTTTTGGGGCTGCTCTGTAAAGTAATGTATTTTATTTTATACTGTATATTGTACCTTAGTGAAAATATCTATATCTTTAGTATTTGGGAATTCTACTAACCCCATACTATCAAATACGCTTAGCATAATTATTGATTAATCACTTGCATAATATGGTGATACATATGCATATCATTGTATATTTGTAAAAATGTAGTCCATTTGAAAAGAACACAAGTTTATATATATATATATATATATATATATATATATATATATATATATATATATATTAATCAACATCACATACAATTTTTATCTATCTGGATACCTGTATAATTTGGGTATCCAATCAATATTTGTTTATCTAGCATAGTTAAATTCTTATATATTCATAGCATAATCATATAATTGTCTTAATACTAATTTGTTCCTAAAACAATTCTATTAATAATCACCCTTTATTTATTATGTTTTCTTTATAACCGATTTCATCAATTCATCGGATACTAAAATTATAGTTTTCTTTTGTGACTTACAGATATCACATATACTTTGAATTGACTTGTAACATCATGTTTTGAGATGGACTTTGGGCAGTCCAATACATGTTTTGATAGCTTAGCTATGTACACAATTTCCTAGGACTTCACACAATAGGCTTTGTCGGGCAAGGTGTTGGCTATTGACTTTTTGTCTTGATGGTTGTAAATTGTCCAAACAGTCTTTACTTCAGCACAAAGGATTCTTCCCAGTCACGGACCACCTCCAAGTTATGATACCTAATAAATTTGGCCTTCTCAAACTAATCAACCAAAATAAGTACACACCTTTTGCTTGCTGACAAAGGCTACCATTGTTCCTGTTTTCTTCCTGGCTCAATACAGGCTTGTAAAATGTATATATTTGAGACTTGTAAAAGAGGCAATCAGCTTATCTTTTTTTTTCCAAGAGCAAAAGTTCGCTTCAAAGTTTTTTTTTTTTTAGGCCTACTGAATCTCCCATCTCTGCCAGTGAATATTAGATATATTTCTTCATAAATTCACAACAGTACCATTCATGCCATTTTTTCCAGGATTCGTGTCCACTATGTAATTTACCCATTGTGTATGCTAATTGCTTTTCATATGTGCTATGCGTGTCTATTATGTGTAGTGTTTCAGCGATGTGCAGTGGTGATTTATCTTTCCAGTGTCTTGTTAACGTGAGGCGTGCTGCTAGTAGTATGTGAGATATTAAGGCTTTCCTCTCGCTCGGGACTTCCTCTATTCCCAGGGAAAGGAGTGCCATTCCTGGGGAAGGGTCTACAGTAATCTTAGTTATTTGTGCAATTAGCCCAAATATTTTGTGCCAGTAATCACTGATAATTGGACATGACCACAGTACATGAATTAGAGTTCCCACTCCTCCGCACGTTCTCCAGCATCCCGAGGAAAGGGAAGGTACGATTTTTGATAGGCGGTATGGGGTGAGGTACCAGCGGAGTAGAATCTTTTGGTACAGTTCCCATAGATTGACCCTTTTGGTGGTGGAGAAGGTAGTGGAGATAGCTTTCTCCCATTGTTGTGTGCTGTAAGCTTTACCCAAATCAGCTTCCCAAGCTAAGATATTAGTAGATTTAGTAAAAGTACGCTTGTCCTGCAGACTATTATAAAATAATGATACCCCTTTAGTTTTGGAGGAGTTGTTTGTGCAGTATGATGCTATCCTCCAGGGTAATGTCATAGGGGCTATGGCTGTTTGCCTTAGGAGGTGACAGATTTGAATGTATGTGTAGGCCTCCGAAGATGGAATAGTGTATTCTATTTGAAGGGATCGGAATGATTTAAGTGCAGGCCCGACATACAGGTCTTCCAGATTCATATTTTTGCGGATATTCCATTTACTTAAGGATAGTCCCGGGATCAGGAGTGATATTGCTGATATGGGAAAATTTAGAGCGGTGGTGGGCATCTCAGGGAGAGTTGCCTTCAGGAGTTGTTTCCAAGAGTCGATTGACGCTTGAATGGTGGGTGATAGTTTGGTTACATTGGTTGGGTTCATAGTGTGTGTTATAAGGAAATTATATAGGTCCCCCCCTGGAATTTGGTGTTGTTCTATTTCTGCCCATGGGGTGATAGATTGTGATGGGAACCACCCTTTTAGTTGAGACAGGATCGTGGCTGTGTAGTAGTCTTTTAGGTGGGTGTGCCCTATTCCTCCGGCCTGTTTTGTTTTAACTAGTTTGCCGAAGGCGCATCTCGCCCTCTTACCTTTCCATAGATAATTGTTCAGATGGGATTGTGCTGTCAGGAAGAAGGTTTTGGGTATTGGGATGGGTAACGTCCTATAGAGGTATAGGAGCTGAGGTAATGTCTGCATCTTAAATGCTGCTAGTCTGCCTGTCCATGATAGTTCATGTTTCGATATTTTTTCTAGTTGCGTTTTTAAAATGGGCAAAAACTTCATATAGTTTTCTTTAGCTAAGTCTGAGGTGTGGGGGGTGAGTGTGATTCCCAAATATTTTATACCGTTGTCCTTCCAAGTGTAGGGAAATTCATTGCTAATACCATTTCTAACGTCTGGTGGTAACCCTATGCCTAGGAGATACGATTTGAAATCATTTACCTTATAGTACAATAGTGTAAATTGGTTGAACTCAATTCACACCGTCTTGTAGAGAGTTTGGGAATGCTGCCTTCCCCTTTGCCATTTTGGACATCCATTTTGGGGATTTTTTCCGGAAAGTGAATGGGAGGCAATGCCATATGTATGATGTTCTGTATGATGATGTAAGTGTATTATATACTTGGCATCTGTATCAATTTATTGTTTAATGTATGAAATTCCACTCTATGTTGAGTTGGGTATGGAATTTTTCATATGATCATTATGTAACCAGCATGTTTTGATATCCTGTAGATGGTGATTATAATTCCCTGAGGAAGATAGGCATATTATCAGCCATTTGGAAACGCGTCAGAATTCTTCACCTGCTTCAATATATATATATCATCTTGAAACATCGGTCTTGTTTTTACTTGGAAATTTGTATATGTGTTTTGATATTCTTTTGTATAATAAATTTATAAAAAATTATTTTACGTATTCTATGTTTATTATGGTTGCCTATAAAGTCCCACCTCTAGAGGTTCACTTTATACCATAGTACGATAGTGAGGAAAACTTTTGTAACGCGTTGTGTACCGAAGCCAGGGAAGATTGAGGGTTAGTAAGAATTAGAATCACATCATCCGCGAAAAGACTAATTCTATGCTCTGTGGATCTCGTGCCGAAACCGGTGATGTCGGTATGTTGTCTACTATAGGTTGCTAAGGGTTCCATAATTAAGTTAAATATTAATGGAGACAACGGACACCCTTGGCGGGTGCCATTAGTTATTTGAAACGGGGTTGAGAGTGACCCTGAAACATATACTTGGGCTGATGGATTTGTATAGAGGGCCATAATGGCTTGGTATATTGGTCCATTGAAGCTAAATTTATTTAGGGTTTGGGCAAGATAGTTCCAATGGACTCTATCGAACGCCTTCTCTGCGTCTAGTGAAAGCAGCAGAGAAGGCGTTTCTGATTTGTTGGCTAAGTGGATGATGTTTAATAGGCGTCTAGTGGCATCGGCTGTCTGAAGCCCTTTGGTAAAGCCAGTTTGATCCGGGTGGATCAAGGAGGGTAGTAGGTCAACTAATCTATTTGCTAATAGTTTTGCATACATTTTTAAATCATTATTTAATAATGAGATCGGACGGAAGTTTTGGGGTAGATTGGGTTCCTTCCCCGGCTTCGGCAGAGCAACAATCATGGCTTGGAGCATTTCGGAGGGGAAGGAAGACGAGGAGAGGGCTTGGTTGTAAATTGCTGTCAAGTGGGGTGTTAACGTGTTTTTAAAGGTTTTGAAATACTCCCCAGTGAAACCGTCTGGGCCAGGCGATTTATTGTTGGGGAGAGACTCAATCGCTTGGGTGATTTCTGGTATCGTGAATGGAGCATTTAAGGCATCCAATTGTACTTCAGATACCTGCGGGAGTTTGAGTGAACTGAGAAAGTCTGAAATTTCAGAGGGGGATGGTTGGGTGGTGGAGGGGTCTAGTTTCAAATTGTATAGTGAGCTATAATAGGTGCTAAAAGCATCAGCGATTGCTTGTGGGTGATATAATTTGGATTTGGAAGTTGGGTGTATTATATAAAGGACTTTTGTTTTTTGTCTATATCCCTTAAGTCTAGAAGCGAGTAGTTTACCTGCACTGTTACCATTTGCGTAGTAAGTCATTTTTAATCTTTTGGCGGATTTGTCAAAATCCTCCAGAAGTAAAATTCTTAGGTCGTGCCTTAAATTGGTTAGCTGTTGGGACAATTTGGTAGTGGGGTTGGATTTGTTTTGGGTTTCGAGTCTTTGGATCTGTGATGTGAGGTCAAGGATTTGCCGTCCCCTCATCTTCCTAGCCCCTGCTCCCATTTTTATTAGAATTCCACGAACGAATGCTTTATGTGCATTCCAAGTTATAAATGGGTCTGTGACTGACCCTGCATTCAAGTCAAAAAATTCCGTTAGCATTGTATTGAGTTCAGACCTGGTGGGATCTGCCTGGATCAGCTTAGGATTGGATCTCCATATAAACGTGGGGGAAGATTGTAAGTCATCCCTCACTTTTAGTGTCACTGAGGCGTGATCCGACCAGGTTATGTCATTATTATTAGACATTTGAATTTACTGTAGAAGCCACTTATCCACCAGGAAGAGATCTAGTCTGGTGTAAACCTTGTGCCTAGTGGAAAAGAAGGAGTAGTCTCTTTCTGACGCGTGTAAGCATCTCCAGGCGTCGTATAGGTCGTAGTTAGAGATCATTGGGAGAAGTGCTTGTTGTGGTCTGGTGGAAGATGTTGTGGAGTCAGTTGCAGGGTCAGGAGGTAAGTTAAAGTCCCCGCACATTAACAGGTGTCCTTGTTTAACACGGTTGATTTTCCTCATAATACTATGGAAGAATCTGATTTGATGTGCATTCGGAGCGTACGCATTTACTATCGTGTACCTGTTGTGATTTATGTCACAAATCAGTATGTGGAATCTGCCTTGTGGGTCGGAGATCTCAGAGATCAATGCGAAGACCACTGTGTCTCTAATAGCCGTAAGTATAAGTACCCTCTCTTTTTTGCTGGTGCGTTGGCAAAAAAGATGTGCGGGAATTTGGGGTGTGAGCACTTGGGTGGCAGTAGTTTGTGGAAGTGCGACTCCTGGACGCATAGAACGTCGCATTGTTGTTGTGCTGCTTCCTTCCACATAGACCTACGTTTGGCCGGATGGTTAAGGCCTTTAACATTGATAGATGTGAAAGTTATAGCCATTGTTGTAAACTATAGAATGAGGTTGTGTATAAGGTGCATAGATAGCACTTACATTTAGTCGATGGGACTCTGTTTGCGAGGCTACGGCTGAGTTTGAAGTATTCAGGTATCCGGTGATCATCTGCTGCTTGGGTTGCATAGGAACGTCAAGTCCACTGCGGTTTGGGCGTTGGTGTATGCTGGTTGACTGCAAAATTTAACATAAAACAAAACACAAATAGAACAGAAAAACAAAAGTTTGAAGGGTTCAAGGCGATCCGGGTGTGGGAAATACCACTAATCATGTTTGGGGGTAAGCTGAAAATAGGCAGTCAATTGAGCTGTTTGTCAGCATGAGAGGGGTGGACAGCTCAAAGGAACAAATTCAGCTATCTGAGCTCAATACCATGGAGCGGCGCTCAGTTAACAGTGCGGCTGGGGATTAGGTGTGCTTGCGAGCATTCCTTGTGGTGACAATGTTCCAGTCTCCAGAGATTCGTTCCGGGCTTTTAGAGGGATGAGGGTTGTTGGTGTCCTCGGGGACTATGTGCCAGGTTTTGAGAAGTTGCAGGCCCTTGGCCCCTGGTTATAATCAATTTTGTGGGGAAGCCCCATTTGTAGGTAATCTGGTCATTCCTTAATGCTTTTGAGATAGTGTTGAGGTTCCTCCTTTTTTGGAGAGTGAATTGCGATAAGTCTGCAAAAAACTGCAGGCCTTGGCACTGTGGAGGTAGCTGGTCTTTGGCGCGTGCTGCTGCCATTACGCTCTCTTTTACATGAAAAAAGTGTAATCGTAGGATAACGTCTCATGGGATGTTATCAGCTAGGTAGCTCTATGTCAAGGTCCGTTAGGTCTGGTATAATGGCTTTAAACAGTTGTGCGGCGTAGTCGCGAAGCTCGGATTGCTTCACCGACTCTGGGACCCCTCTGATTTTCAAATTGTTCCTCTTGGAACGGTCCTCAATGTCTGCGAGTTTCGATTTAACTGCCTCAATTTCCCCCTCATTGGTGTCATGAGCATCCACTAAGTCATTAATAGTGGATGCAAATTCCTCCATCTTGGTTTCCACGTGATCCACTCTGGATGCTGTGGCTTGTAGTTCTACCCCAAATCTGTGCATGCATGAGATCATTTCTGTGTGGAGAGAACTTCTGAGTGAGACTAACATGTCTTTTAGAGTGGTATCTAAGACAGGCTTGTTATTAGTGGGGAATGAGTCAATTGAGTCAGGGAGTTCTCTTGTGTCCACCCCTGTATCTAGGCCTCTGCTCACCTCATGACTTGAATCCCTGGCATCCAGTCTCATCCTAGTCTTCTTCGGGCTGCCTGGGCTTGGGGAGTGAAGGGGAGACTGTGGAGATGTGGCTGGGATGTGTCTTTTAGTTGGATTCAGGGTAGATGGGTCGTGCTGAGGTGTACTTGCCAGCATCCGCGCCGCCGGACCTTTGCCATCTTGCCTGTGTTCCATGGGGTAATACGAGGTGATTCTCTGCAGCCTCCGGTTGTCCTTTTTCTTTTTTGACATGCTCGGTGTATGCTGCAGTGATACAGGAGTGCTCTAGTGATAGATCGGGTCACCCTGCCGCTCGATATGTGCCGGTTTATAGGCGCCTTCTCCGGAGCTCCTCTCTCAGGCGTCCATCTCCTTCTGTGGTTAGCTCCGCCCCCCCAGAGAAGACTTTTAACAGTTTTGGTGCAATTAAAGAGGCATACATTCTGTACCATTCACCAGGTAAAACTCAAAATTCAAGATCCTCTTGCGAAAGAGTGGGTAGCTGCAAGGAGTGTAAAAACTCCATACGCTTATCTTCAGGCCAGCCAGGGACTGCCTTATATAAGTTTTCATAGAAGGATTGGAATTCATCTAGAATTAGTTTGGGAGTAGATATCAGCTGACCATCCGAATCACAAATTACTGACACCACCATATTCTGTATTTTTGAGTCTGCAACTAAATTAGCTAGGAGCTTGCTATTTTTGTCTCCAGACTCAAAGACCTTCCCCGCCAGAGTATTCAAATCTAAATGAGTGGCCGAGGCAAGATGTAGAGACAATGCTCTTCTTGCCTCAGCTAGCCGGCTGAAGTGATCCAGGGTCGGTGAGCCAGAAAAAGCCTCTGCCGCCCTAGTCTCTCCCTCCTCGAGTGTCTGGACCTGACAGGACATCGCCAAAGAACCGATTTAATTGCTGAGATATATTCACTCCTGGTGTTGGCCTTGAAGGCGTCCCAGACTACCTGCACTGACGTTGAGTCCTCATTGATCTCCCAGTATTGTTGCAATTTAGGAGAGACCTCCTCCCCCACCCTTGAGTCCTGCAACCATTTGGGTGCTAAACGCCAACAGTCTCGTCTCCTGGTGTCCATCAACTCCAAGGTGACCTCCAAGGGTGCATGGTCAGAGAGGCCCGCAGGCAAATACGAGGCCCCCCTCACCACTGCCAGGGCACAAGTGTTGCCAAAGACCAGGTCAATCCTAGAACCCGATCTATGAGTGGTGGAGTGAAAGGAATAGGCTCTAGTGGTTCGATGCTTCCATCTGCAGATCTCAGTATAGTTAAATGCTTGTGCCCAATGAAGCAGGTCTGCTGAGTACACCCTATTTGGATTGGACGAATCTAGGGACGGATCTAGAATAGAATTAAAATCTCCTCTTCACACACCGATCCTGTGTGAGGAGGAGATCATCTAACAGTGAGTTACCTATATACCTGTACCCACTAGTATATATACATCTCTGTGCCCAGATCACCCCCCCTAAATAAAGAGAACCTGTCATCAGGAGTACCTGTCACCTCACCAGAGTACCTGCCACCAGAGTACCCGCCACCTCACCACCTGCCAGAGTACCACCAGAGTACCCGTCACCTCACCAACTGCCAGAGTACCACCAGAGTACCCGTCACCTCACCACCTGCCAGAGTACCACCAGAGTACCCCCCACCTCACCACCTGCCAAAGTACCACCAGAGTACCCGCCACCTCACCACCTGCCAGAGTACCCGCCACCTCACCACCTGCCAGAGTACCACCAGAGTACCCACCACCTGCCAGAGTACCTGCCACCAGAGTACTTGCAACCAGAGTACCTGCCATCAGAGTACCACCAGAGTACCCACCACCCCATCACCTGCCACCAGAGTACCTGCCACCAGAGTACCTGCCACCTCACCACCTGCCACCAGAGTACCCGCCACCTCACCAGAATACCTGACACCTCACCACCTGCCACCAGAGTACCTGCCACTATGTCCAAAAAGGTGTACACCCCAGAGGAGGCATACCAAATACTCAGTCTGAGCGATGAGAGCATCGTGGAGCTCTCACCGCTCAGTTCTGTTTCAGTTTCTGGTTCAGAATATGAGCCCTCTGAAGGCAGCACCTCAGGATCCTAATTGGAGGAGGAAGCAGTCCCTCCTAAAAGAAGACGGTCTGAACCCCAGGCAACTACCAGCAGTGCCAACGGTGGTAGACCCCAGGAGGAGAGGCCCAGTTCAAGCGCTGCTAGACCACAGGAGGAGAGGCCCAGTGCGCGCCAAAGAATTAGGGCCCAAAACCAGCTGCCAGAAAGCTTGGCAAACCCATTGTGGCTGCCTTCTACCACAGGGTCAGCCACGATCCCCCCTTTTACAGCACAGCCAGGTGTGCAGGTCAACACTGCGGGTTTTTCCCAGATGGGTTTTTTTTTATTATTTTTCCCAGAGGAATTGCTTCAAGTCATCATGGACCAAACCAATCTTTTTGCCCAACAATTTATTACAGCCAACCCCAGCTCCAGCTATGCCCGCCCTTTTTAATGGCGACCCCTAACAATGGTGGAGCTGAAATTGTTTTTAGGCCTAATGCTAAACATGGGGCTTACAAAAAAAATGAAATACATAAGTATTGGTCAACCAAATCCATCCATCATATGCCAGTTTTTTTCTTCAGTCATGTCCAGGTCCCGTTACGAACTGATAATGCGCTTCCTGCATTTTAGTGAGAACTCACAGTGCCCCCCCCCCCCCCCCCCCGGAATCACCCAAAATTTGACAAGCTATATAAAATTCGCCCCCTAATTAATTTTTTTTCCAAGAAGTTTGCCGAACTTTATGTCCCTGACAAAAACATATCTGTGGACGAATCCCTGGTGCATTTCACAGGCCAGCTGGGTATCAAGGAATATATCCCCAGTAAGAGAGCGAGGTATGGCTTGAAGCTCAACAAGCTCTGTGAAAGCGCCACCATTTATGTGCACTCATTCCGCGTGTACGAAGGCAAAGATTCCCAGCTCCAGCCCCCTGAGTGTCCATCGTACATGGGAATTAGTGGAAAAATTGTTTGGAAGTTGGCATTCCCACTCCTCCAAAAGGGGTATCATATTTATATGGACAATTTTTATACTAGTTTGCCCCTTCTCCGCCACCTGTACCTAAAAAAAACATTGGCCTGTGGTACAACAAGAAAAAACCGAAAGGGCTTCCCACAGCGTCTTGTCGCCACAACCATTCAAAGGGGGGAATCAGTCAGCTTGAGGAATGAGGAAGTGCTGGCTGTGAAGTAGAGGGATAGTAAAGATGTGTATATGATGTCCTCCATCCACAATGACACCTCAGTGGAACTTCACAGAAGACGCAGTACCATTCGCAAGCCTTCCTGCATCAACGCATATAATAAATTTATGGGGGGGGGGTGGATTTAAATGACCAAATGTTGCAGCCCTATCTTTCAACAAGAAAATCCCTTTTTTGGTACAAAAAAGTTGCAATTTACTTTTTTCATTTGGCCCTTTTAAATTCTTTTATAATTTACCAAAAATCCTCAGCAACACCCACCACCTTCATAAAGTATATTGAAGACATGGTCACTTTACTTATTTATCAAGAAGAATCCCCCCCAGAAAGCATTCGCTCAGATTCTGGCGTCAGGCTACATGAGCGTCATTTTCCGGAACATATTCCACCATCAGCATCCAAAAAACGATGCCCAAAAAAATGTCGGGTGTGCACGAAAAGAGGAATTAGGAAAGACGCCAGCTTCTATTGTCCCAATTGTCCCTCCCTACCTGGCCTTTGCATCGGACAATGCTTCAGGCGATATCACACTGTGGACCACTATTAGCCCATATTTCCAATAGACTGCCATTTCCCCCAATTTCTGTCATGAATATTTCCCTGCCTCAACCAACCATATCATTGTCTTCCATGTGAACTGACCCTGTCCTGTTTCTCGACTATGCCTCTGCCTACCGTCTGGATTGTTTATCCGCCATGTTTCTGCCTTTCAAGTGAACTGACCCTGGACTGTATGGACTATGCCTCTGCCTACCTTCTATGTCTGCCTTTTACCTGCACTGACCTCGGCTTGTTGACCATGTTTTTGCCTGCCCCTTGGACTGATCTTTTACCCTGCTACACAGGGGTCTCACATATGTGAGGGGCTCCAGAAGAGTGTTCGGAGTTCAGAAAACCATTTTTTCTGTGTTCCCATAAAAGGGTCTGGTAGTCCGGAGGCTTCAAAGAGATTTGGGTGGGAGAAGCCTCTACCCCTGTCCCCATTCTTCCCTGACCAATGCCCTAAGCTTGATGGTCCTGTCTGCTCCCTGGAAAAAATACTCTGGCTGTGCTGACCATACCTCTGCCTGCTGCCTTTACTAACTATGGACAGTATTCCTGCCTGCTGCATGGACGATCCTTTGATCCTTTTGCTGCTGCTGACCACATCCCTGCCTGCTATCTGGACTAATGCATTGGCTGTGTTGACATCTCTACCTGTGCTGACTATTCCTGCCTGCTGCCTGTTTTGCTGTCACTGACCGATGCTCTCCTCTGTGGACCACTGCACTACTAAGACCGCAGGTAATCTTTTCTTTACCCTTTGCTCAGCAGAATGTATTTTGGTTTGTAATTGGTATGTACAGTACATGCTTTGTGTTAGAAATATGAAGGGCCTTCAACAATGTGATAGGTTGGCAGGAATTTATGTGTGTAATTTATGCTCCTAGAACACCTGACAGTGCTACTTGGGCCTCTGTATGTGGCCAGGCTGTGTAAAAGTCTCACACATGGGGTATCGTCATACTCAGGAGGAGTAGCAGAATGTATTTTGGGGTGTCAATTTTGCTATGTACATGCTATGTGTTGGAAATATCTTATAAATGGACAAATTTGTATAAAAAAAAATGCGTTTTCATTTTTTTCCACATATTACAAAAACTTTGGGAAAAAAATGAACCATTCAAAAGACTCATTATGCCGCATAGATTAAACGTTGGGGTGTTAGCTTTCCAAAATGGGGTCATTTTGTGGGCGTTTCCATTGTACTGGTGCTCCAGGGTCTTCAAAACTGTAATAGGTGGTTGAGAAATGAGATGTGTAATTTATGCATGTAGAACGCCTGACGGTGCTACTTCAATGTTGGGCCTCTGTATGTGGCCAGGCTGTGTAAAAGTCTCACACATTTGGTATCGCCATACTCAGGAGGAGGAGCAGAATGTATTTTGGGGTGTCATTTTTGCTATGTACATGCTATGTGTTGGAAATATCTTATAAATGGACAACTTTATGTAAAAAAAAAATGTGTTTTCATTTTTTTTCCACAGTTTCCAAATACTACTGGAAAAAATTAACCATTCAAAAGACTCATTATGCCTCACAGATTATAAGTTGGGGTGTTTGCTTTCCAAAATGGGGTCATTTTGTGGGCGTTTCCATTGATCTGGTGCTCCAGGGCCTTCAAAATTGTCATAGGTTGTCATCAAATGAGATGTGCAATTTATGCTCGTAGAACGCCTGACGGTGCTACTTGGATGTTAGACCTCTGTATGTGGCCAGGCTATGTAAAAGTCTCACACATGTGGTATCACTATACTCAGGAGGAGTAGCAGAATGTATTTTGGGGTGTCATTGCAAGTATGCATGTGCTGTGTGAGAGAAATAACTTGTTTTTATGACAATTTTGTGCAACAAAAAAAAATTATAATTTTTCCAAGAATTGTGGGAAAAAATTACAACTTCAAAAAACTCACCATGCCTCTTACTAAATACCTTGGAATGTCTGCTTTCCAAAAAGGCATAATTTGGGTGGTATGTGTACTTTCCTGGCTTGTTAGGGTCTCAAGCAATGAGATAGGCCTTCAGTGCATCAGGTGTGACCAGATGTGATTATTTTTTAATGATTTTCACCATAGCTTTTAGACGCTATAACTTTCACAGAAACGAAATAATATACACTTATTTGGGTTATTTTTACTAAAGATAAGTAGCATTATACATTTTGGCCCAAATTTATGAAAAAAAATGTTTAATTTGCAAAAATTTTCAATAGAAACTAAAAAAAGTGTTTTTTTTTTTTTCAAAAATGTCTCTCTTTTTTTGCTTATATTGCAAAAAATAAAAAAACCCAGCAGTAATTACCACCGAAAGGAAGCTCTGTTTGTGAAAAAAAAATTATAAAAATTTGGTTTGGGTAAAGTGTAGCATGACTGAGTAATTGTCATTCAAATTGTGAGAGCGCTGAAAGCTAAAAATTGGTCTGGTAAGGAAGGGTGTTTAAAAGCCCTGTATTGAAGTGGTTAAAGGAATTGTCAAAAACTGCCTCCTGTCTTTATTTACACTATACTTTTTTGGTGAATGAGCAGGGGTACTGTATGCCCTCTAATTATTCACAGTCTCAGGCCGGCTCTGTTTTTTTTTTTTTCCCACGCTAATGGCTGCTCAAAAAGGATTCATGCACTGTACTGTCACCATTTGAGGAGGCAACAAGAATGGGGAGCCATGACAATGCATGTATCAGTGACACCATCCCTGTTGTGGTCCTGCTGGAGCAGACTCTGCGTGGCATTATGGACAGGACACTCGAGGCAGAGCAGCGGGAGGAAGAGGAGGACTTCCTATCCTATCAAGGACCGTTTAATGCAGACACCATTCTTGCGATGCCACAGAATACACAAGAGGAGAGGGAGGAGGAGGATTCTGGCAGTTTTGGAGACATTGAAGCAGAGGAAGACATACGTCAAAACTTAAGAGATGGTTTTCCGCCCCCAGAACCCTCGGGAGTGGTACGTGGCTGAGAGGAGGCAGTTCCCAATACTGTAATCCTCTGTGACCATGAGGACTCTGCTTCTCAGGCCTCTACAAACTAGCAGTGCATGGCCTCCCTCATTCTTCAAAGCCTGCAAAAGGACCAGAGAATTTGTGGCATTAAGACGAAGGATCACTACTGGTTGGCAACCCTCCTTGACCACCGTTACAAGGGGAAAGTCTTGGAACTCATCCCGTCCCCATAGAGGGAGTAGAGGATAAAATATCTTAGATATGAGTTTATATAACACCTTTCTAGACTCTGGTAGGTTACAGTCTGGTGGAAAACATAGTGTTGAGGTTTCTGCTAGTGAAGAGAGGAGCGGTGGAGATGGCGGCTGCTTCAGTGATGCATTTCATTTTTTCTAGTCCTTGGCACCCGGGACTGTCAGCTTCCACATCCCATCAGCATCATCTGCATCATATGGTGGGAGATTATCTGGGGGCAAAAACAGACATGGAGAGCTTTCCAGTTTATGATCCACTCTGTTTCTGGGTCATGAGAATAGACCACTGGCCAGAACATGCCTAGTATGCCAGTGTGGGCTGCCCTGCGTCCAGCGTGTTTTCAGAAGGGCATTCAGTGCTGCTGGAGGTTTTGTGACAGATAAAAGAGTGCGTCTGTCCACAGACTCTATTGATCGGCGCTGGCCGGTTGCCCAATAACTTGCATATAAGCCTTCAAAATCGGCACGTTTGATTTTTCCAGTTTGGGTCCCATAGACTTTAATGTGGGTTTGTTGTTCAGCTTCTAAACACTTCAAAATCGCTAAGTATCAGCATTTTTTATCCAATGTATTTTCACCCGTTTTTGAGCCTCTACTGTGCATGGAGCCTCACTATGACATAGTCCTCCAGCTATATCATGTATTGCAATGTATGGGAACTATAAATTCCTGTGTTCATGTAAAGTTTGGTAGAAATGTGTAAGAATGTATATCAGTGCAGAGGTGTTGGGTTCCTCTGATAATACCCCAGGGGGGTAAATCTTCCGCAGACTTCTGTGTCTCTTCTGCTGGATCAGATCTCTCCCAGGAGCTCGGCATACCAGAAGACACAAGAGGGAGGCGGCTGAACTGTAGCCAATCCCAGGATAACAAGTACATACGTAGAGAGAATGAAACTATCTGATCACACGCTCTCATTTCTCACCAATCACATGATTGTCTTTTCAGGAACCCGAAACTGGAAAGTTGCCGTATAGTTTAACCCTTTGTCTGCCAGGCCCTGCACTCCACTTTATAAACTCGGCTGGTCGCACCATTTTGCCAATTTTTCTATAGATTTTTTTTATGTTTTCCCCTCCCAGAGTTTGTGAACGACCCCCCAAACCAGACATTTCCTGAAAGCACATGGCCCGCAGAATAAAAAGAAGGAGCTACTGTTTTTTTTTTAGGCAATATTTGCAGAAACTATAAATGCACATATACCGCGCTGTCTAAAGAGCGAGGAAAATAGCAGCCGGCACAGCAGGAGATCAAGTTACAAAAAGTGACAGAAAGGTAAAAAAGTGCAGCGCTAACAAGTGAAAGGTCATTAAACCTCCACAAATAATATCGGGAAACTGGGAATGTAAACTTAGTGACAAAATGTTCAACAATTTGTAATTGAAACACAAAGGGGGTTATTTACTAAAGGAAAATCCACTTTGCACTAAAAGTGCACTTGGAAGTAAAGTCGCTGTAGATCCGAGGAGGACATGCAAGGAAAATAAAGCAGAGCTTCCCCCTCATTTCACATCTACCCCTTAGATTTAGAGCGACTGCACTTCCAAGTGCACTTTCAGTGCAAAGTGGATTTTCCTTTCATAAATAACCCCCAAAATGTCTTTTAACCACTTCAGCCCCGGACCAATTTGCAGCCAAAGGACCAGGCCCCTTTTTGCGATTCGGCACAGCGTCGATTTAACTGACAATTGCGCGGTCGTGCGGCGTGGCTTCAAAACAAAATTGGCGTCCTTTTTTTCCCACAAATAGAGCTTTCTTTTGGTGGTATTTGATCGCCCCTGCGGTTTTTATTTTTTGCGCTATAAACAAAAAGAGCGGCAATTTGGAAAAAAATTCAATATTTTTTACTTTTTGCTATAATAACTATCCCCAAAAAATATATAAAAAAACATTTTTTTTTCCTCAGTTTAGGGCGATACGTATTCTTCTACATATTTTTGGTAAAAAAAATCACAATTAGCGATTATTGATTAGTTTGCGCAAAAGTTATAGCGTTTACAAAATAGGGGATAGTTTTATAGCATTTTTATTAATATTTTTTGTTTTACTAGTAATGGCGGCGATCAGCGATTTTTATTGTGACTGCGACATTCTGGCGGACACATCGGACATTTTTGACACATTTTTGGGACATTTGTCATTTATACAGAAATCAGTGCTATTTAAATAGCACTGATTCGTATGTAAATGACAGTGGCAGTGAAGGAGTTAACCACTAGGGGGCGGGGAGGAGTCAGTGTGACGTGTTGTGTTTTTTTTACAGTAGGGGGGCGTGGCTGTATGTCTGACGTCATTGATCGGCTTTCCCGATGACCGGAACAGCCGATCAATGACAGGCAGAGTAGGAAGCGCGGGGAGAGGTTTGTTTACACAGACCTCTCCCCGTTCTTCAGCTCCGTGACCCGATCGCGGGACACCAGCGGCGATCGGGTCCGCTGGTCCCGCGGCCGGGGTCACGGAGCTCCCGACCGGGTTGCGAGCGCGCCGCTGGCGGCGCATGCGCGACCCACAGGCAGGCACATGCACGATCACGTACAGGTACGTGATTTTGCCTGCCCGTGCCATTTTTGCCGACGTATATCGGCGTTTATTCGGTCGGGAAGTAGTTAAGAGAAAGAGAAACTTCAAAGTGCAAAAAGATGAGTGAGAATCTTCACCTTCATATGTGATCATCAAATATGGTACTAATGTGATAGTTTGATAGGAGATCCACCACCAGAAACACCAAATGCTTACCGGAGGGATTGGACACAAGTAGGTGCCCACCTAGTGAGCCAATCAAACTTTGTGCTATAATATACCCAGAGGATATCAGCTTCACCATCCGGATATAACCTCCAGGAGGATATTGGAGGGAAGTAGGTTCAGTTGATTCGGACATTCAGCCCCATCATTAAAAGAAGGAAGGCATATAGCGAAATTCCATTGAGAAAAAGTAATGTATAAAAAACAGAGGAAATACACTCAGGTTTATGTAGTAAAAAAGCGCTTGAATAAAAAGTGACAGTGGTCTCAGCATGGCTTTCCGACGCGTTTCGACTTAGGAGTCATCATCTGGGGTGCTGATCCACTGCGGTCACTGTGTTTTTATATATGCTAAGTACCCCCATAATGAATAGCAGCTCCATCTGATTGCTGATGCAATTCTAAGGTTACTTCCTGGTTCGGCCAAGATGGCGCCATAGCGTGCGTCCCAAGCCTCGTTCTGACATGTGGAAGCGGATATGACGTCAGACTGTTACACCATATCAGGCGTTGACAACTAAAAAAAATGGCGCCGCTGTCAGTGGGACAAAAACGTAACGCGGTGGTCAATCCTGGTTACATTCCGTTCCTCGCAGTCGGTTCTTGAGACTGCGTAGGAATTGTACTGACGGAAACACTTATTTGGTTCCGGCGCCAACACTGAAAGAAAGATTTATAGAGAAGGGATATGATCCAGTACTGGGAACTTCACAACTAAATAAAGTGGATAAAGGGATTGATAGGAGTTCTTTGTTGGTAAAGAAACCTCCTCGGGAACAAGATAATTCCTTGAAATCTTCCATGTTCACCACATTTTCAGTCCAACATAGAGAAATTAAAAACTTCATCCGTCATCATTGGGATGTACTCAGAAATGATCGTGTCCTGAAAACTGTACTTCCGGAATAAGGATGGGCCCGGTGCTCGATGCGAACCCATGTTCGCATCGAGCACCGGGCGTTCGCTCGCTCGGCGAGCCCAGAACTATTTTGGCCGCTCGCATCACGTTCGTGTGATGCGAGCGGCCCCGCAATGCATTGCGGCCGGCGCGGCCGACGCAGTGCATTGCTGGCTGATGATTGGCCAAGCATGCACTGTGACCCCGCATGCTTGGCCAATCACAGCCCCGGAAACTCGAAGAGCCATAATTGGCTACAGGCAGGACGCCTGTAGCCAATTACAGCTCAGGGGCTGTAGTACACGCCCCCCCCTATAAAACGCCGCCACGCCGTCTGCGCCGGTCACATGCTGTTCCGGCGCAGATTGAGCAGGCTGTTTCTGTGACACTCTGCTCGATTTAGTTAGGTAGAGAGAGAGATTCACTTGCAGAGATTGAGTTAGATAGATTCAGTTACAAAGATTGATTGACAAAGAGGGGCTTGTAGTGTGCTCGTGGCAGGCAGGCAGAGCTCCTATATTTTGTTACCAGAAGCACCTATAGGACTTGTAGTGTGTTAGTGGCAGGCAGGCAGAGCTCCTATATTTTGTTACCAGAAGCACCTATAGGACTTGTAGTGTGTTAGTGACAGGCAGGCAGAGCTCCTATATTTTGTTACCAGAAGCACCTATAGGACTTGTAGTGTGTTAGTGACAGGCAGGCAGAGCTCCTATATTTTGTTACCAGAAGCACCTATAGGACTTGTAGTGTGTTAGTGGCAGGCAGGCAGAGCTCCTATATTTTGTTACCAGAAGCACCTATAGGACTTGTAGTGTGTTAGTGACAGGCAGGCAGAGCTCCTATATTTTGTTACCAGAAGCATCTATAGGACTTGTAGTGTGTTAGTGGCAGGCAGGCAGAGCTCCTATATTTTGTTACCAGAAGCACCTATAGGACTTGTAGTGTGTTAGTGACAGGCAGGCAGAGCTCCTATATTTTGTTACCAGAAGCACCTATAGGACTTGTAGTGTGTTAGTGGCAGGCAGGCAGAGCTCCTATATTTTGTTACCAGAAGCACCTATAGGACTTGTAGTGTGTTCGTGGCAGGCAGGCAGAGCTCCTATATTTTGTTCCCAGAGGCACCTATAGGACTTGAAGTGTGTTAGTCCCATTACACACACAGAGCTATATTTTGTTCCCAGAAGCACCTATAGGACTTGAAGTGTGTTAGTCCCATCACACACACAGAGCTATATTTTCTTCCCAGAAGCACCTATAGGACTTGAAGTGTGTTAGTCCCATTACACACAAAGAGCTATACTTTGTTCCCAGAAGCACCTATAGGACTTGAAGTGTGTTAGTCCCATTACACACACAGAGCTATATTTTCTTCCCAGAAGCACCTATAGGACTTGAAGTGTGTTAGTCCCATCACACACACAGAGCTATATTTTCTTCCCAGAAGCACCTATAGGACTTGAAGTGTGTTAGTCCCATCACACACACAGAGCTATATTTTCTTCCCAGAAGCACCTATAGGACTTGAAGTGTGTTAGTCCCATCACACACACAGAGCTATATTTTCTTCCCAGAAGCACCTATAGGACTTGAAGTGTGTTAGTCCCATTACACACAAAGAGCTATACTTTGTTCCCAGAAGCACCTATAGGACTTGAAGTGTGTTAGTCCCATCACACACACAGAGCTATATTTTCTTCCCAGAAGCACCTATAGGACTTGAAGTGTGTTAGTCCCATCACACACACAGAGCTATATTTTCTTCCCAGAAGCACCTATAGGACTTGAAGTGTGTTAGTCCCATCACACACACAGAGCTATATTTTCTTCCCAGAAGCACCTATAGGACTTGAAGTGTGTTAGTCCCATCACACACACAGAGCTATATTTTCTTCCCAGAAGCACCTATAGGACTTGAAGTGTGTTAGTCCCATTACACACAAAGAGCTATACTTTGTTCCCAGAAGCACCTATAGGACTTGAAGTGTGTTAGTCCCATCACACACACAGAGCTATATTTTCTTCCCAGAAGCACCTATAGGACTTGAAGTGTGTTAGTCCCATCACACACACAGAGCTATATTTTCTTCCCAGAAGCACCTATAGGACTTGAAGTGTGTTAGTCCCATTACACACAAAGAGCTATACTTTGTTCCCAGAAGCACCTATAGGACTTGAAGTGTGTTAGTCCCATCACACACACAGAGCTATATTTTTCTTCCCAGAAGCACCTATAGGACTTGTAGTGTGTTAGTGGCAGGCAGGCAGAGCTCCTATATTTTGTTCCCAGAAGCACCTATAGGACTTGAAGTGTGTTAGTCCCATTACACACACAGAGCTATATTTTCTTCCCAGAAGCACCTATAGGACTTGTAGTGTGTTAGTGGCAGGCAGGCAGAGCTCCTATATTTTGTTACCAGAAGCACCTATAGGACTTGTAGTGTGTTCGTGGCAGGCAGGCAGAGCTCCTATATTTTGTTCCCAGAGGCACCTATAGGACTTGAAGTGTGTTAGTCCCATTACACACACAGAGCTATATTTTGTTCCCAGAAGCACCTATAGGACTTGAAGTGTGTTAGTCCCATTACACACACAGAGCTATATTTTCTTCCCAGAAGCACCTATAGGACTTGAAGTGTGTTAGTCCCATTACACACAAAGAGCTATACTTTGTTCCCAGAAGCACCTATAGGACTTGAAGTGTGTTAGTCCCATTACACACACAGAGCTATATTTTTCTTCCCAGAAGCACCTATAGGACTTGAAGTGTGTTAGTCCCATCACACACACAGAGCTATATTTTCTTCCCAGAAGCACCTATAGGACTTGAAGTGTGTTAGTCCCATCACACACACAGAGCTATATTTTCTTCCCAGAAGCACCTATAGGACTTGAAGTGTGTTAGTCCCATTACACACAAAGAGCTATACTTTGTTCCCAGAAGCACCTATAGGACTTGAAGTGTGTTAGTCCCATCACACACACAGAGCTATATTTTCTTCCCAGAAGCACCTATAGGACTTGAAGTGTGTTAGTCCCATCACACACACAGAGCTATATTTTCTTCCCAGAAGCACCTATAGGACTTGAAGTGTGTTAGTCCCATTACACACAAAGAGCTATACTTTGTTCCCAGAAGCACCTATAGGACTTGAAGTGTGTTAGTCCCATTACACACACAGAGCTATATTTTCTTCCCAGAAGCACCTATAGGACTTGTAGTGTGTTAGTGGCAGGCAGGCAGAGCTCCTATATTTTGTTACCAGAAGCACCTATAGGACTTGTAGTGTGTTCGTGGCAGGCAGGCAGAGCTCCTATATTTTGTTCCCAGAAGCACCTATAGGACTTGAAGTGTGTTAGTCCCATTACACACACAGAGCTATATTTTCTTCCCAGAAGCACCTATAGGACTTGTAGTGTGTTAGTGGCAGGCAGGCAGAGCTCCTATATTTTGTTACCAGAAGCACCTATAGGACTTGTAGTGTGTTCGTGGCAGGCAGGCAGAGCTCCTATATTTTGTTCCCAGAGGCACCTATAGGACTTGAAGTGTGTTAGTCCCATTACACACACAGAGCTATATTTTGTTCCCAGAAGCACCTATAGGACTTGAAGTGTGTTAGTCCCATTACACACACAGAGCTATATTTTCTTCCCAGAAGCACCTATAGGACTTGAAGTGTGTTAGTCCCATTACACACACAGAGCTATATTTTCTTCCCAGAAGCACCTATAGGACTTGAAGTGTGTTAGTCCCATTACACACACAGAGCTATATTTTCTTCCCAGAAGCACCTATAGGACTTCTAGTGTGTTAGTGGCATCACACAGAGCTCCTATATTTTCTTCTCAGCAGCACCCACAGGACTTCTAGTGTGTTAGTGGCATCACACAGAGCTCCTATTTTTTCTTTGCAGAAGCACCCATAGGACTTCTAGTGTGTTAGTGGCATCACACAGAGCTCCTATATTTTCTTCTCAGCAGCACCCACAGGACTTCTAGTGTGTTAGTGGCATCACACAGAGCTCCTATTTTTTCTTTGCAGAAGCACCCATAGGACTTCTAGTGTGTTAGTGGCATCACACAGAGCTCCTATATTTTCTTCTCAGCAGCACCCACAGGACTTCTAGTGTGTTAGTGGCATCACACAGAGCTCCTATTTTTTCTTTGCAGAAGCACCCATAGGACTTCTAGTGTGTTAGTGGCATCACACAGAGCTCCTATATTTTCTTCTCAGCAGCACCCACAGGACTTCTAGTGTGTTAGTGGCATCACACAGAGCTCCTATTTTTTCTTTGCAGAAGCACCCATAGGACTTCTAGTGTGTTAGTGGCATCACACAGAGCTCCTATATTTTCTTCTCAGCAGCACCCACAGGACTTCTAGTGTGTTAGTGGCATCACACAGAGCTCCTATTTTTTCTTTGCAGAAGCACCCATAGGACTTCTAGTGTGTTAGTGGCATCACACAGAGCTCCTATATTTTCTTCTCAGCAGCACCCACAGGACTTCTAGTGTGTTAGTGGCATCACACAGAGCTCCTATTTTTTCTTTGCAGAAGCACCCATAGGACTTCTAGTGTGTTAGTGGCATCACACAGAGCTCCTATATTTTCTTCTCAGCAGCACCCACAGGACTTCTAGTGTGTTAGTGGCATCACACAGAGCTCCTATTTTTTCTTTGCAGAAGCACCCATAGGACTTCTAGTGTGTTAGTGGCATCACACAGAGCTCCTATATTTTCTTCTCAGCAGCACCCACAGGACTTCTAGTGTGTTAGTGGCATCACACAGAGCTCCTATTTTTCTTTGCAGAAGCACCCATAGGACTTCTAGTGTGTTAGTGGCATCACACAGAGCTCCTATATTTTCTTCTCAGCAGCACCCACAGGACTTCTAGTGTGTTAGTGGCATCACACAGAGCTCCTATATTTTCTTCTCAGCAGCACCCACAGGACTTCTAGTGTGTTAGTGGCATCACACAGAGCTCCTATATTTTCTTTGCAGAAGCACCTATAGGACTTCTAGTGTGTTAGTGGCATCACACAGAGCTCCTATATTTTCTTCTCAGCAGCACCCACAGGACTACCGACTACAATGGCTGGAAGACCGCCAAGGGGAGGCAGAGCGTGCAGAGCCAAGAACACAGGGCAGGCAGTCTCTGTTTCTAGTGGACGTGGCCGTGGACGTGGACGTGGTCGTGCATCGTCATCAGCACGTGGCCATGGGACACGCGCGTCTTTGTTTTCGGCAGCTGGACATGTGGAGCCGCATCATGCTGAAGGCTTGGTAGAATGGATGACCAAGCCCTCCTCATCCTCCTCATCCTCTCTCACCCAGGCTCAGGGTACTGACAGAGCATCATCAGCCACCCCTTCCCTAGACCCACCATGTCCTCCTGAGGAGTCCCCCGAACTCTTTGAGCACAGTGTTGGGTACATGCTCCAGGAGGATGCCCAACGATTCGAAGGCTCGGATGACGATACCCAGCTTGAGGAATCTGGCAGTACAGTTCCACCAGCTGCAGCTTACTGCCAGGTTTGCTCTAGTGGTGAAGAGGGAGGGGATGATGAGGTCACTGACTCCACGTGGGTGCCTCAAGGGAGAGAGGATGAGGAGGAGGACGAGGAGGAGGAGGATGCGGCGTCACATGTCCAACGAGGCAGGATGCCCCCTGGAGGCCAGGTAGAGGCCAGCACAGCAACTGTACAACACCGCAGAGCTCCGCCTGTGCAGGGCGCTGCCTCTGCACGTTATCAGAAAAGTTCTTTGGTGTGGGCCTTTTTTGAGACGAGTGCAGCAGATCGCACCACTGCTATTTGCAATATTTGTCTCAAGCGTATCTCGCGTGGCCAAAACATCAGCCGCTTGGGCACGACAAGCATGACCAGACATATGGCGACCTGCCATGCAGCTCGTTGGCAGGCACACATAAAAGACCCACACCAAAGAACTAAGCGGACCTCTACTTGCTCCTCCTCAGCTGGGATCTCCATCCCCACTACACCTTCAGTCCTCTCTGAAAGCTGCTCTGAGAGGACTGAAGGTGTAGAATTCGGTGTGTCACAACCAAGTACTTGCAGTACACCGACGTCCGAATGCAGCAGGCAAATTTCCCTGCCCCAGCTGCTGGACCGTAGAAAGAAGTACACTCCCAGCCATCCACATGCCCAGCGGTTGAATGCTAGCCTTGCTAAATTGCTAGCACTTCAACTGCTGCCTTTTCAGTTGGTAGACTCGGCCCCCTTCCGTGAGTTTGTTCAATGTGCGGTTCCTCAGTGGCAGGTTCCCAAACGCCACTTTTTCTCGCGGAAGGCGATTCCGTCTCTCTACCGGCATGTGGAGGGCAATGTCCATGCCTCGCTGGACAGGGCGGTCAGCGGTAAGGTGCATATTACCGCTGACTCATGGTCCAGCAGGCATGGACAGGGACGGTACCTTTCTTTCACGGCCCATTGGGTCACTCTATTGGCAGCTGGGAGGGATGCAGGACAAGGTGCAGTAGTGTTGGAGGTTGTTCCGCCACCACGCCTCCAAAACGCGACTACTGCTACTGGTTGTGACACACCTCTCTCCTCCACCCCCTCCTCTTCTTCTTCCTCCAGTGCTCTGTCCTTGGAACCAGCGGTGCTCCGTAGGCGTACAAGGGGCTACGCAAGTACGCAGGCAAAAAGATGCCATGCCGTGCTTGCGCTGGTGTGTTTGGGGGACAGGAGCCACACTGGGCCAGAGGTTCTGGCAGCTCTGCAGGGGCAGGCCGAGAGGTGGTTGACGCCACGTCAGCTTAAGCCAGGAATGGTCGTTTCTGACAATGGCACCAACCTCCTCTCCGCCCTGCGACAGGGGCAGCTCACCCATGTGCCCTGCATGGCTCACGTCCTCAACCTGGTGGTGCAGCGGTTCTTGGGCAGGTTCCCAGGCTTACAGGATGTCCTGAGGCAGGCCAGGAAAGTCTGTGTGCATTTCCGCCGATCTTATAATGCCAGTGCTCGGCTGACTGAGCTGCAAAAGGAGCTGAACCTGCCCAAGAACCGCCTAATATCTGACATGCCCACCAGGTGGAACTCAACGTTGGCCATGCTGCAGCGACTGCACACGCAGCAGAGGGCCATCAATGAGTACCTTTGCGACTACGGCACCAGGACAGGGTCAGGGGAGCTTGGTTTTTTTTCCCCACGTCAGTGGAGCATGATCAGGGATGCATGCACTGTCCTCTCACCATTTGAGGAGGCCACGAGGATGGTGAGCAGTGACAGTGCATGCATCAGTGACACTGTCCCTCTTGTCCACCTGTTGGAGCATACGCTGCGTGGGATAATGGACAGGGCACTTGAGGCAGAACAGAGGCAGGAAGAGGAGGACTTCCTTGCCTCTCAAGGCCCCCTTTATCCGGACAGTGTTCCTTCTGTCCCACCCATCACACAGGAAGAGGATGAGGAGGAGGAGGAGGAGGAGGAGGAGGAGGATTGTGTGAGCATGGAGGTGGAGCCTGGCACTCAGCATCAGCAGCAGCAGTCTTTTAGGGATGATGTACAGTCCCAACAAGCCAGTGGACTTGTACGTGGCTGGAGGAGGTGGCTGGCGATCATGTCATCCTCAGTGACCCAGAAGACTCCGGACCGAATGCCTCAGCTAACCTACGCTGCATGGCCTCCCTGATCCTGCAAAGCCTGCGGAAGGATCCTCGTGTTCTTCGGATCAAGGAGAGGGACCATTACTGGCTGGCCACTCTCCTTGATCCGCGGTACAAGGGTAAGGTTGCGGACCTTATCTTGCCGTCGCAGAGGGAGCAGAGGATGAGACATCTCAGGGAGGCCTTGCAGAAAGGTCTGTGCAACGCGTTCCCAGAAACTGGGAGGCTACAAACTCCTGGTCCTGGGCGACGAGTTGCTGAGGCTTCGGTCAGTGGCAGAAGGAGCGGTGGGGAAGGTGGACGTCTGACCGATGCGTTCAGACAATTTTTTAGTCCGCAGCCCCAAGGTATGATCGGTTCCAGCAACCATCGCCAGCGTCTGATATACATGGTGCAGGAATACCTTGGGGCAAGGTCAGACTTGGACACCTTTCCCACCGAAAATCCTCTGGCTTACTGGGTCCTGAGGATGGATCACTGGCCAGAGCTTGCACAGTATGCAATTGAGCTACTGGCCTGTCCTGCCTCCAGCGTTCTTTCCGAACGCACATTCAGTGCTGCTGGAGGATTTGTGACTGATCATAGGGTGCGCCTGTCCACCGCCTCGGTTGATCGACTGACATTCATCAAAATGAATCAGTCTTGGATCACCACCAGCTACCAGGCACCTGAGGCGGATATAACCGAATAATTTTTAATGTCACATCCCTTCAAGACTGCCTATGCTGATGCTGAGTGACTGTCCTCTTATGTTCACTGACTATCCTCTTCCTCCTCCTCAATGATCCATGCCACAGCACCAGTGCCTAAGGCACAATTTTTCAGCCCCTGTTTTAACAGGGGCGTGTACTTACAATTTTTTAAAAAAATGCTTCGCAACACGTGTGACTGCTGTGCTCCAAGTACAGTCTCTGTGAGGGCCGTGTTGCAGTGTTGTGGCACCAGCACCAGTGCCTAAGGCACAATTTTTCAGCCCCTGTTTAACAGGGGCGTGTACTTACAATTTTTAAAAAAAATGCTTCGCAACACGTGTGACTGCTGTGCTCCAAGTACAGTCTCTGTGAGGGCCGTGTTGCAGTGTTGTGGCACCAGCACCAGTGCCTAAGGCACAATTTTTCAGCCCCTGTTTAACAGGGGCGTGTACTTACAATTTTTAAAAAAAAATGCTTCGCAACACGTGTGACTGCTGTGCTCCAAGTACAGTCTCTGTGAGGGCCGTGTTGCAGTGTTGTGGCACCAGCACCAGTGCCTAAGGCACAATTTTTCAGCCCCTGTTTAACAGGGGCGTGTACTTACAATTTTTAAAAAAAAATGCTTCGCAACACGTGTGACTGCTGTGCTCCAAGTACAGTATCTGTGAGGGCCGGGTTGCAGTGTTGTGGCACCAGCACCAGTGCCTAAGGCACAATTTTTCAGCCCCTGTTTAACAGGGGCGTGTACTTACAATTTTTAAAAAAAATGCTTCGCAACACGTGTGACTGCTGTGCTCCAAGTACAGTCTCTGTGAGGGCC
This sequence comes from Lithobates sylvaticus, assembly GCA_028564925.1. Classification (NCBI taxonomy): domain Eukaryota; kingdom Metazoa; phylum Chordata; class Amphibia; order Anura; family Ranidae; genus Lithobates; species Lithobates sylvaticus. The sequence goes on from CM053026.1 coordinate 785,051,723, forward strand.
GTGTTGCAGTGTTGTGGCACCAGCACCAGTGCCTAAGGCACAATTTTTCAGCCCCTGTTTAACAGGGCGTGTACTTACAATTTTTAAAAAAAAATGCTTCGCAACACGTGTGACTGCTGTGCTCCAAGTACAGTATCTGTGAGGGCCGGGTTGCAGTGTTGTGGCACCAGCACCAGTGCCTAAGGCACAATTTTTCAGCCCCTGTTTAACAGGGGCGTGTACTTACAATTTTTTAAAAAAATGCTTCGCAACACGTGTGACTGCTGTGCTCCAAGTACAGTCTCTGTGAGGGGTTGCAGTGTTGTGGCACCAGCACCAGTGCCTAAGGCACAATTTTTCAGCCCCTGTTTAACAGGGGCGGGTAATTACAAATCTTGATCTAATAGTTCACAGCAGGGCCCATTCCTGCGCCCACCAAGAGTAACTATGAGGGCCTGCAGTCTTGTGGCAACACCGTCCACCACCACCGCCAAAGGCCCAATTTTTCTGCCCTGTTCATCAGTGCTTGCAATTACAAATCTTGATCTAATAACTCACAGCAGGGCCCATTCCTGCGCCCACCAAGAGTAACTATGAGGGCCTACAGTCTTGTGGCAACACCGTCCACCACCACCGCCAAAGGCCCAATTTTTCTGCCCTGTTCATCAGGTGCTTGCAATTACAAATCTTGATCTAATAACTCACAGCAGGGCCCATTCCTGCGCCCACCAAGAGTAACTGTGAGAGCTTACAGTCTTGTGGCAAAACCGTCCACCACCACCACCACCACCACCCCCAATTTTTCTGCCCTGTTCAACAGGTGCATGCAATTACAAATCTTGATCTATTAACTCACAGCAGGGCCCATTCCTGTGCCCACCAGTCTTGTGGCTACACCAACATCTAATAGGGCAAATTTCTGCAGAGTATATACGCCAGGCCCCTACTTTCAAACATCCAACTTACAAACGACTCCTACTTGCAAATGGAAAGAGAAAACAGGAAGTGAGAGGAAATCTACCCCTAGGAAGGGAAATTCTATCCTGTTAGATTTAATTTGGGAAAAAGGTATCTCCTCTCTACTGATACTTTATCACCAATCCTTGTTTCAATTAAAACCCCACTTTTCCAAAAACATTTGTCATTGGGACGGAAAGTGAGGTGACATGTTCTGAACAGATGTGCAAAGACAGCAAATGTTACAGGGGTGATAACCCCTCCCTATGTTCTCCAAAAAGCTTAAAAATAGATTTTTTTGGGATGGAGCTACACTTCATAATGTACCTGTTCAGATTCTACTTAAGATCAAACCTAAAGCCGCAAGTGGTTTTAAATGGCTTCTTTTTTTCCTTTACAAATGTCATTTTGTGCAAGGACAGTTCTAAAACACGGGAAACACATGCCACTTCACAGGCATACTTTGGACACCCCCCAGGTACCATATTTAAAGGAAAATGTCACTTTTTTTTTTTCACTTTATGCATCATTAAAATGACTGCTCCCGAAAAAACGTTAGTTTTTAAAAGTTCTTTTTGCATTGATATATGTCCCCTGGGGCAGGACCCGGGTCCCCAAACCTGTTTTATGACATTAACATGCATATTGGCCGTTGTAATTAGCACTTTTGATTTCGAACGTTCGCGTCCATTATAACGTATAGGGTTCGAAAATTCGCGCGAACTTTCGGTCCGTTCGAAGGTTCTGGTTCGAACCGAACCCGGGGTGTTCGGCTCATCCCTATTCCGGAACAACGGAAAGTCATTTTTAGAGGAGTGCCTTCATTGCGAGGAAAGATCGCCCCCTATACCATCAATCCTCCGACACGACCTTCATTCTTTCACAGTCTAGTTGGCGATTTTCCTTGCAGGAAATGTACAGTATGCCAATAGAATTCTTGTGGGAGACGGAAAAGTCTTGAATACAAATCTAATGTCACCAATCGGGAATATCCCATCTAAACATTTTGTACCTGTGCCACCACACACGTCCTTTATATGATCACTTGCCCTTGCGGCAAACAATATGTGGGTGGCACGACCCGTGTGTTTTCCGTCAGGGTAGGTGAGCATATCGCTAGAATTAAGAGTGGTGATGTCAGACATAATGTGCCCCGACATTATAGAGAACGCCATAGTCCAGACCCCCAAGGGTTCCCAATTCCTTATCATTGACAAATATACCCCCCTTGGAGGGGAGGAGCCATGACACGTGGGGTCTCACGTCTGGAGACTTATTGGATTCAACAATTACAGACTTATTTGCCTTTTGGATTAAATATTGAATGGGACATTAATGCTTTTATCAGCCAGGCATGATGTTATGTTATTCTGGATATTATTGGGTGCAATCGGTACATATGGAATCATTTGTGTCTCCATATGCTCCATGTATATTTCAATCAGTTTCTGTTCTATTTGTGGAGGTTTAATGACCTTTCACTTGTTAGCGCTGCACTTTTTTACCTTTTTGTCAATATTTGCGGAAATGTTTATCAAATCGCTATTTTCCCTTCGGGTCTGATATCTAAATTAAGGGGAACCCTGCACAAAATAAAAAAAAAAATGGCGTAGTGGTCCCCCCCCAAAATCCATACCAGACCCTTATCCGAGCACGCAACCTGGCAGGCCGCAGGAAAAGGGGGATGAGAGAGCCCCCCCCTCCTGAACCGTACCAGGCCACATGCCCTCAACATGGGGAGGTGCTTTGGGGTCGCCAGGCACCATATTTAAAGGAATATTTCACTTTTATTCTTTCACTTCAAGCATTAAAAAAAAATCACTGCTCCCGAAAAAACTTCAGTTTTTAAAACTTTTTTGCATTGATACATGTCCTCTGGGGCAGGACCCGGGTCCCCAAACACTCCCCTGGGGCAGGACTCGGGTCCCCAAACACTCCCCTGGGGCAGGACTCGGGTCCCCAAACACTCCCCTGGGGCAGGACCCGGGTCCCCAAACACTCCCGTGGGGCAGGACCCGGGTCCCCAAACACTCCCCTGGGGCAGGACCCGGGTCCCCAAACACTCCCCTGGGGCAGGACTCGGGTCCCCAAACACTCCCCTGGGGCAGGACCCGGGTCCCCAAACATTCCCCTGGGGCAGGACTCGGGTCCCCAAACACTCCCCTGGGGCAGGACCCGGGTCCCCAAACATTCCCCTGGGGCAGGACTCGGGTCCCCAAACACTCCCCTGGGGCAGGACTCGGGTCCCCAAACACTCCCCTGGGGCAGGACTCGGGTCCCCAAACACTCCCCTGGGGCAGGACCCGGGTCCCCAAACACTTTTTATGACAATAATTTGTATATAAGCCTTTAAAATGAACACTTTAGATTTTCCTCTTCTTGTCCCATAGACTTTAACGGTGTTCTGGCGGCTTTCGAATTTTCCCCGAACACCGCATATTGTTCCATGTTCACAGAACATCCCAACAACCAACGTTCACCCATCCCTACTGGAGAGCAATCCACACATGGATCGCACTTCAGAGGAAAGGGAGATTTAGACGCATGTCTATCATTACTATGGTTTATTTTTTACAATTTTATTTTATTTATACAGTTGCAATTATTTTTTTATTTTTTTTTCTCATTTTTGGAGGGGGGCTTTGTAGAGACATTGGGGGTCTAAACAAACATCTAATGATCTTTCTTTCTTTTCTTTACCCTTTGCTCAGCAGAATGTATTTTGGTTTGTAATTGGTATGTACAGTACATGCTATGTGTTAGAAATATGAAGGGCCTTCAACAATGTGATAGGTTGGCAGGAATTTATGTGTGTAATTTATGCTCCTAGAACACCTGATGGTCCTCCTTGGATGTTGGGCCTCTCTGTGGCCAGGCTGTGTAAAAGTCTCACACATGGGGTATCGCCATACTCAGGAGGAGTAGCAGAATGTATTTTGGGGTGTCAGTTTTGCTGTGTACATGCTATGTGTTGGAAATATCTTATAAATGGACAACTTTGTATAAAAAAAATGCGTTTTCATTTTTTTTCCACATTTTCCAAAAAAGTTGGGAAAAAAATGAACCATTCAAAAGACTCATTATGCCTCATAGATTATACGTTGGGGTGTTAGATTTCCAAAATGGGGTCATTTTGTGGGCGTTTCCATTGACCTGGTGCTCCAGGGCCTTCAAAATTGTGATAGGTTGTCATCAAATGAGATGTGCAATTTATGCTCGTAGAACGCCTGACGGTGCTACTTGGATGTTGGGCCTCTGTATGTGGCCAGGCTGTGTAAAAGTCTCACACATGTGGTATCACTATACTCAGGAGGAGGAGCAGAATGTATTTTGGGGTGTCATTGCAAGTATGCATGTGCTGTGTGAGAGAAATAACTTGTTTTAATGACAATTGTGTGCAAAAAAAAATTATAATTTTTCCAAGAATTGTGGGAAAAAATTACAACTTCAAAAAACTCACCATGCCTCTTACTAAATACCTTGGAATGTCTGCTTTCCAAAAAGGGGTAATTTGGGGGGTAATTGTACTTTCCTGGCTTGTTAAGGTCTCAAGAAATGAGATAGGTCACCAGTACATTGGGTGTGATCAGATGTGATCATTTTTCAATGATTTGCACCATAGCTTTTAGACGCTATAACTTTCACAGCAACCAAATATACACTTATTTGGTTTATTTTTACTAAAGATATGTAGCAGTATACATTTTGGCCCAAATTTATGACGAATTTTTTTTATTTGCAAACATTTTCAATAGAAACTAAAAAAAGTGTTTTTTTTCAAAAATGTCTCTATTTTTTCACTTATATTGCAAAAAATAAAAAACCCAGCAGTAATTCAATACCACCCAGCTCTGTTTGTGAGCAAAAAAATGATAAAAATAGTAGAGTGTGAGAGCGCTGAAAGCTAAACATTGGTCTGGTAAGGAAGGGTGTATAAAAGCCCTGTATTGAAGTGGTGAATTTTTCAAAATTTTTTTTTTTTTCAAAAATGATTTTTTTTTCAAATTTTTTTTTTTCAAAAAAATATTTTTCTCAAATTTCCTAATTTTCATATTTTTTTCAAAAATGATTTTTGTTTTTCAAAAATGATTTTTTTTTCCTAAATGACGTTTTTTCTAAAATGATTTTTCTTTGAATTTTGTTTTTTTATTATTATTATTATTATTATATTTTTTTTTCATGGGTGGTCATAATGTTTTGGCTGATCGTGGGGGGGTCATAATGTTTTGGCTGATTATGGGGTTGTCGGCTTTTGTCACCTCCCACTCTAGTTTAGAACATTTTGCTATTCATTCCTATGGGACAAATTTTGCCTCAAAATTTACGATATTTTAGAACCATTCGAAAAGTTCCACAAAGTAATAGCACACCAATCGGGAACAATCCGCACGTTTCGGTATATATTCGGTATATGTAGTGTAAAAGCTGTGGGAGGAGTTAGGGTGGTACATTTGGCTATAATAAGAATAAGAACTAGAAAAGCTACAATTTCTGTGGAAATTGTGTGAAGTGTTCTTGCCTCCACCTACTGGAGTGGACGGAGTAACTGGGTGAAACAGCTGAACATTTTTTTCAAAATAGTTTTTTTTTTTCAAAAATCTTTTTTTTTTCAAAAATCATTTTTTTTCAAGATTGATTTTTTTTTTTTTTTCAAAATTGATATTTTTTTCTAAATAATTTATTTCCAAACATAATTTTTTTTTCAAAAAAACTTTTTCTCTAAAACTGATTTTTTTTTTATAAATTATTTTTTTTCTAAAATGCCTTTTTTTCTAAAATGATTTTTTTTCTAAAATTATTTTTTTTTAATTATTACATTTTTTTTTTATTATTATTTTTTTTCATGGGGGGTCATAATGTTTTGGCTGATCAATGGGGGGGGGGGGGGGGGTCATAATATTTTGGCTGATCATGGGGGTCATAATATATATATATTTTTTTTTTATTTTTTAATTTTATTTATTTTTTTTCAAAAATTATTTATTTTTTTTCAAAAAAATTATTTATTTTTTTTCAAAAATTATTTATTTTTTTTTCAAAAATTATTTATTTTTTTTCAAAAATTTTATTTTTTTCTAAAACTGATTTTTTTTTTTATAAAATGATTTTTTTTTAAATTATTTAATTTTTTTTATAATTATTTTTTTTTTTTTCATAGGGGGTCATAATGTTTTGGCTGAATACCCGGATTGAATATCACCTGCCACCAGGTACACTGGATTCTCTATAGAGGCTGCTCACCTCCTTTATCAGTCCTGTAATCAGTCCATGTTATCCTTCACCCATACAGAATAATCTGCCTGCACTCCTCAGACAGCGATTGGAGTGACTGGTGTGCCTGGAAACCCCCAGATATTAGTGACAGATACGCCACACACACATTAGACAATCGGTAACAAATATCCAGGTAAAAGCAGTGACACCGGGCAGGAAGCAGGCTGGATCTACACTTGGGGACACACAGACTGCTGAGGGACATTAACATACCTCAGCCTGAGGCAATGAGCGGAGCTGGAACAGCCGGGCGTGGCTGGGCGTGTAACTAATTACAATAACAGCGGGGGAGGGGGGGGGGGAAGTCTTACACACAAGTCTGGTGAGATAACATGTAATAGCCGACCCTTAACAGTGAAATCCTTGGAACTACAAGTATCAGCATGGCTAATCAGTGGAGCAAAGAAACTGGTTGACACCAGAGCTTCATAGATGTTGGATGAGAAGGTACCACACACACTATGGGGGTCCAAAACACAGGCGGATAGACGGACAAAACACACCACATAAAGCCAACAAAGCAGGAAAAAGTATAAAGTTCTCTATGGAGGCTGTGATTTCCTTTTCTTCTGAAAGCCAAGAAACCCGGGGGGGGGCGTGGCCTGGCTCGGTTCCATGATGGACGCTTAGTCTCTCAGCTCCCGGACCCCGAGGTCTAGCATCCAGACTACAGGCAGCATCCACTGGGCTGAGTATGGAGAATACATCCCGGAGCACACCAACAACCAGATCCCGATCCCCCAGGACACAAAACTCACAGTCGGGCCGTCAAATCCCGGAAATCTTCCGGCCGCGGCCTAGAGACAGCGAGCAGGACTCGCAGGCCTTAACACCGCGCTCCTCGAGCAGGAGCTCTGCCCGCTCACGCAGCCCCCCCGCGGCGGACATGTCGGCGACACCCGCTATTAGCATGGCGGATCTGAAGTCAGTGGCTGCTGACATTAAACAAGCACTATCAGCGACGATGGCGGATGCCATCCAGGACCTCCGCACGGACATCCAGGCTATCTCACTGAGGGTGGATGAGCTTGAGGTAACACAGAGCCGCCATGATGCCTCCCTCTACCACATGCAACAAGTGACAGAATCACACGCTCTCCACCTCAGGGACATTAACAGACATATGGAAGATCTGGATAATAGGGGACGCCGCCGGAACTTGCGGGTAAGAGGACTCCCCGAATCCAATCGACACTGCCGTGCTCACCCGCACGATCACAGATTTATTCAACGATTTACTGGAAAGGGCCCCTGATACAGCGATCCCGATGGAGCGACTGCACAGTGCCCTGCGCCCCAGAGGCAGAGACACAGATCCCCCCCCAGGGACGTGATCTGCTGCCTCACTGATTTTATCACGAAAGAGGAAATCCTAAGAAAAGCCAGGGGCAGAGCACGCCTCGCATACAGGGGAACAGAAATAAAAATCTTTCAAGATTTGTCCACCATTACATTGCAGAGGAGACGAGAGCTGAGACCCCTACTGGATGTTCTGCGCGCTAGATTGATAGTGTACAGGTGGAAGTTCCCATTTTGCTTATCCGCCACAGCAAATGGCCGTTCAGTAAATCTCAGGGTCCCTGAAGATCTTGAACATTTCTGCACCGCCCTCAACATCCCGCTTGTCGCCCTGCCGGATTGGTACAGTGATTTCCGTCTTCCCCCGCTGGTAAGAGCAGCTTCCATGGACGACGTGGTCGACTTTAACATCGGCCGTCGACGCAGAGCTCACCCGCCTTCGTCCCCCTCAAATGCCGCGGGGGCCATTGAGAAATGGAAGTCCTACCGCCTCTCCAGATCACCGCAAGGCACGCCACGCATGATCAGGTACTTCTCCTACAGACTTCTGGTAGAACTAGTCTTTTGCTAACTGCTCACCTACCATTCTGCTTCCACATATTGTTGCATGTTATGGTTTTTCTCCACGGGAACTTTAAACTCTATGCACTAAGACTCATGGCTACCCCTCTTCTAGGAGCCTCCCTTGAGTGAACATTCGCTCTGGCAATTCATTGATATGTTAACATATCGCCACAGAGGACCTCGCAGTACTTTCTAGAACCCCTTTTCACGTAGGATTTTTATCTCCTCAGGTGCTCTGAGCATCTCTTATCCCCATACGCCAGGTTGAGATCCCTTGTATCTCCGTCAGGATACTGTACCCACAAGAGCAACCGGGACCACATCTGCATTGTCAGGGACGGTACCACAATATTCAATGCACAAGACTGAAGTATATGGCATGGACGTGTCTATTCCTCACCATCAACTTTCAGCCAGACGAGCCGTATCCTTTCCCTGTCAAGCATTGCCTTGAGAATGAACACGTTCTACTTTTTGGGCGCCCCCCCCCCCCCCCCACCACGTCAGTTTACCATCCTGCCCACAAGCACTTAGTCTAACATGTCCGATGATCTAACTACTTTTTCCACAGGTTAATTTACGCAATCTACTGCAATGGACTTAAGGTGGTAGGATACATTAACGCATGTATGTATTACTGGGGGGAGGGCACGAAGTGCTGTACAATGGCCATAGACTGCCGGGGGCGCAGAACAGTCCACCCCGGCACCCGATGGCAGGGATACCGTGTGTCTAGACCAAGTATGTTTTAAACCGTTGTGACAGCAAATTTCTTTTCTTAGTGGTCTAGGGAGCGGACTTCCGAGAGGGACAACCACCACTGTCGCTATAGGCCATCCCCATTGTGATCGCGGCACACTGGGACTCCTGAGGAAAGAAGTGTTTGATGAAAATAAGGTATTGGGGTAAAAAACAAGGAAAGGGTCAGGGGAAGGGATAAACCAGGAAAGGGGTACAATAATTTGGGGTACAAAAACAAAAGAAAAAAGAGAAAGAGACAACAAATAATGTAAACGGGGGAGGGGGGTAATACAACAAGGGGAAACCGTTGAGAGACTAATCAACACACCTTGCATTAGCATTAGAGCGATACGCAAAAATGTCCTAAGAATTACACATTGGGTGTCCAACAGAAGGTACCTGTCCTTCGTTATCGACCTGCTTGGTGTCTCTTCCCCGGCTCTGCAGTTGCAAGAGACGCTCTATTTGACCCTTGGGGTTACTTGGGAGGGTATCCCCTTCCTGAGGTTGGTGGTGCCCCTCTCGGAAGTAATAGCTCAGTGGTAACTGCTTGGAGGTTGCTCCTCACGTACGTTGCTATTTTGACTTAACTTTTTACATATTATCCTTGCACGAGTTAATCCCGCTAGCCACCCTTCGTCTTCCAACCAATTCCATCCTTATACCGGTTGACACCCTTGATATCCCAATGAGATGGATGTAGTTCCATCAAACTCTGATCCGGTGCTCAAGGGGGCTCGCTCACACTCATGAGCACACCTTATCACATGTGCATGAACACATTCCCGTGGATCTCACAGTTGAAGGACCCTGTCTCCTCATATTTCGTTTACAGTTACTTACATGTTGCCTTTGAAATATTGTTATTTACCTATCACACCGTATGTTGCTAGTTATAGCCACTTTATACTCGGACCACGTCCTAACGGATGTTTCACGCCCCTAGTGGGCTTAAACCACACATCACCTCACGACTCCTGGGGACCATATAAGCTACCTCCCGTACACCCAGTCCTCCTTTGCCTACATATACCGTATATGACCTCTCGGGACCGAGAGATTATCTCCTTCTAGGAACCACATCCTACCACTCCCACACACAGTGGACTCAGTGAGACCCCCACTGACCCCCTCTGGTGCCTCACATACCGGGTTCGACCAGTGGTCTGACCCGCCACCAGACCGCACCCACTCGTTTTCCTACCCCCCTATCCCCCCTAGGGGCCTTCACAACCAACCTATTTACCTGTATAGACCCCTCTCTTTTATTGTCACCCCTTCTGTTTTCCACCTATATTTCCTCCCCCTCCCGTCGTTCACTACTTCATCTTACACGGGTGGTTTGTCTTGCTCCCCTTCCCGGACGGGAAGAGAAAGAGAAAAAACACAATAAATTAAAATTACGGGAACCAAATGACTCAAGTGCAACACTACAGTCAGCTCAATATGGCTACGATTAACCATGGTTCTTCTTGTCCTACTCTTAAATTGGTTTCTCTTAACGCAAAAGGTTTAAATATCCCCGAAAAATGCTCAAAACTTCTTGCCAATATGCGTAGCATGAGAGCAGACATAGTCTTCCTGCAAGAGACTCACTTTTGCTCAAAATCCAAACCAAAACTGACCAACTTCTTTTACCCTCACAGCTTCCATGCTACAAATCCGGAAGCTAAATCGAAGGGGGTCTCGATTCTCCTGTCTAGAAACGTTCACTTTCAAGTGGCAGACTCACTAGCAGATGAACAGGGTAGATTCCTATTCTTAAAGGGGACCTGGAAAGATAAACCTCTAACCCTGGCCAATATATACAGCCCCAATTCTTCCCAAGTACCATTCTTTCGCGATATTTCACAACGTTTAGCCGCTTTCCAAACAGGGATACTGATTGTGGGAGGGGACTTTAATGTTCCCCTGGAACCCCTTATTGACACGTCCTCAGGGACTTCTAATTTGCCATATAAAGCATTACGTCAAATTAAACTGAGCCTTCAAAACCTCTTGCTTCACGACACGTGGCGCACATTACATCCCAAGGAGAAAGACTATACATTCTTTTCTAACCCCCATAACCGATACTCCAGGCTGGATTATTTTTTCTTGACCCAACGCGATCTCCCACTCTTGACTACAGCCACCATAGAACCCATGACGTTATCCGACCATCACCCCATCTCCATTTCGTTGACCATACCTGACAGAATCAACCGTACCCAGACTTGGAAAATGGACCCGACAATCCTGTCAGATGTAGCGAGACATGAGGAAATTCGCCTTTGCTTAGAGAATTACTTCTCGGACAACGACACTCCAGACACGACCAGCATGACTCAATGGGAAGCGCATAAATGCGTTGTCAGGGGGAAACTCATTTCGATGACAGCTAAAATTAGAAGGGACAAGCGCAAAACCCTTTCGGACCTATTCACCAAACTGAAGACACTAGAGACGTTACACAAACGCACACTAGCCCAGACCTTACATCAGGAACTCATAGACACCAGATCTCTGATACAGGAGGAGATGGGCAGGACTTCCCGGAAGAATTACATGCTCACACAAAAGCTCTTTTACGAATTTGGTAATAAAAGCGGCCACTTGTTAGCCCAAGCACTCCGTACTAGGAAGGCAAAAAATACGATCCACAAACTCCATTCTTCCAAAGGGGAGGTTTACACAAAAAACACGGACATAGCCTCTGAATTTGAGAGATTCTATTCAACACTATACAACATTGAGGGCTCAAATCCCTCAACCACGTCTCCCGACTCGAGGGCGATGGATATTAAACAGTTTCTAACTCAGCACTGCCCCAGAACCATACCCCAAGAGGTTTCTGACACTCTGGAGAGCCCAATCACCCAACTGGAATGGGAAACAGCTTTGAAACAGCTGAAACCGGGCAAATGTCCGGGCCCGGACGGGTTACCAGCTGGTTATTATAAGGCTTTCAAAGACACCCTAGGCGCTCCGTACAGGAAAACCTTCAATTCCGTCTCTCCAAACAACCCTCTTTCCAGGGACATGTTGGAAGCTCACATTGTGGTTCTTCCCAAAGATGACAAGGATCCTACTCAAGCAGTCAACTATAGACCAATCTCTCTACTTAATGTAGACCTAAAAATTTTCTCGAAGATATTGGCTAACAGGTTATTGCCGCATCTCCCCTTCCTGGTCTCTAAGGACCAAGTAGGGTTTGTCCCTGGACGGGAAGCCAGGGACAATACCATAAAAGCCATCAATCTACACCACCAGATCACGTCATCTAACCAACGAGGCTTCTTTCTGTCCCTGGACACGGAGAAGGCATTCGACAGGGTCGCATGGGATTATATGGCAGCAGTATTGCAATCTATAGGACTGGGTCCACGCATGCTAGATCTCATTCTATCCCTTTACTCCAATCCTACGGCCAAAATTAGAGTGAACGATACGCTGTCGAATGCCTTCTCCATCCATAACGGTACGAGACAGGGCTGCCCACTGTCCCCGATACTTTTCATTCTCACTCTTGAACCTCTCCTGAATAGCATCAGAAGCAATCCTGACATACAGGGGATTCAAACCACTCACAGGGACTCTAAACTGGCCGCTTTTGCGGACGACATTCTAATGTTTCTCACCCAACCACATACTACACTCCCAGTAGTGCTAACAGAATTCAAACGCTTCAACGTACTTTCCAATCTTAAAATAAATTTTTCCAAATCATTTGCCCTCAATATCACACTACCCCCCCAAACGGTAGCTCTATGCAAGGAAAACTTCCCCTTCCAATGGAAATCTGACGCGATCACCTACCTTGGCATTCAACTCCCTGCCAAATTACGTGATCTCTACTCGAAAAACTTCCTTTCTTTACTGAATACACTAACGTCAGATTTGTCCCGCTGGAATAAACCACTTTTCTCATGGTTTGGCAGGGCGGCAATCCTGAAAATGAACGCACTACCTAGAATTCTCTACGTCCTTCAAACCGTACCTATTCACATACCCCCCACATTCTTCAAATCATACAGAAGCCTCTGTACCAACTTCCTTTGGGGTGGCCACAAACCTAGGATAAGCTATGCACATTTAGCGTTACCTAAATCTTTAGGAGGTATAGGTTTACCTGACATTCAGAATTACTACAAAGCTGTCCATCTGACGCGCATTGTTGACTGGAACGTTCACCTTTCCACAAAAGACTGGGTGGCCTTGGAGGCTTCTCTCACAACACTACCCCTTGCTTCTCTACCATGGATTTCAGACTGTTTGAAAATTTGAAAAAATGGATAAGAACTTTCTCAAGGACGTCTGGCCACAAACCCGTGCCTTAGCACACCACTTTTATGCTCGGGACAGAATATTATCGGCTACCCAATTAGCCTCGACACTTGACAAACCTACCATTCCGACTTGGACATACAACCAGATTATTCACTTCCTGGGTTATATGGGCAGACAGGCCTCTTGCTCCAGGACCCTGTCACCATTTGAAAAACTTTGCACACAAGCATCTCCCCAAACGCACCTCATATCCGTGACCCATTCCCTTCTGTTCTCGGACCACCGGCCTGACGACTCAACCGCGTGCAAAGCATGGGAGAGAGATCTTTCCATAAATTTATCGGAGGCTGACTGGACCAACATACACACAAACATCCACAAGGGATCCATGAATGTTTCAACACAGGAGAATGGTTACAAGGTTCAGACTCGTTGGTACCGTACTCCGTCTTTATTACATAAATTCAACCACGATATCCCAGATACTTGCTGGAGGTGCCTTACGGACAAGGGTACATTATTACATATATGGTGGCAATGCCCTTGCATACAGAATTTCTGGAAGGAAATTCACTGCATCATTAAACAGGTCACGTCCTATGACTTACCCTTTACCCCCTCTCAATTTCTGCTTCACCACACGCCCCTTCCTCAGTCGGCCTACCACAAATCTTTGGCAATGCACATGATTAATGCGGCAAAACACTGCATTCCTGTTCATTGGAACTCCCAAAACATTCCCACCCTCAAAGAATGGTTCAGAAGGATTAGAAGAACAGCGGAACTGGAAGAGCTCATTCATTGCTCTCGTGACACACCACAAAAATATGGACTTAAATGGGCCTGTTGGATACATTTCCAAACGACCACTGAATTCTCTCAGTTATATAATCATTCCACTTGACTCTGAATGACCCAAGGCCTACATGTCGAGAATGCAGGCTTATTACACGTCCACCCCTTTTTCTCTTGCAGGAAGACTGTACTCCCATTTCAAGGAGTGCTGTGCCCTCCCCGTCCGTCGGCTACTGCCACACATTAATTAGGCAATGCTCGTTCTGTCTGGGGAGGGGAGCGGGATATGATCACCACTGTCATCCACCTATTCTACCCTCGTACCTTCCATCCAGTGGCGGCTGGTGCTCAAAATTTTTGGGGGGGCGCAAACAAACAGCCTCACTGTGCCATCAAACGCTGCCACTGTGCTCATTAAACGCTGCCACTGTGCCCAATAAAAGCTGCCACTGTGCCCATCAAACGCTGCCACTGTGCCCATCAAACGCTGCCACTGTGCCCCAAGTGCTGCCACTGTGCCCCAAGTGCTGCCACTGTGCCCCAAGTTCTGCCACTGTGCCCCCAAGTGCTGCCACTGTGTGCCCCAAGTGCTGCCACTGTGCCCCTAAGTGCTGCCACTGTGCCCCTTAAGTGCTGCCACTGTGCCCCTCAAGTGCCCCTCAAGTGCTGCCACTGTGCCCCTCAAGTGCTGCCACTGTGCCCCTCAAGTGCTGCACTGTGCCCCCTGCCTGCCCTCTGCACTTACCTTGTCCCGGTGTGCAGCTGGTGACGGCGTCAGGCGACGAGCGGTGTCTCCGTTGGATGTCTTCTCCCGCGCTCCTCCTGTCTTCTTCTGCTGTGATTGGACGCTAGGTGATTGGACGCCTAGCGTCCAATCACAGCGCCTGTGACTTCAGCCAATCAGGTGACAGGTAACAGACCTGGCAACCTGATTGGCTGAGAGGCGGGTTTGTGTTAGGGAATCGATGTATTCGCTTCCCTAACACAATACTGTGTAATCAGCGAACGCACAGCAGTGCGCCCGCTGTTTACACTTAGGGAAGCCTATTAGAGCACACCGCTCTAATAAGGTCCCCTATTAGAGCTTACAGCTCTAATAGGGGCGCTTCCAGCAACACCCCCCCCCCCACTGTAATTCAGATGCCCGGCACCCCGATCAGGGGCCGGACACCTGAATAGGGGGCGGCAGCGGTGACAATAGATAGATTCATGCAATGCATGAATCTATCTATTGGTGATAGAGCGGTGCAGGAGAGGGGGGGTGGCGCTCCTGCGCCCTCTATGCACGCACCGCCACTGCTTCCATCCCTCCCCTTCTCCCCCCCTAAGCACACACACCTCACTGCCTATCCTGTCCCAGTAACGCCTCACATGACAACGTCACACTGAATATATCTTACGATATTCTTATTGCCTGACCAGGTAAAACACTGATATGTCCTGTATGTATCCTTACCCCTGAACCCAAACCCAAGGGTTATAGTCTTTACTACACCTTAAGCACTTGATTGCACGATTCCCCTGGTGTTCCATTCTAACTCCTGGTTTGCCCCCAGGATACATTGCCTCCCAACTACAATGGGTGAACATAGTATGATTCAATGTTTCTCTTCTTACAGTTATACCCAACGCTTTGTTGTCTCAGCAGATGGCTATATACCTCTGTATACCTGGAGGCCTTTCTTAGATTTTCATACTTGAATCTTCTACTTGTTTATATTGTCTTGTTTATCGTTACTGGAGAGAATATCTTTTGGTATCAAAGATGTCGTTGTAACATGTACAATATGCTTTCTGTCTTGTTGAATTGTTTGTTTGACATCATTCAATAAACTTCTTTGAAAAAAAAAGAAAAGAAAGAAAGCCAAGAAAGCAGGAAAAAGTATAAAGTTCTCTATGGAGGCTGTGATTTCCTTTTCTTCTGAAAGCCAAGAAAGCCAATTATCCAATCTGAGGGATAAAACACCAATAAGATTTCCTAATAAACATTCCATTCTTCACCTGAATAACAAGTACTATTCCTGTAACAAGACAGGAGACATTATCAGACAAATATACATTATATGACATAAACACACCCCTTTTATTACAACTTCTTATTAATATCTATTATTAACCCCTTCAGCCCCGCAACCATTTTGCTGGTATAAGACCAGAGCACTTTGTGTGATTCGGCGCTGCGTCGCTTTAACTGACAATTGCGCGGTCGTGCGACGCGGCTCCCAAACAAAATTGGCGTCTTTTTTCTCCCACAAATAGAGATTTCTTTTGGTGGTATTTGATCACCTCTGCGGTTTTTTTTTTTTTTTGCGCAATTAACAAAAAAATGAGCGACAATTTTGGAAAAGACAAATTTTTTACTTTTTGCTATAATAAATATCCCCCAAAAATATATAATTATTTCCTCAGTTTAGTCCGATACGTATTCTTCTTCTACATATTTTTGGTAAGAAAAAAAAAAATCGCAATAAGCGATTATTGATTGATT
Organism: Lithobates sylvaticus; assembly: GCA_028564925.1. Taxonomy (NCBI): domain Eukaryota; kingdom Metazoa; phylum Chordata; class Amphibia; order Anura; family Ranidae; genus Lithobates; species Lithobates sylvaticus. Next base: position 785,068,089 of record CM053026.1, read on the forward strand.
TGCGCAAAAGTTATAGCGTTTACAAAATAGGGGATCGTTTTATGGCATTTTTATTAATATTTTTTTTTACTAGTAATGGCGGCGATCAGCGATTTTTATTGTGACTGCGACATTGCGGCGGACACATCGGACATTTTTGACACATTTTTAGGACCATTGTCATTTTTACAGCGATCGGTGCGATTTAAATTGCACTGATTACTGTAAAACGGACACTGGCAGTGAAGGGGTTAATCACTAGGGGGAGGGGTTAAGTGTGTGCTAGGGGCGTGTTCTAATTGTCAGGGGGAGGGGCTGTGTGTTACACAACACTGATCAGCTCTCCCGATTACAGGGAGCAGAGATCAGTGACCTGTCACCAGGCAGAACGGGGAGATACTTGTTTACATCAACATCTCCCCGTTCCCGACTCTCCATGAGACGATCGCGGGTATCCCGCGGCGATCGAGTCCGTGGAAACGGCGACCCGACTCAATGACACGGCGGCAAATTCAAAGGGACGTACCTGTACGCCCATGTGCCTGTCCGCGCCATTCTGCCGACGTACATCTGTGTGCGCCGCTCGTAAAGTGATTACTACATATTAATACCACGGGGGGGGGAGGGGGGGTTTGTGTTTTATGGAATATCAATAATTCCCCAAAAATAAAATGTATTCACCACGGTGAGAAAAACAGCAACTCGCAATAAAACTTTTATCTACAAATCATAAAACTTCACCAGAAAATCTCTCGCAGATCTGACTCTGGAGAACAAACACATTGTAGGAAATGTCCCTCCAATTCATTGTACAGATCTTGGCTCAGATCATCTGCAGATCAATACAGTTCCCTCAGCATTCCCACAGATCTGATCGGAGAGAAGGGGGGGTGGGGCCTCAGCATTCCCACAGATCTGATCGGAGAGAAGGGAGGGGGTGGGGCCTCAGCATTCCCACAGATCTGATCGGAGAGAAGGGAGGGGTGGGGCCTCAGCATTCCCACAGATCTGATCGGAGAGAAGGGGGGGTGGGGCCTCAGCATTCCCACAGATCTGATCGGAGAGAAGGGGGGGGTGGGGCCTCAGCATTCCCCCAGATCTGATCGGAGAGAAGGGGGGGGTGGGGCCTCAGCATTCCCACAGATCTGATCGGAGAGAAGGGAGGGGGTGGGGCCTCAGCATTCCCACAGATCTGATCGGAGAGAAGGGAGGGGGTGGGGCCTCAGCATTCAGACAGATCTGATCGGAGAGAAGGGGGGGTGGGGCCTCAGCATTCCCACAGATCTGATCGGAGAGAAGGGAGGGGGTGGGGCCTCAGCATTCCCACAGATCTGATCAGAGAGAAGGGGGGGGGGGCCTCAGCATTCCCACAGATCTGATCGGAGAGAGGGGGGTGGGGGGGCCTCAGCATTCCCACAGATCTGATCGGAGAGAAGGGGGGGTGGGGGGGGGGGGGGGGGGGGCCTCAGCATCCCCACAGATCTGATCGGAGAGAGGGGGGGGTGGGGCCTCAGCATTCCCACAGATCTGATCGGAGAGAAGGGGGGGTGGGGGCCTCAGCATTCCCACAGATCTGATCGGAGAGAAGGGGGGGTGGGGCCTCAGCATTCCCCCAGATCTGATCGGAGAGAAGGGGGGGGTGGGGCCTCAGCATTCCCACAGATCTGATCGGAGAGAAGGGAGGGGGTGGGGCCTCAGCATTCCCACAGATCTGATCGGAGAGAAGGGAGGGGGTGGGGCCTCAGCATTCCCACAGATCTGATCAGAGAGAAGGGGGGGTGGGGCCTCAGCATTCCCACAGATCTGATCAGAGAGAAGGGGGGGGGTGGGGCCTCAGCATTCCCACAGATCTGATCAGAGAGAAGGGGGGGTGGGGCCTCAGCATTCCCACAGATCTGATCCGTGAGAAGGGAGGGGTGGGGCCTCAGCATTCCCACAGATCTGATCGGAGAGAAGGGAGGGGTGGGGCCTCAGCATTCCCACAGATCTGATCGGAGAGAGGGGGGGGTGGGGCCTCAGCATTCCCACAGATCTGATCGGAGAGAAGGGGGGGTGGGGCCTCAGCATTCCCACAGATCTGATCGGAGAGAAGGGAGGGGGTGGGGGGGCCTCAGCATTCCCACAGATCTGATCGGAGAGAAGGGGGGGTGTGGGGCCTCAGCATTCCCACAGATCTGATCGGAGAGAGGGGGTGGGGCCTCAGCATTCCCACAGATCTGATCGGAGAGAAGGGGGGGTGGGGCCTCAGCATTCCCACAGATCTGATCGGAGAGAAGGGGGGGGGGGGGGGGGTGGGGCCTCAGCATTCCCACAGATCTGATCGGAGAGAAGGGAGGGGGTGGGGCCTCAGCATTCCCACAGATCTGATCAGAGAGAAGGGGGGGGTGGGGCCTCAGCATTCCCACAGATCTGATTGGAGAGAAGGGGGGGGGGGGCCTCAGCATTCCCACAGATCTGATCAGAGAGAAGGGGGGGGGGGGGTGGGGGGGGTGGGGCCTCAGCATTCCCACAGATCTGATCGGAGAGAAGGGAGGGGGTGGGGCCTCAGCATTCCCGCAGATCTGATCGGAGAGAAGGGGGGGGTGGGCCCTCAGCATTCCCACAGATCTGATCAGAGAGAAGGGAGGGGGTGGGGGGGGCATCGGAGAGAAGGGGGGGGAGAGAAGGGAGGGGGGGGGGCCTCAGCATTCCCACAGATCTGATCGGAGAGAAGGGAGGGGGGGGGGGGGCCTCAGCATTCCCACAGATCTGATCGGAGAGAAGGGAGGAGGGGGTGGGGGTGGGGCCTCAGCATTCCCACAGATCTGATCAGAGAGAAGGGGGGGGTGGGGCCTCAGCATTCCCACAGATCTGATCAGAGAGAAGGGGGGGGGGGGGTGGGGCCTCAGCATTCCCACAGATCTGATCCGAGAGAAGGGGGGGTGGGGCCTCAGCATTCCCACAGATCTGATCGGAGAGAAGGGAGGGGGTGGGGCCTCAGCATTCCCACAGATCTGATCGGAGAGAAGGGGGGGTGGGGCCTCAGCATTCCCACAGATCTGATCAGAGAGAAGGGGGGGGGGGGCCTCAGCATTCCCACAGATCTGATCGGAGAGAAGGGGGGGGTGGGGCCTCAGCATTCCCACAGATCTGATCGGAGAGAAGGAGGGGGTGGGGCCTCAGCATTCCCACAGATCTGATCGGAGAGAAGGGGGGGGGGGGGGTGGGGCCTCAGCATTCCCACAGATCTGATCGGAGAGAAGGGGGGGGTGGGGCCTCAGCATTCCCACAGATCTGATCGGAGAGAAGGGGGGGGTGGGGCCTCAGCATTCCCACAGATCTGATCGGAGAGAAGGGGGGGTGGGGCCTCAGCATTCCCACAGATCGGAGAGAAGGGAGGGGGTGGGGCCTCAGCATTCCCACAGATCTGATCAGAGAGAAGGGGGGTGGGGCCTCAGCATTCCCACAGATCTGATTGGAGAGAAGGGGTGGGGGGGGCCTCAGCACTCCCACAGATCTGATCGGAGAGAAGGGGGGGTGGGGCCTCAGCATTCCCACAGATCTGATCGGAGAGAAGGGAGGGGGTGGGGCCTCAGCATTCCCGCAGATCTGATCGGAGAGAAGGGGGGGTGGGGCCTCAGCATTCCCACAGATCTGATCGGAGAGAAGGGAGGGGGTGGGGCCTCAGCATTCCCACAGATCTGATCAGAGAGAAGGGAGGGGGTGGGGCCTCAGCATTCCCACAGATCTGATCGGAGAGAAGGGGGGGTGGGGCCTCAGCATTCCCACAGATCAGATCGGAGAGAAGGGGGGGGGGGGGCCTCAGCATTCCCACAGATCTGATCCGAGAGAAGGGAGGGGGTGGGGCCTCAGCATTCCCACAGATCTGATCGGAGAGAAGGGGGGGGTGGGGCCTCAGCATTCCCACAGATCGGAGAGAAGGGAGGGGGTGGGGCCTCAGCATTCCCACAGATCTGATCGGAGAGAAGGGGGGGGGGGGAGAGAAGGGGGGGGGGGGGGGCCTCAGCATTCCCACAGATCTGATCGGAGAGAAGAGGGGGGGGGGTGGGGCCTCAGCATTCCCACAGATCTGATCGGAGAGAAGGGGGGGTGGGGCCTCAGCATTCCCACAGATCTGATTGGAGAGAAGGGAGGGGGGGGGTGGGGGGGCCTCAGCATTCCCACAGATCTGATCGGAGAGAAGGGGGGGTGGGGGGGGCCTCAGCATTCCCACAGATCTGATCGGAGAGAAGGGAGGGGGTGGGGCCTCAGCATTCCCAGATCTGATCGGAGAGAAGGGAGGGGGGGCCTCAGCATTCCCACACATCTGATCGGAGAGAAGGGGGGGGTGGGGCCTCAGCATTCCCACAGATCTGATCGGATCGGAGAGAAGGGAGGGGGTGGGGCCTCAGCATTCCCACAGATCTGATCGGAGAGAAGGGGGGTGGGGCCTCAGCATTCCCACAGATCTGATCGGAGAGAGGGGGGGTGGGGCCTCAGCATTCCCACAGATCTGATCGGAGAGAAGGGAGGGGGGGTGGGGGGCCTCAGCATTCCCACAGATCTGATCGGAGAGAAGGGAGGGGGTGGGGCCTCAGCATTCCCACAGATCTGATCGGAGAGAAGGGGGGGTGGGGCCTCAGCATACCCACAGATCTGATCGGAGAGAGGGGGGGGGGGGCCTCAGCATTCCCACAGATCTGATCGGAGAGAAGGGAGGGGGCCTCAGCATTCCCACAGATCTGATCGGAGAGAAGGGAGGGGGGTGGGGCCTCAGCATTCCCACAGATCTGATCAGAGAGAAGGGGGGGGGGTGGGGCCTCAGCATTCCCACAGATCTGATCGGAGAGAAGGGGGGGGGGGGTGGGGCCTCAGCATTCCCACAGATCTGATCGGAGAGAAGGGAGGGGGTGGGGCCTCAGCATTCCCACAGATCTGATCAGAGAGAAGGGGGGTGGGGCCTCAGCATTCCCACAGATCTGATCAGAGAGAAGGGGGGGGTGGGGCCTCAGCATTCCCACAGATCTGATCCGAGAGAAGGGAGGGGGTGGGGCCTCAGCATTCCCACAGATCTGATCAGAGAGAAGGGGGGGTGGGGCCTCAGCATTCCCACAGATCTGATCGGAGAGAAGGGGGGGTGGGGGGCCTCAGCATTCCCACAGATCTGATCGGAGAGAAGGGGGGTGGGGCCTCAGCATTCCCACAGATCTGATCGGAGAGAAGGGGGGGGGTGGGGCCTCAGCATTCCCACAGATCTGATCGGAGAGAAGGGGGGGGGGGCCTCAGCATTCCCACAGATCTGATCGGAGAGAAGGGGGGGGGTGGGGCATCAGCATTCCCACACACAATCTATATTGTATACTCCACACCCACACACACAATCTATATTGTATACTCCACAACCCCACACACACAATCTATATTGTATACTCCACACCCACACACACTATATCTATATTGTATACTCCACACCCCCACACACACAATCTATATTGTATACTCCACACACACACAACAATCTATACACACACACACAATCACACACACACAATCTATATTGTATACACCACACCCACACAATCTATATTGTATACTCCACACCCACACACACACAATCACTATCTATATTGTATACTCCACCCCCCCGACACACAATCTATATTGTATACTCCACACCCACACACAATCTATATTGTATACTCCACACACCACACCCACACACAATCTATATTGTATACTCCACACCCACACACACACCACACACACACACACACAATCTATATTGTATACTCCACACACACACACACACACACACACAATCTATATTGTATACTCCACACACACACACAATCTATATTGTATACTCCACACACACACACACACACAATCTATATTGTATACACCACACACACAATCTATATTGTATACTCCACACACACAATCAGGTCAGAGATGACCTCTAGACCTCACACATATCAGCATGTCTTCTATAATAACCTGGACTTCTTCTTAAACCCATAACATCTGTTTGGTGAGGTTGAAATTCTTTCGGAGATCCATCCGATTTTGTTCGCCCCTCCCCCGCCTGTATGGGGACAATTTGTTATAAGAACTCACCTTCCCGGGATTTCTTCTTGCAGAAACACCAGGAATGGAACATTGTTGGTGACAAGTGGATTAGTAGCATTGTTGGTACATACCTTAGGTGTGGAGGGTGTCCCCCTGAGGTCAGACCTACCCACATCCATTGCTCTGTTATCTCCTCTATATGAAAACTACCAGAATTCTGTTATATATATTTATCAGATAATTCTGAGTTATTAATTACAGTGAGAGAAAATAATCCGCTGATTTGTGTTCGGGAATTGGGAACGTGAGTTGGGGAGGAGCTTCAGCATAACAACGACCACAAATTGTGAGGATTACACAAGAATCATCGATCGGTGTGAAAGAGACTCATTATAGAATCTTTACCCGGTGGTATAGAACACCCGACTGACTGAAGAAGTTCCGACTCTTCGCACCTTTGTTGGAGATGTCAGGCAGATAGAGGTACTACGCTGCATATTTTCTGGCATTGCCCTAAATTATAGAATTTTTGGGCAGAGATTGGACGTATTCTGCAGATTATTACAGATTATAGGATAGCAGAAGATCCGGACTTTGTTCTCTTTCACGTATCCCAGATACCAGAAAAGAGATGTAGTGAATCGGTGATACGTCATTTGTTAGACGCTGCAAAGGCTTGTGTTCCGTTACCATGGAGATCAACGTCACCGCCGATGATAGGGATGTGAAAGAAATCAGCCAATTAGAAGACCTGGTCCTTTCTACACGACATCAACAAGAGAGATATTCTGACACCTGGTCTCCTTGGAATACTTTTTTGAGCTCGGAAGAAGGAAGTTCCCTTCTTGATGGTAATTTGAATAGTTAACCACTTTCAGACCGGACCAATTTGCAGCCAAAGGACCACGCCCCTTTTTGCGATTCGGCACTGCGTCGCTTTAACTGACAATTGCGCGGTCGTGCGACGTGGCTCCCAAACAAAATTGACGTCCTTTTTTTTCCCACAAATAGAGCTTTCTTTTGGTGGTATTTGATCGCCTCTGCGGTTTTTATTTTTTGCGCTATAAACAAAAAAGAGCGACAATTTTGAAAAAAAAACACATTCTTTTTTATTTTTTGCTATAATAAATATCCCTCAAAAATATATAAAAACATATTTTTTTTCCTCAGTTTAGGCCGATACGTATTCTTCTACATATTTTTGGTAAAAAAAAAAATCGAAATAAGCGATTATTGATTGGTTTGCGCAGAAGTTATAGCGTTTACAAGATAGGGGATAGTTTTATAGCATTTTTATTAATAATTTTTTTTTATTAGTAATGGCAGCTATCAGCGATTTTTATTGTGACTGCGACATTATGGCGGACACATCGGACATTTTTGACACATTTTTGGGACCATTGTCATTTATACAGCAATCAATGCTATTTAAATGCATTGATTCCTGTATAAATGACACTGGCAGTGAAGGGGTTAACCACAAGGGGGCAGTGTAGGGGGTTAAGTATGCCTAGGGGTGTGTTTCTTACTGTGGGGGGGCGTGGCTGTCAGCTAGTGAATGCTGATCTCTGCTCCAATCACAGGGAGCAGAGATCGGCGTCACTAGTTGCTAGGCAGAACGGGGAGATGCTGTCTATTTCCGCATCTCCCCGTTCTGCCTTCCCGTGAGACGATCGCGTCGAGTCCACGGGACCCGCGACCAGACTCACGGGGCCCCGACAGGCGCGGGAGCGCGCGGCGCTCCCGATGGCACGGACGGCATTAAGGAGGGACTTATATATACGCCCTCCTGCCTGTCCGTGCCATTCTGCCGACGTATATCGTTGTGCGCCGGTCGGGAACCGGTTAAAGTAGAGATCTAATGATTTTACTTAAAGAGGAAGTAAATCCTGATGGGTTTATTTCCTTTGTTTCCCTGCAAATGTAAAGCATAATGGACTAGTATGCATCGCATCGCATCGCATCGCATCGCATCGCATGGTAGACCATTATGTGTCACTTACCTGACACAGGAGCCAGCGATGTCACCGCTGCCCCCTTGTGTACGGAGCCTCCATCTTCTTGGTGGGTCTCCCTGCTCCGGCGCTGTCATTCGACGGAGCCGCAATGACGCCACTCCCGTGCATGGGCACGGGAGCCGACACTCGCGGCATATCACCGCTGACAGTGACGCACTCAGTGCGCCTGCGCGCCGCTGTCTATGGCGCATGCCCCGTAGACAGCGGTGCCTGTCTTTTGGCAAATAACTCCTAAACCGTGTAGGTTTAGGAGATATTTCTTGGACCTACAGGTGACCCTTAATCTAGACTTACATGAAGGTCAAAGTGGTCTGTAAGGGTTTACAACCACTTTAACTCCCCTTTAAGGGAGGTAGGTATATTAGAGGCGGCTCCCCATGGATAGACTCCATTTTTGTTTTTTTTATCTTTTCTCTCTCTCTTTTTTCTCTTCCTCTTCTGTTTTGTTTGGTTTTCATTTTATTTTGTTTAGTTTATTTGATAAATAATGGTAAATAAAAGGAAAGGAAAAATCTGACGGGGCCAGGCTTGAGAATATAAGGGGTGCAGTATGAAGGATATTGGTTTGAATAGGAATTATATTAGAAATCAATTGAACTTACTGCTGGATGATATAAAACGGTGCTCTGGGTATATATAGACCTGACAACATATGTTTATCCTTTTTTCTTCTTTTTCCGTAGATTATGTATGTACTTGAGCTTGTATTATGTTTGAAATAAATAAAATAATAAAAAAAAGGAAAAAAGAATTGTGTTATGGCTGCTCTCCCTTTGTGTCGGCCCCTGAACACTCCGCTGACAAGGGCGGGGCAACTGTATAAGGCCCAAGTCCCGACAACTGCTCCTTGTCTCCCCGAAAATCACTCTCACCACTTGTTGGGGGTTGTGATGGTTTCCGCTTGTCCCTACGTTCCACCATTGTTTGTAATGATTTCTCCTTAAATCCCAGAGTAATAACATTCATTTCCTCCGATTTATTCGCTGACTCCAGCATCCATATAAATAAAGTATTTTTCATATGGGCGTGTCATCTTTGTGTGACGAGCGCGGTACGGATCTTCCCATATATTAAGTTTAACCCTTCTTACAATACCTCTTTGGAGTCCAGTGATCCCAATCTTGCACAACCCAAGGCCCATATTTATCTCTCATCTCTTCCTTCGGGGTCGGGTGGTAGGGTTCCCCGCGGTTAGACGCCATCTTTGAAGCGATTTGATTTCCCATCCTTTACGGACAATGGACCTTGAACTGATTCCCCCACCTTTTTACAGGTCGCCTTTACTTCAGAGGTAGCTACTCTCTGGCCAAGAATTGGGTAGACAGGTCCCGCCCGTCAATGTTGCTGCTTTTTTGTCACTACTTGTCAGAACAATATTTTCGGCGGGCTCTGCGTACAGAGAATGCGGCGCTTTACTTTCGGAGCGGTTATTGTTTGCACCTTTATCACTATAACCGGCCCCGCCTCCCGGTTATTGTACACGGCCTGTGCGGGCTGCTAGCGTACTACTCCTAATGTTCCCTGTCCTGACTATAGTCCTTCAACAAAAATGAGCCCGGAGATTGTCCAAACTATAATAGTTCAATCTCCTCCGTGGACTTTTCTGAAGTATTCTAAAAGAAAAGCTTAACGAAGGGCTATTACTTCTGTTATCTGAAGAATGATTATCACAAACTTGGATCCTCAGGACCCTGATGAGTGCTTGTAGTACAGGAGGCAGTCCACTGAGGCACACCGAATTTCAATGGGATTTGTAGCAGTTACAATGTTTACAGGTCTAATTACAAAGCTCACCATCCACAGTTAGCAGTTTACAAAGAGACAGATTCATACTAGGGCTGAAACGATTAATCGGCAACCAATCGACCACAAAATCACTCGACTACTACCTTCACAATCGATCAATCGGCCAGTAACACAATGGGGTTAAAAAAAACAAAATGAGCCCTCTGTAGTGGCCATAACCCCTAGGGGTGGCCTTGACTTTCTGGGCTTACCAGTTACCTCCTCGTGGCTTGTCGGTGAATTTCTAGGGGTTCCCAGTGACTTCAGATGCTGACACATAAAAGTTCTTTTCAAGGTTTATTTTGCAGGGGTAACATCCAATATGACAGTCTCTGGTAGGAATAGAGGACACGGGTGATAAACTCAGGCACCTTGAACTGCTGACATCCACTGAATGTCTCTAATCAGCCCAGAGAGTAGCCACTCGCAGCTGGGCGCTTCACTGCCGGATAAACCTCTAGCCAGAGATCTAGCAGCCAACATGTGATCCGGAAACTTTTCAAAGTCTCTGCCACAGACTAGATTGTAACTGAAGATAAGTAGGAACCTCTCACAGTACTCGGATCTCTCAGCCTTCTTGGCAGTACTGTGTGAAGAGTGGATTCTCTAGTGTCCATACAACTCAGCTCCCAGGATCTTACCCAGCAGCCAGCTTGTTGGCCCTCCTCCGAAGAGTCCTCCCCCGGTCACTTGTACGAGTTGCCGTGTCCCTCCAATACTGAGAGCACACCGGGACACCTCCGAATCCTCCTTCAGTTACTGGGCCTTAGACTAACCAGTTCCGAGACTCGGGAACGGACGGATCCCCACCCCCGACCATGAGGGCCTCTGGGGCTGGTCGGCAAATGCTCCTAGGCCCGGGACCCTTCACGGGGGGCTACCCCGGACGAGAACCAGGAATTGAAGCCACAGCCAAACCCCGAGCACATGACTTCAGCACCTTAAATACCCCTTCCCAGACTACACAGCGGGGCCAGACGCACCCAATGATTGGCTCCGGGAAAGATCGGTACCTAAGACGTCCAACCAGGCCTGGTTCTCAGCCTGTCATGGGTGCCTCACTGCCCCTATGACCAGGCGGAACCCTAGTACAGCCCAGCCAGACTGATGCCAAAGCAAAACCTGTACAATTAACCCCCAGAACTCCATTACAGTTCTGAGGAAAAACGAAATTTGCACCGATAGCGCACACCGCTACACCTCTATTGTACAAAAAGAGCAAACAATCGCAAACGTAAATATAACTTTCACAGTTCTACAGTAAAGAATGAACCCCTTACAGTAGTGACTATCCGCTCCCCCCTGCACCACAAAGGGCCAACCCCATTATGGTAATAAAGGTCCTAGACCTGGCTCACACCCATGTGCCTCTCCCTCTGGTGCTTCCTGCAGAAACGCACCACAGGTCACCTACATGGCTTCCCATGAGACACGTTCACATCTATGCTCTCTTCAGCCGCAGCGTACCTGGAAAGGGTCAGGGACTCCTCCCTCAACGCAAAATGGTACCTTTTTGGTTCAACACACTTTAATGGAGAAGCTGCAGAAAAGCATGTAATGCGCCCCCTGCAGCAACCCGTGTCCTCCAATCTGACCTACAACAAACTGGGCAGAAAAAATGCAAATCGCAGCAAAATCACGTGCGTAAAAATCAAAATGCACAGCAACAAGCACTGCAGAAACAGATCAAAAGCAAACTGAATAGGCTGCACCGAGCCCCATGCTGGCCACACGGATCAACCCTCAGATGAGAATACAGAGACGGAAAATCCACGTACATTCACCGAATGAAAGAATGTTTGAAATTTCAACTTGTTTTTAACATTCTGTTTTTAAAATCAATGTAATTTCTGAACGAAAACCCCAAACACTCCGCCCGAAAATTCCTCTGACTGAGAAGTTCCCTATTATCTCCAAATCTTCCCATCAATAAACATCGATCCGACGAACGCTCCCAAAAATGACCTTCTTAAAGGAAGACATTGTTTTTTTTAAATAAAAATTTGATCTCTGAGTCTGATATTCACCAGACTCCCCCCCCCCCCCAACACTACACACAGCATACATCCCCCAACACTACACACAGCATACATCCCCCAACACTACACACAGCATACATCCCCCAACAGTACACACAGCATACATCCCCCAACACTACACACGGCATACATCCCCCAACAGTACACACAGCATACATCCCCCAACAGTACACACAGCATACATCCCCCAACACTACACACAGCATACATCCCCCAACACTACACACAGCACACATCCCCCAACACTACACACAGCATACATCCCCCAACACTACACACAGCACACATCCCCCAACACTACACACAGCATACATCCCCCAACACTACACACAGCATACATCCCCCAACAGTACACACAGCATACATCCCCCAACACTACACACGGCATACATCCCCCAACAGTACACACAGCATACATCCCCCAACAGTACACACAGCACACACCCCCAACACTACACACAGCATACACCCCCCCAACAGTACACACAGCACACATCCCCCAACACTACACACAGCATACATCCCCCAACAGTACACACAGCATACATCCCCCAACACTACACACAGCATACATCCCCCAACAGTACACACAGCATACATCCCCCAACAGTACACACAGCATACATCCCCCAACAGTACACACAGCATACATCCCCCAACACTACACACAGCATACATCCCCCAACACTACACACAGCATACATCCCCCAACACTACACACAGCATACATCCCCCAACAGTACACACAGCACACTAGACATGGGAACTGTCAAAAAATTTGTTTCGTTTCGTTTCGTCCCGTTTCGTATATAAAAAAATTCGTAATTCGTAATTCGTGTACGAAATTCCGTTCGAATTCGTACGAAATACGAAATTCGGACGAATTGTAATTTTTTTTACGAATCGTTAGTAAAGTTACGAATCGTTATGAATCGTTACGAATCGTTAACGCGGCTAATGAATTGTTGGTTCTCATAACACAGAGAACAATTCGAATCCAACTACAAATATCGAATTTCAATTTCAAGTTACGAATCGTTACGAATCGTTATGAATAGTTACGAATCGTTACGAATCGTTATGAATAGTTACGAATCGTTAGTAAATCCAACTACCAATATCGAATTTCAACTAATTTGAACGAAATTATTATAGCAGATATAACGAATGAATTCGAATGAATTTGAATGACAAAGTGTCATTTTTGCAGAAAAAAAAAAGCGTAGGGGTCCCCCCAAATTCAATAACCAGGCCCTTCAGGTCTGGTATGGATATTAAGGGGGACCCCAGCCAAAAAAAATAAAAAATGGCGTGGGGTCCCCCCCAAATATCCATACCAGACCCTTCAGGTCTGGGATGGATTTTAAGGGGAACCCCGGCCAAAAAAAAATGGCGTGGGGTCCCCCTCAAAATCCATACCAGACCCTTTATCCGAGCACGCAACCTGGCAGGCCGCAGGAAAGGAGGGGGGGACGAGAGCGGCCCCCCCTCCCGCCTGAACCGTACCAGGCCACATGCCCTCAACATTGGGAGGGTGCTTTGGGGTCCCCCCCAAAGCACCTTGTCCCCATGTTGATGAGGACAAGGGCCTCATCCCCACAACCCTGGCCGGTGGTTGTGGGGGTCTGCGGGCGGGGGGCTTATCGGAATCTGGAAGCCCCCTTTAACAAGGGGACCCCCAGATCCCGGCCCCCCCTGTGTGAATTGGTAAGGGGGTACAAAAGTACCCCTACCATTTCACCAAAAAAGGTGACAAAATGGTAAAAATGACAGGAGACGGTCTTTGACAATTCCTTTATTAAAATCTTCTTTCTTCTTTCTTCTGGTCTTCCTTTCTTCATCTTCTCCTTCCGTCATCTTCTTCCATCTTCTTCCATCTTCTTCCTTCGATTCGCTTCTTCTTCCTCCGGTCTTCTCGTCCTTCTCGTCCGGCGTCGTCCTTCTCGTCCGGCATCGTCGTCTCTTCTCGCAGGCCGCTCCTCGCAATGGGAGGCTCCCGCTCTGTGAGGCTTCGCTCCGGGTGACAGGTCTTTTATAACGAAGGCACCTGGTGACCCCGCCCCCTCTGACGCACGGGGACGTCATGTGGAATTCCCTATGGCTTTCCCCATGACGTCAGAGGGGGGGCGGGGTCACCAGGTGCCTTCGTTATACAAGACCTGTCACCCGGAGCGAAGCCTCACAGAGCGGGAGCCTCCCATTGCGAGGAGCGGCCTGCGAGAAGAGACGACGATGCCGGACGAGAAGACCGGAGGAAGAAGAAGCGAATCGAAGGAAGAAGAAGATGGAAGAAGATGGAAGAAGATGGAAGAAGATGACGGAAGGATGAAGAAAGAAGAAAGAAGATTTTAATAAAGGAATTGTCAAAGACCGTCTCCTGTCATTTTTACCATTTTTTGCCACTTTTTTGGTGAAATGGTAGGGGTACTTTTGTACCCCCTTACCAATTCACACAGGGGGGGGCGGGATCTGGGGGTCCCCTTGTTAAGGGGGCTTCCAGATTCCGATAAGCCCCCCGCCCGCAGACCCCCACAACCACCGGGCACGGTTGTGGGGAAGAGGCCCTTGTCCTCATCAACATGGGGACAAGGTGCTTTGGGGGTCTCAGACCCCCAAAGCATCCTCCCAATGTTGAGGGCATGTGGCCTGGTACGGTTCAGGCGGGGGGGGGGCCGCTCTCGTCCCCCCCTCCTTTCCTGCGGCCTGCCAGGTTGCGTGCTCGGATAAGGGTCTGGTATGGATTTTTGGCTAGGGTTCCCCTTAAAATCCATCCCAGACCTCTAGGGTCTGATATGGATTTTGAGGGGGACCCTACGCCATTTTTTTTTTTTTTTTTTTTGGCTGGGGTCCCCCTTAATATCCATCCCAGACCTGAAGGGCCTGGTTATTGAATTTGGGGGGACCCCAACGCATTTTTTTTATCAATGACTTCAATGAATGACTGTTCTCTGTATTACGGATCCAACAATTCATTTGCCGGCAAATAGCTGCGACTCGTGATTTTAAATAGTTTTTTTTTCCTGCAAAAATGACACTGCAGGAACAGTTCTCTATATTAGATATACTGAATCTCGAATCATTCGTTATATCCGCTATTATAATTTCTTTCATGTTAGTTGAAATTACATATTTGTTAGTTGTGGTATTCGAATTGTTCTCTGTATTACGGGAATCGGCAATTAGCCGCGAGTGATTTTAAATGTCTTTTTTTCCTGCAAAAATGACACATTGTACAGAGAGAGTTGTGAACACGGGAAACATGACCCCATTCATAGGCATACTATAGAGTATATAGTATATAGAAGGGGCGCAGGTTTCCCGTGTTTAGAACTCTCTCTGTACAATGTGTCATTTTTGCAGGAAAAAAAGACATTTAAAATCACTCGCGGCTAATTGCCGATTCCCGTAATACAGAGAACAATTCGAATGCAACAACTAACAAATATGTAATTTCAACTAATATGAAAGAAATTATAATAGCGGATATAACGAATGCTTCGAATGATTCGAGATTCAGTATATCTAATATAGAGAACTGTTCCTGCAGTGTCATTTTTGCAGGAAAAAAAAACTATTTAAAATCACGAGTCGCAGCTATTTGCCGGCAAATGAATTGTTGGATCCGTAATACAGAGAACTATCATTCATTGAAGTCATTGATAAAAAAAAAGCGTAGGGGTCCCCCCAAATTCAATAACCAGGCCCTTCAGGTCTGGGATGGATATTAAGGGGGACCCCAGCCAAAAAAAAAAAAAAAATGGCGTAGGGTCCCCCTCAAAATCCATACCAGACCCTTGAGGTCTGGGATGGATTTTAAGGGGAACCCTAGCCAAAAAAAATGGCGTGGGGTCCCCCATAAAATCCATACCAGACCCTTATCCGAGCACGCAACCTGGCAGGCCGCAGGAAAGGAGGGGGGGACGAGAGCGGCCCCCCCTCCCGCCTGAACCGTACCAGGCCACATGCCCTCAACATTGGGAGGGTGCTTTGGGGTCCCCCCCAAAGCACCTTGTCCCCATGTTGATGAGGACAAGGGCCTCATCCCCACAACCGTGCCCGGTGGTTGTGGGGGTCTGCGGGCGGGGGGCTTAACGGAATCTGGAAGCCCCCTTTAACAAGGGGACCCCCAGATCCCGGCCCCCCCCCTGTGTGAAATGGTAAGGGGGTACAAAAGTACCCCTACCATTTCACCAAAAAAGTGGCAAAAATGGTAAAAATGACAGGAGACGGTCTTTGACAATTCCTTTATTAAAATCTTCTTTCTTCATCTTCTCCTTTCTTCATCTTCTCCTTCCGGCATCTTCTTCCATCTTCTTCTTCCTTCGATTCGCTTCTTCTTCCTCCGGTCTTCTCGTCCTTCTCGTCCGGCGTCGTCCTTCTCGTCCGGCATCGTCGTCTCTTCTCGCAGGCCGCTCCTCGCAATGGGAGGCTCCCGCTCTGTGAGGCTCCGCTCCGGGTGACAGGTCTTGTATAACGAAGGCACCTGGTGACCCCACCCCCCCTCTGACGTCATGGGGAAAGCCATAGGGAATTCCACATGACGTCCCCGTGCGTCAGAGGGGGCGGGGTCACCAGGTGCCTTCGTTATAAAAGACCTGTCACCCGGAGCGGAGCCTCACAGAGCGGGAGCCTCCCATTGCGAGGAGCGGCCTGCGAGAAGAGACGACGATGCCGGACGAGAAGGACGACGCCGGACGAGAAGGACGAGAAGACCGGAGGAAGAAGAAGCGAATCGAAGGAAGAAGAAGATGGAAGAAGATGACGGAAGGAGAAGATGAAGAAAGGAAGACCAGAAGAAAGAAGAAAGAAGATTTTAATAAAGGAATTGTCAAAGACCGTCTCCTGTCATTTTTTACCATTTTTGCCACTTTTTTTGGTGAAATGGTAGGGGTACTTTTGTACCCCCTTACCATTTCACACAGGGGGGGGCCGGGATCTGGGGGTCCCCTTGTTAAAGGGGGCTTCCAGATTCCGATAAGCCCCCCGCCCGCAGACCCCCACAACCACCGGCCAGGGTTGTGGGGATGAGGCCCTTGTCCTCATCAACATGGGGACAAGGTGCTTTGGGGGGGACCCCAAAGCACCCTCCCAATGTTGAGGGCATGTGGCCTGGTACGGTTCAGGCGAGAGGGGGGGCCGCTCTCGTCCCCCCCTCCTTCCTTTCCTGCGGCCTGCCAGGTTGCGTGCTCGGATAAAGGGTCTGGTATGGATTTTGAGGGGGACCCCCACGCCATTTTTTTTTTTTTTTTGGCCGGGGTTCCCCTTAAAATCCATCCCAGACCTGAAGGGTCTGGTATGGATATTTGGGGGGGACCCCACGCCATTTTTTTTTTTTTTTTTTGGCTGGGGTCCCCCTTAATATCCATACCAGACCTGAAGGGCCTGGTTATTGAATTTGGGGGGACCCCTACGCTTTTTTTTTTTTTATATCAATGAATGACTGTTTTTTAAATAGCTTTTTTTTTTCTGCAAAAATGACACTTTGTCATTCGAATTCATTCGAATGCATTCGAATTCATTCGTTATATCTGCTATAATAATTTCGTTTGAATTAGTTGAAATTTGATATTGGTAGTTGGATTCGAATAATTTGGAGCTGAAATTCGTAAACGGAATTTTTCCTGCAAAAATGACACTTTGTCATTCGAATTCATTCGAATCCATTCGAATTCATTCGAATCATTCGGCAACGAAATTCGTAAACGGAATTTCGTATTCCGTACGGAATTCGTAAAAAAAAAAAAAAATTCGTACTACAGATTCGTAAATTCGTACGAATTTCGAAAAATTCGTACGAATTACGAATTCGTACGAAACGAATCGCACATGTCTACCAAATATACACTTATTTGGGTTATTTTTACTAAAGATATGTAGCAGTATACATTTTGGCCCAAATTTATGAAGACATTTTTTTATTTGCAAACATTTTCAATAGAAACTAAAAAAAGTGTTTTTTTTCAAAAATGTCTCTATTTTTTCACTTATATTGCAAAAAATAAAAAACCCAGCAGTAATTCAATACCACCCAGCTCTGTTTGTGAGCAAAAAAATGATAAAAATAGTAGAGTGTGAGAGCGCTGAAAGCTAAACATTGGTCTGGTAAGGAAGGGTGTATAAAAGCCCTGTATTGAAGTGGTGAATTTTTCAAAAATGATTTTTTTTTTTTCCAATTTTTTTTTTTTTCAAAAATGATTTTTTTTTTCTAATTTTATTTTTTCAAAAAAAATATTTTTCTCAAATTTCCTAATTTTCATATTTTTTACAAAAATGATTTTTGTTTTTCAAAAATGATTATTTTTTTTCCTAAATGACGTTTTTTCTAAAATGACGTTTTTTCTAAAATGATTTTTCTTTGAATTTTGTTTTTTTATTATTATTATTATTATTATTATTATTATTATTATATTTTTTTTCATGGGGTGGTCATAATGTTTTGGCTGATCGTGGGGGGTCATAATGTTTTGGCTGATTATGGGGTTGTCGGCTTTTGTCACCTCCCACTCTAGTTTAGAACATTTTGCTATTCATTCCTATGGGACAAATTTTGCCTCAAAATTTACGATATTTTAGAACCATTCGAAAAGTTCCACAAAGTAATAGCACACCAATCGGGAACAATCCGCACGTTTCGGTATATATTCGGTATATGTAGTGTAAAAGCTGTGGGAGGAGTTAGGGTGGTAAATTTGGCTATAATAAGAATAAGAACTAGAAAAGCTACAATTTCTGTGGAAATTGTGTGAAGTGTTCTTGCCTCCACCTACTGGAGTGGACAGAGTAACTGGGTGAAACAGCTGAACATTTTTTTCAAAATAGTTTTTTTTATTCAAAAATCATTTTTTTTTTCAAAAATCATTTTTTTTTCAAAAATCATTTTTTTTCAAAAATCATTTTTTTTCAAGATTGATTTATTTATTTTTTTCAAAATTGATATATTTTTTTCTAAATAATTTATTTTCAAACATGATTTTTTTTTCAAAAAAACTCTCTAAAACTGATTTTTTTTAATAAATTATTTTTTTTCTAAAATGCCTTTTTTTCTAAAATGATTTTTTTTCTAAAGTTATTTTTTTTTTAAACTTTAAATTTTTTTTTTTTATTATTTTTTTAATTGGGGGTCATAATGTTTTGGCTGATCAATGGGGGGGGGGTCATAATATTTTGGCTGATCATGGGGGTCATTATATATTTTTTTTATTTTTTTTTTAATTTTTAATTTTTTTTTCAAAAATTATTTATTTTTTTTCAAAAATTATTTTTTTTTTTTCAAAAATTATTTTTTTTTTTCAAAAAATTTTTTTTTTTTTCTAAAACTGATTTTTTTTTTTATAAAATGATTTTTTTTTTTTTTAAATTATTAAATTTTTTTTATAATTTTTTTTTTTTCATAGGGGGGTCATAATGTTTTGGCTGAATACCCGGATTGAATATCACCTGCCACCAGGTACACTGGATTCTCTATAGAGGCTGCTCACCTCCTTTATCAGTCCTGTAATCAGTCCATGTTATCCTTCACCCACACAGAATAATCTGCCTGCACTCCTCAGACAGCGATTGGAGTGACCGGTGTGCCTGGAAACCCCCAGATATTAGTGACAGATACGCCACACACACATTAGACAATCGGTAACAAATATCCAGGTAAAAGCAGTGACACGGGGCAGGAAGCAGGCTGGAACTACACTTGGGGACACACAGACTGCTGAGGGACATTAACATACCTCAGCCTGAGGCAATGAGTGGAGCTGGAACAGCCGGGCGTGGCTGGGCGTGTCACTAATTACAATAACAGCGGGGGAGGGGGGGAAGTCTTACACACAAGTCTGGTGAGATAACATGTAATAGACGACCCATAACAGTGAAATCCATGGAACTACAAGTATCAGCATGGCTAATCAGTGGAGCAAAGAAACTGGTTGACACCAGAGCTTCATAGATGTTGGATGAGAAGGTACCAGACACACTATGGGGGTCCAAAACACAGGCGGATAGACGGACAAAACACACCACATAAAGCCAACAAAGCAGGAAAAAGTATAAAGTTCTCTATGGAGGCTGTGATTTCCTTTTCTTCTGAAAGCCAAGAAACCCGGGGGGGGGGGCGTGGCCTGGCTCGGTTCCATGATGGACAGCTCCCGGACCCCGAGGTCTAGCATCCAGACTACAGGCAGCATCCACTGGGCTGAGTATGGAGAATACATCCCGGAGCACACCAACAACCAGATCCCGATCCCCCAGGACACAAAACTCACAGTCGGCCCGTCAAATCCCGGAAATCTTCCGGCCGCGGCCTAGAGACAGCGAGCAGGACTCGCAGGCCTTAACACCGCGCTCCTCGAGCAGGAGCTCTGCCCGCTCACGCAGCCGTAGCCCCCCCCCGCGGCGGACATGTCGGCGACACCCGCTATTAGCATGGCGGATCTGAAGTCAGTGGCTGCTGACATTAAACAAGCACTATCAGCGACGATGGCGGATGCCATCCAGGACCTCCGCACGGACATCCAGGCTATCTCACTGAGGGTGGATGAGCTTGAGGTAACACAGAGCCGCCATGATGCCTCCCTCTGCCACATGCAACAAGTGACAGAATCACACGCTCTCCACCTCAGGGACATTAACAGACATATGGAAGATCTGGATAATAGGGGACGCCGCCGGAACTTGCGGGTAAGAGGACTCCCCGAATCCAATCGACACTGCCGTGCTCACCCGCACGATCACAGATTTATTCAACGATTTACTGGAAAGGGCCCCTGATACAGCGATCCCGATGGAGCGACTGCACAGTGCCCTGCGCCCCAGAGGCAGAGACACAGATCCCCCCCCAGGGACGTGATCTGCTGCCTCACTGATTTTATCACGAAAGAGGAAATCCTAAGAAAAGCCAGGGGCAGAGCACGCCTCGCATACAGGGGAACAGAAATAAAAATCTTTCAAGATTTGTCCACCATTACATTGCAGAGGAGACGAGAGCTGAGACCCCTACTGGATGTTCTGCGCGCTAGATTGATAGTGTACAGGTGGAAGTTCCCATTTTGCTTATCCGCCACAGCAAATGGCCGTTCAGTAAATCTCAGGGTCCCTGAAGATCTTGAACATTTCTGCACCGCCCTCAACATCCCGCTTGTCGCCCTGCCGGATTGGTACAGTGATTTCCGTCTTCCCCCGCTGGTAAGAGCAGCTTCCATGGACGACGTGGTCGACTTTAACATCGGCCGTCGACGCAGAGCTCACCCGCCTTCGTCCCCCTCAAATGCCGCGGGGGGGCCATTGAGAAATGGAAGTCCTACCGCCTCTCCAGATCACCGCAAGGCACGCCACGCATGATCAGGTACTTCTCCTACAGACTTCTGGTAGAACTAGTCTTTTGCTAACTGCTCACCTACCATTCTGCTTCCACATATTGTTGCATGTTATGGTTTTTCTCCACGGGAACTTTAAACTCTATGCACTAAGACTCATGGCTACCCCTCTTCTAGGAGCCTCCCTTGAGTGAACATTCGCTCTGGCAATTCATTGATATGTTAACATATCGCCACAGAGGACCTCGCAGTACTTTCTAGAACCCCTTTTCACGTAGGATTTTTATCTCCTCAGGTGCTCTGAGCATCTCTTATCCCCATACGCCAGGTTGAGATCCCTTGTATCTCCGTCAGGATACTGTACCCACAAGAGCAACCGGGACCACATCTGCATTGTCAGGGACGGTACCACAATATTCAATGCACAAGACTGAAGTATATGGCATGGACGTGTCTATTCCTCACCATCAACTTTCAGCCAGACGAGCCGTATCCTTTCCCTGTCAAGCATTGCCTTGAGAATGAACACGTTCTACTTTTACGCCCCCCCCCCCCCCCCCCCCCCCCCCCCCCCACAACGTCAGTTTACCATCCTGCCCACAAGCACTTAGTCTAACATGTCCGATGATCTAACTACTTTTTCCACAGGTTAATTTACGCAATCTACTGCAATGGACTTAAGGTGGTAGGATACATTAACGCATGTATGTATTACTGGGGGGGAGGGCACGAAGTGCTGTACAATGGCCATAGACTGCCGGGGGCGCAGAACAGTCCACCCTGGCACCCGATGGCAGGGATACCGTGTGTCTAGACGAAGTATGTTTTTAAACCGTTGTGACAGCAAATTTCTTTTCTTAGTGGTCTAGGGAGCGGACTTCCGAGAGGGACAACCACCACTGTCGCTATAGGCCATCCCCATTGTGATCGCGGCACACTGGGACTCCTGAGGAAAGAAGTGTTTGATGAAAATAAGGTATTGGGGTAAAAAACAAGGAAAGGGTCAGGGGAAGGGATAAACCAGGAAAGGGGTACAATAATTTTGGGTACAAAAACAAAAGAAAAAAGAGAAAGAGACAACAAATAATGTAAACGGGGGAGGGGGTAATACAACAAGAAATCTTTTTTATAAAAAAAAAAAAGGGAGGGGAACAGTCGAGAGACTAATCAACACACCTTGCATTAGCATTAGAGCGATACGCAAAAATGTCCTAAGAATTACACATTGGGTGTCCAACAGAAGGTACCTGTCCTTCGTTATCGACCTGCTTGGTGTCTCTTCCCCGGCTCTGCAGTTGCAAGAGACGCTCTATTTGACCCTTGGGGTTACTTGGGAGGGTATCCCCTTCCTGAGGTTGGTGGTGCCCCTCTCGGAAGTAATAGCTCAGTGGTAACTGCTTGGAGGTGGCTCCTCACGTACGTTGCTATTTTGACTTAACTTTTTACATATTATCCTTGCACGAGTTAATCCCGCTAGCCACCCTTCGTCTTCCAACCAATTCCATCCTTATACCGGTTGACACCCTTGATATCCCAATGAGATGGATGTAGTTCCATCAAACTCTGATCCGGTGCTCAAGGGGGCTCTCTCACACTCATGAGCACACCTTATCACATGTGCATGAACACATTCCCGTGGATCTCACAGTTGAAGGACCCTGTCTCCTCATATCTCGTTTACAGTTACTTACATGTTGCCTTTGAAATATTGTTATTTACCTATCACACCGTATGTTGCTAGTTATAGCCACTTTATACTCGGACCACGTCCTAACGGATGTTTCACGCCCCTAGTGGGCTTAAACCACACATCACCTCACGACTCCTGGGGACCATATAAGCTACCTCCCGTACACCCAGTCCTCCTTTGCCTACGTATACCGTATATGACCTCTCGGGACCGAGAGATTATCTCCTTCTAGGAACCACATCCTACCACTCCCACACACAGTGGACTCAGTGAGACCCCCACTGACCCCCTCTGGTGCCTCACATACCGGGTCGACCAGTGGTCTGACCCGCCACCAGACCGCACCCACTCGTTTTCCTACCCCCCTATCCCCCCCTAGGGGCCTTCACAACCAACCTATTTACCTGTATAGACCCCTCTCTTTTATTGTCACCCCTTCTGTTTTCCACCTATATTTCCTCCCCCTCCCGTCGTTCACTACTTCATCTTACACGGGTGGTTTGTCTTGCTCCCCTTCCCGGACGGGAAGAGAAAGAGAAAAAACACAATAAATTAAAATTACGGGAACCAAATGACTCAAGTGCAACACTACAGTCAGCTCAATATGGCTACGATTAACCATGGTTCTTCTTGTCCTACTCTTAAATTGGTTTCTCTTAACGCAAAAGGTTTAAATATCCCCGAAAAACACTCAAAACTTCTTGCCAATATGCGTAGCATGAGAGCAGACATAGTCTTCCTGCAAGAGACTCACTTTTGCTCAAAATCCAAACCAAAACTGACCAACTTCTTTTACCCTCACAGCTTCCATGCTACAAATCCGGAAGCTAAATCGAAGGGGGTCTGTCAAGAACGTTCCAGGCATTTCCGGGCCTTCCGTGCGCACATAGGTGCGCGGCGGGCGCGCGCGCGTTAGCGTGCGCGGCGGCGCGCGCGTGCATGTGTGCATGCGCGGGAACGCAATTGGCGCCAAAACGGGCTTTAAAAGCCCAGCAGTGACACTCAGCCAGTGCTGTGTTGTCTTTAAGCTTCCTGCTTGTCAGCCACCCGAAAACCTGATCCGAAACCTGAACCTGTGATCTCCCGTTACCGACCCGGCTCTGTTTGGACTACTCTACCTTCTCCTACCCGACCCGGCCTGCCTGACCTTGCTACATCTGCCTTTGGTTACCGACTCCAGCCTGCCTACCGACTCTGCCATTGCCTGCTCCTATCATCTGATTGATCTGCTGTTGCCAACTGGACTGTCTGACCTTGCTCTGCTGATTCCCACTTGTTGATCCACCTGTTGCCTGGTTCTTGTATCCTGCTTCTACCACCTACAGCTGCAGTCTCACATCCTGCCATCCGCATACGGACCTTACTGGAGGACCTTCCTGTTGGTTCCAACACCTTCCTCTACAAACCAGGCACTCCTACCCCACTGTGCTCACGTCACCACTGTCCCCATCTCCAGTGGCACGTGAACCAGCGCTGTATGAGAGGTCTCCTCCTACCAAGTCAGGCTCTACGTCCAGGTACGTAACAGTACAACACAGCCATGACTGAGCCTGCAGGAGAGACCCCTCCCATGACAGATATCTGTTCACACCAGATTGGAGGGACAAGTCCAGAACATCATCAACCCCATACACGTGGCTCCTGGGTCCGTTTCCGCCCCTGCTCAGGCTGCTTCCCCTCCTTCTGTCGTTATGCTTCCACCTGAGCCAAGGGTCCCCATACCTGAGAAGTTTTCAGGGGACCGAACTAAATTCCGGGCCTTCCGCAGTGCTTGTCGACTTTACTTCGCCCTGCAACCCCGGACTTTTTCACTTGAAGCCACTAAAGTGGGGTTTGTGGTCTCTCTACTGTTAGGAGAACCACAGATCTGGGCACACCGGCTTCTCGAAGAGGACTCTGTTTTGATTCAATCACTGGCGGCCTTCTTTGAAGCTATGTCCCAGCTTTATGAGGACCCTGAACGGGTCGCCACAGCAGAGGCCACCTTAACTACACTCCAGCAGGGTCGCCGGGCGGCCGAGGAGTACATTTCGGATTTTAGACGCTGGAGTGCGGACACTCAATGGAATGATGCAGCTCTACGGCATCAGTTCCGCATGGGCTTATCAGAAGGACTGAAAGATGAATTGGCCCGGGTGGGCATACCTGATACTCTTGAGGCCTTAATCACCTTAACCATCCAGATTGACCGCCGCCTTCGGGAACGTCGCACTGAACGGGCCTACCAACATAATCGCCCCACTTGGATGACTGCTAAAGCCCCCATTCCGGCTGCCCGCTACTTACCACCACCCAACTTCCAGCCAATCCGCCCTGCACCAGATGCCTCCGAGCCGATGCAGTTGGGACTGATTCGACCCACCTTAACCCCGGAAGAGCGCACACGCCGCCATCAACTTAATCTCTGTCTGTACTGCGGAACAACAGGACACTACGTGCGCAACTGTCCGGTCAAGATGCGTAAGTGCTTTTCTTCTGTTCCTGCCAGCCTTTCAGCACTTTCTGCTAACACAACCCACATTGCTCTCCCTCTCTCATTGCAGCTCCAAGGAAGGACAATTCCAGTTAAAGCAATTATTGATTCCGGAGCCTGCAGTTGCTTCATTGATTCTGCCTTCGCTAACCAACACAACATTCCCCTACGGAATAAGACCCATCGACTTTCAGTCTTCTTGGCCGATGGCTCCCGCATCAGCTCCGGACAGGTAACCCAAGAGACTTTTCCCGTACCTGCCATCACCTCCTTCCAGCATAAGGAGCTGCTGATCCTTGATGTGATCTCTTCCCCGTTGTTCCCAATCATCCTGGGCATCCCCTGGCTTCAGGCCCATAATCCCTCCATCAATTGGACTACCAGAGAGATCAGGTTCTTGTCCCCCTACTGCCAAAAACATTGTCAAGATGAGTCTACTCAATCCTCTGTCACCTTATGTTGCTTGGACATTGATCGAAACCTACACCAATCAGTACCCGAACCATATCATGGGTTCCTTGATGTTTTCAGTAAAAAGGGAGCAGACTCTCTTCCACCCCATCGGGCATATGACTGCCCAATTGAACTTTTACCTGGGGCTGAGATTCCTTTTGGGCGCATTTTTCCCCTGACAGAAAAAGAACAGGAAGCACTAAAGATTTACATCAACGAAAACCTGGAAAAAGGATTCATCCGCCCATCTACATCTCCAGCTGGGGCTGGAATATTTTTTGTGACTAAAAAGGATCAAACTCTCCGCCCGTGTGTGGATTACCGGGAATTGAATAAAATTACGGTTAAGAACCGTTATCCGTTGCCCTTAATACCCGAACTATTCCAAAAATTAAGGTCTGCTACTATTTTTACGAAGCTCGATTTAAGAGGGGCATATAATCTGGTCCGCATCCGGGCTGGGCATGAGTGGAAGACGGCATTCCGGACAAGGTTCGGGCATTTTGAATATCTGGTCATGCCCTTTGGTTTATGTAATGCACCTGCCACGTTTCAACATCTGATTAACGATGTATTCAAGGACTTCTTAGATATTTTTGTAATTGTTTATTTGGATGATATTTTGGTTTTTTCTGAATCCCTTAGCCAACACCGGGAACACGTTTGCAGAGTCTTGGACCGTCTTCGCTTACATGGGCTATACGCAAAAGCAGAAAAATGCGAGTTCGAGCAACAAAAAATCCAGTTTTTGGGTTTGATAATATCCGCGACTGGTATCAAGATGGACCCCCAAAAAGTGTCTGCTGTTCTGGATTGGCCTGCACCCGTCGATAAAAAAGGTATTCAACGCTTCATTGGTTTCGCAAACTTTTACAGGAAATTTATCAAGGGATTCTCTGCCATCATAGCCCCTATTACACGGTTGACACAACAACATGTCAGGTTTCATTGGAGTACAGAGGCTCAAGAGGCATTTGAGAGACTTAAAAGACTTTTCACATCAGCTCCAATTCTCAGTCACCCTAACCCATCTTTACCTTTTTTATTAGAAGTTGATGCATCCGAAATAGCGGTGGGAGCGGTCATTTCGCAAAGACAGGGTAAGGAGGACTTGATTCACCCTGTGGGCTTTTTCTCCCGAAAGTTATCTCCAGCTGAAAGAAATTACGACGTAGGGGATCGGGAGCTTCTAGCCATCAAAACCGCCTTGGAGGAGTGGAGGTATCTGTTAGAGGGTGCAGTTCACCCGGTATTAATATATACCGACCATAAAAATTTAGAATATCTAAGATCTGCCAAACGTTTGAGACCCCGACAAGCTCGTTGGGCCTTGTTTTTCACTCGCTTCTGTTTCCACATCACTTATCGGCCAGGATCAAAAAACGTCAAACCAGACGCATTGTCACGCATGCATGATAACCCTAAGGACTCACCTGCTCCTGACACAATCCTACCCACTAACAGTTTTTTGCTCTTACACACAGATCTCTTATCTTTAATCAAGGAAGCCTCTTCTCACTCTCCAAAACCTCCAGGAACCACCTTGATATCTCGAGATGGCTTGCTATGGAAGGGAAGTCAAATCTTTGTCCCTGAAGGTATCCGAGTTAAAGTACTAACATTGCTTCATGATCATCCCTTAGCAGGACATTTCGGGGTACGGAAAACTCGTGAACTTGTACAACGTACATTCTGGTGGCCCAATTTAAGGGAGTTTTGTGAAAAATACGTCAATTCCTGCTCCATCTGCTCACGGAACAAGACTTCAAAGAACCGAGCCTGGGGACTGCTTAAACCTTTACCTATACCAGACAGACCTTGGAAAATGATTTCTATGGACTTTATTGCAGACTCACTAGCAGATGAACAGGGTAGATTCCTATTCTTAAAGGGGACCTGGAAAGATAAACCTCTAACCCTGGCCAATATATACAGCCCCAATTCTTCCCAAGTACCATTCTTTCGCGATATTTCACAACGTTTAGCCGCTTTCCAAACAGGGATACTGATTGTGGGAGGGGACTTTAATGTTCCCCTGGAACCCCTTATTGACACGTCCTCAGGGACTTCTAATTTGCCATATAAAGCATTACGTCAAATTAAACTGAGCCTTCAAAACCTCTTGCTTCACGACACGTGGCGCACATTACATCCCAAGGAGAAAGACTATACATTCTTTTCAAACCCCCAAAACCGATACTCTAGGCTGGATTATTTTTTCTTGACCCAACGCGATCTCCCACTCTTGACTACAGCCACCATAGAACCCATGACGTTATCCGACCATCACCCCATCTCCATTTCGTTGACCATACCTGACAGAATCAACCGTACCCAGACTTGGAAAATGGACCCGACAATCCTGTCAGATGTAGCGAGACATGAGGAAATTCGCCTTTGCTTAGAGAATTACTTCTCGGACAACGACACTCCAGACACGACCAGCATGACTCAATGGGAAGCGCATAAATGCGTTGTCAGGGGGAAACTCATTTCGATGACAGCTAAAATTAGAAGGGACAAGCGCAAAACCCTTTCGGACCTATTCACCAAACTGAAGACACTAGAGACGTTACACAAACGCACACTAGCCCAGACCTTACATCAGGAACTCATAGACACCAGATCTCTGATACAGGAGGAGATGGGCAGGACTTCCCGGAAGAATTACATGCTCACACAAAAGCTCTTTTACGAATTTGGTAATAAAAGCGGCCACTTGTTAGCCCAAGCACTCCGTACTAGGAAGGCAAAAAATACGATCCACAAACTCCATTCTTCCATTCTTCCAAAGGGGAGGTTTACACAAAAAACACAGACATTCTATTCAACACTATACAACATTGAGGGCATCAAATCCCTCAACCACGTCTCCCGACTCGAGGGCGATGGATATTAAACAGTTTCTAACTCAGCACTGCCCCAGAACCATACCCCAAGAGGTTTCTGACACTCTGGAGAGCCCAATCACCCAACTGGAATGGGAAACAGCTGAAACCGGGCAAATGTCCGGGCCCGGACGGGTTACCAGCTGGTTATTATAAGGCTTTCAAAGACACCCTAGGCGCTCCGTACAGGAAAACCTTCAATTCCGTCTCTCCAAACAACCCTCTTTCCAGGGACATGTTGGAAGCTCACATTGTGGTTCTTCCCAAAGATGACAAGGATCCTACTCAAGCAGTCAACTATAGACCAATCTCTCTACTTAATGTAGACCTAAAAATTTTCTCGAAGATATTGGCTAACAGGTTATTGCCGCATCTCCCCTCCCTGGTCTCTAAGGACCAAGTAGGGTTTGTCCCTGGACGGGAAGCCAGGGACAATACCATAAAAGCCATCAATCTACACCACCAGATCACGTCATCTAACCAACGAGGCTTCTTTCTGTCCCTGGACGCGGAGAAGGCATTCGACAGGGTCGCATGGGATTATATGGCAGCAGTATTGCAATCTATAGGACTGGGTCCACGTATGCTAGATCTCATTCTATCCCTTTACTCCAATCCTACGGCCAAAA
Source organism: Lithobates sylvaticus (assembly GCA_028564925.1). Classification (NCBI taxonomy): domain Eukaryota; kingdom Metazoa; phylum Chordata; class Amphibia; order Anura; family Ranidae; genus Lithobates; species Lithobates sylvaticus. The sequence continues at coordinate 785,097,396 of CM053026.1, forward strand.
TTAGAGTGAACGATACGCTGTCAAATGCCTTCTCCATCCATAACGGTACGAGACAGGGCTGCCCACTGTCCCCGATACTTTTCATTCTCACTCTTGAACCTCTCCTCAGAAGCAATCCTGACATACAGGGGATTCAAACCACTCACAGGGACTTTATTTTAATCAGAAAAACGTTTATTGAGCAAAATGCAAACGGATACATAAACAAGTGTAGGGTGCAACATGCACCATATTCACGGATAAAGCATTTGACATTGCTGATCGCATAATGACAATTAAACATTGTAAATATACCAGGTTGCCTACGAAGTACCAAACGTTGCAGGCCAGCGGAGGGCATAGAGGACTGATCCTGCGGGGTTAAGTTTTGGAGGTTGGCGAGGAGTCCAGGAGAGTGCATTTACATGGCGGGCAGGGCTGCGCTTAGCCAGTGCTATCAGGAGAACGCGTCTGAGCAGGGCAAGGCTAGATGAATGTAGGTTAGTTCTGTTCAGCACAGGTGGCGGAGTCCCCCACCCACCTGTCCCAAATTTTATTGAACTTTGCCGGGCAGCCCCTGTGTTTGTAGAGCACCTTTTTGTAAGGGAGGGTGGCGTTGACCGCCCCCTTCCATTGTTGTATAGTGGGGGGTGTTGTTCTAATCCAGGTGCGAGCGATGAGAAGTCTGGCCAGGAAAAGTGATTCCTGGAGAAATGTGCTAAGGTGTTTTTCCTCTTCTGGGAGGGGGAGGATGCCGAGGAGGCACTGGCGGGGGCATAGGGTCAGGGGAGACCCCATTTGGTCATGGAGGAACTTGACGATCTGAGACCAGTATTCCTGGAGTTTTGGGCATGTCCATAGAAGGTGGTAGAAGGTGCCTCGTGGGTCACCGCATTTGGGGCAGGATGGGTTGGAGTCAGGCTTGAATTTGGACAGTCGGGCGGGGGTAAGATAGGATCTATGAAGCATATATAAGTGGGTGAGCCTATCTGACAGTTTGGGGGAGACCTTTTTTGAAGCAGCTAGTGCGTCTTCCCAGTCATCGTCCTCCACCGTCCCCAGGTCCGCCTCCCACCTTGTTTTGAGATGGAATGCCTGCTCGGTGGCTGCTGGTGTTATGAGGTGGCTGTAGAAAAAGGAGGTCAGTCTCTTGGAGTCACTGCTGCGGACCACATTAGTGATTGGTAGTGCCTCGAGTCTGGGGATAGTTCCCCCAAATTGGGAATTAAGGGCGTGGCGGAGCTGGAGGTAGCGAAAGAGCATGCGACCAGGGAGGTTAAACTCATCTTTGAGGGCTTGGAACTGTCTAATCCTACCATGTGATAAGACCTGGAAGAGGAAGATAATGCCATAGCTTATCCATTGGTTTTGGTCCGGGACAGTGCGCAGTTCTGGGAGTTGGGGGTTGTCCCACAAAGGTGTATAGGTATGGAGTGCGGGGGCTCTGGTGATGGTGGTGGCTTGTCGCCACACCTTGCAGTGGTGGAACAGCATGGTGCCCTTGGAAGTCAGGGGCCTGGAGGTGCCCCGCATGAGGATGCGGAAGGGGTGGATGACTTGGTCGAAGTGTGGTGAGCATATTAGGGTGGTATATCGGTCTTTGTCCGCCTGGTTGTAGTGGTAAAAATGTGACAGTTGTGCGGCGATGTAGTACAGAAAAAGGTCCGGGAGGGCTGTGCCACCTAGATGGGTGGGACGTTTCAGGGTGCTCCAGGAGAGTTTGTGGCGGGATGTGCCCCATACAAATGTGTTGAGAATGGCCTCCATTGCCTTGAAGGTTCTGGGGGGTATGCTGAGGGGGGCATGCCAAAAGAGATAGAGCAGCTTGGGGAGGAGGATCATCTTGACCAGGTTGATCCGTCCCATGACCCCGAGGGGAAGACGGGACCATACCTGGGTTTTGGTTTTGAGTAAGGAGAACAGGGGTTCTATGTTTAAATTGGCGTAGTCTAATAGGCTTCTGGAGCATTGTACACCCAAGTACTTAATTTGACTGGCTCTGACGAGGGGGAGTGCTGCCTGAGGTTCAGACGGGGCTCCCAGATCAATCGGGAGGATCTGGGATTTGGTCCAGTTAATTTGTAGTCCGGAGTACTCCCCAAACTGCTCTATCAACCCCAAAGTTGCCGTCAGGGAGGGGCCCGAATCTTCCAAATACAGTAGCATGTCATCTGCGTAGAGACTAAGTGTCTCAACGAGGGAGCCAGAGCGGAGGCCTTTGATGTGGGGGTGGGTGCGGATGGCAATGGCGAGTGGCTCCACCGCCAGGGCGTAGAGTAGGGGGGAGATCGGGCATCCCTGGCGGGTGCCCCTGGACAGTGGGAAAGAATTAGAAGTCCTGCCATTGACCTGGATTCGGGCGGTGGGGGCCTGGTATAGGAGCTGGAGCCACTTTATGAATTTGGGGCCGAAGCCGTATCTGTGCAGACACTCCCAAAGATAGCTCCACTCAACGGAGTCAAATGCCTTTGCGGCATCCAGGCTCACCACCACCCTGGACCCAGTATTGTCATGGACAGTCTGGAGATTCATAAAGAGTCTTCGTAGATTGAAGGCGGTATTCTTGTTGGGCATGAACCCAGTCTGATCTGGGTGGATCAGGCTGAGTATAACTGCGTTGAGTCTTAGGGCAAGGATTTTGGCTAAGATTTTTACATCTAGCTGGAGGAGAGAAATGGGGCGGTAGGATTCAGGATAGAGGGGGTCCTTGCCGGGCTTGGGAATAAGAACTATGAGGGCCTCCCCCATGGAGGGGGGGGGGGAGGGTGGCAGTGTCAAATATGTGGGCATAGAGCGTTTGCAGTTTGGGGACCAGGACTTCCTGGAATTGTGCGTAGAACTCCAAGGGCAGGCCGTCTGAGCCTGGAGCCTTGGAGGGTGGGAGTTGGGCAAGTGCTTCTGCTATACACTCGGAGGTGATAGGGGCTTCCAGGATAGATCGTTGTGTCCGGGTGAGTGTGGGAAAGTCGATGGGTTGCAGGAACCGAGAGAGTTCAGTGTGCGTGTGGCGTGCCGTGGAGGTGTATAGGGTGGAATAGAACAGCCTGAACTCCTCCGCTACTGAGTCAGGGTCCGACGTCATCCCCCCAGCTGCAGTCCGAAGCTGAACAACGACCGGGGGGCTGTGGTCCAGGTGAGCCATGTAGGCTAGTAGTTTGCCCGCGCGTTCACCATGTTCGTATATCCGCTGTTTACAGAAGAAAATGCCCTGTTTGGCCTTTTCAAAATGTAAGTGATTGGTCAGCCTGGACTGCAGCCGGAGAGAGGAGGCGTTTGCCGCAGAGGGGTCGGCAAGGAATACTTGTTCGAGGGAGTCAAGTCTTTCTTCGGCTTGCTGGAGTACTAACTTGGAAGTGGATTTTTGTCTGTTTATGCGCGTGGATAGGATAAGCCTGGCGTGGAGCTTGAAAGTTTCCCAGACTGACCCAGCATTTGCCGTCCCCATATTTGTGCTAAAGAAGTGGATCCATTCTCTCTGCACGGCATCTAAATCGGGCAGAACCGTGAGCCAGAATGGATTCAGTCTCCAGATTCGGGGGGGAGAGGTGGTGGGTAATTTCAGTGTCATCCAATATGGGGAGTGATCCGAGAGCACCCTAGTGTCGAATCCCACTTCCATTAGGTCAGGCAGCAGGGCGGGAGAGAGCAGGATCATGTCTATGCGAGACATGGCCTGTTGTGACGGGGTATAGCAGGAGAAGGCTACTTTAGTGGGGTGTTTGTGCCTCCAGGTGTCTGTCATGGCGAATTCAGTTACAAACTTGCCAAATCTGGTGTTGTATTGGGGGGGGGCGTCGGGGTGGTCGCGCTGAGTCTGTCTAAGCTGGGGTTGATTGTCGTGTTGAAGTCACCTATCCAAATAGCTGGCACCGTGGGGTATTTGGTCATGAAGGCTAATCCTTCCTGAAGTGCATGAAATTGGAAGGGCGGAGGAATGTAGAATGCCATTATGAGTATCTCCCGTCCACCGACCGTGGAATGGAGAAACAGGAACCTGCCCAGTGGGTCCAGCCGCAGGTCGTGCAGCTGGAATTGTACCGTCTTGGCTATGAGGATGGCGATGCCTCGAGAGTTGGAGGTGTGGGGGGCATTATATAGCCAACCTACCCATGGTTTTTTCAGTGCCCTCTGGGACTGCCCTGTGAGGTGCGTTTCAACCAGAACAGAGATGTCTACACGTAGACGCTTAAGGTGGGTGAGGACTGCCAAGCGCTTGGGTTTGGCGCCAAGGCCCCGGACGTTCCAGGTGAGCATCTTAAGCGTAGCCATATGGTACATTGGGAGATGTGTGTGCACCATCCGGTGCCATGCAGGTATCACCTGGTATGAATAGGGGGTTAATGGTCCCGCAGGGGTTGCAATGGCCTGGTCCGGGTATCGCATGCGCCGATTGTACCCCCCGTGTCTTAATGAGGCAGGGGGGGTCACTCATACATTGCAACTTAAAGGTACATATTGCTATGCAAGTCAAATAAAGGGTATAAAGCATACAAAATATACAAACTGTGGATAGAAACATGCCATCTCTGGACCAGCGCGGCATAGCGTTCAAACGATCACTCTCCACGTCCGTGGTAGTGATAGCTGGCCAGGGAAACAAACTTTTAACTTGTTCTAGTGGGTGCCAGGTCATCATTTCGGCAGCACAAAAGTCCTCGGTCCCGAGGGTGACCATGGCAGGGTGCCGGGGCGGCAAAGAAAGATACTGCAGAGCGCACAGCTTGGTGGAAAGCCGGGCGTGCGGTTAGTCTGAGTGAGAGTTCAAAGTACACAGGGGGGGGGGGGGGGGGGTTTTACCTGAGATCAATAGGAGGTTGACAGTGGGGGAAGTCCGGACGGCAAGGGGAGATCTTGATGGGGAGCTTGATGTCCTCGTTTGGGGGTGGTGGGTCAGGTGTGCGGTGGGCTGCGGCAGCCATTTCTACAGGTCTCGTGCGGGCTCACAGATAAGAGGGGGGGAAGGGGTAGTGGTGGGGCTCATTTACCTGCGGGTGGAAGTTCAAGCACAGGTTGTAGCTCAGCTAGGCGGGTAGCATGAACCCCAGGGGGGCGAGGGTATAAATTCGCCGAGGCACTACAGCGTGTAGGGTTGTCTAACCCTTAATCCGGCTCAGGGGAGGCCGCGGCAGGTGGCAGTGGAAGGGATAGTTCAGGGCCTGTCTTCGGCGAATCCGCCCCGGTCATCTGGGAGCGTAGGCTGTTGGGCCGGTCACCGGACAAGGAGTGCATCTAGAGGTACGGTCAGGGGAGCGGTGTGAGGCAAGGATGGGGCGACAGGTAAAGGGATAGGCGAGAGGAGGCACACTCACGTTTGCAGGTAGGTGGGACCGGTCACGGACTCCCCGAGCAGGCACTGGATGTAGTCGCGGGATGCGGGTTGCAGGTATCATCCGCGGGCCGGAGCGGCCACCTCGTGTTGCTCCAGCCAGGTTATGACGGCAGCGGGGTCCTCGAAAAACTGTGTCTTTCCGTCGCGGGTCACGCGGAGCCTTGCCGGGAACAGCATTGCGTACGGCAGGTGGTGGATGCGCAGTTGTCGTTTCGCCTCGGTGAACTGTGCTCGCTTCTTCTGTACCTCTGCGGAGAAATCCGGGTACACCGCGACTGTCACATTGCCGACCGGGATGTTCCCTCTTTTGCGGGTAAGACGCAGCACGGTGTCCCGGTCCCTGTAGTTGAGTAGCTTGGCGATAAAGGTTCTCGGGGGTGCACCGGCTGGTGGAGGGCGCGCTGCAAGGCGGTGGGCACGCTCTATAACGAAGGTGGAGGAGAAGGCCTCTCTCCCATAGGTGGACTCCTTTAAACTGGCCGCTTTTGCGGACGACATTCTAATGGGTTGTTTCTCACCCAACCACATACTACACTCCCAGTAGTGCTAACAGAATTCAAACGCTTCAACGTACTTTCCAATCTTAAAATAAATTTTTCCAAATCATTTGCCCTCAATATCACACTACCCCCCCCCCCCCCAAACGGTAGCTCTATGCAAGGAAAACTTCCCCTTCCAATTGAAATCTGACGCGATCACCTACCTTGGCATTCAACTCCCTGCCAAATTACGTGATCTCTACTCGAAAAACTTCCTTTCTTTACTGAATACACTAACGTCAGATTTGTCCCGCTGGAATAAACCACTTTTCTCATGGTTTGGCAGGGCGGCAATCCTGAAAATGAACGCACTACCTAGAATTCTCTACGTCCTTCAAACCGTACCTATTCACATACCCCCCACATTCTTCAAATCATACAGAAGCCTCTGTACCAACTTCCTTTGGGGTGGCCACAAACCTAGGATAAGCTATGCACATTTAGCGTTACCTAAATCTTTAGGAGGTATAGGTTTACCTGACATTCAGAATTACTACAAAGCTGTCCATCTGACGCGCATTGTTGACTGGAACGTTCACCTTTCCACAAAAGACTGGGTGGCCTTGGAGGCTTCTCTCACAACACTACCCCTTGCTTCTCTACCATGGATTTCAGACTGTTTGAAAATTTGAAAAAATGGATAAGAACTTTCTCAAGGACGTCTGGCCACAAACCCGTGCCTTAGCACACCACTTTTATGCTCGGGACAGAATATTATCGGCTACCCAATTAGCCTCGACACTTGACAAACCTACCATTCCGACTTGGACATACAACCAGATTATTCACTTCCTGGGTTATATGGGCAGACAGGCCTCTTGCTCCAGGACCCTGTCACCATTTGAAAAACTTTGCACACAAGCATCTCCCCAAACGCACCTCATATCCGTGACCCATTCCCTTCTGTTCTCGGACCACCGGCCTGACGACTCAACCGCGTGCAAAGCATGGGAGAGAGATCTTTCCATAAATTTATCGGAGGCAGACTGGACCAACATACACACAAACATCCACAAGGGATCCATGAATGTTTCAACACAGGAGAATGGTTACAAGGTTCAGACTCGTTGGTACCGTACTCCGTCTTTATTACATAAATTCAACCACGATATCCCAGATACTTGCTGGAGGTGCCTTACGGACAACGGTACATTATTACATATATGGTGGCAATGCCCTTGCATACAGAATTTCTGGAAGGAAATTCACCGCATCATTAAACAGGTCACGTCCTATGACTTACCCTTTACCCCCTCTCAATTTCTGCTTCACCACACGCCCCTTCCTCAGTCGGCCTACCACAAATCTTTGGCAATGCACATGATTAATGCGGCAAAACACTGCATTCCTGTTCATTGGAACTCCCAAAACATTCCCACCCTCAAAGAATGGTTCAGAAGGATTAGAAGAACAGCGGAACTGGAAGAGCTCATTCATTGCTCTCGTGACACACCACAAAAATATGGACTTAAATGGGCCTGTTGGATACATTTCCAAACGACCACTGAATTCTCTGTTATATAATCATTCCACTTGACTCTGAATGACCCAAGGCCTACATGTCGAGAATGCAGGCTTATTACACGTCCACCCCTTTTTCTCTTGCAGGAAGACTGTACTCCCATTTCAAGGAGTGCTGTGCCCTCCCCGTCCGTCGGCTACTGCCACACATTAATTAGGCAATGCTCGTTCTGTCTGGGGAGGGGAGCGGGATATGATCACCACTGTCATCCACCTATTCTACCCTCGTACCTTCCATCCAGTGGCGGCTGGTGCTCAAAATTTTTGGGGGGGCGCAAACAAACAGCCTCACTGTGCCATCAAACGCTGCCACTGTGCCCATTAAACGCTGCCACTGTGCCCATTAAAAGCTGCCACTGTGCCCATCAAACGCTGCCACTGTGCCCATCAAACGCTGCCACTGTGCCCCAAGTGCTGCCACTGTGCCCCAAGTGCTGCCACTGTGCCCCAAGTTCTGCCATAGTGCCCCAAGTTCTGCCATAGTGCCCCAAGTTCTGCCACTGTGCCCCAAGTTCTGCCACTGTGCCCCAAGTGCTGCCACTGTGCCCCAAGTGCTGCCACTGTGCCCCAAGTGCTGCCACTGTGCCCCTTAAGTGCTGCCACTGTGCCCCTCAAGTGCTGCCACTGTGCCCCTCAAGTGCTGCACTGTGCCCCCTGCCTGCCCTCTGCACTTACCTTGTCCCGGTGTGCAGACGGCGTCAGGCGACGAGCGGTGTCTCCGTTGGATGTCTTCTCCCGCGCTCCTCCTGTCTTCTTCTGCTGTGATTGGACGCTAGGTGATTGGACGCCTAGCGTCCAATCACAGCGCCTGTGACTTCAGCCAATCAGGTGACAGGTAACAGACCTGGCAACCTGATTGGCTGAGAGGCGGGTTTGTGTTAGGGAAGCGATGTATTCGCTTCCCTAACACAATACTGTGTAATCAGCGAACGCACAGCAGTGCGCCCGCTGTTTACACTTAGGGAAGCCTATTAGAGCACACCGCTCTAATAAGGTCCCCTATTAGAGCTTACAGCTCTAATAGGGGCGCTTCCAGCAACACCCCCCCCCCCACTGTAATTCAGATGCCCGGCACCCCGATCAGGGGCCGGACACCTGAATAGGGGGCGGCAGCGGTGACAATAGATAGATTCATACAATGCATGAATCTATCAGTGATAGAACGGTGCAGGAGAGGGGGGGCGGCGCTCCTGCGCCCTCTATGCACGCACCGCCACTGCTTCCATCCCTCCCCTTCTCCCCCCCCTAAGCACACACACCTCACTGCCTATCCTGTCCCAGTAACGCCTCACATGACAACGTCACACTGAATATATCTTATGATATTCTTATTGCCTGACCAGGTAAAACACTGATATGTCCTGTATGTATCCTTACCCCTGAACCCAAACCCAAGGGTTATAGTCTTTACTACACCTTAAGCACTTGATTGCACGATTCCCCTGGTGTTCCATTCTAACTCCTGGTTTGCCCCCAGGATACATTGCCTCCCAACTACAATGGGTGAACATAGTATGATTCAATGTTTCTCTTCTTACAGTTATACCCAACGCTTTGTTGTCTCAGCAGATGGCTATATACCTCTGTATACCTGGAGGCCTTTCTTAGATTTTCATACTTGAATCTTCTACTTGTTTATATTGTCTTGTTTATCGTTACTGGAGAGAATATCTTTTGGTATCAAAGATGTCGTTGTAACATGTACAATATGCTTTCTGTCTTGTTGAATTGTTTGTTTGACATCATTCAATAAACTTCTTTGAAAAAAAAAAGAAAAGAAAGAAAGCCAACAAAGCAGGAAAAAGTATAAAGTTCTCTATGGAGGCTGTGATTTCCTTTTCTTCTGAAAGCCAAGAAAGCCAATTATCCAATCTGAGGGATAAAACACCAATAAGATTTCCTAATAAACATTCCATTCTTCACCTGAATAACAAGTTCTATTCCTGTAACAAGACAGGAGACATTATCAGACAAATATACATTATATGACATAAACACACCCCTTTTATTACAACTTCTTATTAATATCTATTATTAACCCCTTCAGCCCCGCAACCATTTTGCTGGTATAAGACCAGAGCACTTTGTGTGATTCGGCGCTGCGTCGCTTTAACTGACAATTGCGCGGTCGTGCGACGCGGCTCCCAAACAAAATCGGCGTCTTTTTTCTCCCACAAATAGAGATTTCTTTTGGTGGTATTTGATCGCCTCGGCGGTTTTTATTTTTTGCGCAATAAACAAAAAAAAGAGCGACAATTTTGGAAAAGACAAATTTTTTACTCTTTGCTGTAATAAATATCCCCCAAAAATATATAATTATTTCCTCAGTTTAGGCCGATACGTATTCTTCTTCTACATATTTTTGGTAAAAAAAAAAAAATCGCAATAAGTGATTATTGATTGGTTTGCGCAAAAGTTATAGCGTTTACAAAATAGGGGATAGTTTTATGGCATTTTTATTAATATTTTTTTTTACTAGTAATGGCGGCGATCAGCGATTTTTATTGTGACTGCGACATTGCGGCGGACACATCGGACATTTTTGACACATTTTTAGGACCATTGTCATTTTTACAACGATCGGTGCGATTTAAATTGCACTGATTACTGTAAAACGGACACTGGCAGTGAAGGGCTTAATCACTAGGGGGAGGGGTTAAGTGTGTGCTAGGGGCGTGTTCTAACTGTCAGGGGGAGGGGCTGTGTGTTACACAACACTGATCAGCTCTCCCGATTACAGGGAGCAGAGATCAGTGACCTGTCATCAGGCAGAACGGGGAGATACTTGTTTACATCAATACCTCCCCGTCCCGACTCTCCGTGAGACGATCGCGGGTATCCCGCGGCGATCGAGTCCGTGGAAACGGCGACCCGACTCAATGACACGGCGGCAAATTCAAAGGGACGTACCTGTACGCCCATGTGCCTGTCCGCGCCATTCTGCCGACTTACATCTGTGTGCGCCGCTCGTAAAGTGATTACTACATATTAATACCACGGGGGGGGAGGGGGGGTTTGTGTTTTATGGAATATCAATAATTCCCCAAAAATAAAATGTATTCACCACGGTGAGAAAAACAGCAACTCGCAATAAAACTTTTATCTACAAATCATAAAACTTCACCAGAAAATCTCTCGCAGATCTGACTCCAATTCATTGTACAGATCTTGGCTCAGATCATCTGCAGATCAATACAGTTCCCTCAGCATTCCCACAGATCTGATCGGAGAGAAGGGGGGGGGTGGGGACTCAGCATTCCCACAGATCTGATCGGAGAGAAGGGGGGGGGTGGGGACTCAGCATTCCCACAGATCTGATCGGAGAGAAGGGGGGGGGGTGGGGACTCAGCATTCCCACAGATCTGATCGGAGAGAAGGGGGGGGCCTCAGCATTCCCACAGATCTGATCGGAGAGAAGGGGGGGGTGGGGACTCAGCATTCCCACAGATCTGATCGGAGAGAAGGGGGGGGGGGGGCCTCAGCATTCCCACAGATCTGATCGGAGAGAAGGAGGGGGTGGGGCCTCAGCATTCCCACAGATCTGATCGGAGAGAAGGGGGGGTGGGGGGAAGGGGGGGTGGGGCCTCAGCATTCCCACAGATCTGATCGGAGAGAAGGGGGGGGTGGGGGCCTGATCGGAGAGAAGGGGGGGGCCTCAGCATTCCCACAGATCTGATCGGAGAGCAGGGGGGGTGGGGCCTCAGCATTCCCACAGATCTGATCGGAGAGAAGGGAGGGGGGTGGGGCCTCAGCATTCCCACAGATCTGATCGGAGAGAAGAGGGGGTGGGGCCTCAGCATTCCCACAGATCTGATCGGAGAGAAGGGGGGGGTGGGGCCTCAGCATTCCCACAGATCTGATCGGAGAGAAGGGGGGGGGTGGGGCCTCAGCATTCCCACAGATCTGATCGGAGAGAAGGGGGGGGGGGGCCTCAGCATTCCCACAGATCTGATCGGAGAGAAGGGAGGGGGTGGGGCCTCAGCATTCCCACAGATCTGATCGGAGAGAAGGGGGGGGTGGGGCCTCAGCATTCCCACAGATCTGATCGGAGAGAAGGGGGGTGGGGCCTCAGCATTCCCACAGATCTGATCGGAGAGAAGGGGGGGGGTGGGGCCTCAGCATTCCCACAGATCTGATCGGAGAGAAGGGGGGGGTGGGGCCTCAGCATTCCCACAGATCTGATCGGAGAGAAGGAAGGGGGTGGGGCCTCAGCATTCCTACAGATCTGATCGGAGAGAAGGGGGGGTGGGGCCTCAGCATTCCCACAGATCTGATCGGAGAGAAGGGAGGGGGTGGGGCCTCAGCATTCCCACAGATCTGATCGGAGAGAAGGGGGGGGTGGGGCCTCAGCATTCCCACAGATCTGATCGGAGAGAGAAGGGGGGTGGGGCCTCAGCATTCCCAGATCTGATCGGAGAGAAGGGGGGGGGGGGCCTCAGCATTCCCACAGATCTGATCGGAGAGAAGGGGGGGGGGTGCTCAGCATTCCCACAGATCTGATCGGATAGAAGGGGGGGGTGGGGCCTCAGCATCCCACATCTATCAGAGAAGGGGGGGTGGGGCCTCAGCATTCCCACAGATCTGATCGGAGAGAAGGGGGGGGTGGGGCCTCCACACCCACACACAATCTATATGTGTATACTCCACCCACACACACACAATCTATTTGGAGAACACCCCCACACACAATCTATATTGTATACTCCACACCCACACACACAATCTATATTGTATACTCACACACACACAATCTATATTGTATACTCCACACACACACACACACAATCTATATTGTATACTCCACACCCACACAATCTATATTGTATACTCCACACTTCCCCCCCACACACACACAATCTATATTGTATACTCCACACCCACACACACACACACACAATCTATATTGTATACTCCACACCCACAATCTATATTGTATACTCCACACACACACAATCTATATTGTATACTCCACACCCACACAATCTATATTGTATACTCCACACCCCCACACAATCTATATTGTATACTCCACACCCACAATCTATATTGTATACTCCACACTCACACACACACACAATCTATATTGTATACTCCACACCCACAATCTATATTGTATACTCCACACCCACACACAATCTATATTGTATACTCCACACCCACACACACAATCTATATTGTATACTCCACACCCACACACAATCTATATTGTATACTCCACACCCACACACACAATCTATATTGTATACTCCACACCCACACACACAATCTATATTGTATACTCCACACACACACACAATCTATATGGTTTACTCCACACCCCCACACAATCTATATTGTATACTCCACACCCACAATCTATATTGTATACTCCACACACACACACACAATCTATATTGTATACTCCACCCCCCCACACAATCTATATTGTATACTCCACACCCACAATCTATATTGTATACTCCACACACACACACACAATCTATATGGTTTACTCCACACCCCCACACAATCTATATTGTATACTCCACACCCACAATCTATATTGTATACTCCACACACACACACACAATCTATATTGTATACTCCACACCCCCACACAATCTATATTGTATACTCCACACCCACAATCTATATTGTATACTCCACACACACACACACAATCTATATTGTATACTCCACACACACAATCTATATTGTATACTCCACACCCACACACACACAATCTATATTGTATACTCCACACCCACACACAATCTATATTGTATACTCCACACACACAATCTATATTGTATACTCCACACCCCCCCACACACACACAATCTATATTGTATACTCCACACCCCCCCACACACACACACACAATCTATATTGTATACTCCACACCCACACACACAATCTATATTGTATACTCCACACCCACACACACAATCTATATTGTATACTCCACACCCACACACACAATCTATATTGTATACTCCACACACACACACAATCTATATTGTATACTCCACACCCACAATCTATATTGTATACTCCACACACACACACACACAATCTATATTGTATACTCCACACCCACACACAATCTATATTGTATACTCCACACCCACACACAATCTATATTGTATACTCCACACCCACAATCTATATTGTATACTCCACACCCACACACACACACACACACAATCTATATTGTATACTCCACACACCCACACACACAATCTATATTGTATACTCCACACACACAATCTATATTGTATACTCCACACCCACACACACACACACAATCTATATTGTATACTCCACACCCACACAATCTATATTGTATACTCCACACCCACACACACACAATCTATATTGTATACTCCACACCCACACACACAATCTATATTGTATACTCCACACACACACACACACACACAATCTATATTGTATACTCCACACCCACACACCACACACACAATCTATATTGTATACTCCACACCCCACACACACAATCTATATTGTATACTCCACACCTACACACACAATATATATTGTATACTACACACCCACACACAATCTATATTGTATACTCCACACCCCCACACAATCTATATTGTATACTCCACACACACACACACACACAATCTATATTGTATACTCCACACCCACACACACACAATCTATATTGTATACTCCACACCCACACACAATCTATATTGCATACTCCACACCCACACACACACAATCTATATTGTATACTCCACACCCACACACACACACAATCTATATTGTATACTCCACACCCACACACAATCTATATTGTATACTCCACACCCACAATCTATATTGTATACTCCACACCCACACACACAATCTATATTGTATACTCCACACCCCACACACACAATCTATATTGTATACTCCACACCCACACACACAATCTATATTGTATACTCCACACACACACACAATCTATATTGTATACTCCACACCCCCACACACACACAATCTATATTGTATACTCCACACACACACACACACAATCTATATTGTATACTCCACACCCCACACACAATCTATATTGTATACTCCACACACACACAAACACATCCACACAACACAATCTATATTGTATACTCCACACACACACACACACAATCTATATTGTATACTCCGCATCCACACACACAATATATATTGTATACTCCACACACACACACACACACACAATCTATATTGTATACTCCACATCCACACACACAATATATATTGTATACTCCACACCCACACACACAATCTATATTGTATACTCCACACCCACACACACAATCTATATTGTATACTCCACCCACACACAATCTATATTGTATACTCCACCCACACACACAATCTATATTGTATACTCCACACACACACAATCTATATTGTATACTCCACACCCACACACACAATCTATATTGTATACTCCACACCCACACACAATCTATATTGCATACTCCACACCCACACACAATCTATATTGTATACTCCACACACACACACACAATCTATATTGTATACTCCTCACCCACACACACACAATCTATATTGTATACTCCACACCCACACACACAATCTATATTGTATACTCCACACCCACACACAATCTATATTGTATACTCCACACCCACACACACAATCTATATTGTATACTCCACACCACACACACACAATCTATATTGTATACTCCCACACACACACACACAATCTATATTGTATACTCCACACACACACACACACAATCTATATTGTATACTCCACACCCCCACACAATCTATATTGTATACTCCACACACACACACACACACATCCACACAACACAATCTATATTGTATACTCCACACCCACACACAATCTATATTGTATACTCCACACCCCACACACACAATCTATATTGTATACTCCACACCCACACACACAATCTATATTGTATACTCCACACCCACACACACAATCTATATTGTATACTCCACACCCCCCCACACACACACAATCTATATTGTATACTCCACACCCCCCCACCACACACAATCTATATTGTATACTCCACACACACACACACAATCTATATTGTATACTCCACACCCCCACACACACACAATCTATATTGTATACTCCACACCCACACACAATCTATATTGTATACTCCACACCCACACACACAATCTATATTGTATAATCCACACCCACACACACACAATCTATATTGTATACTCCACACCCACACACAATCTATATTGTATACTCCACACCCACACACACCCACAATCTATATTGTATACTCCACACCCCCACCCAATCTATATTGTATACTCCACACACACACACACACACACATCCACACAACACAATCTATATTGTATACTCCACACCCACACACACACACACAATCTATATTGTATACTCCACACACACACACAATCTATATTGTATACTCCACACACACACACAATCTATATTGTATACTCCACATCCACACACACAATCTATATTGTATACTCCACACCCCCCCCACACACACACAATCTATATTGTATACTCCACACCCCACACACAATCTATATTGTATACTCCACACCCACACACACACAATTTATATTGTATACTCCACACCCACACACAATCTATATTGTATACTCCACACACACACACACAATCTATATTGTATACTACACACCCACACACACAATCTATATTGTATACTCCACACACACACACACAATCTATATTGTATACTCCACACCCACACACACACAATATATATTGTATACTCCACACACACACACAATCTATATTGTATACTCCACACCCACAATCTATATTGTATACTCCACACACACACACACACAATCTATATTGTATACTCCACACCCACACACACAATCTATATTGTATACTCCACACCCACACACACACAATCTATATTGTATACTCCACACCCACACACACAATCTATATTGTATACTCCACACCCACACACACACACACACACAATCTATATTGTATACTCCACACCCACACACACACACACAATTTATATTGTATACTCCACACACACACACACAATCTATATTGTATACTCCACACACACACACACACACACACACAATCTATATCGTATACTCCACACACACACACACACTCTATATTGTATACTCCACACCCACACACACACACACACACAATCTATATTGTAAACTCCACACCCACACACACACACACAATTTATATTGTATACTCCACACACACACACAATCTATATTGTATACTCCACACCCACACACACACACACACACAATCTATATTGTATACTCCACGCCCACACACACAATCTATATTGTATACTCCACACCCACACACACACAATCTATATTGTATACTCCACACACACACACACACACAATCTATATTGTATACTCCACACCCACACACTCTATATTGTATACTCCACACCCACACACACAATCTATATTGTATACTCCACACCACACACACACACAATCTATATTGTATACTCCACACACACACACAATCTATATTGTATACTCCACACACACACACACACACAATCTATATTGTATACTCCACACCCACACACACACACAATCTATATTGTATACTCCACACCCACACACACACAATCTATATTGTATACTCCACACACACACACACAATCTATATTGTATACTCCACACACACACACACACACACACACACAATCTATATTGTATACTCCACACCCACACACACACATCTATATTGTATACTCCACACCCCCACACACAATCTATATTGTATACTCCACACCCCACACACAATCTATATTGTATACTCCACACCCCCACACACACACAATCTATATTGTATACTCCACACCCACACACACACAATCTATATTGTATACTCCCACACACACACACACACACACACACACACAATCTATATTGTATACTCACACACACACACACACACACACACAATCTATATTGTATACTCCACACACACACACACACAATCTATATTGTATACTCCACACCCACACACAATCTATATTGTATACTCCACACACACACACACAATCTATATTGTATACTACACACACACACACACACACACACAATCTATATTGTATACTCCACACACACACACAATCTATATTGTATACTCCACACACACACACAATCTATATTGTATACTCACACACACACACACACACACACAATCTATATTGTATACTCCACACCCACACACAATCTATATTGTATACTCACACACACACACACACACACAATCTATATTGTATACTCCACACACACACACACAATCTATATTGTATACTCCACACACACACACACAATCTATATTGTATACTCCACACCCACACAATCTATATTGTATACTCCACACACACACAATCTATATTGTATACTCCACACACACACAATCTATATTGTATACTCCACACCCACAATATATATTGTATACTCCACACCCACACACACAGTCTATATTGTATACTCCACACACACACACAATCTATATTGTATACTCCACACACACACACACACAATCTATATTGTATACTCCACACCCACACACACAATCTATATTGTATACTCCACACACACACACACACAATCTATATTGTATACTCCACACACACACACAATCTATATTGTATACTCCACACACACACACAATCTATATTGTATACTCCACACCCACACACACACAATCTATATTGTATACTCCACACCCACACACACACAATCTATATTGTATACTCCACACCCACAATCTATATTGTATACTCCACACCCCACACACACACAATCTATATTGTATACTCCACACACCCACAATCTATATTGTATACTCCACACCCACACACACAATCTATATTGTATACTCCACACCCACACACACAATCTAAATTGTATACTCCACACACACAATCTATATTGTATACTCCACACCCACACACACAATCTATATTGTATACTCCACACCCACACACACAATCTATATTGTATACTCCACACCCACACACACAATCCACACACACACACAATCTATATTGTATACTCAACACACACACACAATCTATATTGTATACTCCACACCCCCACACACACAATCTATATTGTATACTCCACACACACACACACAATCTATATTGTATACTCCACATCCACACACACAATCTATATTGTATACTCCACACACACACACACACACAATCTATATTGTATACTCCACACCCACACACACAATCTATATTGTATACTCCACACCCACACACACAATCTATATTGTATACTCCACACCCCACACACACACACAATCTATATTGTATACTCCACACACACACACACACACAATCTATATTGTATACTCCACACCCACACACACACAATCTATATTGTATACTCCACTCCCACACACAATCTATATTGTATACTCCACACCCACACACTCTATATTGTATACTCCACACACACACACACACAATCTATATTGTATACTCCACACACACACAATCTATATTGTATACTCCACACACACAATCTATATTGTATACTCCACACCCCACACACACACACACACAATCTATATTGTATACTCCCACACACACACACACACACACACAATCTATATTGTATACTCCACACACACACAATCTATATTGTATACTCCACACCCACACACACAATCAGGTCAGAGATGACCTCTAGACCTCACACATATCAGAATGTCTTCTATAATAATCTGGACTTCTTCTTAAACCCATAACATCTGTTTGGTGAGGTTGAAATTCTTTCGGAGATCCATCCCATTTCGTTCGCCCCTCCTCCGCCTGTATGGGGGCAATTTGTTATAAGAACTCACCTTCCCGGGATTTCTTCTTGCAGAAACACCAGGAATGGAACATTGTTGGTGACAAGTGGATTAGTAGCATTGTTGGTACATACCTTAGGTGTGGAGGGTGTCCCCCTGAGGTCAGACCTACCCACATCCATTGCTCTGTTATCTCCTCTATATGAAAACTACCAGAATTCTGTTATATATATTTATCAGATAATTCTGAGTTATTAATTACAGTGAGAGAAAATGATCCGCTGATTGGTGTTGGGGAATTGGGAACGTGAGTTGGGGGAGGAGCTTCAGCATAACAACGACCACAAATTGTGAGGTTTACACAAGAATCATCGATCGGTGTGAAAGAGACTCATTATAAAATCTTTACCCGGTGGTATAGAACACCCGACTGACTGAAGAAGTTCCGACTCTTCGCACCTTTGTTGGAGATGTCAGGCAGATAGAGGTACTACGCTGCATATTTTCTGGGATTGCCCTAAATTATAGAATTTTTGGGCAGAGATTGGACGTATTCTGCAGATTATTACAGATTATAGGATACCAGAAGATCCGGACTTTGTTCTCTTTCACGTATCCCAGAGACCAGAAAAGAGACGTAGTGAATCGGTGATACGTCATTTGTTAGACGCTGCAAAGGCTTGTGTTCCGTTACCATGGAGATCAACGTCACCGCCGACGATAGGGATGTGAAAGAAATCAGCCAATTAGAAGACCTGGTCCTTTCTACAGACCAAAAAGAACCCCCTGGATGGGACTTTGACAGACCACCAACATATGCGACACAAAGCTATAAAATATAGTGTTTATTAGTACAGAAGAATGGTAAAAATAGACGGCTAGTGTCCAAAAGCACAATACAATACAATATCAATAAAACAGAAAAACATGTAACAACAGGTAGCACTTATGCTCTCATGGGGGGTTGTGGATACCCCAAAGCCTGACGCCTTTCCAGTTTATCTTGCAAAACTTTCATCAGGGGTAGAGAGTAAGTTGAGATACAATATAGTAATCACTCGTGATGGAGCCAATACTCAATATGAGATGTAAATGACAATTGGTCATGGGTGCAGCTACACCTTAACACTGGAACTTCAGTATAGAGCAAACAAATTGGCACAATTACACGACATCAACAAGAGAGATATTCTGAGACCTGGTCTCCTTGGAATACTTTTTTGAGCTCGGAAGGAGGAAGTTCCCTTCTTGATGGTAATTTGAATAGTTAAAGTAGAGATCTAATGATTTTACCTAACTCCCCTTTAACCGCTTCCCGACCGCCCACAGAATATATACGTGAGCAGAATGGCACGGGCAGGCAAAATCACGTACCTGTACGTGGCCCTTTAAATGCCTGCCCGTGGGTCGCGCGTGCGCCGACAGCGGCGTGCTCGCGACCCGGTCGGGAGCTCCGTGACCCCGGCTGCGGGACCAGTGGACCCGATCGCCGTTGGTGTCCCGCGATCGGGTCACGGAGCTGAAGAACAGGGAGAGGTATGTGTAAACAAACCTCTCCCCGCGCTTCCTGAATGAATGAATGAATGATTTGTATAGCGCTACAACTGCGAACTGAATCGCCTCAAGGCGCTTGTCTGCTCTTGTTGTGATGCCATTTTTAAAAGAGGTGGGTCTTGAGTTTTTTCCTGAAGGCCTGATGGTTTTTTTCCATGCGGATGTTGTTTGGTAGAGCATTCCATAGCCGAGGTCCCTGCACTGCGAATCTTCGTTCTCCCTTCGATTTGTAGCGGGCTTTGGGGATGAGAAGGCGGTTTTGGTTTGTTGATCGAAGGCTGCGATTTGGTATCTATTTTTCTATTTTCTCACAAAGGTATTGAGGCGCATTTCCTTGTGTACATTTGTGGGTGAGGCAGAGGGTCTTGAATGTGATCCTGTCTTTTACCTTGAGCCAATGGAGGATCCTTAGGGATGGGGAGATGGATTCCCAGGGTTTCTTTCCGGTGACTAGTCTCGCTGCTGTGTTTTGGACAATTTGAAGGCGTGTAATCTGGTAATCCGGTAATCCTATGTAGAGGGAGTTTGCATAGTCGAGACGCGAATTGATGATCGTTCCTACTACTACTACCGCTTTTTACTTTTCCGGGATGAAGGGGATGAGTCTGCGTAGCATGCGAAGGAGATGGTGGGATCCGCTGATTACGGATCCTATTTGTGCCTCCATTGTCATCTCTGAATCAAAGATTACTCCGAGGCTTTTGGCTTTGTTGCTTGGAAGGATGGTCTGTCCCAAGATGGTTGGTGGTGTCCAAGGGGTCTTCGTCTTTTTCCTTGAGTTTGCGTCGAGGAGCAGTAATTCTGTTTTTGATCCATTGAGTTTGAGGGAGCTAGTGGTCATCCAGTCATCTATCAATGTGAGACATTTTCCTAGTTCCTGGTACTGGTCTTTTTGTCCAGTGATCCGGAAATACAGTTGAGTGTCGTCTGCGTATGAGTGGAAGCACAGATCCGATTTGCTAATAATTTTGAAGAGTGGCCGGATGTAAATGTTGAACAGTACTGGTGACAATGGTGATCCTTGAGGGAATCCATAAGTGATTGCCCGGGTTTCCGAAGTGAAGGCTCCTAGTTTCACTGTCTGCGACCGGTTTCCTAAGAAGGAAGCGAACCATGGAAGATCTACATCTGTAACTCCTGCCACTTCCTTGAGGCGGCTTAAAAGAATGTTGTGGTCCACTGTGTCGAACGCCGCGCTAAGATCCAGCAGTACCAGAAGACACGATTCTCCATCATCCGCGGCTTCTAGGGCGTCATCCCATATTTTCAGAAGTGCAGTTTCTGTGCCATGGCCTAGGCGGAAGCCCGATTGTAGTGGGTCCAGGAGCTTGTGCGTGTCTAGGTGAAGCTGAAGCTGTTTTACTACTGCTTTCTCCATAATCTTGGAGATGGTGTTCAGGCTTGTTACCGGTGTGCGATTGTTTGGATCTTTGGGGTCGAGGTTGGGTTTCTTTAGCAGTGGTTTGATGATGCCTTGCTTGAGGGAAATAGGAACCAACCCTTCTTTGAATGACTGATTTACTAGGTGTGTAATAGCGGGGGCCAGAATGTCGGAGCATTTTTTCAAGAGCTTTGTAGGAATGATGTCGTTTGGCGATGTACTGTCTCGGAGGCTCTTGATGAAATTTTTTGTTTCATCCGTGGTGATGGGGGTAAGCGAAAAATGTGGTGCTTGTGCACTGTGCAAGTAAAATTCCTTACCTGAGTTTGGTTGAGTAGAATTGGTTGTTTTTTTTTGTTGAATTATTTTCTGAATGTTGTCGATTTTGTTGATGAAAAAATCCGATAACTTATTGCAGTATTCTTGGGTTTCGTTTTCTCGGGGCTCAAGGCAGGTGGGGTTCATAGTCTGGGCGACTAGTTTGAACAGTTCACGTGGCCGGTTTAAGGCTTTTGAGAGGGTGTTTGAGACATGTTCTTTTTTCGCTGTGAAAATTGCTTTATGATATTTCTTGGTGAGTATTTTGTAGTATGTGTGATTTTCCTTTGTAGTGTTTCTTCTCCAGGCTCTTTCTGCTCTTCTGTGTTCCCGTTTCAGTAGTGTAAGCGCGCCATTAAACCAACCAGAATTTTTCTTGTGGATGGGTGCTTGATGTTTCGGGGCGACTGCGTCTGCTGTTTGTAGTAGTGCCTTGTTTAAGGCGTTGAGTGCTCGTTCGGTTGAGTGGTTTTGATTTTGTGTTTCCATTTTGTTTCTTAGTGTGGTTTTGAAAATTTCCGAGTGTAATTTCCTCTGTGATCTGATCCACTGTGTTGTTGCGGCTGGATTTGGTTGCTGGAGGGTGATGTTAGTGGTGATTTCAAATTTGATAGCGTGGTGGTCTGTCCATGGTAGCGATATGTTGTCTCGTATGTTGATGTCGATATTTTGCTTGAAGATGAGGTCCAGAATGTGACCCGACCCATGTGTGGGAGCATTTACTAGTTGTTGAAGCCCTAAGTCTTCCAGTTGATTGATGCAGGTGGTGGCGATGGGGTCTTCGGTGGAATTTGCCCAGAGGTTGAAATCTCCGAGTATCAGAGCCTTGTTGTTTTTCAGGGTGTGTGCCGAGATGAATTCCGTGAGTGGTATCGGTAGATTTGTCTTTGGTCCTGGTGGTCTGTAGCATAGCAGAATGTGGATGGTTTCTTGTGGTGTGGATTGCATCTGTAGAGTAAGTGTCTCCATAAAAGTTGCTGTGTTCTGTACCGTAGGTTTGGCGAGCGCCAGGTGAGCTTTGAAGATCACTGCTAGGCCTCCTGTTTTTTTTCCCTTTCCTATGCTCGGTTAGGATCCTGTAGTTTTCTGGCACTAATTCTGTTAGGATGGTGTTGCAGTCGGGTGTTAGCCAGCTTTCCGTGATGAAGAGGCAATCTATGTTGTTTTGCGTGATGAAGTCATGGATTTCGTGCCTGTGCTTGACTGCTGATCTGGTGTTAATCAATGCGCATGTTAACTGTTGTGGTTGCAATGTAGTCTTCTTATGTTTGATGGTTGCTAGCGGCTCGATCCTTAGTAGTCCTTTTTGTAATATTTTTTGAATGTAGGTCGGTAGTGTTGCGGTCAAACTTCTTAGTCTGCGGAGAGACTCTGCTGAGTATTTAAAATTGCACATGTCGAGGTGATCCCAAAAATTTGATGTTGACGGAATGATGCGTTGAAAAAACTGATGCGTTGCTGAGGCGATAACAGTTCAGGTGATGGATCTGTGGGAAAAAACCTGTTGACCTATACCCGCCCTCCCGTTGATCCAGAGGAAGGCGAAAAACCCCTACTGAGTGGCCAATTGCTACAGCAGAGGAAAAAATTCCTTCCTGACCCCCCGAGGGGCGGTCGGATGTAGGTCCCTGGATCAACTGCTAATGCTGGTCCCCTGCGTTACCTACCAGAATAATTACCTTACCGGGGTTGATCCCACGATGAAGATAGGGTGAATCCTGCTGCTATTGATCTCCTGTTGAAGAAAAGTTGGCTTTATAGCGATGCTAATGTTACTGGCGAATGCTGTTAAAAACTTGTGGTTTAAAAACTTAGCTGGTCTGGGTGTATGCTGTGATTAAAATTTGTTAAAAATTTGTTAAAATTTGATTAAAACTTAAAACTTGATTAAAACGTAATTAAAAACAAGTCATCGAACGGTTTTTCAATAACTTGTAGTAAAAACTGTGCTTTAAAATCAGTTTGGCAGGTCCAGGTGTACCAAGATGGCCGCCAGACTCGGTCCAAGCTGATGAAGTGCTGTAGTCTGGGTGTACCAAGATGGCCGCCGGACTAGGCCCGAGCCACGGCCTGTCCTGGAACTGGTGGCTCCTGGCCCTGTCTGCTGTAGTGGGTGAGTGGCCGTGGGCTGGTACGAGGGGGCGAGCTCTCCGCTGCCGCTATATGCCCAGAGGCGAGGGGAGAGGAGGTCGGGGAGGCTGTTGGCCGGCTTCGGACGGGACTAGGCCGGAGCCGCGGACTTTCCTAGCGGCTGATGCCCGCCATTCAGCTGCGACCGGCGCGGTGCAGGCTTGGGGGCCGATTGAGTTGGTTGGGGCCCGCTGTGGGGTCCGGATGGTCTTGTCCCCCACCCGATCTCTGTTACCGCTGCTAGGGGGGGTCCGGGATCCGAGCTGGAAGAGACCTGGCTAGCTGGGGGCTGAGGGGCTCCTGACGGCCGGAGCTCCAGACGCACGTCCTTCCTCTATGCAGTGATGAGACCAAGATAAACATGCCAAGGTTGAACAGGGGCAGAAAAATTGGGCCTTTGGTGGTGGTGGTGTTGCCACAACACTGTAAGCCCTCACAGTTACTCTTGGTGGGCGCAGGAATGGGCCCTGCTGTGAATTATTAGATCAAGAATTGTAATTACACGTCCCTGTTAAACAGGGGCTGAAAAATTGGGCCTTAGGCAGTGGTGCTGGTGCCAAAACACTGCAACCCCTCACAGATACTGTGCTTGGAGCACAGCAATGAGCCCTGTTGCAAAGTATTGCATCAAAATTTTTAATTACATGCCCCTGTTAAACAGGGGCTGAAAAATTGGGCCTTAGGCACTGGTGCTGGTGCCACAACACTGCAACCTCTCCCTGATACTCTAGTTGGAGTGCAGGAATGAGCCCTGCTACAAAGCATTGCATAAAAATGTTTAATTACATGCTCCTGTTAAACAGGATTGTAATTACATGCTCCTGTTAAACAGGGGCTGAAAAATTGGGCCTTAGCCACTGGTGGCGGCACCCAGAACCAAAAATGTTCTTCCGAGCTTTTATCAGGATCATTGAGGAGGAAGAGGATAGTCACTCAGTCAACATAACAGGACAGTCACTCAGCATCAGCATAGGCAGTCTTGAAGGGATGTGACATTTCAAAATAAATTATTCGGTTACATCAGCTTCAGGTGCTTGGTAGCTGGTGGTGATCCAAGACTGATTCATCTTTATGAAGGGAGTTACAGAGGATGGGAGAGGCTCTGGAGAAGTCTTGAAGGCGAGCATGGGAGGAGGTAACAAGGGAGCTAGAGAGCAGAAGGTCCTGAGAGGAGCGGAGGGGACGATTTGGGCGATATCTGCAGATGAGGTTGGTGAGGTAGATGAGGAGCGATGTTGTGGATGGCTTTGTATGTTGTGGTTAGCATTTTTAATTTTACACGGTGGGGGAGGGGAAGCCAGTGAAGGGATTGGCAGAGAGGGGCGGCAGTCACAGATCGATTAGTGAGGTGTATTAGTCTAGCAGCAGCATTCATAATAGACTGAAGGGGGGAGGAGCCATCTTAAGGGTCGGCCATTAAGGAGGGAGTTGCAGTAATCAAGGCGGGAAACAATCAAGGAGTGAATAAGTTGCTTTGTGGTGTCATTAGTCGGGAAGGGTGGAATTCTGGAGATGTTGCGGAGGTGAAGGCGGCAGGATTTAGCCAGTGATTGGATATGGGGCTGAAGGAGAGGTCAGAGTCAAGGATTACACCCAGGACCCTGGCATGTGTGGAGGGACCAATGGTTGTGTTGTTGATATTAATGGTGAAGTCATGGGGGGAGGGGTCGTGAAGGAGGAAATATTACAAGTACAGTTTTAGAAAGATTGAGTTTGAGGAAGTGGTGTGACATCCATATCGATATTTCATTCAGTAAGTTTGAGATCCATGAGGAGATTGAGGGGGTGAGTTGAGGAGATGGAGGGGGTGAGTTGAGGAGTGGAGAGATAGATCTGGGTGTCGTCGGTGTAGAGGTGGTATTGGAAACCATGGGAGGTTATCAACTGGCCCAGGGAAGAGTTATAGAGCGAGAATAGGAGGGGCCCAAGGATGGAACCTTAGGGCACCCCAACAGAAAGAGGAAGGGGAGCAGAGGAGATGGAGTTGTAAGTGACACTGAAAGTGCGCTGAGATAGGTAGGAGGAGAACAAGGATAAAGCAGAATCACGGAGGCCAAGGGAGTGTAATTTGCTGAGGAGGAGCAGGTAATAAATGTAACCAATGTGTACTATTCTCAGTGGCATTCTCAGGACCTGTGTGTTTCCTATGCTCCTCGGCTCCATCTTGTGGCCATAATGCAATATTGTACTACTGCCCCAACCAATCATATTGCTCGGGGTTGTCAGATTTATGGCTTTTTGATTTAGACAAAAAAACAACTGAAACTGTTCCATGACCCTCACTGATGGGTCCATAGAAGATACCATCTCATCAGCAGTTCATGGGGGGGCGGTGCCTCTGACCATTGGGCTCCTTGATTGGCTGATTCTGACCTGTTACTCTTGTAACCAATCCCATCACTCCATATTAGTGTGTTCTCCCATCTCAGAGGGCTGATATCTGCACACATCTCATAGGTTTGGGGTTCTGCTTCCAATCATCTATGTAGTCATTATGGAGATCCTATACAGAGGGACCTGTCTATAGAGATCTTGTCAGGATCAGTGTTATTGCTTGGGTCACCTGCTGGTGGCACTATTGCTTTCAGCACCAAAGGGTGCAGTTCTGGTGGCCACCTGCAGGTGACTCCCAGCAGATGGACGTTCTGATGGTCAAGCTGCACCTGATGTGGAACTGCCTGGAGTATATAAGCCCGTCCTTCACTGAGGCTCAGGGCTTCAGTATTCCCTCTGCTAGCCTTGTCCCTGCCTGAACCTGCTTTGTTCCTGCCTTGTCCTGGACCCCGTTCTGTGTACCCTGTCCTTTCTGTTCCCATTACAGTCTGTTTCCTTATACCTGGGTTCTGTTCCCTTTTGCTTTTGTACCTGCCTGGGTTATTTTATGTTTGTTTCTTTGCTCGTGAATATATATATATTAGTTAGATAGTTAGTTAGGTGTTTCTGGGGTTTGCTGTGTCTTGCACTTATTACTTGTTTATGGTTTGCTGTTTGGTTTGCACGTGTGTCTTTATCTTAAAGCGGTTGTATACCCCCAAATGTTTTATTTTTTTTCCCTACACCTGTAAGGCAAAAGGCATAATGAGCTAGTATGCACCGCATACTAGCTCATTATGAAATACTTACCTTAGATTGAGGTGTCGGTAACTCACCTGGTCCACGCCGAGGGAGCTGACATGTTCCCTCGGCGTGTCTTCCATGTATCGCGGCTTCAGCGCTGTGAGTGGCTGGAGCCGCAATGTCGTCACTCCCGCACATGCGCGTGGGAGACTTCTTTCCGGCAAAGTCCGGCATCTGCCGGGGCTTTCAGCCGAGAATCCCCTGTGTGCGCATGCGCCCCGCTGAAGTCAGCGGCTCATTGCAGGGGGAATATCTCCTAAACCGTACAGGTATAAGAGATATTCTTTATACCTACAGGTAAGCCTTATTGTAGGCCTTATTATAGGCTTACCTGTAGGTAAAAGTTATACGATTGACTATACAACCACTTTAATAAATCTACTTTTCTCACTTACTTGTTTGTTCCTGATTCCTTGGTGCAGCCCAACGATCTGATCACCTGTATTGGATGTCTGTGTATGGCATCCCCTGACAGATCTGCAAAATAATCCCCCGCTTCTACCGCTGTGCTTCTCACTGGGTTTTCTCCACTTTATAAATGTTTTACACAAAGTCACAACCTCAGGAGGAGGATCTGTAAAACCTGATTGGTGAGGTCCAGCTAAAACTAAAGAGAACCTGTGATGTCACTCCGACTCCGCCCTCCCACTGTTAGGAATAATAGGAGAGAATCCGGGTTTAGGGCGGGGTAACTGAACACCATTTTTAGGAAAACTTTATTTGCCACAAAAGAAATCACAAACTATAAACTTCAACCTTTTATTATTGGACCCCCTCAGCCGTTCTACAACCATATAATAGATGTGATGTGGAGCGATTGTGATAGAAGAGATCATTCAATGGTGTCACTCCCATCGCCCTCTGGTGGTCAGACTCTACTGAGAGACGACCTTGCAGCAGCGGGCTGTTGTCATGTCCACATTGGGGCACTGACATCGACAGGTATTCTCAGACTGGACGCTCCACGACACGCAGCCCATCGTGCAGACACATGTCGTGGGGATGTAACCTGAATAAAATGAGAAGAGGCAGTGATGGAATATCTGATTATAACATTCTACAATCAAACATATATATACACAGCAATATACAGAATATTGGAGCCACTTCAAGGTGTACCCCAAAAATACCCTCATATAGAGGCTTTGGGTGAATGTCCAGCCCCCCCTCCTGTCATTTCTTCTCCCACTCTGTTCTGCTGGGGGGGTGACAGTGGTCCTTCTTCTCATATTTGGTCTGAGATCTCTAGGACCTCATGGGTGGTCTGAGATTTATAGGGCCTCATGGGTGGTCTGAGATCTCTAGGACCTCATGGGTGGTCTGAGATCTCTAGGACCTCATGGGTGGTCTGAGATCTCTAGGACCTCATGGGTGGTCTAAGATCTCTAGGACCTCATGGGTGGTCTGAGATCTCTAGGACCTCATGGGTGGTCTGAGATTTCTAGGGCCTCATGGGTGGTCTGAGATCTCTAGGACCTCATGGGTGGTCTGAGATCTCTAGGACCTCATGGGTGGTCTGAGATCTCTAGGACCTCATGGGTGGTCTGAGATCTCTAGGACCTCATGGGTGGTCTAAGATCTCTAGGACCTCATGGGTGGTCTGAGATCTCTAGGACCTCATGGGTGGTCTGAGATTTATAGGACCTCATGGGTGGTCTGATATTTATAGGGCCTCATGGGTGGTCTGAGATCTCTAGGACCTCATGGGTGGTCTGAGATCTCTAGGACCTCATGGGTGGTCTGAGATCTCTAGGACCTCATAGGTGGTCTGAGATCTCTAGGACCTCATGGGTGGTCTGAGATTTATAGGGCCTCATGGGTGGTCTGGAGTGAAGGACACATCTCTCTCACACAGATACAGAGCTCTATTCGGGGTCTTGTGGTCACTTACCGTCAGGACAGGTAGCGGATAATCCTGGGGTGCTGACGCCGGTGCAGACAAATTTACTGTTCACCTGCATAGAACCTGAAAGAGAAGACAGAGATATGAGGAACCTACAAATGTAAATGAGAAGATAGAGCCCCCCCCTCAATACTAGCGTAGTCAGGTGGCAGCTATGCCATGATGGAGTAAGACATTACTCTGGCAGAGCTGACCTAAGATTTCCCTCTAGTGCCTGTTTTACCAAAGACTATGTAATTTCCTGTCAGAGGAGGGGATGATGCCTGTCCTGGATTAAGCAGATAATCTTGGGACATGTAGTCCTGATGTTATTAGACAAAAGGTTACCACACCACTCCCTGAATTACACCTCCCAAGTGGCTGAACCGCACAATAGACTTGTGGGAGAGACTATATATTTGACTGAATTGGTGAGCTCGCTCTCTTGGCCCCGGGGATTTCACACAGAGCATCAGAGCTGCTGTGGTGCACTTCAGGGGCACCACACCAGTACAGTCTAGCTGGTCCCAGAGGGGCACAGAATCTGCCCATCAAAGAGGGGCACATGGTCCAGAGGGGCACAGGGTCTGCCTATGACAGAGGGGCACAGGGTCTCCCTATCACAGAGCAGCACAGGGTCCAGAGGAGTATAGGGTCTGCATCACAGTGGGGTACTGTGTCTGCCTATCACAGAGGGGCACAGGGTCTGCCTATCACAGAGGGGCACAGGGTCTGCCTATCACAGAGGGGCACAGGGTCTGCCTATCACAGAGGGGCACAGGGTCTGCCTATCACAGAGGGGCACAGGGTCTGCCTATCACAGAGGGGCTCAAGGTCTGCCTATCACAGAGGGGCACAGGGTCTGCCTATCACAGAGGGGCACAGGGTCTGCCTATCACAGAGGTGCACAGGGTCTGCCTATCACAGAGGTGCACAGGGTCTGCCTATCACAGAGGGGCTCAAGGTCTGCCTATCACAGAGAGGCACAGGGTCTGCCTATCACAGAGGGGCTCAAGGTCTGCCTATCACAGAGGGGCACAGGGTCTGCCTATCACAGAGGGGCACAGGGTCTGCCTATCACAGAGGGGCACAGGGTCTGCCCTGCCACTTGTACCTTTCTGATACCTGCAGTCTGCCCTGAAGATGCCAATTCTGTATACTGCCATCGTGGACTAAGCCAGACTCTTTCCTGTGCAGGTATGCTGGGGCAGCCACAATCCTGAGTTAGGGATTTGTTTAGGGAAAGACTGTTGCCTTTGTTAGAGGCTTATGTTTTTTCTAATAAACACATTTTATCAGGAAATAAACATGTCATACTTACCTGCGCTGTGTAATGGTTTTGCACAAAGCAGCCCTGATCCTCCTTTTCTCAGCTCCCCCATCAGTGATCCTGCCCCCCCTCCCTTGCCAAGTGCCCCACAGAATGCCGCTTGCTATGGGGGCACTCATGC